>CM057384.1:40787500-41387500 GCA_030015415.1 Cynopterus sphinx | reverse complement strand
TTTTTTCTATTTCTGAAAAAGAATGTCATTGAGATTTTGATAAGGATTGTATTAAATTTATAAATTGCTTTGGGCCTTATTGACATTTTAACAATATTAAATCTTCCCATGTTTCTATTTATTTATGCCTTTAATTTATTTCAGCAAAGTTTTGTAGTTTTTATTTTACAAGGTGTTACCTCCTTTGTTAATTCCTGTATTTTATTCTTTCTGATGTTATTGTATGAAATTGTTTTTCTAATTATTTTTCAGATTGCTCACTTTTTGTGTGTAGAAACACAATTGATATTCATGTGTTGACTTTGTATCCTGCTACTTTGTTGAATTCATTTATTCTAATAATTTTTTGTGGCATTTATATGGTTTTCTACATATATGATTATATTATCTGTAAACAGAGATCATTTTACATTTCTCTTCCAATTTGGATGACTTTTATTTTATTTTCTTGCCTAAGTGCTCTGGCTGGAACTTTCAGTACTATGTTTAATAGAAGTGATGACAGGTGGCATATTTGCCATGTTTCTGATCTCAGGGGAAAAGCTTTCAGTCTTTCACCTTTGAGCATGAGGCTCACTGTGGGTTTTTTTTATATATGGCTTTCATTATGTTGAGGTAGTTTCTATTTAGTCATAGTTTGTTAAGTGGTTTTATCATGAAATGTGTTGAATTTTGTCAAACGCTCTTTCTACATCTGTTGAAATGATTATATGGTTTTTCTACTTTATTCTGTTGATGTGGTATGCTGATTGATTTTTGTATGTTGAAACTTCTTTGTAGTCCAGAATAAATCCCACTTAGACATGGTTTATAATTCTTTTAACATGCTGCCGAATTTTTTTGTGTGTATTTTATTGAGGATTTTTTGCATCAATGTTTATAAGGAATATTAGCTGGGTTTTTTTGTTTTGTTTTGTTCTGTTTTATTATTATTATTTTTTGTATTGTCTTTGTCGGGCTTTGGTATGAGAGTAATACTGGTCTTACAGGATGAGTTAGGAAGTGTACTCTCCCCTTCAATTTTTGGAAAAGTTTGAAAACAATTAGATTAGTTTTTTAAATGTGTGGTAAAATTCACCTGTAAAGCCATCAGGTTTAAGACTTTTTCTCTAGGAGTACTTTTTATTATTGATTCAATCTTTTAACGGGTAATAGCTATCTATTCAGATTTCTCATTTCTTCATGATGTAGTCTTGGTAGTTTTTATGTTTCTGGGGGGGACTTGCAAAATTTTATATTCAATTTGTACTTGTAATTTAGCCTCCTGCAAGATTAGAGTTTATGGTATCTGATGAAAGTGCACTCTTGGGAAGTAAGTTAGAAAATCAGAGAAGGCACTAACCAGTCAGTCTTGGAAACCTGTATGTCCAGATGCCAAAATGGGACTAACAAGGAAAAACTCTTTGGGAGGACTATGGGAAGTTGTGCCTCTGTATAGTCACTACCTCTGTAGATTTGTCACGAACTACCTGAGGCCACTGTTGGACAATAGGTTCAGCATTTGGAACTAAGAGCTGGATATTGAGTGGAGGAAGTCTTGGACAAACTGAAACCTTATCTTTAATGAACTTCCAAGAATGATGATGGATACTTTACTTTCACCTTCTGGTCTTTAGGCTACTCTAACCTATAGCCATACATAAAAGAGGATTCTAGAAATATAATTTCAGTTTTACAAAAGTGGCATAGTATTAATTTGTGAAAATGAAGATAGTCCTTACTTCAAACTAACTAAAAATTGAATTTTAAAATTTATACCAAATTGACCTCTTTTTATGCTAGAACATATGTCGTTTTGTTGCCTTTTTCATTAGAAGAAATAGTCCAGTTTTTCAAGAGCAATTGTGAGGACAAAACCTGTCTCAATCATAACACATAAAATGAGTCAATGAACAGTTACATTTTTTTTTATTTAAAAAATCTCTCTTAACTTTAAAAAACTTACAAAACATTTGGCTAATATGCAAGAAAGGAGGAGTTAGGTAAATAAAAATTATACAGTAAGAAAAGTGTGATGGATTCTCAGATGGAGATTACAAATTATGGGATGAAATTATTTCTAGGTATCTTGATCTATTTGAATCTTTTCTCCCCTTATGCCATAATTGTAATTACACACAAAAAATCCAACTATAGTAAAGCTGTGTTACCTTGTATTTTCCCAGTTGAAAAGTATTGAAAAAAGTACATGTAGAATACTCAGTTCAAAAAGTGGGTGGTAATATTTGGCAGCAAAGGAATGTTTAATTCTCTCACTTCCCAAACTCCCAATTTGTCCTGAAATTTCATGACTAGAGATTCTTTAACTTATTAACATGACACACTTAAAAAATATGTTAAGCATATGGCTATGTTTAAAGCAGAGCAGAATTATTCATAACAGCCAAAAGGTGGAGCAACCCAAGTACAGATGAATGGATATACAAAATGTGGCATGCACATGCAATGGGATATTATTCAGCCTTAAAAAGGGAGAAGACTCTTACCTATGTTAAACATGAGTGAACCTTGAGGACATTGAGCTAAGTAAAATAAACTTACCCATAAAAGGACAAATGCTGTGTGATTCCTCTTATATGAGGTAGGTAGTCAAATTCATAGAGGCAGATATAGATCAGAGGTTACCAGTGAATAGGGAAGGGAGAAATGAGAAGTTACTGTTTAATGGGTAACAGATTTTTAATTGAGGAATATAAAAAAGTTCTGAAAATGGATGTAGTGATAATTGCACAACAATGTGAATGTATATCATAGAACTGGATACTTAAAAATGGTTAAAATGGTAAATTTATGTTGTGTATATTTTACAATTAAAAAATAAAAATATATTAAGGAAAGGGCTATGAGTTATTCATGCCTCAGTATGAATGAACTCAGATGAATTCTTATAAATACTAAGCATTAAGAATGACAGGGGAATATCATGGGACACTGACTCTAGTAGAGCATCTTAAGAAGGATGAAGAAGTGGAAAAGGGTGTATAATTCATCAAAGATAATCTAAGGAGTTGTGGGGAGTAAAATGAGAAGAAGGTGGTAAATACCACTTGGGAAAGCTGCCTGACTTACAATTCCTCCCACCATAGGAACACCTCTAATAATGGTGGTGGGGGGGAAGACCTCATTGTACATACCTACAAGACATGCTGTTGGTTTTCTGGACATAGCTAATTGATCTAGGGGTAGATGTCTGCTCTGAGGCTGACCAGATTCTCAGCCATGAATTTAAAATATGATAGGAGGAGAATCAGAAACTAGAAGCCCTTGAGATTGGATCACTTTATGTTATCAGATGTGCTTCAAACAGAAGATGCCTAAAGTCTGGTCATTAAAGTTCCTGGAGCTTCCCTGACGTCTGCTATGCTAAGCTTGCTTTGTTTTTGTTTCTTTTTTTTGTTTATTTGTTTGTTTTGTTTTGGTTTGGTTAGCTATAACAAGAGTTCCAGTTTCCATGCCCCTCATTTTCTGTTTCATTCTTGTTTTTGATTGTTAGCTGGACTTGGCTATTGTGCTTTCAAGCAAAAGACTTTCAGCTAACAAAGGGAGGTTCCTGATTGCAGAAGTTGGTGGGCCTTTGCCCTCCACTTTGCACTGCCTTTGGCATTTCAATGTCAGGAGGGTGAGTAAGTGTGTAGTCAGTAAGTAGACTCAACTCTCAGTTAAGAATTTTTGACAAATTACGTTCTCATTCTTATAACAAAGTTTTCTTTTAAATAATATATTGTTTTTACAAGAAAAAATGCTTTCAAGTCACAGTCAATGGCCCTTAAGTTAGAAACTGATACATAATTCTTATAGAATGAAATAGTTTGAACAGTTCGTTCAGTTTTACTGTAATAATATTCAATCCTTTTAGTCCTTTCTTTGTCTCAGTAGCTCAATATGAGTTCAAAGCTTCTATTTTGTGGAATGGGTACCTTAGATAAATGTACTTATTATTAGCTTACAAATCACTGTAGTAGGTACACACTTTCCTTCTCTTAAGGTTTATGCTTATATACAAAGAAAAGAAAAAAATTAAATGTAATATTTGTTGATCGATTATCTCAAAGGAAAGCTCTCACTAAATGGAATTTGAGAATGTCTTCATATTGTATAGGGCCAGCCTTCTCAGCAACTTCATTTGAGGAAAATTTAATAACAACAAAGCACCCTTTCCTGATAACTTTTAAGATTACCATCAGTCTCAACAGAACCCTAATTTAAAAAAAAATACAACATATAAAAAAATAAAATGTCTATTTGCTGTGGGAAGCAAATGTGGTTAAAGCTGGAGCCAGAGAGATAAAAACTATATCTTTTGTTTCAGAGGCCTATAGTAATGACTTTTAAAACATGGGCCCTGAACCAGCAGCATCAGCATAACCTGGGAATTTGTTAGTAATACAAATTCTTAGGCCCCGCTACAGAACTATGGAATCAGAAACTCTGGAGGTGGGGCTCAGCAATCTGTGTTTGGACAAGTTTTACAACCCTTCCAGGTGATTCTGATGCATGCTCTAGTTTGAGAACCACTACCCCAGATTCTATTATGAAGCCTGATCAGTTATCTTTCAAATACTTTGTTCTTTGGTTCCAAGGGAGCTCAGACAAGAGAATGTGCATGAATGAGAGAATGGACAACAACATCTAAATAAAACTGAATGTGTATACCTTCCCAGGGGAGAGGGAGGGCAGTTATCAGGGGCAAGAGAGAGAGACTGTCATCAGAATCACCTGAATCCCAAGCTCCTTATTATTTCCACGACAGTGACTCAAGGAAAACCCAGACTTACCTGAATGGCCAAGATGCTAAAGGGATTTTTGTATGGATTGTACCTGACTTCTTGCTTCAAGGTTACGAAGCACAGCCTCATCACAACCCTGGTGGGTAGCTTTCTTCTCACTGATATCCATTACCCTGATTGTGCAAATATAAAATAGATCATGTCCAGTGTTTGAGTTTGCTAGGTCTGCCATAACAAAATACCAAAAACTGGGTGACTTATGCAACAGAAATTTATTTTCTCACAGTTCTTGAGCCTGGAGGGCCTAGATCAAGGTATTTGTAGGTTAATTTTCCTCCGAGGCCTCTCTTTGGCTCATAGATGGCTGTGTTGTCCCCCTGTCTTCACATGGTCTTTCCTCTGTGTCTTGCTATGTCAAAATTTCCTCCTTTTATATAGGTACTAGTCAAATGTCCTCATTTTAACTTAGTCACCTCTTAAAAGGCCCAATCTCCAAATATAGTCACATTCTGAGGTACCAGAAGTTAGCGACTCAATTATGAGTTTGGGGACAACAAAATTCAGTTCACAACACTCAGAGGTAAATAAGTTATGGTTGGGCAGGCTTCAGTGAAATCTGCTTTTAACTAGCTTTATTAGTCTAGGCACCAAAATCTTCCCTGACCATGTCACACATCTGTAACAATACCTGCAAGGAAGGGCTTTTTAACTCAGAACTTTATAATTGTAACTAACTAATTGAAAATTATTGTTCTCATTCAATTCAATGAGAATTAAATGGACTTTTCAGCTTACATAAATATAATTACATATATACATGTAAAATTTTATGCAGTAAACTTTTAGTATAAACACAATCTAGTAAAAGTAGATGAATCTTGAAAATATTTCTGGCTAAGTAAATTGTTTCTCTTTGGATTCTTATTTTCATCATCCAGATACAGCATTCAGCTTTCATTGAATGTTTTCTGTGCCTTTTGTTAGGGTCTCCACTACAAACTGCAAAAGTACCTGGCCTTTGCGGGTACATTACTCTAAGTACAGAATATAAATCTCCATACTCACTTGCTGCTAGGAAAGTTTTCTTTTTCCAGGAAACTACTTATTTCAATAAATGGAATGCAAAATGCTTGCTGTCAGTTGCTTATTATTCAAGGTGTCAGTCTAAGAGCTTTCTCTCTTTTTTTGCTGTAGGGATAAGAGGGTTATATAGTCCAGAACTTTTGGTTGGTAGAGTGACTATCTTGGCCTTGGTAACTCCTTGAGAAGAGAGCTTGAGACAAGGACTTTCATACTTCTTCACCTTTTGACACGTGTCTTCTTGGCTGAGTGTGGGGGCGGTAGTCTATATACCCTAATATGCAGGTTCTGGTGAAATGGCCTCACCTGGCAAACATTATATTCCTTAACCATTCTAAAAGCAAAAACAAACAAACAAAAACCCTGAAAACTTAAATTCGTGTTTTGTTTAGAGATTAAGGCCTCAGTTCTGTCTGAAGATCTTTGAATGATAAATTATTTTCAATCAACATATTTCTTTGGCACTAGGTCCTTAGGGTCTTTAAGTATTATAAAAGGTGTGTGGTTTTTGAGGAGCCAGTCTTAACCCTTTTAAAATCACACATATACATCAAAGATCGAATGTGATCCCTAATTTCAAGGGCTTACAGTTGGAGTGAATAACATGTGGGTACAGTACACAACCCTTGAGAAGGTAGAGAATGCCTTGATTATTTGGTGACTTTAATACTCAAGGATGCTCCTGTCTCATAAAACTTAAGGATCTAAACCAATACATTACTGAAAATGCAGTTTTTAATTATGTACACCAGAACTTTTGAAAAACATGGTAAATCATACCATAGCCCAGTATTAAAGAAAAACAGAAGTGAGCAAATATTGCATAGATAAAATTACAAACCTAGTTCAGGAGATAATTCTGGGTACAGGAAAGCAGAGTTACAAACCAACAAAAAGAGCTGATGAGGGATAGAAAGAAAAGAAAGAAATGAAAAAGACTTTGCAGCTTTCCAAAGGAAGTTCTTATTTGCTGTAACTATTTCTATAGCTACATTTCTGCTGTGTTGTGATTATTTATAGTCAAAAGTGTCTCTCTTTTTCATGTGTAGGTTCCAATTAAAATCTGGCAGCAATTCATCAGATCTGTGAAGGCAATACTGTGACTGTGTTAACAACACATGTAACTCATCCAACCTGGCTTACTTCTCCAAAATCAGTTTCTTTTTCAAAGAAAGATAATCTTTGGAGCCCTTTATTTATAAGAAAAGCAGTGAAAGGGCTTAGCCATGGAACAAAATACTTTGGCAGAGTCTCCGTGACAGTTTTCGCTATTGGCCTCTCCATGTGTCCAGTCTCATAATCAGAAAGTTCTACTCCAATATTACATTCTTTCTTTACTGAACAAAAATATATTTTCTGTGAATTATGAATTTCCTCTCAGCTTCTCACAGTTCAATGATTCCTGGCAACATCAAAGAATTGAGATGACAAAATAGGATGCTTTATGAACATAAAGATGCCCAGGCCTTCAGTCTCTTTCAAGAAATAATGGTGTCAGCAACACCTCTCAGCTGAGATTATCATCATCATAAAAGCCCTGACATGTTGGAAAAAAACTGGGTTGTTATAGAATGAGCATATAAGTATATATTTCAAACTAGAAATGCATCTAGCATTTGGAGGTATTAAGATTTCCTGTTATTTTCTAATGATTACTGCAGCTCCAATAATTGGGTGAAGGGAACAAAGAAGTGTAAGAAGAATCTGAAATGAATATTAATAATTGCTTGGGAAGAAATAACTATTGAAATAATAATAACAAGCCACATGTGCCACTCCACATATATTTGCCCCAAAACTGTGTGACTTAAGAATGTCGTAGGCAGCAGATTTTTTTAATGTGCATGAACAAAATTGAGGTAATTCAGATACCAACAAATTATGAGATGCCTCTTCTATTCCCATCTATACACGGAACCTTTTTTCCCTTCTTTTTGGAGGTGGCTATCTCTAGCTCATCTTGGATCCATAGATCCTGCTAAGGTCACTGCCTATAACTGTGGGAAATGAGAAGCAAAGCTAATTGCTTCCTAGTGATTAGAAGTGTTTCATATGATGAAGTACTCATATTGCTCAGCAGTGAGGTCATTGAATCCATCCATAAATTTGCATGTGAACTTGTTATTCTGGCCAAAGGAGTTAGTCTAGACAGGAATATTTTCTTATACAAGCAGATCTGAGTCAGGGTTGTTCTAAAAAAAGCAGGTGCTGATAACCAAGTAACAGAAAATCCATCTTAAATTAAGAACAATACTTGCAGCAGACCAACAGTTCTCTAAAGTGCCTGATTTTTGTCTCTTTTGGGAAAATTAGGCAATATCTAGAGACAACCAAAAATATGTGAGTGTGCCACTGTAATTTAGTAGGTACAGACTCAAGATGCTGCTAAATATCCTATTATGCACAGGACAGCCCTCTCCTCACTCCTTGCCCCACTCTACAAAAAATTAATTAGTTCAAAATGTCAATTAGTGCCCAGAGAATGTTGTGATATATTAAACACAGCCACAAATGTTTTGTCACTTCTTCCATCCAAAGATGGAGTATGTTTCCTACTTGCAACTTGCCTTAATTGAATGTGGTGGAAGTAATGTTCACATTCCAGAGCCGAGGTCTCAGAAACATTTTGGCATCTGCCTGTGCACCCTGACACTATCTGCCAGGTCACTCAGGATGCTGTCCTACATCCATCAGGCCAGGAAGAGACCCAAGGTGAAATATCAAGTAGACCAAAAGACCCAGTATTCAAAGCTGCCCCCAACAAGGTCAGCTGATGAACCCCCAGCCACCCCACAGCATGGTGAAAGAAATAATTAACAGGTGCTTTAGGTGACTAAGATTTAGGTTGGTATGCTAGGCAGCAATAGATAATTGAAACAACTTGATAACAGATAATTTTTGTATGGATAATGCTTACTTTTCCCAGTGTTCTCTAAGTGTGAGGGTCCATCAAATCTTTACAATAAGCCTACCAGAAGTGGTCCTGGAAAGTGCAGCATCTAAAGCTATTGTTACTTTGCATCCAATGACACAACCAAACCAATGAAATTTTTTGAGATTCCTGGGGAAATCACTCCTCACTAGTGAAAACATTCCAGTTGGGCTCTGTTTTCCCTTCTTAATCTTTATCTTGAGTCAGTAGCAATTGGGATATGTTGAAGGAAAAAGAGGATAGGAAAAAATAATAGTACAGAAATGAGAATCCCTGTTAAATAATTGTGGTCTTTTTGCACTCCACATGAGGTTCTCTGGAAAACCCCAGAGGAGAGTGTGATAGTATTCACAAGCCCTAGGAGAAAGAGGACATTACATTCCTTAGGATGGTTGTTCTCTGTAGTCACTCACATCCAGGTAACCCATGAACTCAGAAAGATGCCAAGGACAAGCCAGAATGTAGCATGAGGAGAACTGGAAATGAAGAGAAGGAAAGGGTTATGGCCCATGAGAACCAGTGAAGCTCATCCTGCATACTCAACCTTACTTCTCTCCCCTTCCTGCTTCCTGAACAGTCGCGATCTCTAACCCAGCTCACCTGCCCCAAGTTGTGCAGCACAGGAAATAAGATTGCAGTGTTCCTGCCACCCCAAGCTCAGGCACTGTTCTCTGTTGCACAGAAGCAGGACTTGTTGACAGCTGGATGCCAAGGAATCTGTGGGCGAGGTACTTGCTTCATTATTAACAGGACTCTATCTTCCAGGGCTTAGGAGTGCAATATGAAATAAGGAAACCTCATTATGTGGAACGTCCCATAATGTGAAACAGATGAAGTATGTGGAATTGACTATGATCTGTGGGTAGCATTGGCCCCCTCAGCTCCACTCCTGCTCTGTGCTCCAGGACTGATAGAGGAAACCAGACCATATAGGTCTTTCCCAGAGAAGGCCATAAAGGGGCTGGGGAAGAAGGAAGAAGGCTCACTGATGTGGAGCAGGGAAAAGACAAAGGCCCACCGTGGCAGCTGAACCACGTCTTTGAGGGAAATAGAGCAACAGGCATACCTCCTCCCAATCCTCATGGCACCTAGGATCAGGTCACTTTGTTTCCTTATTCATCAGAGATTTTGAAATTTGACATTAAAATGATCTGGGGAAAAAAAAAGTTCTTAAATGCTGAAGTCTGAACCCGTCCCTAGAGAGTCTGGTGAAAATTGTCTTGGGTGGGAACTTGACATCAGTAGCTCCTAATATGTAGGTGTTTGGTTTTTGACGAGAAACTCCTATTTGTTTCAGTCTTGAGGTTTGAGGCTGTTGCCTTCTTCAGCCCCTGGACAGCTCACTTCGACGCTCCGCTTAACACCAGAAAAAAACTCACAAGCGTCGGCGCCCTCTGGTGCCACCCAGGACACTGTGCAGTTCCTAAGGAAAATATTTTATCACGCAGGTTAGAGCCAGCGAAGAAAAATTAGAAGATACACATACATAGAAGAATAAAAATATACATAAACAAAATGCACTGCTCAATGTTAACAACTTGTGTATGCATTCACAGAACTTTTTGGTAAATTTTGTTTTTTTCTAAATAGAAGTAGGCTGTGTATACTGTCTTGTTAACCTTTTACTTGATATACTGTGAATGCATTTTGCTACAAGTAACTTTAATTCGATATATTTTAATTGCTTTTACAATTTAATGGTACTTCAAATACAATAGTAGTAAAATATATAACATTTATTAAGTATGTATTAAATAGGAGAAACTGCAAAATATTGACATTGATAATCTCATTTCATATTCACAATACCCTATACAGAAGGTATTATAATTATTCCCATTTTATAGATAAGAACATTGATAATATAGAGGTTTGATCATTTCTATGAGTGGTGGAACCAGAATCAGACATAAACCTTTTACTCTTTTTTGATAGGTATAAGGTATTAAATCTGTTCCCTATTGTTGCCATATTGTTGTTTCTTTGGGGAGTTAAATTGTATTGTGTAACACACAAACCTGTGGCTGTAGATTGTTTCCTTACTTCTTATGCTAGATCCCTGGATGAATTATTTATGGATCAAATGATATGAATCTTAATAATTTTACATCTATTACCAATTCCATCCAAATTTTCAAATGAATGAGCTTAAAACTGGCTATAGTTAAATCTCTTCAGTATCTATATTTAAGTCCTCCTTTCTTTCTAATATTTCTTGTCTTTCCTCTCTATCTTTGATTAACCTTTTCAGAGGCTTGTCTGTTTTACTTATCTGTTTTTTAAAGACTCACATTTGGCATTAATTCTGTCCTTAATGTTTGTTTTCTATTTCATTAACGGTGGCTTTTATTTTTATGATCACTTTCCTTCCTTCTAGTTCCTTTAGGATTAATTTGCTGGTGATATTTTTGTTTCTTATGTTGGATACTTAGTGCCTTAATTTTGACCCTTTCCCTTCTAAATGAAAGCATAAAAGTTGTAAGTTTCCCTGTTAGTACCATAGCATTTCACCATTTTGACACATGATATTCTTGCTTCTCCTTTGACCCAAGTTTAAAAAATTTCCAACATATGAAATTCTTTTAGTTTTCTTTTTCTTAACTTAATTCATTTTGTTCAGAGAATGTGTTTTGTGACAGCAGTCTTTTGTTTCTATTGAGGTAGCTTTACGGTCTCCCAAATGATCAATTTTTGAAAATGTTTTCATGTGTTTGGAAGAATGTGCATTCTTTCATTGTTGCATGCAACATAGCAAGTATCTAAATTTGTCAATTATGCTATTTAAACCTTCTATATCATTACTTAGTTTTGTCTGCTTGAACTATTAATTTCTGAGAGGGACATGTTTAAATCTACATGTATTTGTTTTCTCCTTTCAGTTCTATTTTTAAAAAATTAAATTGTGCGATTACCATTTTGGCATTTTATATCTTCCTGATGAATTGAACTTTTTAATCAGTTTTAAGTAAACCTCTTTTATAGATATTAGTTATGTCAACTCTCCTGGAATATTTGAAATTTATCTTTTTGGTTGAAAATTATCAGGTATATTTTTTTTTCTATTTTCTGTCAATCTATGCATTCTTACATTTTTGTTTTAAACAGCATGTGGCCAGAATTTTAAAAATCTACCTAAGTGCATTATCTTTTAGTATTTCTTTTAGTGACGGCTTTGGCTAGTGAACCTGGGAAACCAACAGTTTCTGTTTATTTTGTGTTTTATTTTGCCTTTATCCTTGGAAACTATTTTCTCTGAGCATAGAATTCCAGATGGTCAGTTCCCACCATTCCAAAGCTATTGTTTCACTATCTCCTAGTTTTCATTGCTGTGCTTGAGAAGTCAGCATTAGTCTAATAGCTGGTTCTTTGTAGGTCTTAGTTTTTATCTTTTCTCTAGATTACTTAAAACCTCCTCCTTTTAGTATTCTAAAGTGTTATTATATACCTAAATGTTTGTTTTGTTTCTTAAACCATACATCTTATTTTTCACTGGGTTTCCTAGATTTGATATTCTCTTCCCAAAGAAACTGACAAATATAATTGATCGTTTCTGAGTTACACAGGCTTTTGAATCAGCATTTTTAAAATTGGAATTAGGTCTATGTAATACAAACTTGTTTTGACACAGCTGCCAGATCAGATTTGACTGACAGAATTGGGTAGAGAGGAAGTTGCACACATGTTAAAGTCGTTCAACAGCAATGTTCCACTGATGCTGCCTATACCACTGCTCCTGGGCAACAGCTTTCTGCCCATTCACATCAAAATATACACTTAGCAGGAAGGGAAATGACTCTGGCTCTCCAGGTTTATTCCCTTTCTCTTTCCTCCCTTCCCTTTTCTCTTGCTAGCTGACAAAATTATATGTAGATCTTAAACTTCAATTCTAAAGGAGCACAAACCATTAGGCATTGAAAGAGTTCTTGTCCAAGGCTCCCAGACTCTCTACTATCATAAATTTCTAAGACAGAAAAAAAAAAGAATGTGCCATTTCAGGAAGAACTAGGATGGTTTGAAGTGTTTTCTAGGTGCTAGAATAAGTAATCCATTTGATGTCTTCTTAATAAAATGTGCCCTTCTATTTTCACTCCTCTCAGATATGAATTATTAAAGACTCTTATTGTTCCCCTGTAGGTCCTGTATATAATACAGAACTCATCTTGAAACAAGAAAAAAAGAAAAACTGGGAGTAGCAAAAAATAATATATCTGGAGCTTATGATTCCTGTCAACGGTAAAATCACTTATTGTACCTTTGTACAAAATGTTCTTTTCTTCCATTTTATTTTCATCTTGTGCACAAGGTAATCACCCTTCAGAGACACCTACGGGGAGAGGCTGTGAAAATGTCTGATATTTTAATGTGTTTGCCTCTACATTTCCTGACATTCTACTAAGTAAAGCACATCTGCCGTGAAACATCAGCAGAGGATGACTTCATTAAATATTAAATACTGTTGTTTTCTGCTTTAGCAAGGTTTTGTCCTATACAAAATCCTCTAATAGTGAAAGTGTACAGAAGGGCAACCAAACTCTTTATGAAGCATAAACTGCTCTTTTCAAAAGGTAGCCCATTGATATGCCGATATGATATGCCTTTTTTTCCAGTTGAGCCATCTCTATAGTAGCATCTTTAAATAATTGTTTTAATGGAAGCTCGAGACAATATATTTGTGGAATAGAAACAATCTTCAAGATTTATAAATTTATTTTTCCAATAGTCAATGATAATTAAAAATAAGAGAAAAAAGATATATCATAAGCCTTATACTGTCTTTTCAAACACGTCCCTTTGCTTTTACATTATGTAATGGAAATAAAGATTTTTAACCTATTTTATATTTACTTCGGAATTTTTTTCTTCTATAATTTAAAAAATGGCAGGTACTGCTTTCCTAGTAGTGACATCTGCTGGTCTAAATATTCTGACTGGGTTCTGATTTGTAAGTTTCAACACACTAAAGAATACTTAGAATAGATTTTGTTCAAACATTTTTATTTTATGTGCACCTAATATTTGTCATATTTGAATTCACAGATGCCTTAACTCCTAAAGCTATAATTACCATGACTTAAAGTCATTCTTATGTGTATTCATACCTGTATTACTTAACTCTATATTGAATGCTATTATAATGTATTAAGGCTGTCAGTCTGACTTTTCTACTTCCCTTGATAGTTAAGAATTTTGAATGCTGAAATTGATGGTTAACTGCATAATCTCTAAGAAGCAAATTTCAAAGCTACAGGATTAAAAAAATGATTATTTGAACATTTTATGTGTGGTTTAAATAAGCTCTTGCCACCTCAAAAAATAACATTTATCTTTATTTTAAACACTGTTAAAAGGTGAATTTTGGGCTGTTGAGTCTTGGATACTTTCTTCCAGTGTCTAAGTATATCGATTTTAATATTTACTATCAAAGTATTATTTTATCTAGTTATCAGTGATTTTTTTCCCCTTCTGGTTGTCTGTGGTCTATGATTGATGCCTTCCAATCTTCCAAATGTTCATTAATTTTACTTATTTTATTGTTTCAAATAGATTTCTACCCAAGATTTGTAATCAAAATGGTTTTCCAACAAAGGGACTACTCTACACCTTCATACTCACATCCAGCACCGAATATTACCCAATGGTTTGCTTGCTGTGCTTAGCACCTCCGTGGCTGGCTGAGCACTGGAACATACCCTTCCTTTTCTATACTCACTGATGAGGTATGAGAGTTGATTCAACTCTTTACAAATTGCCATCTGTCAGCTTTGCTTTCTCTCATTTCTCATCTTCCTTCACGGCATTTGGTTGAACTGGCAGAAGCTCCAGTATTAGCTTAGAACAAAGTCTTTCCATTAATAGTGAAGATCTCACTTAAAACTAACACCTCACTCATGAATAACTTGCTTTTCAATCTCAGCTGTAGCAATATTTTTATTTGACTTTTCATTGTCCCCTGCTACAGAGGAAATCGAGCAGCAGCACCTATTGACATCTCTGGCTTCTGGGATTGGATTGAGAGACACTTTGGCATCTATATATCTCCCAAATAACCTGTCCTTTTTGGTGTTCTGTGGTCTTGCTTTATACCCAGAAGCTAGATATATGAAATATTCACAGTGGTGATCTCAGATTCTTGCTTCTCCTTGTGCCTGGAGCATAGATTAATTTTACTGAACATTTATGTCCCACAGGGACTGTCATTATATTCTTTTTTTCCACCTAGTCATATTTATTCATTCATTCATTCATTCATTCATTTAAATTAGTTTCAAGTATACAGTACGTTGGTTAGACATCTATATAGTTAGTAAAATGATCTCCCCACCAATTGTTCCCTCTCTCCCCTGACCCTCAACTTACCCAATGTATTAATACTAACTGCATTCCCTATGCCATGACCATGGGGCACTAACTGCTCCCCATCCCTGTGACTATCCATCAGCTGCTAATTTGTGCTGTGTTAACCCTTCACTCCATTCTCCCAGACCCCAACCCCTGTTCTCCTCTGTCCATCACCCAATTGTCTACTATATTTGTTAATCTGTTTTGGATTAGCTTGTTCTTTTTATTCCTGAGATTGTGCATATAAGTGAAATCATATAGTGTTTATCTTTCTCTGTCTGACTTAAATATCTTCTAGGCCAATTAAAGTAATGTCTTTTTCTATCCCCTTCCTTTTTATATGAGGGGTCTTGTTTTCTTATCCTTTCAGCCATTCTATCTTTTGGTTGGAGCACTTTATTCTTTTCCATTTGAAGTGTTTGTTGATAGAAATGTAGTTATTACCATTCTTTATTCCTGTTTTCAATACATGTTTTTTCTGTATTGAAAACAGTCTCTCCAACATTTCCTGTAATACTGGCTTAGTGGTAATAAATTCCTTTAGCTTATTTTTGTCTGGGAAGCTCTTTATCTGTCCTTCAATTCTAAATGATAGTTTTGCTGGGTAAATTATTTTTGGTTATAGATCCTGGGTCTTTATCCTGTCTAATATTTTTTGCCAAGCCCTTCTGTCCCACATAGTTTCTTTAGAGAAATCAGTGGCCAGTCATGTGTATTCCCTTATACGTAATTATCTATTTTTCTCTTGCTGTTTTTAATATTCTTCCTTTGTATTTAACCTTTGGCATTTGAATTATGATGTGTCTAGATGTGGGCCTCTTTGGATCCATGATTTTTGGAATTCTCTGAGCTTCCTTGAGTTTTATGTCCATTTCCTTCACCAGGTTAGGGAAATTTTCTATCATTATTTCTTCACACAGCTGTGCAACATCTTGATTTTCTTTAGCTACACCAATCAGATGGATATTTGGACCTTTAATAGTGTCCCATATCCTCCTTAAATTATTTTTATAGTCTTGGTATCTTTTTTCTTGCCATTGTGATTGCATGTCCTTGGCTTTCCCATCCTCTAGCTAGGGCATTTGATCCTTTTCTTTATTCACTTTGTTTATTCCTTTGTTTATTCCATTCAATATACTTCTCATCTTAGATAATATGTTCTTTATTTCAGACTAGTTTCCTTTTATATTTCCAATTACCATTTTTATGTTTTTTAATTTCTTTGCTGACTTTATCTACACTTCCCAAAAATTCATTGTGCATCTTTATAACCAGGGTTTTGAACTCTACATCTGTTAGATTACTTGACTCCATTATATCTGGATCTCTTTTCTATTCTTTCATATAATTTCTGCTTCTTTGTCTTCCCATTTTGGCTGCCTTTCTGTTTCTGTTTCTATATTCTAAGCAAAACTCCTAAATCTACGATCTTATTCATGTGGATTATTGAATTAGGTGTGCAGTGGTACAGTCCTGAGAGGGCCTCAGCTGCAGGCCAAATTTAGCACAAGCATATGCCCCTCCGGGGCTACCTGCTAAGATTCAGCAAGGAATCCACAGATGCTGTGCTTATAGTTGCTTCAAAAGGCCACACCAGAAACCGAGATTAGCTGCCTCCAGTGTGAGTCTAGGCACTGCTCAGCAAGGAGCACCTGACTCACTGAGGATACACTTGGATGTGGCTTGGGTGGAACTGCAAGTTGGGGGAGGTGGGGTATCAGGGGATCCTCTGGGCCAAATGACCTCTGTTATTCAGTTTGATGAAGTCACGGCTATGGCAGCGCTGTGTCTACACACTGGTAGCGAGGAGGGCTCAACAGGGTACAATGGATATCACGCATTCTGTACAGAGTGAATCTTCCTTAGGCCTCACTCTGACAATGTCTCCCTGTAAGTCCCTGGTGCCCTATGTGCACAGCTAACTCGGCACTGGTGCTTAGAGCTAGGAGGTCCGTTACTGAGAAAATCTGATCATGGTCATGGCCACTTTAAGAGGCTCTGCCTCTGCCGCTGCTGCAGCCTCTGTCTCACTGAACTACTCAGAACTGGACAGCCCCGTGTCCTTGCCCTGTCCTACCTTCTGCCGTGGCAGGGTGATTTCTTGGATTTCTCCCTATGTGTATGGATTGTTCATGAAGATCCCAGGTGATTTTACCTTGTTGTTGATCCTTGTTTCCATCACAATTTTGATTTGGTTGCCAGAAGGATGAACAGAGCCTCTATCATCTACACCATTTTTTTCTATTATATTCTTTATATAAGTCTAAACAAATCTTTCTATAGCCATGGAACATAGGAAAAGTTATTTAATGCTAATTTAAAAATAGGCAAGCATCATTTAATTAATAAAAATATTAAAGCATGATGAAAATCTCTATATAAACAGACTAAAATTAAGCATAAGTAAGAAAAACTTAATGTTTTTAGAAGTGCTTCTCTAAACCAAGATTTCCCAACCTTTACACTATTGACATTTAGGCCAAATAATTCTTTTTTTGTGGGTTGGGAGGGTGGAGTGGCATGTGCATTGTGGGATATTTAGCAGCATCTTTGGCTTTTATCCACTGGATGCCAGTAGTGCTCCTGTTATCAATGTTGTGGCAACAAAGAATATCTCTAGATATTGCCATGTACCTCTTGGGGGGTGGATGGAACAAACTGCCACCCTGTTGAGAACCATGATTATTACACATGAACATTAATGAAAGAAAAACGCTAAAATGTGAGCCATTATCCAGAAGTCCAGGTGGTTTTAAGTAGCGTGCAAATGACCTTGCTATAAAAGTGAAAGGAATTCAAATATGACACAAAACCATGAACTTAAAATTAGAGACGAATATAAAAATGATCCGTCCAGCAATGCAGAGCTAGGACATAGCTCACGATCACAGACACTGGACATTCTCCCAGAAACACTTGGGGCCTGAATACAGGACTCAAGTGTTATGTGTTCTAGCAGAGATGTCCCCAAGTACATATTTCTAATATTATTGTAATTCAGGAACCTGTAGAAACTTGTCATGGATTACTGCCAGTGGCTAACTGCTTTCAGAACCTCTGATCTAACAGGTAGATTCTGAACAACAAAAGAAGGGGAAAAGTCTCCAATGGGTTCTGTTGTCAAGGTTCTGGGCCATATGCCTTCTGAATACACCCTCATCAAAGGCCTATATGGGCTTGAGCTGTAGGCATTCCTGGAAGCAGATTCCTTATGCTCAAAGCATTCATCAAATTTTGACCTATTGTAGCTTTACTACATTCAGTCTTCAGCCTGATTCTGATTAAACATGAGGGTTACACATGCTTTTTAGTTCTAAAAAAGCTTTTCCAATGAGTATGCTAATACTCATAATTATTTTCTATTATGGTAAGGTTTCCTTGTTTTGTGGAGTTGGATATGCCATCAGCTATATCATGCCCCTGAAATATGAAAACATGTACAATGAAACTCCAATATAACATGATTAGTTCTGAAACAGAAGTTGAAGTCCAACCTGAACCTTTGAGTTATTAGAGGAATTACATTTTATACAACCATTCAGACTGTATCATGTTCACCAATTAAAATAACACCTGGCTCTGAAATATTGAACTAATAGAATCAATTGTGCCCATCATGGTGGATGGAGACTAGGTCTTATAGCAATTAAAGCACACAGGTGACTAGATTTTGCTAGATCTCATTTTCTACATCTATTAAATGGGTGGAAATAATAGTTCCTGTGCCTCCTAGGTTCAATTTTAAGGTTAAATGAGATACTACATTTGAAACATATGGTTTTATTAACCTGGCACATGGCAATAACTCAATAGCTCTTAGCTGCCAGTACTTTACTATATAATTATATAAGAATTATTGTTACAAGAGGCTACCAGGTGAGAATGATACTCTCCTCTACTTCAATAGGGTTAAAGAAACTCATACTTAAGGATTTAAGAGAAAAGGAATCAATATATCATATCCTAGTATGAAAGATCTATCAACAGAACATTCAAAGTCACCTTGGAATACATACATACATACACACACACACACACACACACACACATACATGGTGGGGGGGGGTTCTCACAAGAGCAAGAGAGAATGAGAGCAAGAGCGAAAACAGGAGTGAGAATGAGAGCTTCAGTTTCTTTCTAACAGTGCCCAGAGGTCAAAGTGCCTTAACAAGCACACAGGCCATTTCACATCACTCTGGTGGCCAGACAGTGGGAGCTGCCACATTGGACAATGACAACTCAATTACTGAGTTGCTAAGATCTTTTGCTATCTTAATTGCTACTTGACAAGCCACTTTCTGAGAATAATTTGACTTCCTATGTGATCTTAAAACTGGGAGGATGTGCACTGGCATAGCCAATATCAGTGTGGTCAACCTGGAAGTTATAGGGCTCACTGTCAATGCCATCTTTTTATGCTTTGAGAGTTTGGTGCATATGAGACAGTTTGGGAAAACTTTGGTTAATTTTAAAAAGGCTTATGACATAAAAGATAGTAGAGAGCATCAGATATATTTTAATAATTAGAAAGGTAATACAAATAGAAATATAAAAATTACTAGCTTAATTCAGAAGAAAGATTCAAATAGTACTATAGAGTGTACCATCACTGGAAACTTCCATAGATTTGAGATTTTGGTTGGCATTTTTTCTTGTCATAAAACTGCAATTATTTTCCAGATGCATATGGAATATAGAGTAGTCTGGGGTTCTACTGAAAATCTATGAGTCTTAAAATTAAAGTCATTATTAAAAAAAACAAACTGTATTTCACTGGTGGCCTAAAACAAGGCCAAAATCACCTACTTCATAGGTCAAATAGCAGTTGTCTCAGGATTTCTGGTGAGATGAAGGCATAGGGGTCTGTGACTTGATGTTCTTCCAAAGGTTGCTTAATACCTTAAATTTTGGGAAAATTTCAGAGCCTGAAGACTAAGAAAGGGTCTAACCAAGGAGATTTCCATTTGGCTGCACATTAGAGCTTTTCAAAAACACCAGTGCTTGAAAACATCAACATCCATTATAAGAAGCCATTCTAACAACCAAAACAAGCTGAATAGATTTCAAAATTAGAGTTCCTTAAAAAAAAAAAAAAAAACATACAGACAAAGACATGAAGAATGAATAAGCTAAATTTCAGAAATTGACAAGTCCTTCATAGGAGTTGAGATTCATAACTGCTTTTATACCTGTGGAGTGGCAGGAAAAGGAGAAGCCTTTGTCAAAACAGGAGTAAGGAGAAACCAGCTGTAGTAGCCTGCTGGGACGGCCACAACAAAGATCTACAGACTGGGTGGCTTAAACAGAAATTTCCTCAAAGTTCTGGATGTAAGGAGTCTAAGGTCAAGGTGTTAGCAGAATTAGTTTCACTCTAAGGCCTCTCTCCTTAGCTTGTTGATGGCCATTTTCTCCCTCTGTCTTCATATGGTCTTTCTTCTGTGCGCACATATATCTGTGTCCAAATTTTGCCCATTTTTAAGGAAACCAGTAATGGTTTATAGCTCACTTTAAAGACCCCATTTTACTTTATTTACCTCTTTAGAGACCTTATTTTTCATTACAGTTACTTTTTAAGGTATTGATGGTTAGAGCCTCAACATATGGATTTTGTGGGGACACAATTCAGCCCATAACACCTGCCCAATTCTTAAAGAGCTTTTAAAACCACAAGTGGGAAGGTTGAAATGATCCAAATTCCAAGGACTCTGGCCACAGAACAAGACTTTCCCCACCTGTAACTCATTCTCACAGGTCTTCACTGAAAACTTGGAGGTAGTGTATCATTTTTCTGTTGCTGCAGTAACAAGTTACCACAGAGTTATTAGCTTAGAACAACAAAAATTTATCATCTTACAGTTCTGTAAGTCAGAAGTTCGGCAGTCTCACTGAGCTAAAACCAAGATGTTGGCAAGGCTGTGCTCCCTTCAGGAAGTTCTAAGAGATAGTCCATTTTCTTGCCCTTTCCAGCTTCAATTGGCTGCCTCATTCCTTGGCTGGTGGTCTTTTCCTTCATCTCAAAGCCAGCAACATTGACTCTCTCTGACTGTTTTCATCACCACATCTCCTTCTCCAACTTTGCTCTTCTGCCTCCCACTTCCAATGTGAAGACCCTTGTGTTTACACTGGGTTTACCCAGATAATACAGAATAATTTCCCTTTCTTAAGGTCACCAGACTTCCAATTTTAATTCCATATCCCATTTCCTGTGTAACCTAAATATTTGCAGCTTCTGAGGAGTAGCATATGGACATCTTAGAGCAGCCATTATTTTGTCCACCATAGGTAGTATGGCAAAGGCTGGGATGACACCAGAGAGCTGAGCACCATACCCCTAAAGACATGAAGTACCTCCAACAAGTACAAGACAAATGTTCACCAAAAGAGGTGGGAGGGCAGGGAAGCTGGGAGAAACCCCTCCAAGGCACTTCCACAGAGTGTAGGGCAATGCTGGGCAGCAGGGCAGGAGGCTTTTCCAGCAGTTCCGGTTCACAAAGTGTCTTGTGTGGGATAACAAGACCTCCCCAAGGATCCAGAGCTGCTGATAGTTGGGAGAGAAAGCAGAGAAAAGTCTCCTACAGTCCAGAAGCTGGTGGTGGTTCAGCTGTCCAACAAAAGAGCTCTCCAGGATCTTACCGGTTGTGTCCGAGGCCCTCTGGAAGAACAAGCCCTGATCCTGCTTTTAAGCATTTGAAATTGGTAATAAACCAAGTTAAACTAAAACTGCCACAGAGCTCAGACCCAGCTCAATTCCAAATCAGGCTGAACAGCCTTCCTCACTTCACTCTAGCAACTCAACCCAAGTATAAGCATGTCTTTTTATGGAGTAAATGTTATTTACTTCTGTCTCAATCATTCTTCTATTAAACATATTTAAATAAAAACCAGTATAATAAGACACAAAAAAAGGGAAAAAACGACTTAAGATCAAAAATAGGAACACATCAAGAGAAACATACCAAGATGGCCCACATGTTGGAATGGCCAGATAGGGGCTTCAAAATAACTCTGACAAAGGTGCAAAGAAAAGAAAAAGACACAAAGCACTTAATGCAAACATTGAACTCTATTTTTTACAAGGTCTTCAACTTTATATGTGCTCTAGGGTTGAACAAATAAGAAAGTGTGTCATAGATAATGAGAGTCAAGTTGTTCACTGTAGAGAAAAAAAGTTACAAATTAGGAAAGGAGGAGGCAAGAATGAACATCAAATGTTCAATTGGAATTGGAGACATGAATATGCCATGTGCTTGAGTGTGTGTGTATGTGTGTGTGTGTTTGGTGTATGTTTTAATGTGTATTTGATAGATGTGACGATTAATAGAGATGTGTATACATGGGTTAATATACATAAATCTATTTCCAAACTCTATCTACTGAGAGGTACTGGAAACAATGGTACCATAGCAGTAATGAACACACTCAGAGTCCAGAGCTTGGTTTTTAAATTCCATTCTCTGATGAAATCAGGGCTCCTTACAAAACAGATTGACTCTAGTGATGCAAAACAAGCAAACAAACAAACACCCAGATAAAACAGAGCATCTTATAGAAAGAAGTACTCAAAAGTGGATGGGGATATGTCAAAAGGCACAGACACCAGGATAAAAATCTTCCAAGGGTCGAAGTTGGAACAATATAAAAAAAAAATAATGATAGTATTAGAGTATAACCAATAAAACAAAATAAATATTCATGAGTCCATACTGACATAGTAAATAATTAAATAAGTAAATGAGGGAGAAGTGACAGTTCTTTCTTACAAAATTACAATTAATAAACATAGAAGAAATAAGAGAAATAGAAAATTATCTCTAGAACAGTATAGTTAAAATTGTTTCAGGCAAGATCTACCAGGTTGCTAAAATTAGTGGGTAAGAGTTTGAGGAGAAATAGGGTATTTGCAGAGTCTCGATGTTTCTCCTCAAAAAATTTATTAACTATAAAGAGAATAATAATAACTTCACAATGGAGAAACCCAGAAGACACTTCCTTTTCCAAATGATCAATGGCAACATTAGCAGCAACATAAGACAAATCAATATTATATACCCCTTGTTTTAATACACTGAGAAAAGCACATCACTTCTGCAGTGCTTGCTAAATATGTGTAACCTCAACCCAATGAAAGAACATCTGACAAACCGAGCCTGAGAGACTATCTATAAAACCCAGTAATCTTCAAATATGTCAAGGTCTTGAAAGACAAGGAAAGACAGAAGAACTGTCCAGGACTGGGGAACCTAAAGGGACATGACAATTAGATACGAAGTGAGATCCTAGATTGGATCTTAAAACAGAAAGAAAAAAAAATTATTCCTGGAAAAAGCTTGATGGTATCTAAACAAAGTCTGTAGCTTAGTCACAGTGATGTGCAATGCAGTCTCTTAGTTTTGGTAAGTATATTATGGTTACACAAGAGTGAACATTAGAGAAAGCAAGGTGAAGTATTATGCAGGTTCTCTATTGTTCTTCCAACTTTTCTGTAAATCTAAAATGATTTCAAAATAAATTTTAAAAAAAAGGATGCCAAAGGATCTAGTGGAAAAGGTTAACAACATGCCTAAAGAGAAGTAGAATTTCCACAAAGACATAGAAACCATTTTAAAAAAAAGAAAAACAAATGGAAATGGCAGAACCAAAAGGAACATACCTGGGTCTCATACAACAGAAAGGCTGATTTAATTGTTCTGAGGCAGGGCTCAGGCAGTTGGAGGTCTGTGTGTGTGTGTGTGCGTGCACGTGTGTGCGTGCAATTTCCCAAGTAATTCTAATTACAGACAAGGTTGGGAACTACTTGGCTAGCCTAATTAAATTAGCATTAAAATATAAAGAAACTATATGGAGTGTGTCAGGAGTCCCTAAGACCACTCCCATGTTTGGAGAGTCACTAGAAGGGTACAGAGGAATCAGCAATATAGTTTTACTCAGGGCCAAGATTACATGGAGTAAAGATATACAGCCAGATCAGAAAAGAAAAGATAGCAGAGTTAAGAGGAACCCCTGTAAAGGCTTCCATGAGCTCTCTCCGTCCTTTGTGGGGGCACCCTTGAGCATGCCTCTTTCTCCAACAGGTGGGACCAGAGAGATTAGAGAATGCAAGGTGCTTGTTAGAAGAGTCTGAAGTTTTTATTGGGAGATGGTTACGTAGGCACCCTCTGTTTAGCACATACCAAAATTCAAGACTCCCAGAAGGAAAGCAGATATTCCACAAAAACCACATTGTTTGTATGAACAGCTGAGAAAAAGTGAGCCACTCTCATTAGGAAAAGTTTTGTATCACTATCTGGAATTGTTTACCAGTAAAGTTCCCAGATACCAGCCAAGGGCCACCCTTGCAAGCAGGCTTTCCTAAGGACAGTAGCTTCAGTCTTACTACAGTGGCTCTTCAGCACGTATAGAAACTCATCATCATGGCTCATGTTTTACTAAGCATGCATGAGAAGACAATCATTGTTCTAGCTGTTTCACATACATCACCTCATGTAATTCTTATGACATCCTGTGATCTGGCTTTTGTCTTCATTTCACAGCTGAGAGAACTTGAGGTTTAGAGAATTTTTACCCCAAGAGATAATTTACCCCAACATCACACAGCCAGTAAGCTGTCATCCAAACTCACAGTTCAGTTTTGACATATTACATTCTGAACCCACTTTTTTTTCCATTAAAATTGAAAATAAATAATAGCTCTTTATTTACCATAAAACATTTTTGAGGATAAATGATGCCTCTGAAAGTACCTAAAAAGAAATTATATAAATTCTATTTTTTCTGTTGTTATTGCCAACATAGGTAATTTTAATAAAAAGAAGGGTCTTAAGTACATCAATAAATGTGGCATATGAAAAATCACCTTTAGGGGTTTCCTCAATATCTTTTCCACATTACGGTAGTATAGGAAAATATCATTTTCCCAAATTCTTGTCAATTGGCCTATTTGCCTTTCTTTTCCCTTTCTTTCTTTCTTTCTTTCTTTCTTTCTTTCTTTCTTTCTTTCTTTCTTTCTCTCTCTCTCTCTCTCTCTCTCTCTCTCTCTCTCTCTCTCTCTCTCTCTCTCTCTCTCCTCTCCTCTCCCTCCCTTCCTCCCTTCCTTCTTGCTTTCTTGCTTTTTTAAGACAAGTGGGATTTTGATTTTCGTATATTTCTGACTTCTTCCCTTTTTGACTCTTCCTATCCTTGGATAATGTGAAGGTTTTTTTTGTTTGTTTTTGTTTTTTTTTTGTAAGTGGTCACACTATTCACAACTCAAAGTTGCTGATACTTCATCCACCTGTTGTTACAAAACATGTGCCTCCACAGCCTCTCTGGGAATGCTAGTTCCATAAACATTAAGTTCAATTTTATTACCAGAGTCCTCATGAATTTCAGCAACTAGAAACCAAAAGGTGAAAAAGAAGTTTCTTCTGTTCTGTTTAGGAGCAAAGCCTCTCCTTGCACTGTGACCTAGAGGCCACCATGGTCTTTCCCTGGGAGCCCCTGGGCTGACCCAGCTGAGAGGCTGCCTATGCAAACTGCAAAGAGAAGTAGCACTTGTTATCCCTCTCTTGGAATGGGCTCTCACGGGGCAAGCTATGGCTGTTGTGAAGCTTATGCTGATTAAGGCAAAGATGCTGATTTAGAACTTTTAATAAAAGGTAGACATAATGAAATAGCCTAAATTTCTAAAACAAGAGTCAGCAAAATTTTTGTAGAGGCCTCGTTAGTAAATATTTTAGGATTTTCGGGCCATATGCTGTCTGGCTCAATGACTCAGCTCTTCCTGGCAGTGTACAAGGAGACTTAGATAATGTATAAACAAATGGGCATGGCTGTGTTCCCATAAAACTTTATTTACAAAAACAGAGCCCATGTTGGAGTTGGTTTTCAGGTTGTAGTTTAGCAACGCCTTGTTCTAGAATGTTAACAGAATTTGCTATATGTGTTTTCCCCTCTAATTTAAGATACCCAGGAAATGTTAACTCTTATTCGGAATGTACCTTATTATTTCTGCCTAGAGAACAAGCACAGTCCCCACAATATAATCCTAAAATTTACAGATGGGAAGTGCATATACATCTAACTTTCTTTATGCTAGTTACCAGTACTAATCATTCTTAAATATAGAAATACAGATAGAGCCTAAGTATGTTAATCAATAGCACATGAGCCATCGTAGTTGGCATACTGCCACAAACTCTATGGAGAACAGCTGGGATCTGACTGCTTTTGCAAAATATATTAAGGTACTATAACAAAAGAACTATATCCAGATACCTGTACATGATAATACATCTAGATAGAAGCTGGTTGTAGAATCAGTAGCAGTCAGATGGTGCTACCACACAGATATTCCTGGGAAACCAAAATTTACAAAAGTAAAATCTAAGCAAGGCTTTAAGTTCATGGCAGCTTTTTCCTAAATGCACTCTGAATTTCAAAATGTAGCTCTGCTTATGCAGTGATTGATTTGCATAAAATAACTATGAATGCCATATAACTATTTGAATTTTAGCAATAGGTATACTAACCATTCTCCCTCTGCATTAAAATGATGGCCATTTTTGTCTAATTGTAACCAGTAGATGGCATCTAACAGCTAGAGGAATATTTTAGACCTATAACTTCAGACTTGCTGATTTATGAGGGCTAACCCTCAGGTGTTATTTATATTGGATTATTTTACTTTTCAGCCCTACTCATTAGAGTTGAATTTTTAAATTCCCATTAGATAAATTAACATAAAGGACTAAAAAGACAAAAAAAAAATCCCTCAATTTGAACCTGAGAGTTCTACTGCGCTTCCACATACCAGGAAGTCTAAATGTTCCAAATTTTAAAAATGGACATATTTAAAGACGTTAAACCCTGAACACAGGCATTTAAAAGAGAGTTAGTTCTTTATGACTGAATAAAGCAAAGTTGCTAATTACTGGACCAGTAGCAAAAGATAAAATGTGTGTAACACCAAACACCCCCTAATTTGAATAAATTCCATGGAAGTCAATTAAGTTTAAAAGTTTCACAAATAATTACATTACTGACTAGGAAAGACCAGAAAGAGAAAACCAATAGATTGAATTTTGTTCCTTACAGCTCAATTTGCTTTTTAGCTGACTATATATAGCTATCCGCAATTGCAACAAAGTAAAGTCATTAAAAACCCATCCATTTTCTTATGCAACATCAACAGAACTTCAATGGATTTTACCACATACAGATAATAATACTTTATAAAAGGATGCAGAATTTGCAAGTCTCAACTCTTTCTTTTCTCTGCAGTGCTTATCAAAGGCAATATATCAGACTAGAAATAATTTTAGGTAGAGAATAAACAGAATGTTTTTTATATATTTTGTAGGTTGTGATCTACATATTTTGATGTTTGAGTTTGATTGATTTCATGAATAAAATATCATTCTTGGAAATGTGAAGGGCAAGGGTCTGTGGGGGAAATAATAATCTAATCAGAGACTTGCTTCTTACTTTAATCAGGAGCCATAAAAACAGCCAATCTCATGTCATGCTGCAGCAAAGGTTACATCGGCACTTCATACAATATTTATAGTGTAAAGCAAGAGGCCCTATAGTCCAACTCTAATATGACATTAATCTTCCTGCTCTCTTTTCCCTTATCCCACCCTCCCACTACATGTCTCCTCTCCTCAGCTAAATATGTACCCCAGGGGCCATTCTGATAATGGAGGTAACTGACAGTTCATTGATGTAATAAGAAATCCAGACAACAAAACAAACAGAATCCTGGAGAAACTGCATTTTAAGTGCCTTTTAAGTAGGGAGACCAACCAGTTAAGTCCTGGACAAACCTGGACAAGTTGGTGAACCCATTTTAAGAGGTGTAAGGCTTTAGGAAAGCTTAATTCAAATATTTATCATACCCCAATTATATAAGAAATCATCATGGGCCAGGCATGATATGGGACTCTGTTACATAAAGCTTGCTACTACTGGGACAAAAATCAGGGTTTTATTCCCACAAGAGCACACAAGCTTTTCTATGACTCAGCCATCTAGGCTCATGGTTTAGGGAGCATGGGACAGGGCTTTAGAGAGCTAATAAATCAAGGAACTCAATATTATTTGAGACAGCATCTCAAATCATAGATTCTGCTGCCACTCTTTCTGTGGTATTGCCCATTCTGTAATTCTCATTGAAAACTCATTTATACTCAAAAGAATAAATCAAAGCAGCTGAAAAGGAGCTCAGTCATAATGATTTAATCAACATGATTATCATTCTTTTTCACCAAGCTGCTCTGGATAGCTTGAGGATTGTCAGGTGGGATCTGAAGCTTTTGCTGCCTGTGAAGTCTATACTCATTTCATGAAAAGCTCTCTCTGGGTAAACAAGTAATTTACAATCAGTTAGGGAAATGGGGTCCAAGGCTGTATTCCAACCATCTAGGCAAAGGCAACATAATTAGCAATTGAATAGCCAAAGGTATTAAAATGATCCCTTGGTCATTGCACACTGAAAAGTCAAAATTAGCATTGCTCTCTTTAGTATAAATAATGTCACATAAAATGACTTTGTTAAAACATATCCTCTCTGTTAAGGTATCCTCACCTTACATCATGTGGAGAAAGTGGATTTCTCCCTTTAATCAGTATCACATGCTAGGTATCCCGCTGTTGCATTCTTTCCTCATACCCCCTCACCTTTCATCCACTACTCACCTTCCCCAAGATCAGCACCAATTCAGGGACTTCTGCTCACTAGAGTCTCATTGCTTTTAGCAACCTCTCCTGATAACACTTTTGAGCATCTCTTTTTTCTTGGTAAACTGAATTTATTGGAAAGCCCAGCCTGCACTGTGTGAAGTGTATATACTTCTGCGCAGAGGCCCCTTCTAGGAGAAGCAGCAGATTGGCTGTGTAGGCAGCAGTTTCACAGAACCCAGAAATAGTCTCTGCAATATATGCAATTTCAAGAGATGGGTGCAGCAAAATGGGCGTCTGGGTTCAAAAACAGATATTCTACCCAAAAGGCCAGCATTTTTAAAAAGTACATAGGAAAAGGTACAACAAAAAATTTTTCTTATGAAAAATGCCTCCCTCCTAACTAAAGTTTCTACCAGCAACAGGTCAATTGTGGCTTCTTAGACAACCCTAAGTAGCTTAAGAAAACATTTCCTTCAAAGGTAAGGAGTTGCAGCTTTGTGTATGTAGTTACTCCAGAGTTCGAAGGAAAGGTGGAACAGAGAAATTTTGACTTCAGGTTCGCATGAGTAGGTATTTTAAAATAGTCGCTAATAATTGACTACAAGATTAGAGACTAAAATACAGGTAATCTACTACAAGATGTTATCAAAGGCCATTAGTACCCCTTCTTTTTTGCTTCCCTTCCATATAAAGGATGGAAAAGGTTGATACCTGGTATGGGTTTCCTAGCCACGGTGCCATAAGGACTTCAAACAAATTGTCCTTATCACCTATCAAAATCTATGTAGCCCTAGCCCTTGAAATGCAAAGGAAGTGTTTGAAAATGGCTAAATATTACAAGGAATCATTTTAAACAAAGATAGGACTCATATGGCTTTAGATACCTGAAAGAAAATATTTGCAGCCTATTAATTTTGAAACCAATCTACCAGCCTTTCATTGATTTTTTTTAATGGGAGAGGTGGCATTGTCATTCACCTTTTCTAGAAGTTAAATTCTTTTATGAAAGAAGTGTGGTGGAATGATTAAGAATTTAGGCTCTGTAGTTGGACTATTCAGGGTTGAAATCCCAGTTCCGCCACTTAGTAGTGTGTGTGACCGTGACCCACAGCTATTTATAATTTTGTAAGTTGAAGATACTGGTGGTTCCTACCAGCTAGAGTGGTTTGAGTCTGAGTCAATACATGCCTTGGTGTAACAAATCTTGTTAGTTGTAATAATCGTTTTTGTTGAAATCATCACTTTTTCTGAATTTGGGTAGAGGTTCTCACTAAGACAACAGGAAAAAGAAGTTTTCCTTATTTCTGGAGGAAGGGAAAAATAAAGCAGCAGTAAATGCTCACTATCCTGAGTGGGAAAGTTGTCAGTAAACAGATGTTGTACAAGTCACTAGTTGTATTTATTACTTCAGTGATAGCAAATCTTAGATTTTCTAGGATCATTTTGTTAGGTAGCTAGTCAGACATGAGCAACAAGGGAACAAAGGAATAGAGGCCCAGCCTAGAGACCACCCAAAGAACACCCCTTTGGTAGTTAGAGAATCCCTCCTGCATCCCCAGAGACAAAGGACTAGGGGGTCACAAACCTGTAGCTGGCTTAATCCAGTCATAGAGACGTGCACAGAAGTTACTGTCCTAACCTGCCCACAACCCCGGCATCATTATACCATTGTTATAATACCATATCAAGCCCGGAAGTTCATGAATCTAATTATAACAGACTGAATTCTAGGTAAGCACATGTGCACTAGGCAAAGAATTATATAGCCACCAACTGTCAATCAAAATGACCTCATGTGCAATCACCTAGGAACACCTTTGTAATCACCCTTTGTGGCCCATATAATACAGACCTTCCCACTCCTGTGTTGTTACAGCTCTCTTGGATGAAAACCTACTCCTCCCTGTCTTTTATTTCTTTTACCTTTTCACCTCCCAAATTCCACAGGGCTATATCCTTCCCTAGCGTGGCCCGTCTTCTTCTAAAATATACCTTTAATAAACCTTTTCCTAAATCTCGCTGACCTGTGATTCTTAGCTGTGTCAGCGAGGAAGAACTGAAGAACGGAGGAAAAAAAAGCTAATTGCACCTCTGTGTCGTCACCCCCGCCCCTTGTCACTGGGGCAACACCAGAGTTCAAATTACTCCCAGATGTTAACAGTTTTATTTAATATAATCTATTTCTACATTGCTACAAACTTCTGGAATATCTCAGAAATTTCAAAATTATGGCATCTAAGCAACATATCCCTGATGGCCTTTTCAAGAACAAAATTCCTGTTCTGATTTTATGTTAAAAATATGGTCACCTTAGCATACTTTGCATTTATACCTGCCTGGTCTCTGCCCAGCTTCTTTGGGTCACACAATTCCAGCTCATAATGGTGAGACAACGGTGCTCATGTATTGCTTATTTGATTCTTGGGAAGTTAAAGTCTATTTCTTTGTCGAGAAGCTTCCGGGAACTAAAACTAACCTCTGTAGAACATATGCAAAGGCAAAGAAATTATTTCAAATGAGACTGCAGCTCAAGAACCTGCTCAAGTATTATCTTCTTTGTTAACTGTTCTCAATTCCCCCATTTAGTTTCCATATGGGAAGTTGAAAGTACTCTAGTAATCCTTTCATTATGGCATTTCACATGCTGTAACTGCTCCGCAAGTCCAACCCCTTTGCCTTTTCCATACCTCCTTATTCCCCACAGTTTATGCTTTCTCTAGCATAGGGACTTCTCTTAATAATCTCAGCCACCAGCACTGTACGTGGCACAGAGCCACTGTCCAAAAATGCTTGTTAAATACAGCAGACCTTTTTATCTGTCACCCACATCAGGTTCTCCTCTCCTCCTCAGTATTCAGAGAACCATGAATCCCACACTGCTTGTAATCAGGGCTCGTGTGCAGTTCTTCCCAGTGGGATGAGAATAGAAGTGATTGTCACTTCCAGGTTGATACCTGGAAGGCATGACATCTCAAAGTCATGGCAAATACTCTACATCAACCTGATAGCACCTCCAGTGGCCTCAGTGTTTGAGTAACAGTGAGAAAGGAGCAAGCTGTCTGCCACTCACTCAGGAGATGATTAAAAAATAAACCTCAGTGGTTTAAGCCTCTGAGATTTGAAGGGTTTTATTATCACAGCCTATCCTATCCTGTCTTACTAATATACAATGGGTGACAAGTATTTTCATTTCATTAGTTTCAGATATCAGATTGGAAGTACCACAGTGTCACAGGAAAAAAAAATCTCTCCACGAGGAGTCAGAAAACAAGACGCATGCATATGCACTTTTATTTTATTCACTGATGAACTCTTGGAATTTTTCCTTTCTTGGGGGCAAAACTAGGGCACTGAACCAGAATGATTCGAAGACCTGTATACTATGATTCCATGGATTTTCAGAAATAATTGTGCCCTTTTGACTCAAATGCTCAAGTTTAAGAGATTACTGCTACATGGACTATAGGTAAGACAAGGTCACTCACTGGTCACTACAAGTCCATAGTGGAATCTCGTTTATACTTCAGCCAAGTGTTTTATAGCCCCTTCGTAAGAACATTTTCCTCTAAGAGCCACTTCCAGAAGAAAATGATTTCTATACAATTATATCCACCTATTCAAATTGTCTGATGATTAAAGACAGATTTTTGTCCGGCATACCCAATTTTCTGGGCAGGTTGGCACTACAAAAACAGGAGCTCCTAAGGGCTCTTGTGATTGGCCTTCATAGTGCAAACCATCACTAAGGCTGTATTAGCTATAAAGAAGAATGAGGGTGTGGGTTTAATTCAATGTGCATGTCTAACTTGGTAGCTTTTCATTCAAGTGGCTTCAAAGTGATGCAGGCAAACTCATGATCTCACATCTGATGAAGGCCCATTAAATGCAATTAGGTTCTGGCACTCTCTCTGGGTATTTCATGGTGTTTACAACAGGGATAGCTGAGCTTAGGGACCCTCCCTCACTAGAGATGTGCTCTCTGCAGGATTTTACCAAGTAAAAGAGCCCAGAACGTGTTCTCTGCTTACCCTGCTCTCACAGGAGGAGTGCTAATCACTCAGGAAATGATGCCCAGGTTCTGAGCTGTTGCAATGGTCATCCACTTTCTTTAGGGTTTAGAAGACAGCGGTGTAAAAGCAATGGAGCGATCCTCAGTCCTCTACTTGCTTGGTGTAGAAACGACTCACTGTCATGCTGAAAACGGGACATCACCATTACTTATCTGGGCCTGGTTTGTACACCTGAATCACCTTAGGACCCAACCTAAATACTGGGCAGACCAGGCAGGGTCTGGGCCTCTTTATTTCTTTCAGCATCCTGAGGTTGAGCAATTGGGCTGAGAAGCAGGGATTGCTCTAATGTAAGTTAGAATAAACTTCTTTCCTTTCCCAACTCTGAGTTACCATTAGGTAGCTATGAACAAGCCAGAGGTTGTCAGTATGGAAGCTTCATTCTGTTTTTAAAGGAGGCAACTTTGGGAGCAGTTTTTCTTTTCTGAGCCCCAGGGCACCGCTTATGCAAAGACAGCTGCATGCAGCTCTGAGCATAGTAGCATTTTTGTGGCCTCAGGTTCCAGGTCCCAGGTGCCTTCCAGTCCTGAGCCTTGAGGAATGCAGCCATAAGGGCCTACAGCACAGCCCAGTCCTCTGGCTGCCTCCTCTGGCAGATGTCTGACTATCTTCAGTAAGGTCTGGGGAATTTGTGAGATAATTGGGTCAAGTTTGGTTGCATAAGAATTTATTTTTTTTTAAAGGAACTTTATTTTACTCTCCAACAATTTCAAAATGTTTCACATTATTCTATAACTTTGAGTAAACCTCTTGACAATGGGATTTGCATCTGGGCATCTTAATTATGGGTGTGTATTGGGGGCCTACAAGAACAAATAGAGTTATCTGCCTAAAGTCCAGAACCAGCCCCCAAAAGTTGTTCACCTCACCCTGCCACCTGGGCACTGTCTCATCACTCAGCACTTTCCCGGGAGGCAAGTGTGTCTTTCTTCCTCTGGCTTAAAGGTATGGAGATTCCTCGGGTTAATATCATAATCATCAAGTACATGCATTGGGCAGCTGCCATGAGTTAGGGGCCTGTTGAGATTTTAGAAATATTCAAATTTAATCTTCCCAACAAACTTTATGAAATATTCAAATTTAATCTTCACAACAAGCTTTATGGGACATGTGACAGGGGAAAAGAACATGGCTCAGAGAATTTAAAGAGTTTGCTCAGGGATGATAACAAGTGGTGGAGATGAATTCATATCTATATCCTGCTGACCACATCCATTGAACCTGGGGGTATTCAGATATAAGCCTTGGCACCTATAAGGGAAGCAGTAGTGGAGTGCATACTGTAAACACAGTCCAACAACATGTGCAACAATTATCTATTCCTTTTCTGAATGGGGAAGGCAGCAGTCAGGCAGAGGACAAAGGGATTCACTAGTTGGCTCTTCTGACTTTAGGACAATTCACAGGAGTGTTGGTTCCCATTGTGATAGTCAGGTGTGTTCTTTAATGGGGTGGGGGCAGGTACAAGTTCAGAATTTCATTATGATGTTTCTCATAAATGACATTTTAGAGATGTCAACTTTAAAAGAAAATTCAAGTTAAAAACTTCTGAAATTCAAGTCTTGGACATTTCTGATGATTTGGGGTAAAGACATTGGGAAGTTGGTTCAACTGACCTTCTTGCAGTCTTTGGGATAGTATTCCAGCAAGGTGGCCTGTTGGGCCTTTGGGAGAAGCTGGTGCCTCTGGAGAAAGTAGATCCACCTCCTGGGCACCTTGAAATGCCCATTTGAAGCCCATTTTGGAAAGGTGAAAATATTATAACTTTCTTTAAAAGTCATCCTCCTATGTAGTTTTAACCTGCTGCGTTGGGAAGCCAAAAATTAAAAGAAAAAAAAAATTTTTTAAGAAGCCTAATACAATTAATAAAAAATGCAAATGTGAAGACTAACTTGTGAGGAGAGATGCTGAAGAGAGGGCCAAGAGAAATGATCTTTAGTTATTCTGAGGACAAACTGGGAATGCAAAACCTTCATTTGGCATTTCTTGCTCTGTATATCTCCTTCAGTGTTAAGGGGACAAAGGCTCAGGGGGCCTCCTGGAAATCAAGGTCTGACCCCGGAGCTAAAGTCCATGTTCCAAGAGAGGCAGAGAACCATACTTGTGCCATGATCTCCCCTCTTCTTTTCCTCCTGTACCAACTCAGCATAATCTTGGTGCTTAACACACGAAAATTTTGTCTTTGATGCTTTAGGGGCAAGAAGAAATAACCTCAAGAACCATGTGAAGGTTACATATCATGTTCTATCTCCTTATAGCCCTGTGAGTGCCCATATCAGACCCAGAATCCAGCTTGGGAAGGTATTCTAGGTAGTGTAAACTGAGAACAAGTAAAAGCATATGTTCACTGCTCACCTACTTTAAAGCCACAGCCTCTCTTAGGAACAAGTCTTCAGGAAACATAAAAGGTGGATAGACTGCTGATCATAAATGGCACTTGTGCCTATGACTTCTTGGGGAGTCATTGATTGGAGGCCTCTAAAGGAGATTTGGGTTGTGTTACTATCCAGATGATGAGTCCAAGGTACCACACAGAGATCTAACTTACTTCTGAGGAGTATTTTAATCTTATGCTACATAGCTGCTTCCTGGGACATCAGTGGCAAAAACCTACCCTGAAGTTCACTGGCAGGGAAAAAAATTGCTTCCCCTCTCTGTGGGACTGACAGTTATTTAGGGAGAACAAATGAACCATTCCAGGTTCATCTGGCGAGCTATAAACCCCAGTATTGCTCAACTGCTCACTCTTAAAATAGTAAGCAGCTTTGAAGAGTAAAATTTGAGTCACTGCAACCAAATAGCAAAAGGCCCCCTCCTTTAGTTAAGCTGTTCAGATGCCCATGAGCAGTAGACTTCACAGAAATTGGCCAAACGCTGGAATTCCCCTGGCTTTTGCTTTCCCCATGGATGGAGGCCCTGAGAAAGTCACAACCCACAATGGTTTCCATGAGGAGAGGAAAAGAGAGGAGGGGAAGGGAGTGGGGGAGGATAAAGACCAATAGTCAGTGGCATTTCAGATAATACTTCCCTCAGAACACTGAAGAAATTGACAGCTTCCTTCTGTTCCCTATAATGATACCTTTCTTCTTTTCTCCAGAACAAATATTACATAAGGGCATGACAACAAAACATATTTAAATAGAGTTGCTTAAGATCATAGATGAACCAAGGCTGATTTGTTGTGATTGGTAGCTCATTGTCAGGTACCTACCCAGCAGTACTGCCCACAGTGTAGTGTTCTCAGGATGCCTTCATATATACCATGTAGTTAGGAAAGTGGCCCACCCCATAATTTGTATTAAGGAGTTTACCTTGAAAAAGTCCTTCTGCTTTAGTTTTGCTCTGTTCCAACTCCAAAATAGCTCTGGTGAAAGACACATACCAAAGGAGGCCTATTAGATATCTGAAATCTACCAGATTTTCCTTCTTTCCTGGGAGACAAAGAAAACCAAAAGCTCATTAGGGTACCTGGGACTCAGAAAATAGTGCTCATTCTTAAGGAGTTCATGAGAACATCTAATTATAATATTGTGAACAATGTCCCCAAGATCAGCAAGCCTTTTCTGCCTACCAACCCCAATTCCCCTCAGGAAAGGAAATAAACCTTTAATGGACAGATATACAGTCTACCACTACAAACATGGACACCTTCCCCAAAGATGTCAGGTGCCATTTTCCTACTAAAGAAAGGGTGCACAAATTGTTAAAGCCCGGGAGACAGACCAGAGACTAGAATTTTCTAATCAGAACTAAACCCTCTAGGCGTACAGCATTTGATACATCAAAGGCTTAATATTTGATGCATCAAAGGCCTTCTCAGTAATGCTTTTGAGGAATCTAAAACTATGCTAATGAACGTATTAGCTCTGTAGTTTTAAATCAGAACTTTTTTTCTGGCATGAAATAAACTTTTTATAACTTCATCTGATCAAGGAAGTGTCTGCAGATGTGCTATGATGTAAGATCATCCAAGAGAACCGATTGCTCCCAAACACCTTCCCTGCCATCTTGCCACTCCCACATTAGTGAATCTCTTAGGTTCATGATTTGAGGTCCCATTAAAATACTCTTTGCCCCAGAAACATCATGGATAAAACACAATCATCCATTAATATTTTAGGAGACACTCATTTGTCCAATTAACCTCTCTCTCTCTCTTACGTGGCATTGAAGTGTTGCGTCTCACAACAGATACTCCTCTGACTGAAATTGATTAGGCTGTACAGGTTTATTACTTGAGGTTTTGGTTTCTGGGATAAGGAGAAAACACCCAAAGACAAAGGAATAAAGGGCTACAAGAGGGATAGGACCACTAGAATCAGGATCCTGAACTATCACTTATGCAATTTTTAATGCGAAGACTCGGAGAATGGAACTTTGAAGGAAACCTACCTTTTCTCCACCCTCCCCTAACTACACTGCTGCTGAATCTCTATCATATCTGGCCTCCAGCATAGAATCTTCTGTAAACTTTTCTACAACACTAATTATATAGCATCACATTTTTGTTCATGTGACAGACCTTCCTACTCTGTGCTGCCTGCTTTCTTAAGCACCCAGTCGAATGCCTGGCCCTTAGGAAGAACTCAAAGGCTTTAACAATAATTAAATAAGTTTCCAGTTAATTTCATAAACCCCATAGGATTGAGATGATTTTGATCTTTTTTTCATTTCATCTTGAATGGGGGTAACTTATTTTTCTTTGACACAGGCTTTTCAACCACGCTTCCATGTACATGTACCATGCAATTATTGAAGTGCGCCTCCTGGGTGAGCAAACAGCAAGCAGATGCTCCTTCCTCCAGGATGTGCAACCCTGGTACATGGCATGGCAAGTTGAGGTCTGGGTGGGTTTCAACCCACACTCTTCCCCTGCCAGGCACTTTGGGGCCATGCATACTATGTATGGTGCACACAGCCTGCTTCTCAGCTCACCTGTTGCCTTAGGTCATGAAGAAATCACTACCTACCTATCTGAACCATATTCAGTTTCACACCAAACCCTGAAAAGTTTTACCTATATCCTTTATAATGTGTATTTAAAAGACTCTGAAATAAGATATTTTACATATAAGTCCATGGAGAAAATGTATCAGTGTAAAACACTATGGCCCTTCCAGGTTTAAGAATGCACCCCTATAAACACATACCCATCAGCAAAGGTTCAGTTGATCATGAATTCCAATCTGTGCACATTTTAATGAAACTGCTTTAGGTCATGAGCCTAGTAAGTCCCAAAAAAGCCTACTTTCCTATAAAAACATCAAGGGGTTGATGAGGAGGTCTTTGCTCCAGGAGACAACTTGTCTCCCATTTTATTTCTACTAAAATAGAGACAGGTCAGAAGGGATTCATTCTACAGTTCCTGAGATGGAAAAGTTTTGTATTTGAAGCTCAATCAACCCATACCACTTTGACCCTGCAGCACCCCAAGAGTTTTAAGGAACCCCACTGCACAGTGAATGGGAACAAAAACACAAGACCTGGATTTTCAGTGTCCACAGAGGCCCCCTAGTCTCAAGAAAGCAGTTCTGGCCTCTGAGTCCAATGAAGAGGCAAGGTTTCCTTTTCTGAGCTTGATGCTCTTTATGGTTCTTCTGATAGACTCTCTTGCATGTATTTGATCCATTATTGTTTAAATGTACTGGGTTCCACTTATATTATTTGCCCTGAAGCTTTGTAGTGGCTGTATATCAAATTCACTTATGAATGGAGAGAAACTATTCTTTATCAAACATATACCCTTCCTTTCCCTAACTATATCACACTGCCTTTTTGTGCCCCAACTAATGTTGTCTCCTCTAAATCCTTGACACCATTTAGAAAAAACATACCACCAAAAATAACACATTTGCCACATATCTGTTCTCAACCCTTCACAAGCTTTAATCATAGGTCTCCTTCTACCGGAAAGCCCTTCTCATTTCTCTCTCTAGTGACATAAAGCTAACATTTTGATTTAAATATCACTCCATGGAAAGCAAGGACAGATAGGTGAAAAGTACTTCTCATTTATCTTCTATGTTAGGGCCTGCAGTGGTTTGGGTACTAGCACTGAGCAACATGGAGCCTCTGGCTTACCTATGCTGTGCTGAAGAGCCTGACTATTTGGACAATCAGATTTACTCCAGAGCCCATTTAGAAAGTCCAAGGACCTGCAGATGTCTTAACAAACTTAGCAAAGAGTATTGAACTTAAAAGGAAGAATTTGGCAGAACTGATTATCTCTGACTCAGTAAATGGCCTATTCCAATCAGAAGCTTCAAGACTTTCATGACCACTATTTTTTTTTCTCAGCATTTTGTCTCAAAATGAATATTGCTAAAATTTCTAAGATGATTTTAAAAACCCTAAAAAATTGATTACTCATTGGTCATTGACATTTTTTTATACATTCATCAAACTCATTGCTTACCTTCCTTTCTCTTCTAAACACCAGTAAAATGGAGATTTCAGTCACATTAAGAAGAAAAAATCTGCTTTGACATATTTTTCTTTCCTGTAGCTGGGTACTCCCAATCTTGCTATTTAATTGACTAATGCTGTTGACATTGACAATTAATGCTAAATGACAAGCAGAGTAAAAGAAATATGAAAAAGTCTTCACTGGGGCAGCTCTCTGTAAACTAGATTAATGACCAAGGGAACACAGTATTTTGCTGAACACCAACCCCTCAGTCCCTAATTCATTAAATATTTTCTATATGCTGAAGATTCCACCCGTGTATTCCATTGACAACTTGCTGCTGAATAAACAGGCATAAAGAAAGAATATGAATCCAAAGATTTAACAATTATAAGAACCTTATTTTTCTTATTTTTATGCTCTACTTTATTTGTGCCATGATCGAACATATACAGCTCCCTGACAGACTTCTGATTGTGAGAATTCCTATTAAATAATGGCTCCAAATGCCATGCCAAAGAAAAAGGTGAGAAAACAGTTAAGTTTAAATGCATTTTCTCAAATGACTTACTAACATAATTGTGACAAAAATTTGCATACAGCTAAAAGAGTTCACTTTTGACTCTCCTCACCATCAAATCTACAAAGTCACAGAAAGAGAGAAAGGAAAGAAAAATCTACTTTGCTTCAATCACAGAGTCACTTATATGATTAAGATGAATTTTGCTGTTTTCTAGAGTTGTAGATGAAAGCAAAGGGCATCAATTTACCTGGAAAAATCAAACAGTACAAAATCAGGGACTAGCCTGTAGCAAGGAGGGCTTGAATCCATGACAGTAAGGCAAGGCTCCAAATAGTCACTGACATGTGAGGAGGTTCTTAAGGCTGGCAACCACTTTCTGTAAAAAATGAAACGGAAGAACAAAGGCAGAGCCAGCACTCCATCAACTCAGGGCTTGAAAGGGTAGAGAAACACACAAGGACAGCCCTCCACAATGCTCATCTGAGATGTTTTGATGACACTCATTGGGGGCCATGAATTTAAATATAAGTTTTAAATGGGAATCTGATCAGCTGCTTTCTCTGATATACTCTTTGTGCTTCCAGTAGAAACCACAAGGTGGTTTCACCGAGAGGAGAACAGGGAGCGGCCACTGCTTGCTGCTTGTATCTTCCCCAGTATTGATCTTCACATCTCTATTTCTCATCTGCTATGCAACGTCTGTATTCCAACCGTGTGAAGGTAGCTTTCTTGCCATAGTACTTAGATTTCAGGTGCTGATTTTAATACCGGCATAAGTCTACTTAAAGCAGCTTGTTCAAAATTTGCTTGAAATGTGTGCAATAATCTTTTTCTGAGAAAAATTACCTACACTTAACTGAGACAGCTGCGCGCACAAGCAGATAAATGGCTGTCTGAAATTTAGAGTTGCCTGGCCCAAAATATTATACCATCCTCCTGATCTCCTGAGTTTTTTAGTTCATAACCCTTTATTTAGGTTAAAACAACATCTCCTAAAGGCTTGAATTAAAATGCAAATATAATACCTGGGAGGGTAAATGATTAGTTTTTCTGCCTAGAAAAGTATTTTCTTCAAATGCAATATCCTAAAAGACTAGAATATATGCTTTTGATTGGTTGTTTGGATAGGGAGAGAGGGAGAGAAAAGACCCAGCACTCAAAATTTTAAACAGAGAGGATGAATGAAACATCAGCCAGACATTTTTAAAAACTCTAAGCAGGTGCAGAGTCAAGGCTTAAAACCTGGTTTCTTAGGCTCCAAAGCCAGTGCCTCAGCAAATATCTGATGATCTAAGGCCTACCAATGAGTACATGAATCAGTAACAGCTTCTGCCTTTCCCATTCTTCTGAACAACGAAGAGAAAGAAGGCAAATGAAGATACCTGCAAACTCAGGCAATTTGGGCTACCAGTGGGTCTGCACAGAGTGAGACCTTTTACCAAGATACTATTGTAAAATGCCATAAGACTTTCTAAGATGATGGAAATGCAGTATATCTTGATTTGAATGTTGGTTATACGTTTGTCACAACTCATCTAAATGTAAACTTACTAAACTTTAACACTTCTGGAACCAACTTCAAGAGCCTATGTTAGCCCTTACTTTGCTTTTTGGTCAGAACAGAGAAAAACAAATTCCTTATTTAAGGGACCAGACTAGATCTTTAAGAGTTGTATAGAGTGCCCACAGACATTTTTAATAGGGTCCATAGGGGTTGATATTCCTTCTTATATCTTACACCTGAACCTAATGACAACCATGACAAGGATTTATGCAAACATGATGTCTCCGATGATGGTGCTGGATAATAAAGAAAATCAATATTAATTTGATAAGCATTAATTTATAATTCAACATTCAAAGTAAATTCATGCATCCCTTCAATGTCAAATTCATTTCAAAAACAATGTTAATCAGATTCTCCTTTAAAAGTCTAAATGTGCTAAAGTAAGATTTATAGTGTAATGCTTATAGAACAATGTAATTTTTGTGGTTTTCATACAGTTGCCTATAGAAACTATTGACTATTGAAATAAAAAAGCATTTCCAAATTAATCTCATGCCATTTTCCAATTACAAATTTGGTAGAGTGAAATTGATGCATTTTGAAAAGCAACTGGAGATAATGCCTTGATTTGGGAAATGAATATTTTCTGAGATAATCTAGGCTAGTTGCCTGATCAATATTTAGCTTTATGAAATCCTATGCAGAAAGGGAATAAAGTGAAAGCAGCATGAAAACATTGTTTCAAGCTCATCTTTGAATGGGTTTTAAAAAGGTGAAATTTGTGAGAAAAATATAGACTGTAGAGTTTGTCCAGACAGCTCAAGACAAACTCTGAAGCTGAAAAGCATGCCAATTGCCATAGAAGCTCTTTACTCATTAATGTAGTCAGTTTGTGATACACCACTTAAGACACCAAAGCCTGAAAAACAGACAAAAAATATGGCAACGAAAACTTTGCAATTTGAAGAATATCATGATGACAACCATTTTACTTAATGACTCTGAGCTCTTTAATTTAGTCGGAATGAACCATGGAAATGATATATCTTGTTTTATTCTCCAAAAATAAGCATTCATAAAACCCAAAGACTCTTAGGAAAGGAAGGAGAGAGGGGACTGGCTCATTATCATTGAAATATTACCTATCACCTGTTAAGAAACACATAAATTAAGTTAACACATTTTTGATAGCCATCTTGAAGATGGACTGGGCTCTGAGACAATGACATAGGGAATTATAGAAAGAGAGATAGAGAAGCAGAGGGGCAATGCATAAAGCCCAGGGCACTGTCCAAGCTGGTCTCTGTCTTCGGAGAGTCATAGAGACAGTGCAATGGATATTGGAAAGGGGAAACTTAAGAGATGCCAAATTTCACTTTCAGAAAGGGTTATCTCTTGCATTTAACATGAATAGAGTGATAACCAGTGTTTGGTTTCAAAGACAAAACTATTTACAGTATCCTAGCTCCTGGTAAGCAAGACACAAGAGACAGAGACAAGGAAATAAGACTTGGGTTCAAGTTTTGGATTTCCTGAGCACCTTGCTTTAACTCTGGATACATCAATTGTCCTCTCTACACTATATTACATTAAGTTAGATGATCTGTCAGGACCTTTCTACCTTAATATTGAATATTTATTTTTTCAAAGTGATAGAAAAATAGGCCCTGGGATAGCACTGGAAAAAGAAAGTTCCACCATCAATAAACTACTCATGTCCTTTTTTCTTAGGCAATTTATTTCACAAATTTTTGTGTACCTTGTGATGGGTTGAATTGTGTCCCTCTAAAAATTCAATTTTGAAGTTCTACTCCTCCCCACCTTCAGACCTCAGAATGTGACCTTATTGGAAAAAGGGTTATTGTGGATATAAATAGTTAAGAGGGCGGCATACTGGAGTAGGGTGGGCCCCTAATACACTATGACTGGAACCCTCATAAAAGGGCAAATTGGACACATAGAGAAATAAGTACACAGGGAGAATATGATGTGAAAATCAGAGTTAAGATGCTGCAAGGCAAGAAACTAACAGAATCTAGAAAAGAGGCCTGAAATAGGTCATGCTTTCAGAGAGAACATGACCCTGCCAGTACCTTGATCTTGGACTTTTAGCTCCCAGAAATGTCAGACAAATTTCTGTTATGTAAGCCTTTCAGTTTCTGGTTCTTTTTTCTGGTGGCTGCAGCAAAGTAACACATCCCCCGCCTTACTTCTATGCACATCACTTCTATACTGAATTCTAACCAACAGTTTTCATTCAACTCCTCTTACAACTCAGGTCTTTCATTTTCTTCTTCAGGTCAAATTCAATGTTATTGCCAAGTCATGAGACCTTTTACATAAATTCAGATGGCCTCTTGCCATTCAATTTTAGTAAACAGGGCATAGGGTTAAACCATTAACTTCTCTATTCAATCATGAAAATTAAATTTAAGTACCTCCCCCATCCATACTTTTTTTTCCATTACCTAAAATGCAAAATTTGTTTAAAACATTACAACTGTGATGGCAGATGAGTGAGTAGTAATAAATAAAACATCCTGGAATAATCATAGGATATTACAACATTTCCAGTACAAGACTTTTTTCTTTCAAAGATTGGTAAGCACTTTCTGTGAGGCTCCATGCCAGCTCTCCTTAAAAAATATTGAACTGGATCTGTTGAGATTTAATGTGCCTATCCATTAGATTAGATTTTATATCAACCACCTTACCCTCCAAGGAAGTGTTAAATTCAACATTACTTGTAGAAATTAGAGTTGAAATCTGAGGTAGAGAATATGTCAGCCACTTATATCAAAAAATTCCTAAATAAAAATATGAAGGAGAAGAGTTTAAGAAGGACATAATTTAATATACAGTTGTGGTTTTATAATATGTAGAAGAGTTTTAAACCACTTTCCCTTGGGTACTCATATTCATTCAGAGAGAGGTGACCTCTTCTTATTACACAAAATTGGCACATGCAAATCCAGAGCTTGAAATATTACATTAAATTATAGAGACAAATCTGAAAAAAAATTATCTTAAATCAGTGCTTCTCAAACTTTCATATGCAAAAGAATGTCTCGAATTATTTTAAAATGAAGATTAACAGATATTCTGGCATATTCTGATTTAATAGAACCCAAGAACCTGCATTTTAACAGGCATCCTGGTGGACTCCAAAGCAGAAAATCTGATGATAACCCTTTCAGAATCAATAATCTCTATTTTATGTAATGTTTTCTTTTTAGTAAGAAGTATTTCTTAACTGTCACTTTTTACAGTAAGCTCTCCTTTTAGTTAATATTCAGATCAGAAAAAAAGTTCATCAGACAATACGTTCTGGTTTTTGGCTTAGAATCTATGTTCACTGTCAATTGTAGTACCAACTCAGTCTAATGAATCACAGAGATTTACAAACAATCCCAGAAGGACTAGAGCTCATTTCTGCTCTTGCTCTCTGCAGAGCCTTTTGAAGAAGCCTTAGCATCTTTCTGTTTATGGAACCCTTTGTGAGAATTCAACCACTTTGTGAAGGATGTTTACTCTCGACATATCTAAGATCTCAAATAGTGGGCCTCCCAGAGCAATGGGGAAGAGAGTTTTCATCCAAACCTGTTTTAGCTCTATCCGCACAGAGAATTTTTTCAGTTCTCGTATAACAATGATTCTGTAAAGCCAAAAATACTTGCTACCAAATACTGTGAGTGGGATGGCCACCCACAAATACTGAGGTTGGGAAATGGAATCAGTATGAGAGAATGTACATAAGCCCCTAGACAACTGTTCTTCAAGGACTTTTGGTCCTTCTAAGGTGCTATTAGTTCTACTAAAAAGTCCCGACTGAGTAAATGCTCAACAATGAAGGGACGTAAAGGAGGAAAATAACCTAGTAGTTGCCATCATTTTTTTTTCATTAGTGGAAAGGATTGCCTCTATAAGAACTGTACCAAAAAAAAAAAAAGCATGAATAAATTGGTATGATGATTAAGGTTAGCAAAGGCAAAGGGTATCTAAGCTCATGTTTCTTGGTGGGAAGGTAGAATGATGCAGGACTTATGGGATTTACAGTCAGACAAACCTGAGTTCAAATGCCAGGCATATAACTGAGATATGTAGAACGATTACTAAACTGTTCTTGGGCTCAGTTATTTCATCTGTGTTATGGAGATAACAATACTTACCTTGCAGAATTTTTGTTAGAATTAAATTTTTACAAACATACACATGTTTATGTAATGTATATATAACATATAGGATATATACACACATACACATATATATATATACACACACCTAGATGCATACATAGTACACATATACTACACACACACACACACACACACACACACACACACGCACACACGTAGTGTATCAGCATACTGCCTGGCATATAATAAGTGTTCCATAAATGGCAAGGGTAGCAATTATTTATCATTATTAGGATAAAACAATGAAACACAGTGACCAATTTAAACCTCTAACATTCCGGAGATAATTTTCCTCAGTGATATCTCATTTTGTTTGCTATGCCTATGATACCTAAGCATACCATTAAACCATTTATTTATTATTTACTATGTGCCAGCCATCATGGAGACAAAGCCAAATCAGACACAGTAATCTGGGTTCTACCTCTTTTTAACTCTTCACCATCACCAACCCCTGTCCCAGTTCTTCTACTTCCAGTCATTTCTCTATAGAAACGTTCTGCATTTAATAGTTGGGTTCAATGGTACATGCTTTAATATTATAGGACCATTATTGTACCTACTAGGGGCAATATAATTTCTATAAGAATATGCAGTATAAATTTAAAACACTTATAGATTTGGAAACAAATGATCTCCTTTTGCAACACAGGGAAAGTTTGCTGAGCCTTGGAAGATAAAGATGGTGTCTTCCTTCAGAGCAAGAGAAAAGCATGTTTAATACTCATCATAGGAGATTTAGCTTTCCTAAGCTCAGAAATCTTCTGTGTCACAATCCACTACATCTGCAGGTGCCACATGGCCCTCTTTTCAGCACCCTGTGGAAATAGGGGCTTGGGAACCAAGGTAAAAATGTTGATACTCTGGTTACTGAGTATACTACTGCTGTCAGTATAAGCAATCTTTCATCTCTGACCCAGGGTCTTACATCTTTTAGAAGAAACTGTGGCAGGCTAACTTTTAGCTTGCAAGTAGGGAAAACTCTCAGACATTTCACAGTTTCTGACATAAACTATAAGGTAGGACCACATATATTTCAAGTAACAGCAACTTTTCTCTCAACTTCAGTTTAGTTTCTTATGAACCATATGGATCTACTTCATGTTCAGCTTATGGTCAACAAGATGAAGGACAAACATTGAAATCTCCCATGGTAAGATCTAAAATTTTAAATTAAATTAATTTTTATTCCTCTTCCATATTTGGTTTGGGCTATAGGTAATTATTTTTAAGTCACAACCTGCAGGTAATGTTCTAAGAGAAAAGAGGAAATGAGAAGAAAAGAGAGAATGAAATGAGTAATGGTTACAAATTTAAAAGATATTTACAGAAAGTTGGATATCTGGGTGTAAGAAGCATTTTTTTAGACTAAGTATATTGATGACTTGGCAATATTTAAAAACTCACATCTATTCACACCTTTTCCTAAAACTCCCAAAGAAAATTCATAAAAGCTTCAAAATATTCTTAACTGGTCATTGGGAATTGAAATACCTATAAAATAATTTAGGGCCTCTTTTTTTTTTTTTTAACTCATTTTGGCTGCTTTTTTTCTTCTTTTTTCTGCAATGTCACTGTCTGTCTTATGACATGCCTCTGGACCTTGATCTACCAAGTCTTCAATGAGCTGACCTGGAACAGCTTTAGTTTGCAGAGGTACTTCCACTGGACTTTCCTGATCATCTGTGCCTTCTTTGTAGGTGTCCATCTTGTTATCCTTCCCTTGTTTTTGCTCTGCTCCCTTCAGATCACATTCATCAGTCAGGTACTGGAAACTCAATTCCCATTGATCTTATAATGGTGTTGGGGGAATTTTGTCTCTGCCTAACCAACTGTTGAATGAGGTTCTTTTTTTTTCTTAATGCTTCATAGCTCCAGAAGAAACTTTCTTGTGATAACTGCTGCTGTCTCAAGACTCTCAAAATGGCCTTAACCTGGTATTTTCACCTTGCCATAGGACCCTCAGAGGTCACCCTTTTGGGCCCTAGAAACCCAAATCCATCAGAGATCTTCCTGCAGGCATGACAGCTGCCCTCGTATTGCTCTTGTCATGGCCTCTCATGGCCTTGGTGCTGCTGCTCTGACACTTAAAGAATGTGTTCTGTCTCATGCTGCACCTCACTTGCTTTGAGGAGCTTCTCTCTTTGAGGTTTCCATTGTAGCATTCTTTGAGCTACTTGATTCCCTAAACCTTTATGCTGGGCCTTTCCAAAGCTTCTTTTTCTTAAATTAGCTGTTGAACCAGCTGTTCTTCATTTGAACTTTCCTGCTTCAGGTCCAGAGCACCTTTTATACATGATCAGCAATCCCAGGCAAATCTTCTAAAAATGTGTGGCATAGACACAAGTCCAGCCTTCTTCTTGTGTTGAGCTAGGATGTGGCTAGTCCTGCTGCACTGCTAAGTTCTGGCCCTGCTCTGTCAACACTCTCTTCTACCTGTTCTTGCTGTATTATCTGTTTCACTCTTTCTAGTTGAGACTAATGATGCTGCGGAAACACTTGGACAACTCCTTCTAACCCTCTTGCTGTGAGCTCATTACTGTCATAATTTCTTTTTCCAAGAAAATGAATTTTATGCTTAACTTCCCTGGACCTGTCTTGCCTTGGAATCTTCATCTCTTCTTTGCCGCAGCAAGAAGAGATGTGTTCCACTTAGGGCTTCTGTTTCTTTTTTTCTTTACTTTCCCTTAGGCTAGCTCCTTGGTACAGCTGTACTAACATTAGACCTTTCCCTCCAGGCCAGAGAGCTTTTCTATTTCAAATTCTTTCTCCTTGATTTGAATGAGGTGAAACTCATTGGTGAGGATAACTGGGGCTTTCCTTGTTTGGGCAGAAAACTGCTTTAGCCTACCATGTTGACGCTTCTTCAGTGACTCTGCCATCTTGAAGTGTGGCATTTGCTCAATTAAGCCTGGTGCTGCCTCATCATGTCTTTGCAATTCAGTTATTTCTGCAGAAGGTAGATCATCTTTTCCTGAGTAATTTCCTTGTCTCATCACTGTCTTTTTAATTAATATTTCTTTTTAAATATTGAAGAAATATCTTTTCTGTCATATCTGTCTCATGACAATATTATTGTCACTTTGGTTCCACAGTCCTCAGAACCTCATTGTCTTAGCCTTGAAGTTCCTGATTCATTATGTTTTGCCTCTAACCCAGTTGTTCTGTTGTTTCCACCTCATGAAAGCTTCCTTCCTTCTGGAAGAAGTGATGATACTCCTATATTAAGCCATTCTTACCAGTACTTGATGCTGGACAAGAGGATAGCTACATGCAAAAGAATAGAATTGGATCTTTACCTCACCTCACACAAAATAGAAAAATTAACTCAAAATGGATCAAAGACCTAAGGGTAAAACCTAAAACTATAAAATTCAAAGAAGAAAACAGAAGAGTAAATCTTCATGACCTTGAATTTTTCAAAGGATTCTTAGATATACTACCAAGAGCATGAGCAACAACAACAAAAATATCAGATTTCATTAAAATTAAAAACTTTTTTGCTCCAAAGGACACCATTAATAAAGTGAAATATTTGCAGAATGGGACAAGTATTTGCCATGTATCTGATAAGGGATTTGTATGTAGAATATATAAAGAACTCTTGTAACTCAATAATAAAAGGACAAATATCTCAATTAAAAAATATGCAAAAGATTGGAATATATATTTCTCCAAGGAAGATATACAAATAGCCCATCAGCACATGAAAAGGTGCTTGACATCATTAGTCATGAGGGGAATGCAAAGCAAAAACACAATGAGATACCATTTCACTTGTACCGAGTTGACTAGAATCAAAAAGTCACCTAGTAATAAGTTTAGTGAGAAGTGAGGTAATTGGAACCCTCATACACTGCTGGTGAGAGAGTACAATGGTGCAGCCATTTGGAAAACAGTATGCCATACACAAACTTGTTTACAGATGTTATATCAGTGTTATTTATAATATTTAAAAAGCTGGAAGCAACCCAAATGTGCAATAGAAAAGTGGATAAACAAAATGTGATTTATCTATACAAAGGAATATTATTTGGTCATAAAAAGAAATTACATTGATAGCATGCTACAACATGGATGAACCTTAAAAACATTGTACTAAGTAAAAGAAACCACAAACAAAACACCACATATTATATAATTTCATTTATATGAAAGTCCAGAATAGGGAACTCTATAGAGACAGAAAGTAGATTAGTGCTTGGTTAGGGCTGAGGGGGTTGGGGAGTGGGTGGGTGGGGAGGGGTGATAGCTTAAGGGTACAGAGTTTCTAACTGAGGTGATCAAATATTCTAAAATTGACTATGGTGATGGTTACACATATCTGTGAATACACAAAAATGATTGAATTGTATACTTTGAATTGTACAGTATGCGCATTATATCTCAACAAAGTCATTTATAAAAATATGTAAAGAATAGTTCAAATGAAAGTTAATATTTTTATTCCTGATTTATATAACATTTAAAAGACTAATTATACAATATCTCATAATATTCAGAAATCAACTTTTTTAAAGCTTAAAGAAATCATTAAAATTATAAATTATATTGAGACCTTTGGGTGACAGAAAATTTTCTTGTATTATTGTTATAAGCAATTATCTTTCACAGAATGTGTTATTTAAAACTGAGAGATAATTGGTTCTATTTTATTGAAAATCTATATTATGTTAGCTTTAATTGTCCCTTTTCTTAGTTCAAAGGTAATTTAAGAGAAAAGTATGCTCAGCTTGTGGTTTGATGGTTCTCATAAATGTGTTCCAGTTTGTTATACTTTTCTCATGTCAGCTTCCAAATGCACCACATTATGTAATATTTATTCTTTTCCAAGTGTGAGATGAAATCATTTTGTGGCAATGAAAGCACTTTTACATAGGGTTGGAATTGTAGTTACACCTGTAGAAAAATATCTTGTCTATTGGCAAACATATTGGTCTTTTCTTGCCAATCAAAATATTTTGGTTTTGTAGCAGATTTTAAACCAAAATAAGTGCTGATCTGTTCCAGAAAAATAATGCCCCGAAATGAAATTGGGATAACTTTACACAGAAATGGCCAGATACATACTATCAGATATTTTTCTATCAGTATCCATAGAAGGAACCTGGTCACCATTCTTCTCTTGGTTAATCATCAGCTAAAAATGAAAAAATAAATGATACCCAAACTGGTTTTCCAGAAGAATGCCCACATGGCTCCACATAAGGAAATCTATGTCTCTGTTCCCTAGGTAAGGGGTTTGGGGTTACAGTCTGAGGCAAGGATAGAATATCCAGTAGAGCTTTGTAAAATAAATACTATTACATGCTGCCTCTAGATAAGAGGCTTGCAAACTACTTCTAAATTATTCCATTTTCATGTTCCTGAATCATGATCCAATGCTTAACAATCTCCAGATAAAACAACATTCAAAGGATTTGAACAGATATGTGTACAACAATGTTCATAGCAGCGTTATTCACAATAGCCCAAAGTCAGAAACAACCCAAAAGTCTGTTGATGGGTAAATGGATAAACAAAATGTGGTATATACATACAATAAAATATTATTCAGCCTTGAAAAGGAAGGAAATTCTGACACATGCTACAACATGAATGAACCATGAGAACATGGTTTCTCCTATTAAGCAAAATAAACCAATCACCAAAAAGCCAAATATTGTATGATTTTTACTTATATGAAGCATTTAGAGTAGTCAGATTCATAGAGACAGAAAGTAGAATGGCAATTGCTAGGGGTTAAGGGGAGGAGGAAATGGGGAACTATTATTTAATGGGTAGTGAGTTTCAGTATGGGAAGATGAAAAATTCTGGAGATGAATGGTGGTAATGGCTGCACGATGACCTTGGTTATACTTCATACAACTGAACTGTACACTTAAATGGTTTAAATGGTAATATTATGTTATATACATTTTACCATAATAAAATATTTTTATTATGTAATAAAAATTTACATATTTATGGGCCTTATATAATTAAAAATTATTTTTAAATTACACAAATCTGTGAATTTATATATATATATGTGTATATATATATGTATATATATATATATATATATATATACCTATAATTTTAAAAAGATAAAACAATACAATATTCAAGGAGTTCAAATATCTCAGCTGAGGACCAGACCCTACCCCCATATTCTCCTAACATCACAGGAAAGAGGAATTCACTGACAATTTAGAAATGGGATAGTTCAGATAGAGAATAGTTAATCAATTAACATAGCAATATAGTAAATAATGCTTTCTAAAGTCTATCCAGTTATCTGCCGCTTTTCTTTTCCTTGCCTGAAACACAAGATATAAATGTTGCTGCTTTCCTCATCTTTGGCAAATGATATTTTTCAGAACTTATTGCTTAGTGACTTTTAACATATGTAGCATAATCTAAAAGAAAATAATGAGCCTTCCTAGTCCCTTAAGATGACCAAGTAGTCTTGAATCAAAGCAGCTCAGGCTAAATCAGATGAAATGTTCACAGATGAGTTGTGTGGCCATTTGAGGATATGGGAGTCTGCATGATGGAGTTTTTTTTACCTTGACTGAATAATAAGAGCTTTCTCCCAAGACACAGTCAATTGACTCTGAAGTTGAATGTTTGTTAATTACAAAATAATTGGTTGATAATGACGTGCTAATTTTTTTTTCAAATGTTCTGTGGAAAAACATTATTATCAGACAAGAGTTTCAGGAAGAACTGATAAAGTACTATTAACCAGCACTATTAGAATTCTCTATTTGCCAGTAATTTCATACAAGATTCAGCATTAATTTGTAAGAAGCCTTCAGAACAACCCTACAAAAACCAAGTAGTTTGACCTTAGTCAATGACAGTTAATTAGAAGAAACTCCAGGTCCCACAGCTCCTAGTGGTGTCTCTTACCATCCCATTACTAGTCTTTAAACATGCTTCTCAAAGTGTAGTCTGAGCCAGCAGCTTGACAAGTTGTGTGAAATGCAGATGTTAGGGCCTCAACCCAGGCCTGTTCCATCAGAAACTCTGGGGTTTGGGATGAGAGTTGGAGGGTGGGGGATGGGACCCAATCTTCCAGGCAATTCTACTGTTACATACTACAGTTATTAATGCTACTATTGTTTCTAATGGGGACTCCAGTGCATGTCAAGATACAAAATAATTTCTGAAACACAGATTCTAGTTACATACTCCACAGGTTTAGTAAATTGTCTTGCATTCTAGTTGCTTGCAAAATGCCTACAGAGAGGTTTGATTAAGACTATAGCAGTTGGAGAACTTACTGCATTTGTAACCATTACATAATCTTGAGTTTCTCAAGGTAAACTGTTAATCAGATAGGTATCACCCAGTTTACTTTTAGCTAATGAACTGTGTTGTCTGTCATTACCACGGGAACCAGAATACTTACTTAAAGTGAATATTTTAATTAAGTTAGAACTCCATCTTCTTCTTTTCTCTAAACCCATGATAACCTTTCCAACAGCACAGGACTGCCAGCTTTTTAATAAAAGCTATTGTGTTAAAAAAAAAAAAAAAAAAAAAAAGCCTTGCTATATCATCAAGATCTTGATTTATTTACCTTGTAAGTCCTGTTCCGACAACTTTGCAGACATATTTACCAGGTTTATCTCTTTGATTTCCCCTCTTTAGCTTATTTGAGAAGCATGTTTTCTGCAGGTTTTCACTCAAATCTCACATAGCTTGATTTAGCCAATCAGCAACTGGAAGCTTACACAGGATGAAAACGTTAACATTCTCTCATATCTTGGTCCAAGGTTAAATTCTACATATAGCTCAGATTAGGTGACAGTGAAACCTAAAGTGCTAATGACACCCCAGAGATGGACTTCTGTAAACCTGGGACCCCTGATAACATTGGCCAGAGAACATGAAAAACTGGTCTTCAAGCCACAACAGGTTAGAAATGACGACCATCTCTTTTATCTCTTCTAACTTTAACTTCAGGGGGTTGCAACTTTGCTTCATTCAGAGACAGAAGGAAGGCGTGTGGCAAGGCTTCTGTCACGACACAGGGCACAAGACCCTAAATCTTGGTCCCTTCAGGGACTGCCCCCTGCAAGTTCTTTCCTCACTTTTCAGCAGCGCTGAATATTCTTTCCTTCCTCCTTTAGCTCCCAGGAGAACATTCAACTGATCTGTTTTCATGGGGAATGAACAGGTGTCCCTTTTGAACCGAAGGTGAAGTGAAACAGAGAGCTCCAAAGTGAAGATTTTAGAAAGATGAACGATGTTCAAAATATGGTCAAGGAGAGCAGACTTGTTTAAGGAGAAATGGAGGGCTTTGTTATTAGAAAAATACCTGAATGTGTTCTGCACCACTTAAGACTCTTTTTAATCCCCAAAACTTTAGCACTGAGGAGGGCTGGCCTAGCTCAGCTGCTGGTGATAGTGGTATGACAAATTCAGAAAGAATAACAGTTTTGGAAGGAATTTTAGGCCCACACTCCTGTTTAATTAACTCCACCTACATTCACAAGTTCTCTATCTCCTACTCTTGGGTCATTATCATTAGATTTGATAAGAATTTCTTTATATAGCTCTAGTAAAACTACATTATAATGCTCTTTTTATTCTTATTATCACTATTAATTATTTTGTTGATTATCTAATTAAGCTATATTTTGCTCTAATTCTATTTTGTCTCCCTGAAAAGTCTTATGGTCTGCAAAATTGCACACTAAAAGATATAGTAATTACAGAAAAAAATAGAGTTAAAATAGACCACACAAAACCTGTAGAACTTTGTAATCAGAGAAGTAACAAAAATAATAGCAACTCATTAAAATAGTAGCACAGTTAATCGACACTGGTGTTTGTGTCTAGATTCACAGACAAGACTCATATTTCCTCTCTCAAGATGTAGGTCCTTAAAAACATTTGCTTCTGATAGATACCAATATAAAACATCTATTCTGGAGGAAGCCTTCTTTATCAGTCAATATTTGTTGACATAGGTCTTTGCAAATTCTTCATCTGTATTTGTGGAATCCCCAGGTAGCTTAACATATGCACTGGTTCTCAAAGTGTGGTCTTCCATGCTTCAGCATCATGCAGACATTTGTTAGAAACACAAATTCTTAGGCTGTTCTCTAGACACAAGGAATCACAAAGCCCTAGGTATAAGGGTGGGATAAGAGGGGGAACCCAGCAATTTGTGTTTTTGCAAAACTTTTCAGGTGACTCTGATGCAGCTAATGGCTCAGAACAACTAACGCATTGAAAATGTTTCTGTTCTTGAAGCCACTATAGCTACCACTTCTTGCAGAAAGAGTTTATGCATGACTTCAGCTTTTTCCTTAAGGTCTTCAATATTGCTAAGACTTTGATTTAATTGTAAGAAAGCTGGTTCCTGATCTTGTCAGAACATTATCACACTGGAAAAGTTACCTATTTATCAATGTGGCATCTGTGTTAAATTGATATCAATTCCATGTTGATCAATTGCAGAAGAACTGAGACATGTTAAAGAGTATCATGTTGTGCTAAACAGACTGTGATAGAACAAAGTGTTGGGTACAGTTGGAAGAGATTTGGCTTTAGAACCCAGTTACACTGAGTATGAAAAGTCAGTCTCTCAGAACTTCTCTTCCATCTACAAAATGGGTATAGTAATCCCCATAACATGACATAGAACTGTATCTAAATGGGAAGATCTAGGTAAAATATCTAGCATATGGTAGATACTTAAATAAATTCTAATTGCCTATCATTCATTGTTTTCTTTATGAAACAATTTTCATAAAAAGAAAATTAAAAGTAAAAGCTAAATACATTTATATGAGTTTGATGTGTGATTTCCTTCAAGACTGTTCTATTTTTTGTGTGCATATATGGTTCTTGTTGGTCTTGAGTCTTACAAGGTTTCAGGCTGAGATGTGCAATATCAATCTAATTAAAAGTAAAAATTCAAGATAATTAACAGGATTGAGGGTAATTGCATCACTATTTTCAAAATCACCAATGGATGTTTTAGAAGTGAGTTTAATAATTAATAATTATAATAACAATACAATAATATTAATATATAAAATTCTATAAGAATAATTAATAAATTTTTAATAGTAATGTTGTCCCAACATATATGATGTTGATGTTTAGACAAATAGTAATTTCTTTTAAACATCTACCAATTTTATAGTAGTAGTGGTAGTAGTAGATGTTAAAGTGGTAGTCTTAATAATGTTAGTAGCAATATCTCATGGTATGGGAGCAGAGACAAAAGTCTGTCACGGCCACAGCTATATTTTCAGCACCTGACTGCACCAGGAATGAAATATGCGCTCAATAAATAGTGGCTGTAAAAATGAATGTCGTATTTTAGGTAATTTGAAGTAATTTCATGTGTATTATCTTTATCCCCATAATACCAACACTTGGTAGGCTGAGAACATTGTTAAATCAATTTTATAAATAAATAAAAAACTTAAAAGGCAAAATGATGGAAACTCAGAAAATAGATTTTTAAAGTCTCAAAACTACTTACTGTCAGAGCTTCTGAGTTTCACAACTTACTCAGAGTCGGCAGAGACACAATCTGCTCTGAAATATTTAAAGTCTGTAGATGAGTTATCCTCCAAATGTGGCTTTCTCTTTTCCTCTTGAAATTCATATTTGGTGCTACTGTGCAGATGGCTGCCAACATACGCTTTGACTAAAACACTGTGGTCAGAGGTCCCTTGTAGAAGCATTCAAGAGGATGTAAAAGATGATAATGTTTTTCCTCTGAGCTTAGAGCTAAAACCTTCTATCTAATATCATATTATTTTTATTTAAAATAAAATTCTAGTAAAATAGATTGTCCTGAGTGTATTGTCATTCCTCTGTCCTCATGAACCTGTGATCTTAAGGGAGGATCATTTCAATTTCCTTAAGAAGTATCCATGATGTCATTTTCTGTTGTTAGATAAATCAGCTGTTTAAAGAAATACCAGGGTATGAGGAGACATTCTATAATGTATTACTACAGATAAAGTCCAGGTAACTGTCCCAATGAGAATAAGCCAATAGTATAAAGGATTTATAGGCAAGAGCAAAACAGAAATCAAGGAACTGAGAAAAATCTGTGAGATGAGGAAATCCAAGAGGCATAGAATCAAATATTATTGAGTTAAGAAAACAGGAGCGGCAATTTTTCACCATACAGCAGTATTTGATTAGCATAGAATATCAAACTGTACTATCATAGATAATATGAGAGACAATGAATAACACATATAGACACTCAAGTAGAAAGTGTAAAAAATTATTTATGCAACTTAATTTTGAATGTTCTTGTTTATTCTTCCCCAAAGCATTTGACTTTTTTAAAATGCTGGTAAAAATTGATTATAGTAGCATGTAAAACATGATTCCAGTCTAGTGTAAAATCATATCTACTTGTAAAGGTTTACTTGGAACTTGTACCCAAGTATTCTCTCTTGTCTTTCTCTCTCAGAAGATATTTTGTTAAACTAATTCTATTTGATCAAAATTTTTATTTGTTAATTTTTAATTTTTTTTTTTAGTTTGACAGAGAGATGCAGCTCCAACATGGAGACCTAGAGACTCAGGGGCTAAGCAATGTTCCACTTTTGCTGATGCTTGTGGACTTGATTTCATTTTGGGAGATCTGAATATCTCAATATGCCTTTCTGAACAGTAAAAAGAATCAGAATTAGTTAAAATTTAGAAACCACATGAAATATAGTATATTTAAATCTGAAACACTAGAAAAACTTCTTTTGGGGGGAGGCTAAGAGCTGATTTTGTTAGATAGAAAAAAAGTAGAAAGCATAATTATCTCTCACTCCAATTCATTTGAAGCTAAGGAAAACCTCATTCGACTTCATTCAGATTATACTCTGGCTCTGGATGAATAATACATGCTACTTGAGAAAATGAAGGAGATAATCACATCTCAGGTAATAATAGCCCATGACAAAATGTGTGTGCATGCATGTGTGTGGTATAAGAGATGGCCTATTTTTGCAAAGACCACAGTTAGATTGTGGTTGAGAAGATGTAAAGTTTTATGGTCAAGTTTAGTAAGAATAAACTTAAGCAGTAATTGATTTGTGGCATGATTATCATTTTGATCAATTTAGATGTTCCCTGTGCTGTAGAGGTGGTGGGAGGATCATTCTAATAGCTTTTTGAATATTGTTTTGTGTTTTAGTGTTTTAGATTACTACAGTATGTCAAAGTCAAGTATTTTATTCTGTTTTGTTTCTAATAAAAGTTAAAAGAGTGTATGTGAGTCACTGGAAAGTAAGATATACATTGAACAAAAATATTTTTATCCTGAACTTTTGTTCTTGAAAATGATGAAAATTTGTCTTTAGAAAGAAATGAGAAGACTCTGCAAAAATCCTGCCAGTTCAAAGAAAAATTCTTGGGCAGGTGAGATCTCATTTTGATGATTATCGCACTTCTCTATCCTGTCCATGGTCCCCTTCCCCAGTCAAGGCTGGGCCATCAAGGAATTGCATTGGGCAGCTCTCTGTCTAATCAAAACCTTCCCTCTCCTGCCTTACAGAAACCTTGTTCACCAAACCCTTCAAATCCTCCCCGCCCCACCCCATTGAGTCTTCCCTTCCCTTTCCTTCTCTCAAGTTTTGCCCTCTCTACAATGGCAATCAGTGGGTGTCGGAAGATTAGTTCACCACCTTCCAAGAAACCCAGCTAAAACTTTTGCATTTTAATTGGACCCCCAGAGAAATACTGAGAAACATTAAAGAATGCCTTTAGCTGTGTTAATATCCCCCACTGTGGTTAGACGTATGAAGCGAGAAAGCAGTATAAAGCAGGGATCCCTTTCAGAATCTCTTCAATTAATTCATTCACTTATTCACTTACTCATAGTCATTCATTTATTTTTTCATTCAACAAACTTCTTCAACTATTGTATGACTTTCCTGATTTTGCTTTAAAAATTGTCACCAACTCATTAAGTAGCTTTAAACAACACAAATTGATGCTCATAGTTCTGGAGATCAGAATTTTTAAGTCAGTTTCACTGGGCTAAGGTCAAGGTGTCAGCATGACAGGCTCCTTCTAGAGGCTTGGAGGGGAGAAACTGTTTCCTGCCTTTTTCATTTCCAGTGGCCACCTGTATTCTTTGGATTGTGGCCCCTTCCTCCATCTTCAAAACACATCCCTCCAATCTCTGCTGCTTTCAGCTCATTGCCTTCACTTCTGGCTCTGACTACTGTCTTCCTCCGATAAGGACAGTTGTGATTATACCAAGTCCCTCCAGATAATACAGGATTATTTAATTTCATGACTTTTAATTACAAAGTCTCTTTTGCCATTCACAGGTTCTGGGGAATATGACATGTGCTATTTGGGGACCATTAATCAGTGACCACAAGGACTGTGCACAAGGCATGGTGCTTGGTGTTTGTTATCACCAATGTAAAACCGTTGCAGTGTTTTTTGATTTAAACCTATCTTAAAAAATCATGTGATTTAGTAAAGAAGGTGAGAAGATATGTTTGTGAATAACAGATAAAAAGTAAGAACACAACAAAATTGGTGTAGACAGAAAGCATGGATGTTCAAAAGGGGGCTACTGTTTCTGTATGAGGGCAAATGTATGGCTATCAAAATAGCATTTGAGACTTGAAGGAGAATAATGCAGTGCTGCGGACCAGAAAAGCCAGGAATAGGGTAAACAAATAATTGTTAGGAAGTGGCTGAGCAAATCATGCTTAAAATTTTACGTTTAAATAGAGCAGTTGGAAATAAGTTTCAAAGGAGAGTTCTTGAATCCTGGTCATATTATGTTGGTGGGCAGCAGGAAAGCCACTGACGTGTCATGTGTAAAAATGTGTTGTAGAAAGACTATACTGGTAATAGCAATGCGTGCCTGGCCATTTTTGCAGTGTGGTCCACACATATGGATATAAGTCCAACATGCTCTTCTCACCAAGGAACCCACCAAAGGCAAGAGTCAGGGTTGGCCAGGGTGCCAAGGACTGGAGGTTCAGGAATGGACACAGGCATATGTTTTACTAGAGGAATATTTTGCTTCCCATGTATATATTATGTACCCTGAGATAGAATTCACAGAATGCTGTAAAACTCAAGAGAACTCCACCAGCCTTCCAGATACTCTCTTCATTCATTATTTACATTCAAATCATTGCCTATGATTAGTATTAGCAGTATTAAATCTTTTAAGTGATGTAGTTAAAAAACAAACAACGAAAACCCAAACCATGGTAGCTCAAGTGAGAAGACCATCATATCTATATTTATAGCATCACCCCTAAACTAGCTTTTTTGTTTTAAACAGGCTCTACTACTTCTTTGAACATCATCAGTAATAACACTAGTTTTACCTAACTCACAGGATCATTCCAATATAAATATTGATGAGATATATGCAAGATGCTGTACATTAGAAAGGGTATTACAAAAATTAATTCTCATTCCAAGAAGTGATATGGAGTCTGTCACTGGTTGAAAAGTATTTCTCACTATGTGATGTTGTATTAGCTATGACGCAGATCAAATTAAGAGGGTGAACTGCACCTTAGAGGTGTTTATCCCCTAAGCTGGAGAGTCTAGGGCTTCCTGATGTTGTGGGGCTGTCCACTGGGCTGGCTTCTACCATCTTGGACAGTCACGAGGTGAACTGACCACAGGTAGTCTGACTCAATGGAAAGACAGAGAGAAAGAAAGAGGAAAGAGAGAGAGAGAGAAAGAGAGAGAGAGAGAGAGAGAGAGAGAGAGAGAGAGAGAGAGAGAAATCTGAAATTTAATTAGCAGAGTCACTCAGGTGGAAAGGTTGAAGCCTAACTGGGTTTCTGTTTACATTAAATAGATTTGATTTGTAATCTGACTCAATTAGCCAGAAATTAAGTTCATCTTGAGGCAGAAATATCATAGATGTAAATATTCTGTTTGGAGGAAAAGGAAACACTATAAAATGACAACTATTAATCTCTGCAATCTTCTTTTATGGATGCTCCATCTTCTCTCCAGTCCATCTTTTTGCCCACTCCTTCTCCACCTCCATGCTTGCCTTAATTAAAATTAAAAATACCATTCTGTCAGTGCCCCCAAGTGCTCACAGTGGACACTTAACAGACAATGTGTTAAAGGATTCCCTGCTAATACCTTGACAGTTACTCCAAAATGTCCATAACTGCTATTTCAATATAGGCAGAATAAGAATTGAAGCAGAAATATTTTTTCAAAAACAATCTTACCATCAATCAACTCTCACAAAAACATTGGAGCAGGTGCCATTGGAGAAGTCATCTTCCTTCTTGATGCAAAAGCAAACTAAGCATTGATTGAAACACTGAAATGTGTCTTCAATCCTCATAGAAGAGAGTTTTTGCTAGTGTCACCTGGAGGCAAATCTGTGAGGGGGAGGCTGAATTCAGACAAAATTATGATTGAGGAGAAATCCAGGATCTCTGCCTTTAAGATTCTTCTATTATAACAGAGAACCCCAGAACTTTTGTTTAAGGTCAACCACATGTCCTCCTGAACAGCTTTTCTGTGTCCTGGCCACTGAAGAGCAGGACCTGAGACAGACATACAAACCATGATCACCAATGAAACTGTCTCGTAGAGAGGGGAGGGCATTTCTAGAGATCAACTTCATCCAATACAGTTCCTCATGACGCAATTCAACCCAGGTCCCTATCATTAGTGCCTATAGGCCCTTCTCTTGTCACTTCTCCTTGGGCCCCAAAGTTTTTTCTGTGGGCCAGGGGAGAAAAAGCTAAGATTCAGATCTGTTTTTCCTTGGGCTGCACATTAACATGTGGGGAAAGTAGTTGCTAAGTCTGAGTAGGGCACACTAAGAAATGTGATCGTGGTTCTGTCAGAGTGGAAGACTGCTCAATCAGTAGGCTTTGGGGGAAGTCATAGGAAAACATGCTCAACCCTCATTCTGGGGCAGGCACTGAACATTCAAGGTGAATGTTCACAGTCCTTATCCTGACTCTGGACCAGCTTCTGGCTGGCCCACTCCACTCTCATCAAAGCTAAATTATTTTATTATGTCTCCTTTTTCATTTTCCATGGTACCTTGAGTCCATCCAGTCTGGTGCTGCCACCATTGTCTCCTTCCCTCCCCCAGCCCCACACTCCCACTTTGGTTTCTATCTTCTCCCACACTTCCCCAAGCCTTTACTTCTAGGCTTCTTTCTTAGCATCTCCATTTTGTTGCCCATGTTCTGTCAGGAAAAAAAAAAACTAATTTAACCTTCTCAGTACTCTTGCCATGTTGACACCTGGCATTACAGCATAACTAGACACCTGCATAACTCCTGCCTCTAGAGCCTTTAACCTGGATGACTGCATAAATCTACTCTTCATCCTTGAGCTCAGCACTGTCTAGAATACCAGGACCAATTCTGACTTCTAGCAGAGGATATGTAAGTAGTCCTTTTAATACAGATTTCATTAGACACAAGCCTTCTTGCCTAACACCCTCCTCCTTAAGTCCTCTGTATATTGGCCCATATTTGGGAATATTGATTATAATATTTTACAAAATTCTGATTTAAGGGCTTTAGGGAATAAAGACTCACTTTTTATTCAAGTAGAACTCTGTGCCTGTCTCACTTTAGAATATTGGTAGGATATTTTTATAAGATTACTTTGAAGCATTTGTTTTTCCTGGCTGACACCAGAAGGTTACCTTACAAGGAGGTGATTATGGTTATCAAGGGAAAACTGATATGGTCCAGTCATCCCCATTTAAGGAAAGTTGCAAAGCTTAGACTGATGTGCACAGATACTAGTCCTAACTCTGCCCTTGACTGTGTGACCTTGGGGAGGTACACAATCTCTCTGGGGAGTAGAAATAAATGAGATAATCACCGACGAAAGATTAAAAATATCGTCATGAATTGCCACCGGGAATCTCTGTGACTGAACAACTATTAAACAGAATGTAGACCAGGTGTGCACTTTTTTCAAGCCTGCTGACAGCCCTCCCTCCCCTGCTTAGTTAAAGCTCAGAACATGAATGAGCCTATAAAAAAAAGATAGGTCTCAAGTCAATAACTTTCACATTACACTTTAAGACTCTAGGGGAAAAAGAGCAAACTAAACCCAAAATAAGCAGAAGGAAAGGTATAATAGATTAAAGCAAAAAAACTAAAATAGATAATAGAAAAATAATGAAGAAATTCAATAAAGTCAAATGTTGAGTCTTTTAAAGATCAACAATATTGACAAGGATTTAGCTATCATGGTTAAGAAAAAGAAAAGAAAAAAAGAAGAGAAAAGAAAAAATAAATAAAAGACTCCTTTGTAAAATTGGAAATGAAAGAGGGAACATCACTGCTAGATTACAAGAAAATATATGAACTATATGCCAACAAATTAGACAACCTAGGTAAAACAGGCAGCTTCATCAAAAAACACAAACTACTGAAACTGACTCAATAAAAAAATAGAAAAGCAGAATAGATCTATAACAAGTAAAGATATTGAATTAGTCATCAAAACACTTGCCATACAACAACACAGATGGAACTCAAAGCCATTATGCTAAGTGAAACGAGTCAGAGAAAGACAAATATTGTAAGATCTCACTTACGTGTGGACTCTAAAAAACAAAACAAACAAACAAACACAAGAAAATAAATTCGTAGAAAAAGAAATCAGACATGTGGGTACCTAGAGAGTAGGGAAAGAGGAACTTAGAGGAAGGTGCTCAAAAGGTATGAATTTCCGATTATAGGTTAAATAAGTTACTAGGGATATAATATGTATAACACAATGACTATAGCTCATACTGCTGTATGATATACAGGAGAGTTGTTAAGAGAGTTAACCCTAAGAGTTCTTATAATAAGAATTGTTTTACTCTTCTTTCTTTTTTTATATTGTATTTATATGAGATGGTGGATGTTAGCTGAACCTATTGTGATAATTATTTAAGAATATATGTAAATTAAACCATCATACTGTATACCTTAAACTTATACATACAGTAATGTATGCCAGTTATTTTATAGTAAAACTGAAAAAAAAAATACTTCCACAAAGAAAAGTCTAGAAGGCTTTATAGGTGAATTCTGCCATGGGTAATACACTTACAGAAGAATAAACAACAATTCTTCACAAACTCTTTCATAAACTATAAGAGTAAAAGAAACTTCTCAATTCTTTCTTCAAAGTCAGTATTATTTTGATATCAAGACAGACAAAAGCATCACAAGAAAAAAACTACATACCAATATTTTTTATGAATATAGCACAAAAATCTTCAACAAAATACTGTTAAACTGAATCTAACATTTTATTAAAAGAATTAGACATCATAACCAAATGAAATTTATTTTAGGAATGTAAGAGTGGTTCAATAAATTAAAATCAGTTAATGTAATATACTACACTAATAGAATGAAGGAAAAAAAACACATGGTCATCTCAATAGATGAAGAAAAAGCACTTGACAAAATCCAACATCTTTTCATGATAAAAATATTTAACAAATTTGGAGTAGAAAGAAACTTCCTCAATATGATAAGGACTATCTATAAAAAACTCACGGCCATTTTTCCACCATTATACTTAGTGGTGGAAAAATGGATACTTTCCTGCTAAAATCACAAATGAAACAAGAATGTCCACTCTTCTTCCACCTCTACTTAACATTGTATAGGAGGTTCTAGACAGGAAAATTAGACAAAAAAAAATTGAATGCAATACATACAGTTGGCAAAAGATGGAATAAAACAAAATTCACAGATGATATGATCTTATATATAGAAAGTGCTAAAGACTTTATTAAAACAGTTAGAACTAATAAGCAAAGTCACAAGATTACAAGATCAATATACAAAAATCAGTTGTCATTCCATACACTAATGGTGAGCAATCTAAACATGAAATTAAGGAAACAATTTCACTTAAGGTAGCAACAACAACAAAAAGATACTTAGGAATAAATAAAAGAAGTGCAAAAATTATATTCTGAAAACTACAAAATATTATTGAAAGAAAAAGATCCAAATAATTATTAAAGAAGACCTAAATAAATGATAAATGGAAAAACAACTCATATTTGTAGATTGGAAGATAATATTGCTAAATGGTAATACTTTTCAAATTAATCTAAAGATAAAATACAATCTCTATTTAAATTCCAGCTGGCTTTTTTTTTTTTTTTTTTTTTGGTAGTTGGGAGAGGTGGGAATTAATTAGCTGAACCTAAAATTTACATGGAACTGGAAGGAGCCTCGAATACCCAAAATAGTCTTGAAAATGAAGAACAAAGTTGGAGGACTCACACTTTCCAGTCTCAAAACTTTCTGCAGAGTGACAATAATCAAGATTATATGGCACTGACATGAGAATAGAGATATAAATCAATGAAATAGAATTGAGAGTCCAGAAATAAACCCATACATTTATGGTGAATTGATTTTCAACAAGAGTGCCAAGAACACTCAATAGGGAAAAAAATAATCTTTTCAACAAATAGTCCTGGGACAACGGGATAGCCACATGCTAAACAATAAAATCGGGCCCTTCCCTCACTACATATACAAAAATTTACTCAGAATAAGTCAGAGATCTAAATGTAGGAGATAAAAGTATAAAACTCTTTTAAAAAAGAATGTAAGTGTAAATCTTTGTGACCTTAGATTAGGCAGTGACTTCTCAGATCTGACATCAAAAATATGATGACAAACGAAAAAAAGTAGATAAATCAGATGTGTTGAAAATTAAAAACCTTTGAGCTTCATAAAACACCATCAAAAATATGAAAAGACAACCTATATATATATATAATGGGAGCAAAATATTTGCACATCATATATTTGATAAAGTACTTATCCAGAATATATAATGAACTCATATAACTCAACAGTAATGTATTGTAAACAGGCTGTGAGCACCTTGCCCAGGCCACCAGGAACACCAGTGTAATAAAGTTGGTCTCTGTCACAAATTCTGATTCTTGCACTTCTCAACTGTGACCTGGTGACAAATACATCAATGAAATCCCTTTATGCCTTTTAAGTGTGTTCCACCAAGACCCCCAATAAAGGCATGTGCCTACGTGTTCAAGCATTTTCTTGCAATCCCACCTGTTTGTGTGAGGTGATCCCTTGGCCCCCTTTCTGTGTGGCTCCCTAGATGTCATGCCATGCCTCCATCTTCTGATACATGCTACAACATGAGTGAACATTGGAATAGGCTAAGTGAAAGAAATCAGACACCAAAGGCCATATATTCTATGATTCCGTTTATATGAAATGTCCAGAATAGGAAAATCCATAGATAGAAAGCAAATTAGGAGTTTCCAAGGATGGAGGGTGGGTGGGAAAGTGGGCAGTGACTGATAATAAATTAGGGTGATAAAAATGTCCTGGAAATAGGTAATAGTGATGCATACACGACTCTTTGATTATACCCCAACCCACTGAGTTGTATACTTTAAAAGAATAAACTTTCTTTTGTATTTTAATAAAATTGAATTGTATTTTAATAAAATTGAATTGTATTTTAATAAAATTGTTATTTAAAAATAAAAGCCTCCAATGACTCTTGCCTCCAGTAGAAAATCCAAGCTCCAGGGCATAGCTTAGTTCCTGTCTGCTTTTACCATTTGCACTGTCTGATGTGCCTGCTCAGATTTGCCAGTTCACAAAGTTGAGGTCCCTGAAGCTCCTAGAAACCACCATACTGATTCTTACCTCCATACCTTAGAGCATTAGAATGCCCTTTTTTTTTGTCAAATTGGCGTTTTATTTTTTAAAATTATTTTTATAATAAGATTTCGAACATGCAGAACAACGAACATGCATCACATAGATCCAACAATTGCTTTTTTATATGTAATTTTTTAATGTCATCTCTAAAGCACAGTTCAGGCTTCACTTTGACCAGTTAGCCCCAATATCTTTTATTGCTTTTTATTTTTCCATATTAGGCTCCCACATAAAAGAACACACACTGCATCTTATTATTATGTCTCTTAAGTCTTTTTAAACATCTAGAACATTCTCCACATTACCCTCTCTGGTTTTTGAGAATAATATTTAAGTCTCTTACATTAAGTCTTTTATTTTAGATACTGGGCAAGTTTTCTGAAAGAATGTCCCAAAATCTGGATTTGTATGATTTTTTTTTAGTGTAATTTAGTTTATCCCTCTATTCTCTGAGTTTCCTGTGAAGTAAATTTAAAGATTAATTAAACTGTGGTGGTTTGAAAAGAGTACTTCATAAGAAATGTTATCTATTTAATATTACATTGCATCAGTGGTAAATAATGTTATTAGTGCACGTGTTTACATGCAACCCATAAAACATCCCTTTTTGGAATATTCTTTTAATTGTTAATTGATTATGTCTGTGTACAAGGGTTGTATTTTAGCATAAAGATAATTAAGGGCTGTAACTCTGGACTTCTTATAAGATGGTATTATCTCCGTGACTAATTGAGAATAAACACTGACACTGTGTTAGCCACTAGGATGTAAAAAGATGAATGAGAGATAGCTCTGTCCTAAGGGATAGTACTAAGAAACTTCAGTATTTTGTGTATCAAGGTCTGTATCATAGGTGTATACAAACACACTATATTATGTGGTACGTACATGGACATACATGGGCACGCATGGACATACGTGCATCATCATCATGCCAACAAGGAGTGCCTTCAACCATGTCCAGTGACTAATTGGGTCCTTACCCAACCTCCACGCTCCAAGTTCGCAGGAAACTGCTGCCCAGGGAAGTCCCCAGAGCCTCCCCTTTCCTGCCTGGTGCACTCTGCCCAAGGCCTACCATGAGGAAAAGCTGAAGGCTCAGCAAGTAAGAAAAGATTAAAATTCAATAAAATAATTTGTGACTGTTCCTTAAGTACCAAATATAGGATTTGGCTCCTGCTGTGTCAATGTTTACACTTAAAAAAAAATTGGTTCACACTGCACACCAGTCAAGCATGTATGCTGGTGTTAAGTCAAACCAAAATCCCAAATTGCTTTCAACTCTCTAAACTGTATGGAACCAGATTAGACTGAGTTAAGATGTTCCTTAACCTGTGATCAGCTGGAATGTCAGAAGCAACTGAATTCTATTTAGCAAAGACCTGGGACCTGCTTTTGAGCCAAAACTTGATACCCCACTTTCTTTTTGTGCCTATGTATAATTGCCCATTTCATAGCACTCTTGCAAAACTCGAGTCTCATGCAGGGTTTACATACTGATCACTTGGCAAAAACTGATTTGATAGGTTTGATCTCTGGTGGCTCAATCAGAATTGATTTTAGAAACATGGCCCTGTATGGAATTGCTAAAAGAAATTATGCTAGAAAAGAGAAGCCAGCGCATTTGTACAATTATTGCAGCAAGTAAACAAAAGGATTTTGGCAGTTCCTTTACCTGGCTGCAATCCATCTTGAAGTAGTCAGCCATCCCGGGTGCACATTTCTGGGACATGCTGCTTTTTACCAGACAATTCCCAAGTATAGTTTGGGACACTCCTTGAAGGAGTGAGGAAAACATTGCAAAGGGCTCTGATGCACGGAATGACCTAAATACTGGCTTTGCTGCTGATGAAGTAGTGCTGATTGCTTTTTACACATATCTTTTATCATAATTAGCTGGCACCAGATAAGGATGGAAAAAACAATAGACCAGAGCAGAGGGAGGTGAAGAGGCAAAATTCAACTGACAATCACAGAGACACAAAAAAAGGCAGCAAGAGATGATAAAATAAAAACAATACATCTGAGACCCACAAACACGGATGGCAAGTCTCGATTTACACTGCACATGAATTCTTTCTGCCCATCAAGGATACACTGACCACATTCTTTGTTAGTACATAGTCTCTCACTTAACATTCATCCCAGGGAAGTGTCTTTCAGACATGGTTTTTAGTACTCAGTGGTGAAATAAGTGACTCTTTGGTACATCAAGGCACAGAGCAACTCTATAAAATCTTTTTTAAAATTATAATATTCATCTTCCTATTTCTGGTGAAAGATCAAAATCAAGTCAAAGTTGTTTGACAAAATGTCTTGCAGCTCTGAGAACTAGAGTCTGAGTCTACTGTATTATATGTGATATATTTTTCTAACTCATAAGTTTGCATTCAACAAGTTAAATGACTTTCCATTCTTATGCCCCCTAGCAGAATAGCTCATGACTATCAAGAGGGAAAAGCTTCATGTAGTATGACTTTCATTCTCTCTATGGTTATCAAAAACGAATTTCCTCTGGCAAACAGTTTATTTTGCAAATGAGTTTAAGTGATTCATAGGCAGCTGAAAAATAGCATCTTGAAATTTATTCTTAAACATACTGCTTTATAAACTTAGTTCACACATATGGTGTTTCCCAGGCATATACTCAAAGACAGAGGGATCCATGAGCCTGTGGTGGGGATGAAACTGGGACACTGGATCAAGCAGCTCTCTGGTGGCCATCGGGAGGATCCCACATGCCTTACCATGATGCGCCCAGGCAGGCATGCAGAGGGTCATAGTTCTGGAAATCACTTGTGGCCAGAATCAGTGCAATAGCAGAGAGAAGGGGTCTTCTCTGTCCGTCTTAACTTAATCCTCTTTATTCCCAGTTTGAACCCAAAAAGGGCCATTTTACTACTTTGTGTTTTTTATGAAAAACCCACAATTATTTAGAATGATTCACAGAGCAAGAGTCATGTGTCATCTGGAGCACAAAATGCTAGAGTGCAGATGGCAGGATTCAGAAATAGAATGAAGTTCGGTAACTCCAAGCATGGGATTGGGAATTCAAAAATTATGTAACTCATACATGACCAGCCTCTGTAACCTGGGCCGAAATGTGTCCTGAGGGACTCCTAAGTAGAAGTTAATTTTGACTCTGCTCATGCAGGAGTGTGGCTTATCTCAGCCAACACACTTCCTTGGTCTTTGTTGAGACAGTGAGATCATGTGAAGAAACAATTTATCTAGACCCAGAAGACCAGTGTTCTGGTCCGAAGCAAGTCATTGAACTTCAAGTTGGATCTCAATTTTCTCACCAGCAAAATCTGCCTACAGTGCCCTGTTAAGCTCTCTACAAATAAACCAACTTTCACTACATCCAATTCAGGAATACAAGGAACTTTAAGCAAGTTCCAAGAATTCCCTGAATTTTAGAGCTTTAAGAAACTAAGTACCCGCCCAAGTGGTAGAGACAGAGTTGGGGTTAAAACATGCATTTCCTCATCCCCAAACACAGTGGGAGAGCAGAGGAAGAAGGAGCCCACTTCCTTTTCATAAAGAGTTCTCTTCCTTGCCACCTTGTTGCTGAAGGGGTCAAAATGGATGGGTCGTAGCTGGGAATTGTTCTGTCTCCACTGCCATTGACCAATGCCGGGAGGAACAGTGAACAGTGATACGTTATTTAAAACAATAAAAACAAAATAACAATAGCAACCTTTATTCTAGGCACTGAGCTCAGTGCTTTATCAGTATTCTTTATTTAAAATTCCTCTTAACAACCATGTGTGGCAGATCAGTGCAAATACTCTTACTCCTATTTTGACAGTTGAAGAAACAATGTTAGGTATGCTGCTTGCTCAAAAAGAGATGGCTTGTCCATGAAGGAGCCAAGACGTGGACTCTGCCCTGTCTGCCTCAGAACCAGCAGTTGCACCCACCTCCTGACAGTCTCATAAGAGGGTGAGAGGGTGGAGCTTTAGAGCAGGCTTATCTCCTTGAGGAAGAGAGTGTGACTGGCAAGTGTGCCACCTGCAAAATGTGTGTAGGGGAGGTCTGGGACTCAGCTGTATCCATGTATCTTTCCATCCACCATGTGCAAGCTGGGCTCAGCCTCAAATATGAAGAAAAGTGAGGGGAATTGGAATCGTCCAACTAGAAGAGGAAGGGTCTCAGATTCCAAGACGAAGTGGAGTAGTTTCATCTGTCTCCTTTAGATATGAGGAGGAATTTTGCCCCAATCACAGGAGGCCCTCTCCTCTATTTCCAGTAAGGGGAGAACGGCCAGCACGTTTAAGTTGCAGCCTTAAGAAACTGATGGGAAAGAAAGCATTTTCTGACCATGTTGTTTTTGACTGGAAGAAGCCGCCACAAAGTGGGCAGCATCTCCCCTGAACTCCCTGACAGGAGGGGAACATTTCTGAACATCAATATGTCACTGTTTATTGCAACGCTAGAAATTTTAAATCAGAAATGAGATTTCCAGAAATGTGTTTTCCTAAATTCTTCACACACACGGGTGTGCTATTAATATGGAAATGAGGAGAGAGTTTAATCATGTTTGACTGTTTGCTTGAAAGAAAGCAAACATACTGATATGCTAAGTATCATCAGATTTGTTAAATGGGGTCAGGATTACAGGGCTGATGCGGGACTGATGGATTTCTTGCTGCTCATTATCTCTATTGAATGGTTGGAATAAATTCAATGCTGAGATAGGCCAGACCACAGCGGTGCTACCAGCTCCCCTGCACCTGGCCCAATGCTCCTGAGAAGCTGCTGACATTGGCAGTGATCTGGAGGGCTATATCTTGTGGCCAGCCCAGGCCACCCCCTTGCCCAGCTCCAACAACTGCGGGGTAATTGCAGTGCAGGGTGGGTGCAAGGCTAGAGTAAAAGATCAAAGGGCAGATCAAACAAGGATTTCTCGCTTGAGTTTAATTGATTCCTGTTTACAAAGTATCTCCATGAATGTTGTCTCAATTAATCCTCCTAAGACTTCAGTGAGAAAAGCAAGAGAGATATTTTTACTTGCCCAGTAAATAGACTAATAAATGAGACTCAGATAGGTTAAGGGATTTGCCCAGTTTTACTCAGCTCACAAGGCAAAGATAGAACCCAAGACCCCTGCCCCACAATGCCAGGGGGTCCACTGAGGGCCAGGATCCTGCCCCATCAGCCTTTAGGCCTTATATGGGTTCTGGCACTAACTTAGATCCCAGGACTAATCTTGCCCCCAGACACAGGGAGGTAAGAACCTCAGGTTGATTTCAGGACCAACTCCCTCTTCTTAATTAACTAGTTCATCTCTTTAAGCAATATACATTGTGTGGCCATGTTGCAACCAATGTAGGAGTACAGTGAACAAGAATGAAAAGCAGCTGCTCTCAGGGAGCTTATGGTGGAGGGCTGTGCTCCTCAGACTTTAATACATGTGTCAACCAACCAGGGACCTTGATAGAAGGCAGATTCTGATTCAGTAGGTGGGCTGGCGCCTGAGAGTCTGCATTTCTAACAGATGATGTCAATCCATTGACCACATTGGAGTAAGGCTTTCGGGAAATGGTGGTAGAAGAAACTGTTAACAAAATAGCAACAGAATGTGATCAGTGCTATGTCAGGGAATTTGTAGGATGATCTAAAGGCACAGAGTAGAGGCACCTGTTTTCCAGGTGGGAGGTCAGAGATGTCTGCCCAAGGGGAGAGAATGGTAAACTGATATCCAAAGATGAAGTAGAAATTAACCACATTAAGGTTTACAAGTGGAAAATGTGCTCCACTCCAGGCCACGAGATCTGCATGTGTAGTCTTATGAGCAAAAAAGAAAGCATAACTCTTCCAAGGTTCTAAGAGTCAACAATAACTGGAGGAAGGTACTAAGGTGGAGGAGGGGTGTGACAGGACCAAGATGGTTGACAAAGGAGCTGGGTTTGTACCTTGGAGCTACTGAAGGGTTTTCAGTAGGGAACTCGCTAAGGTTTGCATTTTTGAAAGCTTTCCATACTGCCACTGAGAGACTGCCTTGGAGAGGGGGCCTCTCTCCAGGAAGAGTGAGCAGTCTTTGTTCCAGTGACCCAGGTGATGGATGGGGATGGTCTGAATGAGGGGCAATAATGTGGAGCTGGAAAGAAGTGGCAGGTAGGGCTATATTATGTGTTTGTTTCACTCAACTTGATCACTGATTAGAGTGTATGCGTCTGGTGTTGTGGTACTGGTGAGAAGTTAGGATGTGCTGTTTGTGACCTTTAGCTTGTTCTGTAGTTCCTGAAACCAGGCTTTTCTTTTCTTTTCTTTTTTTTTTTTTTCCTGTCTTTGTGAATAAGCTTTTGCCTATCCAGTAACGATCTTTGTCATATTCTCTGAGATAGCTGGAAGATTCTTTTTCTCTAAGTCTTGTTCCTGCTTGTCCTCTTGGGAACTGAAATTCAGCCTTGGTACCTGTATGCCCAGCCCCCACCACTGGCTGCTTGTCCGCTTACACCACTGCCTGGAACTTGCTGTCAGATGCTTCCTATTCTCCATTTGTCCATCCCATCTTCCTCCCATGCTGAACTTTGAGATTCCAGCCCTCTTGAGTACAACACATCCTGCAGTTGACTGGTTGAATCAGGACACAGAAATGTACCCAATCAGAGCCCTGCTAGGGTATTAAGATTCCCAAGAAAGGAGGTATATTTCAAGCTATGTCAACCTCTTAATTAGACATTAGTTTTATTTACTGTCAATTATGAAGAGGAGAACCCTTGTCCCACTGAGGATAAATACCTCTCTGTACTCTCCTTTGAGGCCTCCTTGTTCCTGCTGATGAATTTATTAAAAAGTATGAAAATTGGCCTGCTTATTAGCATCACAGCAGGAGTCAGATCTTTGCTATAAGTGAACCTCATGAGATAGCTTCTGAAATTGTAGATTGAGAACCAATTCAGAGGCCAGGAATTCAACTTAGTAGGTGCAGGTTTATAAATGTATAATCAGAAATATCAAGAATACCAAAAAAAAGTCCATTGAAGTGACATCCATCATGACAAAATGGCATTTACTGCACATGTGTTAGGATTTGGAGACATGGACTATGATTCTGAGGTCACAGATGTAAGTTTCAGGATCTTTTCAAAGGCTCCTATAGATTGCATTCTATCTGCTGGCCCAAGGCAATGACTTCATGAGTCTGAATTCTAGAAACACCCCTTGCCAATGGTAAAGAAGTTTACTTACTTTCTACTCAAAGAGGGTTTTTGACTCTCAAGGGCTGATGAAAGACAATCTGTTTTTCTTTCTTGCTCAAACTCTGGCCTTCCCCTTCCCTTTGTGTGATAAACTGCTCATGACATTGCATATTTAGAAAGAATAGGTTTTCCTATTTTCAAACCAGGAGCTAAAAGTCTTTTGATTAGAAAAACACTGTCTTGAATTTCTTTTCAGACCATAACACTTTGACCTCATAAGCTGGAGGAGAAATGGCTGTGTTGAATGAAGGGGAAAATGGGCAGCCACACAACTAAACATTTCTCTAAGTCTTGCTCCTACCTGTTCTACACATACTCTCTGCATCCAGTAAAGCAGGTTTTATTTTTCTGAAAGTTTTTAGGTCCTACAGCTGTGACAAAGGAGCCTCTGAGCAGATAGATCATTGTAACTTCATCTGTTCTCATCCTCTGTGCATGTTTTCAGGGGGCCCTGGGGTGCCTGGCAAGGTACAACATCCAAAACAGTTACCAGAAGAGATGGCATATTCTAAATTTTGATACTCTAATGCTCACCTATCTTCTCAGACTCACTGAATGTGAGAATTTAGTCGGAAACAGGATAGACTCATGCCGGGCCCTCAGGGCCCCAGAAATCAGAGGATCCCTGTGGGAGATCTTGTCATAGGTGAAGGGGCATCAGGGCTGGACCAAGAAGACTGGGAGCAGAAAAAAGGCTGAGGTGGGTAGTTGAGCAGCCAGAATAAGGAAGGCCTGAGAGACCACAGGTGGCACTTAGGCAGGTGTGAGGAAATTGGGCATTTGGCAGCTTCTGGGAGGCCTGCAGCAAGTAGGTCCAGCCCAGCCTGATAAAAAGGAAAGCCTGATAAAAGGGAAGGCTGATAAAAACAAGGCAGAACCCCAGTGTTTTCCAAATTTGGATTCTACTCAAAGACCCAAGAAGATAAGAAAGAACACAATGACTTGAACTGAGAAAAAGGGTGAAGCATTTTCATTAGAAATAAAGAGCCACTTTGGTTGCTTCCATGTCCTGGCCATCGTGAACAATGCTGCTATGAACATTGGTGCTCAAATATCTTTTCAGAGATGAATTTTAAAGTCTTTGATGTAAATGCCCAGTAAAGGGATTACTGGATTATACAGTAGATCAATTCTTAGTTTCTTGAGGAACCTCCATGCTGTTTTCCATAGTGGCTGTACCAATTTGAAATCCCAGAAGCAATTTATGAGGGTTCTTTTTATTCCACATCCTCTCCAACATTTATTATTATTTGTCCTGTTGATAACAGCTATTCCAACAGGTGTGGGGTGGTATGTCATTATGGTTTTGATTTTCATTTTCCTGATAGCTAGTGATCTTGAGCATCTTTTCATATGTTTGTTGTGCATTTGTATGTCTTCTTGAGAGAAATGTCTGTTCAGGTCCTCTGCCCATTTTTTAAATTAGATCGTTTTCTTGTTGATGTTGTTGTTATTGAGTTGGAGGAGTTTTTGGATATTTTGGATATTAAGCCATTATCAGAGGCACTACTTGCAAATATATTTTCTCATTTAGATGGTCATCTCTTTACCTTGCTGACCGTTTCTTTTGCGGAGTAGAAGCTTTTTAGTTTGATATAGTCTCATTCATTTATTTTCGCTTTTATTTCCCTTGCCTTTGAGGTCAAATTCATAAAATCCTCTTTAAATCCAAGATCCCTGAGTTTAGTTCCTATGTTTTCTTCTATGGAATTTATTGTTTCGGGTCTTATATTCAGGTCCTTAATCAATTTTGAGTTAATTTTGGTGTGTGGTGATTGACAGAAGTCTAGTTTCATTCTTTTGCAGGTGGCTTTCCAGTTTTCAGGTGGCTTTCCAGAAACTGAAGTGTCCTAAGATAGATGATTGAATAAAGAAGCTGTAGTACATATATACAATGGAATATTACTCAGCCATAAGAATAGATGAAATACCGCCATTTGTGACTATATGGATGGGCCTCAAGACAATCATGCTAAGCAAAATAAGCCAGACAAAAAATGTTGAAAACTACATGATATCACTTATATGTGGAATATAAACTTAAAAGCAACAAACGAACAAGACAACCAAAAAGGAACTCATGAACATGGACAATAGACTAGTGGTTACCAAAGGGTAGGGGGCGTTGAAGGAGGGGAGAGGTAGATGGGGTAGAGTCAAATATGTGGTGAAAGAAAGAAATCTGACTATGGGAGGTGAACACAAAATGTAAACATATATATGCCTATGGTCAAATTGTACACCTGAAACTTACTGGATTTTATTAACCAATGTCACCATAGAATAAGCAAATAAATAAATACAATTTAAAAATAAAGCCAAATAAGTAAATAAATAAAGGGCCAGATGGCAGGCAACTCTCCTGTCCTGAGCCCAGGAGTGCTCCCCGGTGACCTCACATCTGAGTTGCAGGCAAAGGCACAAAGGAAGTGTCTAGAACTGAATGGGCGCATGGAGAACAGATTGTCACACTGTCACTGATACAGCAGAAAGAACCTATAAGGGCTAGCAGCAGGAATGAGAAGCTTCTTTTTTTCCAAACACAAGAATAGGTTTTTCACACAGGTATGCAAAAAAAATACAAGATCTGACATTTTAATTTAGCTCAGCAATCAGAGGGCTGTAAAAGAATTCATTCATGGGACTCAGATAAGTGAGTATGGCCATCTCTGAGTAGTGGCAGACCTGCCTATAGGAGGGGCTCAGCATTTCCTAATATGGCAGTTTAAATTGCAATTCAAAACTCATCTTTGAAGTACCTTCTCCCCCACTCCCCCGCCCCCGACAAATTCTTGTACTGTTGAAGTGGATCTAAGCTCTGGCTTCTGTCCTTTCTTCCTGCCCTTAGCATTCCTAAGGTTAATGCATATTGGTAGTGCATGTGCAAAATGATTCTTACCAGGAGTTACTCTGAGAACTTTTCACTTCATAATAACTACTAGTACAAAAAGTAATATTAACTAGCACAGACTTGTTTTAGGAGTAAAAGATATATATACATATTAATATTAATAATTATTTAAAATGCACCTTACATATACCTGTGAAATTCAAGCTCATTGTCATTCATTGACAAGTAGTAATAGTGTAAAACTAAGGTAAGCTCAGTTCAGATGAGCAAATAAATTTGACAGTAGAATGATCCTAATTAATGAATTTGTTAAAATCTTTCTGTGTTAATGGGTCTTTAGCCAAAGGCAAGTTTTTAATTAGGATATTCATTTCAGGTATATTGATAATATACTTGGAAAGTAAAGGATTCAACCCAACAAATACATATAGCTTGCTATGTATTCAGTATCAATGGCATGAAAGATGAATAAATCAAGGCTTTTGCTCCTGGGGCTCTTGCCATCTGGAGAAAATGACTTGAAAATATTTGTGAATCAAGAGCTAAGAGGAGAGAAAGAGAGAGAAATTGATAATACAAGGCAGATGAAGTAAACTTTTGGAGGTGATAGAGAACAAAGTTTGGGGGAAAGAACTGAACTTGAATCAAAAAGGAAACATCCCTTTATCTGAGAATAAAAGGAAAAAATGAAGTGTGGGTTTCAATATAAATAGGAAATTGTTCATGCTCTATTGTCTTTATTTTCTTTATATAGTAGGAGGCAAGCAGTTTGCTGAGGATGAGTGTTGAAAATGGGTTGGGGGATAGACAGGGAGCTTGAGGAAAGTGGGAAAAGATTAAAATGGTAATTGACAAACAGAAGAAAATAGTTTCTCTAAACTCAAGGCCTGGCCAAGGCAGGAGACCAAAGATTTATAGTGACAACAACTAACAAATTGAGCAACCTTTGCCCATAGGATCGGCAATCTGGGCATATTAGTAGATAATTTATGGAATGGATCCACTATTGGGCAGATCAAGAGTAGAAGAGGAGTACCAAGGCATTATGCTTTGGCTCCATGTTTTGCTGGAAAGAAAGCAGCTTCCAGAGGACTAAAAAAGCAGGTACGGACACTGACAGCCCTGCTTCAGAAGAAGAGCAGGTGTAGTGATGATGAGGGCATGAGTGCGAAGTAAGAAGTGAAGGGTTCTTAAGTAGAGCAGTTCTCAGCAGTTACAATCTCCTTGCTGTAAGTCTGAGCGTAAGTGACAAGAATGTGTGAAGATGGACATCTCTAGATTTGAAGCTCTCAAGGTGCTATGAGGTTAGGCTGTTTGATGGACCATCCACATGAATAGTGAGGCCATAACTGATGATAGCAGGACAAAGTATGGAAAGTCTAGTTGGGCTGCTAACAGGAGAGTGAATGACCTAGAATTGGGTAGACAAAAGTAAAAATGAGAAGTAGAGGGCAATGATGATAACAGCCCTGAGTTGGGCAGGTGAGAATCTGTTTAGGGAATGGCCTACCTTAGCAAGCAGAGACGGCCTTTTGTTATGAAATCTGGATCATTTTTTCAGACTACCTCGAAGATGGAATAATGGTGTGTGACCAGCCTCTATCAATCAGACTCATCTGCTCAAGATTTACGGCAGGAAGCTCAAGCTAATAAGTAGTGTACAGGAGTCATCTGGAGGTGAATGGCTGCCAAAACCCCATGCCCAGCATCTACCTGCTGAGGCACTGAAAAGGATGACAGTGATTCTTCCATGGGTGCTGTATACAAAGAGTGGTTAGCCTCTTCAACGTACCTGAGCACCAAGAATTAGACTGCAATTCTTGCTAGATCAGTCTGGTTTAGAAATTCTCATATATAACAAGGACTGGAGGAATCTCTGAACTTGGTACCTAAAATAGATAATAAAGAACTAGGGTTAAGAGGAGTTGAATTCCAGTACAGAATGGACAAAATGAAGTTTACAGAATCACTTATTACTTAAACAAAGATGAAAGTAAAGAAAAAAGTAATATGCAAACAGTGTTTTATGTACCAGTGTGGCTAGTATGAATAACCTGAGCCACCAGTAATCACTGAGATGGGTTCTATTCAAATCTTTTTTATATTAAGTCAACTATGAAGAGTTATTTTCTTCATTCCACTCTGGTCCATGTCAATTAAAGTCAGACAATATTTATTACATGCCCATTATCTGACAGACTCAGCTAAGTGCTGGGATACAATACTGGATGCAACACAGTCCCCCTCAAAGGGAGCTTACAGTCTGTCAGGGGACATAGGCAATTATATTATGGAGAGATGAACAACCATCTGGAATTGTGAGAGCATATGGTACCCAGGGGTGCATGTCAGGCTGGCGGTTTCTTTATCACAGTAATACACTATGAAGAGAATTTTCAGTTGGCTGTTCTGAAATTATTCAAAGTTCATATTTTAAAACTATTCCTATTGTTCTCTTGATTTCTTTCCCTTTGCTATTTCACAAATCCATGCCCAACCCTGAAAATGGTTAACAGTGCTATTCTCTCCCAATGCAAAACACTCCATTGATGCTTTCCTCTGATGTCTCTTTCAAAATGCATCCTAGAAATACTTTCCGTAACGGGAGAGATTATATAGTTTTTGCTGGATGCAAGTAGGAGAATAACGTCTTCTCTAGTAATGGCTGCCCTGAGTTCGTTTCTCCATTCTGGGTGATGATTTCTCATTTCTGACTACCCACCCAGATCCTACAGCTGGGTTTGAGAGCCATCCTTCATATAAGATAAAATGCTGCCTTGCCAGACATTTGCCATTTGCTTGGTTTATCTGTATGGCATGTGGGTTTCGAACACATTTGAAAACAAAAGCCTTTAGAAATTTCACGCTTTTTTTTTCTTGACAGTCACCTCCTCTGTCCACTCCTTAGATAAAAACATAGTCCCCAATTAGTCTTTGCTCCTTTGTTCCCTCTCTCCTGATCCCTTAGGAATCTTCTCCCCAGAGGTTCACAGGATGTTGTAATTTAGTGGGGACCTCGACATCATCCACTGTAATTGTTCTCAACTTTATTTTGCTATTCTCAGTGGAATCTTGTCTTCTAAGTAAGTCTTGTAGAAAGTCCAATTTATGAACCAGACAAATAGGGACCTTCTGATTTTTTTAGAGGGGTCAGGTCTTGCCTGTTGCCTCTTCAAACAACCACACAACCTGGCATCCTAAAGCAGCACTTCTCAAAGTAGGTCCCACAGTACTGGCAGGAAACTCAAATTTCTGCTTCTGTACTCAACTTGCAACCCACCACTTCAGTCTCAGGAGGGACCTAGGAATATTCATTTTACTGAATCCTCAGCTGAGTCTCCTGTTCATAAAACTTGAGAACCACTGCCTAGTACTCCAAAAGTATAGTTTTAAATTGCTATTTTAAGACCACCCTCTTCTTTTACAGAAGAGGCCCTTTAGTCCCAGAGGGACATAGCCAGACCTCCTGACAGAGCATGGTTTCATTTTCATCTCCATGTGGTAAGGTGCTGAGTTCATGTTAGACTCCCAGGGACCAGCATCAGTTGCCTGCACAGTTACCATTGCATTGCAAATTCTAGTGTCAAAATGAAATCACACTCTGTTCCTGCTACACCTGCCATTGTGGAATCAGCAGTGGCATTTTGGAGGTCCCAAGCCTAACCTTCAGATCTACAGTCGTGCTTCAGACTCATGGTTCTAGAAAACTACCTGCTTCTCCTTGGCTTTCTGATTAATGTCCATTTGCTCGCATTCCTATGTTACCTGTAGACCTTCTTCGACACCACACCCCTTCAGAGAGACCCATGACATTCGCTGCGACACTGATACCTCCATTCTTTGTCCTTCAATACAGACACAGTGATGTACACATTGGTGCTTTCCAGTCTTGGTTAAATGTTAGCGTCACCTGGGGAGGATTTTGAAAATACCCAACAGGTACCACCCAGAGATTCTGCTTTCAATGGCCTGGAATGAGCACTGGGCATTGTTACCTTTATAAATAAGCCTTAGCCACTGCCCACCTTCTCCCTATGTACCTCTTCCCATAAATCTAATATTAAGTAAAGGCTGAGAAGCACTGCTCTAATCCAAATAGAGTTAGAGACACATCTCTCCAGCAAGACTGTAAGACTCCCTAGTGTATATACTAGTGTATATACAGTGTCTTGTTCACCTTTAGATTGCATTTCTTCCCTCCTTTTTGTAATTATTAAATGTTTATTGAGCTCCTACAATATGCTAGGTATTAAAGACACCATGCTGATCTCACTATCTTACTCGGAGACGATATTAGTAAGGACTCCTACTATTTATCCCTTTTAGACTATAATCTCTGGAAAGATCCATGCCTAGCTTTAGCATACAACCCTACACTTTCAGTGCAGTATTATCCTACCCCTTGAAGGAAAAGCAGTGTGGAGTGCCAAGGGCATTTACTTTGGTGACAGGACAACCTGTGTTCAAATTTGAAATCTGATATTTCCTGAGGCATGTAGTTGAGCAAGTAACTTAACCTCTCTCTGAACTTCAGTTTCTTTTCCATTAAAAATATTCTCTATCTTGTTTTAAGAATTGTAAATGAATGAGAAGCTGGCCAGGTGCTTTCAGGAACCACCCAATCAGTGTGTAGCTTTGTTTTTCCAATTGCAGACAGCAGTTCAGCCTTTCTGAGTGCCAAGGTTATCGAGATTTTGCTGGAGAAAATCAGAGGGAAGGCCGGAGCTGCTTCTCTTTTTTCATAGGATTAGATAAAACGTAAGAGAGGAACAAATAGTTTACTAGTTATTTTTTTTAAGTCAAATAAAATCAAATCTTTGAGTGTTTAAACATGCTGCAGTTTTAAGACTCCCAGAAAAGGTTAGGTGGTGAGGCTGTTAAAAAAATGTGGAAACAACAGCAGACTATCACCAAAAAAGAAGTACTTGAAATAAGAAACGAGTTAGCCTAATTTGGGTAGCAAGTGAAAACAGAAGTAGTTTGGAAGTAGAAAACTAGCCTTGGCTCAGCTACTAATGAGCTGGATAGCTCTGGAACAGTCTGAGACACATTTCATTCATTAATTAAATTTTTAAAAGTATGAAACAATTTTAAAAATAGCTATTTTAAATTCAGTTTCTGAGAGTAAACAGGAACTTTTAATTTTGTAAAGAAAAACAGAGGCAAATGCTGATATTTGACACCACATGACACCAAATTTTCTCTCTTGACATTAGTTCCATAATATTCTCTCTAGGTGTGAGCATAAGCAAATCTCTTCTGCATTGGATGTCAGGAATCCCTGAATCTAGGTTATACAGTTTTGCAGCATCCTAATCCCTCTTTATACCAAGCTGAATGAGAGAGGAGCTTACAGATTCCAAGATGGAGACCTTTCTGTTTTAAGTGGTTTCTAGCATACTGATGTCATTTGACTTTTGCAGAAAATATCATTTTATCATTGTTATCTCTATTTTGTTCAGTTAGGTGTTCATGGAAGTGGTTAATTGTTTAAAAGCTATGGTAAAAGTGGCTTGGGTACTATTTCACAGCTTTTTTTCTATTTACTTTTCTTCCTTCCTTCCTTCTTTCCTTCCTTCCTTCTTTCCTTCCTTCCTTCTTTCCTCCCTCCCTTCCTTCCTTCCTTCCTTCCTTCCTTCCTTCCTTCCTTCCTTCCTTCCTTCCTTCCTTCCTTCCTTCCTTCCTCCTTTTTATTTTTCTTGCCAGTACAAAAACTGAGGAGTAATATAGTCCTTCCTTACGTAAGTGAAGAAAATTTGTACATCTCTACAATTTTATGACAGATCTAACCTGAAACCTACTTTTTTAAAGTAATGATATTATATTTTATGCCAAAGCCATTATCTTATACATTCTTAACCTGCCCTAAGCTAGAATGCAAAGCATTGTTCTCATTCACAACCCCCTGCAAGTCTGGCTTTGTGAAAGCAATCGGTGGGGTCAGTTATAAAGGGAAGGCAATCTCTGTAAATTACTCAAATTGGTACATTAAAGACATAAAGTCCCTGGACACTGATGGTTTTTTCTACAAATGGCCTTGTCACTGCTTTCGGACTTGACTGAAATTAAAAAAAGACATTATTATCAGTATTTTCCAATCTGAAAGGTAAAACCAGGCAGTGACAAATCAGTTCTCAAGGGATAGATCTCCACTCATGAATGTGAAAAAACATAATCCTGAGCATCCCAGGTTACTAGCCTTAAAAGTTACAACATGCCGACAAATCTCTGAGCATCAGGGGTTTTAAAACCTTTAATGTACTATTTTTCAAATGGAAACTAGTGACCACTTAATGACCTATCCACTGGGGAGAGTGAGGCCTTCAAAGAGGAAGGTGGTGCTGAGGAGTTTAGTAAGAATCCTGAATAGCTGTGTTAGCCTAGGGATCCAATCCATGTGAAACTTAATACTTTAATGACTGAGCTTCTCCTGAGCTCTTGTTTATAATTCTCTGTACTCAAGAGAATAATTGCCTTCTCTCAATCGAATCTTTTTGAGAGGAAGAGAAAGCAAGGAGATAGCTGCAAATCAGAAGGGCTTGGGGAAGAACTTCAGAAGGTAGAGAACAATCTTACATGTGTGTGGCAAGCAGTAGAGGGCTGCTGGTAAGTACTCAGCTTCTACAATCAGACTTTTATCCCATCTATATAACCTGGGCTGAGTTACTTACCTGATTTAAGTCTCATTTCCTCCTCTATTTCCCTGCCCCCAGATGGTTAGTATGAAATGAAACCATCACATAAAATATTGACCACAATGCTTGGCACATAGTGAACACTTACTAATTATGAAAAAATGTTAATTATTTAATCTTTTCAATGTTTAACAGTTTGTGTAGTGAACTGGGGGCTCAGTGAATTTTGGTTGAATGAATAATATATGGATGAATGACACTCTGAATTGATCACTACTGAAACTAGCTAGTGAACTTACCATCATCATCAGAAGTTTCTGGTAGATGGAGGCTATCTGAGTACATAGGCATCTTTTTGGCCTGAGCCCCCAGCACCCTGATTTGAACAGGCCTAGTTCACCCATCCAGTCTGGGCCTAAGAGGACTACTAAGTCCCTAGCCTCATAAGATCTGGGACCCAGAGAGAGATGAAATTGGTCCAATAAAACAGCAGTGTCCAAGGGACTCTCTAAAGGCAATGAGCACTATTTCTCATCTGAAAATGATGCCAAAATTTATAATATCACATGACCTCCAAGAGCTCAAGCCTTTTTTCCAGTTGAATCAGGGCAGTTCTTGTGTGTCTGCATAGCCAAGGTAAAGCTGGCAGAAAATGGTGTGCTCCTTTGGCTTGTTATCCTTTTAACCTTCTGGAGAAAGATCAATTGGGAGAAACTGAGGCAGTTAAACAGCTTTCAAAGGATAATTAATACTGAGGAGGAAATAGAATTCCACGTTTAACTGTCCATGACTTTTATGAGTTGAATCATACGCCCCCACATTCATGTCTAGGAACTGTAGTGTTGCACACAAACATATTATTAATGAGGCATTCCAAATATGACATGAAGAAAGCATACTAGAACCTATTTCTCTGGGTATATCTCCTCATAAATCCATTGTTTCATAAGCATCAAAAATTATTAAGAACATTTTATGGGTCAGGTATTGGAAATATGAAGACAAATAAAACACAGTTTCCACTGGGAAGGGCCTAGAGTAAAGAGTGAGATACACCTAAACGGACAAGAACAATAAAATACATTATGCACATGATATGTGTGTGTGCAGAAGTGGGTCATGGAGGGGCCTATTTTGCCTGAAGGAATTGGAATAAACTTTTATGAAGTCAGTAAGTCTTGAACAGACTCTTGATAGTGAGTGTTTATCTGGCAGTTAGGGATGAGAAGGAACAATAGGGAGATTGGTCCAGACACAGAGAGGAGCATAAGCAAAGACAGAGGGAAGAAACAGCCTGAATTCTATGGGCATCTGCAACTGTTTTGGCTAAACTGACTAAAGCAAAGAATGTGTGTAAATGGAGATGGAGCAGTGGCTTTGGCTCTCATTCCAACACCCACCCCCTACCCGCATTTGTCTCTACTTGTCTTCCTTTGCCAAGGATTCTTGATTTTGAGTGCCAGACACCAACTCTGGCTGTTCTAAGTACAAAGGGGCTCTAAGGAATTTCTGTTAAACAGAGTGAATTGAATACATGTGTTTACCTGTGCTCCCTACTGAAATTTCACTAAAAGCACAATAAGAACGTAAGGGATTTTTTAATGGCACAAATACATGAGAACAATAAAAACAGAAAGAGATAAGATCAACAAATTTTTGGAAGCTGAAAAAAAAAAAAGAACAGTTTGCTGGTATCTGACTTAGAAGATCCAAGTGAACAGAATTCCTTCTGCGGGGGGCGGCGGGGGGGGAAGCTCTTATATAATTTGGTTTACCCCAGAAGTAGGATAAAGGTGGGGCTGAAAACAGAAAGACTGGCTTGAAATCTGTTAAGTAGTAATTTGACCTCTGAATTCCTCCCCTGCTCTGGTCCTCACTGTCACCCATCAGAAGACTGATTTTTTTTGTTCTTTGAAGAAGGTAAAACAGGAATATCTGGACTGGAGGACAGCAGGCACTGATTAAGGTGAGAAAGCATTATTGAAAACAAGGAATTCAATATTGATTGATATGTTGCATGCTGGAAACCTCAGCTCTATTCCCATAATTAGCTCCCAGAATGCTGGTATCCAGGATTATACCTTCTAAATAAAAGATGAAAAGTTGTTATTATTATCATTATTATTATTATTGTCATTGTTATTGTTCTTGATGTTGATCAGCCCACAAGAAAAGACTTTAGACACTAACATGGTAATACAATGACCCAGGAGGAACTCCTTACAATGAAACCCAACACCATCCAGCCCCACTTGTATAAGGCTTCTAGCTCAGCTTTTCAGTGACCAACTTTTATGTATAAGAGGATAGGTGATAAGTGATAGATAATAAACGATAGATAGACAATATAATTTATATGTTCCCTAATGTGTTCAATGTACTGAGAAGAGATATCCAGTTCTATTGACAGGTTTGACAACGATGATGGATATATGGAACACCATGCAAAAGAATAAAGAGGCAGTTACTAACTTTAGATGGAGGGAGTTGTAAAAGAAAGAAATTACAGCTGTGGTATGGTATAGCACAGCTATAAATAACTTTTCATGCTTTTAATAATTTATACATTAAAATTTTAAACACAAATGAAATGAATCATATTATAGGATGGGAACAAGGACGTATATGTATGGGCATGGGAGAGGGCTGATATTTTTATAATAAGTATTTTAGAACTAACTCTTAAAATAATGTACATGAACAGAAATAAAAATTTGGGATACAGAGGACTCATAGACTCTGGGAGGGACAAGCTTGGAAATGGGTGGGAATTGAGGAGGTTCCCAGGGGCCAGAGAGTGAGAATATGTGACCAGCATGTTGCTTCCACTGCTGAACTCCATCCCATGCCTACAAACAGATGATTATACATTCCAGCTGTTTCTGCAAAGTCTATGTCCTGTGCCCAAACTCTGGCTACTGAGGGTGGGGGAGGAAGAATTTTTCCCCTTCAGCTTTCATAATTAGCTGTAGGTTCTGAATTCTAGCAGTGAGAAAGTTCTCTCAGGATATAAAAGCCAAAGGCAGTTCATGGGGTATAAAAAAAAGAGAGAAGATCCACTCATTCCTTCATGTTTGTCACATTGGGGATAGGTGAATTTAGAGGTTCCATGCACTTATAAATTTACCTCCATCAACTCCCTCTCAGTCTGATAGGGCAGAGTGGTTCCCAGCAGGAGGTAGACCTCAGACAAGTAGGAAAGTTTCTGTGTGGTTTCTTGTCTGGGAATAAGCCTGGAGAACTTGGTAGCCTGAATGTGAAGTCCCTAAGAGAGTTCCTTAGTTCAGAGGAAAAGAAGGCAGGAATAGAGTCAGCAGCTGCCCAGATTATGAGAAAGAAAAAGAGAGATGATATAAGAGAGAAGGATAATTAAGTGTCTCTGATCTTTAGATAGTATTCATGGAAATAAAGATCCTCTTTAATTATTTTTTTTGCGAGCTCATTCATCCCCAGAACTCATCAGTGGTGGAAAGGTGGCAAGCATTATTTTTATTTCCATGTAATGGCCTGAGCAGAGAGGAGAGAGACTTCTTGGGGCAGTAACACACCACAACTCTGATCTTTGGGATTCGTTATGAGAACAGTAAAGCCAATGTGTTGGATTAAAACACTTCGTAGTCCTATATTTCCAGGAACTGGTTTAATGTAATTACTCTGTTGTTGTTGTTTTTTCTTTTTTAATTTCAGGCATAAAAAAAAATCAAAATTTACAACTCTGTTCTCACACATACAGACACAATAAATTTCCTACAGATTCACCTCTAATATGAGCACATAGGCTAACCACCACACTGCATGGAGAACACATCCTTTCAAAAACAAGGCAGCTTCTGGGAAGATAATTAGATTACCATCAGCAGAGAAGCCTTGGACTAAATGGCCAGTGTAATTTCTTCTTGCAACAAGGAGACTGGGAGCCCAGCTGAAACTGATAGTGGGAATCTTGGTACAACAGAGTTCTCAGATAAGCATACCTTTCCAGTCTGGTTCACACAGAGACAGTGGAGGTAAGGCAGTTCCAGAAGTCACTGGACTCTGCTCAACAACATCCCAGTGTTTCAAGTATGGGGTCTCTTTGCTGAATCTGAAACGAACAAGGAAACCAATGTAGCAAACAATGAATTTGAGCAGAGCAAGCCTCAAAGTTCGTTCGGAATGGCACCACAATATTCATTTACCGCATTTTACATGCCATCAGAGGCAGGTAGAGTGAGTTTTAATAGTCTAGTTGTGATGACTCCATGGATTGTTAAAATGATTCTCATGGAAGAACAAAAAGTCTTCCAACTAGATGCAAAACAAATTAATGTGAATCCAAGACACAGTTCGATGTTTCTTCATTACAGAGACAAAATTAAGTGAAGATTTGAAGCTTTTAATCAGTTAAACAGAACCTAATTCCACAAAAATGACTTCATGGAAAACTTTATTCTGTGACCTTTGATTTTAAGAGAAGGCACTCTCCTAACTGCTCAATTCTGTGTCTGCTACTATCAGTAGGGGAAGTTTTGACATCAAAACTTCCACAAAGTCTTAGGTTATTCTTTTATTATAACCTTCATTCCCCCTTTCATAGGATTTTATCCTCCAAGATTCTAAGGGAGGAGAGGAGAAAAGCCCACTCTTCACCTTCACTGGATTGTCCAGCCCATTGTAGTAGAATTTTATTGTCCTGGATTTGAAAATATCAGACTGCCTTATAAAATAGCCAATTGTCTGAGGGATTGGACCAACTATTTATGCTCCATTGATATGTGATAAAGTCAGAGTTCAAGCATCCCTATCATTCTCATGTTATCTCATCAGCTCCTCTGGTGGCCATTCCCAATATACAGATAAACACACACATTGTAATGAATCGCCCCACGTCCTGAATCTATATCATTGCTCCTGTTGCATTTAAACATGACTCTGTTATCCCTTAGGTTAGGAAAGTAGGGGAAACCAGTGTCAAATATGGGAAATCTGACACTGACAGATCTATCTCTGGACTAACAAGGTGTATTTATGCTACCTTAACACAGGAGAAAGTGATTTAGTTCATTCAAATCATGATTACATATGTGCATTCTCATTTACACAGAAAATAAAATATGACTTATTGATACTTTGCTACCTAGGACCTATTTCCCTCAGTGCTTAAGCACTATAAAGTAAGAAGTTAGAAACTTAGGAAGTTAGTTTACATTAAAGCTATTAGGTCAAGGATACTAATTACAAGGATTATTGTTGTCCTCTGCCCAAACCAAAAACTGACCACAGTTATATGTGAGGCCATGACTAAATGGAATTAGAGCGATGGTACAGATTCCCACCAAGCCCAGGTACCATTTTTTGGACCAAGACTAACTCTTGGTTCTGTGTCATGAGCCAACCAATCACAGAGCAGTTGTGACATTTCAACCTTCAGTTTTTCTAGTCATTTTCTTTAATTTCACAAAATTTTGAGTTTGTTCATTCTTTAATACTGTCTTCTAGATTTAGAATTTTACTTGAGAACTGAATTTCCAAGAAGGCTGGACTATGCAAGTTTCTTAGTAGATTATTAATTACCATAATATTGGCAGTGAACCAAGTTGACTAGCATGATGCCATTAAAAATCAATTCTTAAGTACTTTTGATGATTGGCAAACCAAGCATTAATAAGAAACCATTATAATTATGTTCAAAAGTTGCTATTATAATCTAGCATTGGTTTAATATTGTTATCTATTTCTGCATAACAAAATTACCCAAAACTTGGCAGCTTAAAACAATATATATATTATCTTGCAGTTTCTGGGTTCAGGAATCCGGGCACAGCTTAACTGGGTCATCTTACCAGGGTCTCTGACAAGGCTGTAATCATGGTGTTATTATTGTTCCCATGAAGATGAGAAAACTAAGGTACAGAGAGGTTGTGACTTGCCCAAGAGCACAGAGCCAGTAAGTGAGGAAGTGTGGCTCCAAAGTCCACAATGCATCAAGGGTCACTGTAGGACAAATCTGGTCGGCTTTCTGCTTTCATAAATAAAGTTTTATTGAAACACAGACATGCCCTTTTGATTACATGTCTATGACTGCTTTCATATTATAATGACAGAGTTGGAAGTTGCCCATAATACCACTGCCTAAAATATTCACTATCTGGCCCTTAACAGAAAAAATTACAATACAATACCTCTCTGGTGAGAGATAGATATATCATGCTTCTGGAATTCTAAAACACAAATGGAATATGAACTACAAAGAGATATAAAGAAAATAGGATAATGTTACTGTGCGTTTCCCAGACAAAATATTGGTAAGAGCGTGTAGAGGTGGTTGTACAGAGTGTAAGGAGTTTAAGGTTCTCTGGCCATAAAATTGATGTAATTGCCTAAAAAATGAGAATAAGAATAACATAGGCAAAGATTAAAATTTACATGAGAGCCAAATTCAACAGTTTTAGGGGGAAAAAAAAAGAACAAATAGAGAAAGATTTATATTTTACAGTAATTTCCACAAGTATTTATGTTACTGTGTTTACACAAAAAAGTGGTAAAATCTAACTAAATATCTTGACTTTTAATAGTCATTTGCACCCCTAAACTTCAACATTTATATATAGTTTCCATCAAATCAAGCAAGTAGCAGGGAGAGATCATGTGAAGTCTGAGACTCCAGGTTGCTTTGTAAAAGTGAAATTGTTGTTTGAGTCCTAAAGCCTACAGGCAAACTGACCATTTAAAGCCAGCATATTATTCACCATGGCATCCAACTATAACTGCTTTGTTGAACTTTTTAAAATCTTGCTCCGAACTAGATTTTTCTTATTTTTTTTATCACTTAGCTAATTTGTACAAAAGAATTTATCTTATCGAAGTCTTTTTCAAGACACTTAAAATTAGATGAATATTTGCTTTGATCTTTTGTTTTATCTTAGTTACTTTCTGATGATAGTAAGTGCATTCTGTAACATCTGACTGGTAGGTGTTACTGGTCCCAGATAAAAATAATCACCCTCCTATTAGTTTCCCTTAAAAATGTAGTTTATTTCTGTGATAACAAACATTACACTGATAAAGGTATAAACAGAAAATTTAATAAAATAAAAACACGTTTGACCATCATTCTTAAGAGCTTCAGAAGTAGTTTACTGTTTCATAAGCCATACATGGCACAGCACGGGCCTATCCAGAAGATTAATTGGCATTCTTCTCCTCAAAGATTTCCCTGGGTGATCATACCTACGGAATTTCACTGCTTGTTGAATTGTTATTACACAATTCCTGCCTTTTCAGCCTATTTTGCTGTCACATATGTTCTTCTAGTTTTAACTCTGACTTTATGTTTTTGGTGAAATAGAGCTAAGTTTAATGGGGTTGAAGGTACTTGGAGTCAATTGAAGTCAACTGCTGTTAAATATGTATGAAGGTTATAGGATCAGAGCCTCACTTGCCAGAAAAAGAATCTCTTATTTAGCACATTTGCTGTCCATAGGTATTCATAAAGAGTCTCTTCAGTATGCCCTAAACTTTGTCTTAGCCACATCCTATTCCATTTCTAGTCACATAAACTTTTCCTCCCTTAAGTATCATCCATTTCCAGAGAGTTGAGACCATGCCTAAAAACTTTAGATACCCTTCTGTTAAAGCAGACATTAATTACATTACTGTATAAATTCTGTGTTCTCAACTGTTTCTTAATTCTTCATTTCTGTCCATTTCACTCTAAAACAAGGAAAGAATGAGATTCACCCAGGAAACCTGAATTTCATTCCTTATGAGTCAGTCTTGTTCCACCAGAACTAGATGGAGGCGGAAGTCAGGAGAGTGACTGCAACCCACCTAGTTGAAGATTTCAATTTTATTCTGAAAAACGATCTGTAAAAGGTATTAAATACAGACCTTCTTCTCTAGAAATGGAAGGCTGAGTTTCCTTCCCATTTGCATTTATTTCTCTTCCATAGAAAAGCCTAATTTTCATATTAAGAGGACTCCTACAAGTGAAAAATATATCAAAGGATATCATAAAGCATCAGAAGATGAATCAAAGGGCTGGGCATGGGTGAAAAGAAAAAAATAACCCATGAAGGACAAAATGATGGTGGACGAGGTCAAGGTACTCATTCTCTCAGTGCGAGTGCTGCGTCATCCTGTAGGGTCCTGGTTTCCCCAAGAACAAAATTAGAGTTATCTCACTTTCTATTAATCTACCAGATCTCATCTAAATATGCAACCAAAAAAAAATCTCTTGTTAATTTATCTACCAAAAATATTATGCACCTATATACTATGTAGTAGATAATATTATATTTCAAAACAGTGATTTTTCTCTCCCTATATCTCCTTTCCTATGGATGTCTAGAGGATTAAACATCTCTACCCCACTGATTTCATGATACTTGTTTTAACCAAAGAAATGGAAGCAGAAATGTCATGTGCTCCTTCTGAGAAGAATCTTTAAGGGCCATTTCATGATTCTGTCACACTCTTATTTCTCTCTGCCAAGAAGTAAGCAATGTTGGAATAGAGACTGTTACAATAGTCTGGGTCCCAGAGGAAGAAGATATGCAGCTGACTTACAACAGGCATGTAATGTGAGCAAGAAATAAACCTTTATTGTTGTCAGCTGATGAGTGTCTAAGGATGTTTATTGCCATGGTATAACTGAGCCCAAGCTGACTTATGATATTATTTGGGAAATTTTTTAGTCTTTTAATAGGTCCATCAGAAGTCTAATTTAAAGTATTTGTGTTGGCTTTATCCTACACACAGTGATAACCATCTTCTTAACCACCCATTCATATATTTATTTAATCATTTAGCAAATATTTCTTATGTCCTGAGTGTTTGCATACTGCTAAAATTTTGAGCACAGAGGAACGGTATGTGACTTTGGGAGTACACAATCTAGAAAGGAAGATGGACATTAAACAAAAAGACACAAAAATACATACAAAATATTAATTGTGAAACTACTCTGAAGGAAAAATAATGGACTCAATTATTTGCCAATGTGTAATGGGCACCTGAGTTATATTGGGCAGTCAGGAAAGTTTGTTCTGTGGATCAAAAGCCAAAACCTGCAGGATGAGTAGGAGTTGGCCAGTAAGGGCATGAGTGCCCCAGGCAGAAAGAGCAGAACATGATGATGCCTTGCAATGAGAAAAAATTGGGTGTTTGAGGAACAGAAAGAAGGCCAATGTTGTTGGATCATGGTGAGTGAGGGGGAGAAAAAAAGAAAAAAGTGGAAAGATAGGCAAGGTCAAGAAAGGCCCTAGAGGTACGATTACCAAAATGTCTCATTTTCCCCAGCTAGTCCTATTGTTTGCCTGTTGGCATCATCAATAGGATTCTCCTTTCTCAAAACGCCTCAATTTGGATGATAAATTATATATCCACTTTACTTGTCAGACATTTTAAAAATTTTGAATTTTATGCCAAGAGTGATGGGAAGCCTTTGGAAAAGAGTGAGTTAATCAGGGGTGCATTTATAAAAGATAATTGGATGCTGTGTAGAGGATTTCAAGAGTTAAAAAATGGAGGCCAATGTGGAAGCTATAGACATGGACTAGGACAGAGAGAATGGTGGAAACAAAGAGTAATGAAAAAATATAAGCAGTATTTTTAATGGCAAGTTGCCACTAGGTTCTTCCATTGTTTTTTTGTTGTTGTTGTTGTTGCCGCTGCTGACATGACAGCAAGTATAACATGAGGCTCCTCACAGGAAGTGGTAAAACTTTTTCTGTTTCAGGTTGTTCCTATGTCAAATCCTATTGCCTTTACCTTCAATTGATCTGCATCCCTATGAAAAAGAAACAAATGGTTTTATTTATCATCTCAACATTTTATTTTCTAAGGACCATTTTGGCTGCTTGAATCTTCATGTTCTCCTTTTTCTCTCATTCCAGTTTTTTCCTTGGCCTCATCTTCTTCCTTCACATCAAGTTTCTTTATAAATTCCTTTCTTTCTCTCTTTGACATTTCCCTCTTCTTTTAGAAAATAAGAAAAAAAAAAACAGAAAATGTTTGGTGCACAGATCAAAGAATACGTATATGTTATGTTAATATTGCATTTTTATCTTAGTTTATATTATGTTAAATAATATGTGTAGCTACTCTGAATGAATAAATTACTGCTATAGTTTTTTTTTTCCAGCAGAAAAAAATAGCTTTATTAGAAGCAATAGTACACTTCTAGACATAGAAATGGGCCTGAGCAAGAGAAGAGTGAGTGGCTCAAAGGCCTCAAGGACCTATTGCTATAGTTTTTTCTTCTATTGATTGATGTCATAAAAGTTTGATGCCTAGCCAATGTACATTGTCAAAAGTACATTGGCTTCAGTTTCTCCACCCATAAGGAAATAAAGCTCAGCATATGACTTCCGATAAATATCTAATTTTATTACTCTCTGGCGCTATTCTAAGACATTGATATGAAGGTTATTACAGAATACTCCAGAAATAGTTGAAACTCAAATACCAAAACTTAAAGGCTTTGGTCATTCAGCTGGGCCTGGAGTTTGTCCACTTTTACCAAATTGCATATTATTAGTGAAAAAGGCTTGTCTCTTAAAGATAAGGCAACCAAGTGCGAATAAATATTCCTGTCTTTCAAGTTCAAGAAAGGAAAAGTCTGTTCTTTGGTAGCTGTTGGAAGCCATGAACAAACACTCCCTTCAATCAATGACAACTGCTTCCCTAAACACGCTTATGAAAGCCAGTTAGTAACAGATCCGCACATCTGAAAATTGACCAATCAGCAGCAGTCCCTCTCCAGCAGCCTTGTGTCCTCACAGAGGTCAACCAATCCCTAAACAGTCCCCCTAGCGAAAGTCCACCAATCCCTAGACTCTGCCCTACCCAGACCCTACTTAATATCAGCCGTTTACTCTGACCATAGACACTGTGCCTTACAGGTACAGCTCTCTCTTACTTAATAAAATAATACATTCTGATATTAACTCATGACCTTTCCTTCAAGATATGGAATTGTTGGGGCTTCCTTCAACACGTGTGTCTGGAATTTTTTTAAAAATTCCATGTAATTTTATTCTTCTTAAATAGAGGAATTTGATAAATATGGAATCAAGGGTGATTTAAAAGTTTTTCTAATGCGTTTAACTATAAAGAACTAAAATTAAAAAATCTTAATTGGAACAAGTATTCAATGTTTTGACCCAGAAAATAGAGAAACATCATAATAAGAGGGCAGACTTCTGGGAGTTTGGAAAGGGTGGGCCAGCAAACTAATTCACTTTGAGCAATTGTATAATCTTTGAAGGAAGGAATCCAGGCAAGATAGATGCAGATTTTTGGAAAGCTCTTTTCTGAACTTAAGTATTTCTAAGATCCTCAGCTTAGTCTTCAGACATACGAATATTTTAATTCTGTTTTACTTTTCTATAATTATTTCCTCTTGTCTCAACTTTATTCTGTAATAACAACCTCTCTGAAAATGTGAGTCTGGGAGAAAGGGGGTGTTCAGTGAGCCTCCCTGAGGATCAACCCTCAAGGGAATAGTACGAGGTAAAAATTCAAGGGGAATGTTAAAGCAACATGAACTTAAACAACTATGAAATGACTTCCTCCTTTCAAATTAGCAAGTTAAATACAATATTCCCTGTAAGCAAATGTGTTAGGCAATGGTCACTCTCATATTCTTCTGATGTGAATGTAAAATAATTCATTGCCTAAGTCATAATTTTGTAATGTTATTCAAAAAGATTTAGAACATGCACAGCATCTGAGGCAGTAAAATCCCTATAGGGCTGTGTCCTATGGAAATGATAATAGATACTCACAAAGTATGTGTAGAAAGATGTTTTCACAAAGAGTAAGGACTGCGAAGACTTATCTCATGGAGCCGACAGTGCTTACATCTGGCTTGTGAAATTTGTGGTATTTCTCACTTTTTTTTTTTTTTTTGGTTATCTGTTATCTAAATTGTCAAAGGAATTGTTTTGTTTTTGTGATAAGGGGAAATATACTTCAGGAAAAAAGCAGTGAGAAATTTTGGGAGAGGCTGTGTCTATTTCAGATAATATTTACATTCTGGAGACAATGGCCATCCCTGTGCTGTTGATGCAGAAAAGTAAGCGTGACACTGGGAATTGCATGTCAGATAGAAGGTGAGGGGGTTGCCATGGGAAGAGATGGAAGGGAGCTAGAATTGGTCAGTGTGAGTCTTCTTGTGGCCTCACTATGCAATTCATGCATTTGCATGGGTCTGGTGGGACTCATTCTATAAAAAATACCCCTAGAGTTCTCCAGCCTAACCAAGTCTCTAAGAACTCAAGGTAAAAGAGATCAGAGGACACAATTACATTCAGCCAAGGCCCAAGGCCCACTTTCCATTTTGCTTACTGCTTGATTTCTTTCAGGCTTGTTCTGAGGTCTGTCAGCCCAGAGTCCAGTGTGGGGCTCCATTTTTATGGCTGAGTTAACTCTCTCTCTCTCTGGTTCGGTATTTTTCTTTGCTGTTATTTCTTTGGTTCTGTCTTGCTTCTGAGGAGTCATTAAGCTACATATGCAAACCATATTTAGGGAGGAGCACAGCTGCGGAGGCCTGCAGATATTTAGTGGTGAACAAATCTCTACGTTTTTAAAGCTCAGCTGTTTGAGACATGCTGAATACAAAAATCATTGTGATTTACAATGTGTTAAATGACTCTAATTAAATGACACAGTTTATGATATTTCGTGGCAAAAATTATAGTTGGAGCACCTAGAGTAGTGAACCTTATATTCTTTATCCCTTTATGGATCTGAGGAAGAATGGTACAAAACAACTTTGAAAGATAATAGTGTTATAGGAAAAGTTTTATTATTTGGATTCTTTATACTTTATAACATTTAGCAAATGATTTTTGTACAATGTTGTACATCGCCTTTATGCTTTTCATCTATTTGACAGAAGAATGAGGAGTAAATTACATTTAAACAAAATCTCCAGTAGATGACAGTTTCTACATAACTAGTCTGTTGTTTTTGTCTAATTTGGGTTTTTTACATAAAGCAGTTGTGAAAACAAGACATGAAATACTAAATTCCCATTGAGTTGAGCATAAAATTGGCAGCTTTGGAGAAGAGCTTCCTGGTTAGTTCCTAAAGCAGACTAACTTTCTCATTTAAATAAAAACTCCTGGACTTTCCCGAGATCTCTTATTGGTATCTCCTTATTTTGTACCTAAAAACCTACAATTGATACAATTTTCTTTTGCTTATATGTAGAGTTTGGCTCTAAGTTAATGGGCTAGTTCTTAATAATTTTAATAAATAATTGAGTAAGATTTGCAATTTATTCTTAAATACAAATCATAAGATGATATTTGCTTTTTAGTGTGACTAACTTTTAATATTCTATTAAAATATAATTTGTGAGCTTGATTTGATGGAGTTTTTAGTGTAGTCAGTTATTCTGATTGTCAGTAGACATTCTGCTTGAGTGAAGACCATGGAGTTCAGCTATTATGAACGATAAATTTTCTGGATTCCAATTCTGCTGCTGCCATTGACATTCTAAGTTAATCTTTTTATCTTTGTGTTCTCAATGAGAAAGTATGACTTCTAAACTTATCCTCGAGGATACAGAAAGAATGAACATAATTATTGTAAATTGCTTTATAAATAGAGGGTGATACTGCTTACTACATCCTGAACTTGATACTCCATTTTCATTCTGAATTGGTGCCAAAAATGTTTGTCCCAGCTAAGAAAACTGGTTTACTTACCTCTCACTAAGGCAATGGTTCTCCAATTAGATTTCCCTGGGACATGTTTAAGATATGCAGGTGTCCAGGCCTCACACTGAATCAGAATATCTGGGGGCAGGTGGTTCATGGCATATCTACATGTGATTGTTTAACTACTTTTGAGGTGAATGAAGTGGCATGCCCAACTATGATTTACCCGGAAGGGTGCTAATGTTTCACATGTGTTATTTCATTTAATTTTTACAATACTTTAGTCTTATTTTACAGATGAGGAAATAGAGATTTAGGATTCAGAGTTGCCAATATCACAGTGTTCAAATGGACAGCCAGAATGTAACCCAATCCTCTCTGTGTCCCCAGACTCCAGGTCTGCTCCCTTGCTATTCTGCCTCCATAAGCAAGCATTGACAAACCTGCCCCCCCAAAAAAATTAGCAAAGGGAGGCATCAGGATCTTCACACCAGCATGAGTCCCATCTGCTCTTTCCACCTGGGATTCAAGCTCCTATGAAATGATTGAAGCTTTTCAGGAAAGGCAACTCTCTTGATTGACTGTGGATGAGTCAGATTCCCAATACTGCTTATCTTTGTGGCCTTCTGCAGCTCTGTGTAGACAAACTGAAGGTTTAGAACAGATGCCATTTGAACACAGGGTTCTGTTTAAGCAAGGTATTTCCATGCATGGCCAATAGTAACAATGATTTGTGGATCTGTTTTCAAAAGATTCCTCTAAAATGAAAATCTCATAGAACAGATGGAATCCTAAATCCATGTCCATATGTAGTAAATATTTACAACAAAAATTTGTTTTGATGCTTATGTTTGTGCTGTGACTGCACTTGAAAGCAATGAAGGATTTTTCCCAAAAGGCATTCATTTGGTTTTGGAAAAGATGTGTCTATGCTTTTTGGTCTAATCACAAGTCTTCTCAGAGAGAGTAAGACGGTTAAAAGCAGGGGTTCAGCATTTATGAGATAGAGGTCAGAGTGAGTAAAAGATGAACCTTTGTTTATAAGGGGGAGAGGGAACTTTATAGAGAGAAAGACTCAACTGGAGGACAATGTCACATAGGAAAGAGATGAGCTTTGTAATTAGAAAAATTTGGGTCTAAATTCTGGTTTTGCCTTATGTAAACAATAATTTATTTAATGAGCTCTAATCTTGTGTCAGGTACTAAGTTAGGCATTTGGCATACAGAGATAAACAAGGGACAGTTCCTGGATGCATGCAATCTAGCAATATATATACATTTAAAAACGTTTAAATTTATGATGGCTAAGTACAATGATAATGACCTTCACTGGATACTATGAAGGCATAAAGACAGGACATCTAAAATGTCATAGGAAGATGGCAGACCAGGAAACCTTGCTTACTTACTTTGGGTGAGTAACTTCATCTCTCTGTGTCCCCAGTTTTCTCATCAGTTTTCTCAAGCTGATAATAACTAATCATCATCCTCCTCTTCTCTTCCTCCTCCTCCTCCTCCTCCTCCTCCTCCTCCTCCTCCTCCTCCTCCTCCTCCTCCTCCTCCTCCTCCTCCTCCTCCTCCTCCTCCTCCTCCTTCTTCTTCTTCTTCTTCTTCTTCTTCTTCTTCTTCTTCTTCTTCTTCTTCTTTCTTCATCATCATCTTGCTGGATTATTGTGAGAATTAAATTAAATAGGCTATATACATTTGCTTCAGTACCAAGCAAATAGTAGAACTTCAATAAAGAATAATGATGTTAACAATGATGATTGTGAAGACAAAGATGATACTGACATGAAAGACAAATGGGTCAAGTAGTGTTTGAAGAGCCACCTATTCTTTTGCTCAAGATTCGGTTAAGTGTGTATGTCCTTCCTTTGTGCTCCGAGCATGCTACTCTGTAAGTATTGTTTAATTCCATTAAATTGTGAGCTCCCTGAGGACAGGAAGCATAATTCTGTCTTAAAAACTACTGTCTCCAGAATTTATCCTTGCTCCTAACATGCAGTAGACTTTCCATGCATGTTCACGGAGGGAAGGAAGTTGAAGAGAAAGAAAAGATGAAAAAAAGTACAAGTAGAAGGAAGAAAGGAGAAGTCAGGCAAAATCTTTGTTTGAACATTTAGCACTGTTGCCCCTTCACCTCTATTTTATGTTTCGTAGCACCAGCTTCATGATCAACTCATCTTTCTATTAACCATCATTCTATAATCGGATACCATGTGTGATCTCAGTCCTGATTTCCTTCGTCTTCTGTTTTCTCCTTCCTAGAGGTTTGAAATTTCAGCCACGCCCCTTACTGAGCTTTATGGTCTTGAGTAAGTTTTTAATCTCTTTGAGTCATGTGAGGTTAAGTCCAGCCCAACATGGCAGATGGAAATATATGTTAAGTCCATTTTTTCCTAAAATTCTATTATAATTACTGTGAACATTTTTTTTTTAACGAGAGAGGTGCTAAACGTAAAAGAACAAGGTGACAGCAGAGTAGAGTGTTTAAAAATTTTTGGAAGTTGGAAAGCTCATGCAACAAAGATAAGTGGCTGAAAATTGAGCCTACACAAGAAAAAGCAATAATGAGCAAGTTCCCTCACTCCACTGGCCTGTAGGAATGCCCAGAAATTGTGGGTACCTGGAAACTCTGAAGTTAAAGTTTTGAATAAAGTTAAAAAAACAAAGCCTCCAACTTCCAGTTTTCCTTCCTGGTTCATCCCATCAAGCTACTGACTGAAATATGAAGGCTTCCTTCCTGAGGAGCTTGAACCAGAGATGTTCTGGGTTTGGAACCCCAGTCCAAACCACACTTGGGGGCATAGCATTTTGCCCAAACTTGGAAGAATAAGTGAAAGTCTACGTATTGGGGTGTGATGCTTCCTTAGCTTCCGCCCTCCCCCCCCCATTGCTACCAGAGTCCTGGTGAACAGGACTGTGTCACAGGAAGGAGATTGTAGGAGTCCTCTCAGGGCAAACTCAGCTAGCAAACACTGACTCAGGAGTCCTCCAACAAAATGGCACAGTCCCTACAGCAAGTTCTCCTGGTTGACCATTCTCATCTACACAAATGAGCCTCTAAGTAGATTTTTAATGTCTTACTTCTAAATAAATATAGACAACCAAGAATCCCCAGACATGTGAGGAAATCTTTTAACCTGAAAGACAAAAATAAAAATGGGCAAATGAGAAGAAAACCTTGGGGAAAAAATAGATATAATGTTACGATCAGAAGAAAACTTTTAAAAATTATCAATATGTTTGGAGTTATTAGAAGAAAAAATGAATGCCTTCAAAATTATAAGAAGAAAGTACATTCAATCTAGAATTATATACTCAAAACTATCAATCAAATGTCGGCACAGAATATAATTATTTTCAGGCATTCAAGTTTTCAAAAACTTACTTCCCAGGAGCCTTTTCTTTAGTTAGTTACTGAATGATTTCATCAATAGGCAGGAGGTAGGGGAAGCAAGAAAAAGATGAAGATCAAAATAGTGCCTTTAATGGATGAGAAAAGGTCAGAGAAATGGTGAAAGAAATCCCCGGATGGCAGTTGTACATCAGGGTAGGAATGACCATCCCAGACTATAGCACTATGGTGGGCATCACCAGAGTAGTTTTAAGTTTAAAAAAAAAAAAAACTACTGTCTGGTGCATTATAATAGATTGAGATGACATGTACTGTTGTGTTAGAAATGAATTAGTGATAGGTTCACAGAAAAATAAACAAACAAAAAATTATAATGATATTAACTCCAGAGGTAAAAAAAATGTAAAAATAGTAAAATCATTATATCATGTAGCTCAGTTATATTTAATATTATAGGCATGTAAAGAATATAAGCATTGCATACTTATTTAATGAAAAACTGTGACATACCACCAGAGAAGATAGGTGAAGAAAAGTGTACATGGAGTGGTAAGGGGAAAGAAAGAAAGCTAAACCCTTATCCTTTATAGTAAAAAATCAACATATAAATAAAACCAAAAAGTTAATAAATTATAATATAGGCAGAATATTTAGGAAAATGGAGAAAAATGCCATAAGAAACAGCTAAAATACTTGAAAGGGATTGTTCCACTTGAACAGAAGTTTTGGAAGAAAAGAAACAAGTATATATAAGTATGATTTAAAAAATATTAAATGTATATTAAATGTATATTGCACAAAGTTCCTAACAATTGCACTACACACAAGGGGCTCAAGAAGTGATTATATTTGTTAATGATGCTGTTGCTCAAAGCAGCTCCATCTGTCCCCTGTGAGACTTGCTCGCATTAAACCCAGCCTGATGACCATGTTGATTCTGTCAACAGCTGTCCACATCCTTCTAGAAGTATTTGGAGAGATGGGGAGGGAAGGGAGAAGACATCCAGTGGGAACCAAGGATCATCATTTACACATTGCCCCTTTAGTTCTTAAAATAAGACAAGGTAACTAAATATATGTTTATGATATAAAACTGGCAGGAAAGAGAGGCCTGTTTGGGAGCGTTTGTTGCTTCCTTCAGTCCTAACCTAGAAGCTGTTGGTGTTGTAGTCCAGTAGAGTACATAGGAAATCAGTGTGATAAAAGATGTCTTAGCCATACAGATGGAGATTTTATATGTATATTTTCGCTCCTGAACCTTCCAGCGTTTAAAGATAAACATGTAGAAGGAACTAGGGTGGCTTCACCATATAACTCTTTCCTAATTAGGTGATTGGAAACTGTGACCCTCCTGGTCATTCTACACCCCTGACAAGCTAAATAAATTCATCTCAATGGTGTTGCTACCATCATCACTATTATTTTTGTGACAAATTTAATCTGTTCTATACTTCACTAAGCCTAGGGTTTCCTTGGGAAAGAAAACAACTTCATTGAGTGCAAGACAAAACAAATGTTCCATAAAATAGACTTTGCAATGTGGTACAGAGTTTTAGCTCAAGTTAGTACTTCAAAGCAAGACCTCCTCTCCTCTGACCAGGAGAAGCGTGGAACTCCTAACTCTCCATGACAATGATCAGTAAAGAAAACAAAAGTGGTAGACTTATTTTACAGCTCTTAATCACAGCCAGTCAACAGAGTCTGAGAGTGAGCATACAGGGTTTTACCTGCTGCAAACACTGGGCTGGAGGTTGGGACACTTGGTCATCCTGGGCTTTCATTTCCTCACCAGTGAAGCTTGGTTGGATTTTGTCTGTTTGTTTTCAATTTGACTCCTAATCTTCCCGTTCCCCCTCACTCCAGAACTATAAATTTCAGGGAGTGGCTGAGAAGAGAGGGTCCAGGTCAATCGTGGTTGATTCTGCACAGCTCCGGCTCGTCTGGGAACCCTGGGCCAGCGCTGCAACTCTGAGCCTTCCATTTCTGTTCTTTAAGAGGACAAAACAGTGGTATAATTCAACATACACCTACACAATGATGCACATACACACGTGCTCACGCACTCTGACACACCCACATACGTGTTAGTTCTCTCTGTCTCTCTCTCATACACACTCATGTTCTCTCTCTCTCTCTCTTTCTCTCTCTCTCATGTGCGCACACACTCACACACACACACACACACACACACACACACACACACACACACGGTTCTATCCAGGCTGGACTGATTAGGCTGCGGGCTCTGACAAGGTTATAGTTATTGTTCATTACTCATAAAGTGTCATAAATGTCTAAGCTTTCTTACAATGAATGAAGGTCTGCTGAATAACAACAATAAGACAAAAGGCTACATTCTTACCCCAAGGAACATATAGTTCAAAACCTAACACATGAAAGCTTAGGAGTAGACCCTTGGCTATCTTTCAGAAATGTAGCATGAAGAAACTACATACTCTTAGTAGGTAAGTGAAGTTATGGTACGGGTTTTTCAGAAGGATTTTGAGGTTTTGTGAGTAGGGACTTAAATTATGTAAAGCTATTGTTATCTCAGTTAAGGGGGAAAAAAGTAGGGGAGGGAACTTAGATAAAATAAGTTCGGTCCACTGCTAAATGTTTCTTGGCATCTGAAAAATTCCTAATCCAGGAATTCACACATCCAGGTATCTTTTAGGAGATGAAAGTAAATAATGGCAGGACACCTGACATGAAGCAGGCCCATGCACACATACTGCACTGACTCCTGTATGACTCATAAGAACTCTGTAAGTTAGTCAGGCCCCATTCTTCTGGCTATAGGAAGATTAGCAGCTATGTCCAGGATCGCAGAAGGCTGCAGAGCTGCCATTTTAACCAGGCCTACCTTACTCTGATGCCTTTCCAGACCACCATAATATTTCCTTGGCATTGGACTATGAATATGACAAAACTTCAAATATTCATCTTCTCCTTATTCTTTCAGTTCATCTGCTTGCTCACTCAAATCCAGTAGAAAACTATCTGAGGAGACATTTAATACAGCAGAAGTGTAATATTATCAGCTTTGCTCACAGACAGTAAGACAGCTAGCAGGGCAGAGTGGCATCCCAGGCTAGACCAGGCTGTTCAGTCACTGATACTCAGCATGAATGAAATGATGATTTTGGCGGCAATCTCTTGGAGGCAGCAGAGAGAGACTCTCTACAATATTACTTAGTGGCGTATACAGCAGATAATAAAAAATACACTTATTGATTAACTGATGGACTGGCCCTAGCCCATCCCTGCAGGTATGTGTGACACTTACCACCAAAAAGAACTGTCAGACAAGCAGGATGTACCGAAAGCCTAGGCAGAGCACACAGCTGTTCAAGAGGTATAGGTTTGAGAAAAAGAACGCCTCAGCTTACAAATAATGATATTTTCTGCTGGCTGATCCCTGAAATTCCATCCTTAGAGATCCAGCTCTTCAGCTTCCTTCATTCACTTTGTTGATTTTGTACTTACTCTGTGCCAGGCCCTGCTTTGGCTGGGCTAGAGATACAGGTGGTGAGATGGGAATCTGCCCACTGTCCCAAGGAAGAGATAGACAGGTACACCAGCAATGGAAACATAGAAGTGAGCGAGAGAGGCAGTAGGGCATGGGTGGATGTGTCACAGGAAAGGAGATGTCTACACTGGACACAGGCAAGCATGAGGTTGGCCCAAGATGGCAGAGGGTTCACAGCATGCAACACTATAGGCAGCCAGGTCCCAAGGCCCTGCTCTGCAAGGCAGAGGATTCTGTAAGAAAAAGATGTTACACAAGAGAGTAATATCATATTTATATGTTAAAATGTAAATGAAAACAAAAGGAAGAGGTTGGACTATGTAATGCATTATGACACTTTGATTCTCATATTATAAATATCCTTAGAAAGGATAATGATTTTTAAACAAGTTATATGTTCTTTGGAGGAGACAAAGACTAATTTTTGTATTAAGAGAGGAAGAATACCAAAATGGGTCTGAGCACCTGAAGGAAGTGAAAATGGGAGTTACTGAGGAAGAAAAGGCAGAAATTTCGTGCAGAGGAAATAAATAACTATCTTACTCTTGTCTGGCCAGGCCTGTTAACAGGAGGGACATAAGTTATATAAATTATTAATTTTTCTTACTCTATCAGAAATTATTATTTCATGAATTTAAAACCCAATTTTAATTAACAATAGAACGAATAGAAAATTTATGGTAGAATTCACCCTACGTGATAGATAAAATTTGAAGGAAGTTTTAGTTCTTTTGGTTTAGGCCCATAGTCAATCACCTTAAAAAATTGTCAAAGTTGAATTTATCCATACAAAAGATTATTTTGAAAAGAGTAGCTAAAGTTTGTCAAATAATTGTTGACTAGCCTATAACTGTTTCTAGTATAGTGTTCTGATGACATTAGTTTGTACTGAAAATACAGCCATCATGTAGGGGTAGAGGAAAAGTAAGTGTCTGTAAATATTTTTTCATGTGTCGGCCACATAGCAGTCACCATGCCAGGCCTTGGAATAGAATGGTGAACAAGGAGGCATAATGTGAGACTTCACGGTTCTTACATTTTGGTGAGAAAAATAGATGAATTCATTTAAATAAAAGGGCAAGTAGAATAATTAGCATTGTGAAGGGAAATTTGAGGGAGAGTTTAACAAGATAACAGGATTCATTGAATATTGATTTCACATAGTAAGATCAAGACAGGCTTCAAAAGAAGGTGATATTTAAGCTGAGAACTGGACTTAAGAAAGGACTAGCCAAGGGAACTGTGTAAGAATAGTTAGGGCAAAGAAAAAAGCATTTGCACTGGGACACAATAATTGCTATAATCAAGAGATGTACAAAGTGCAGAAGAAGGTCAGAGGAAGAAAGCTGTCAAAGCCATAGAAAATGAAAATCAACAGTTAAGTTTGAGTCTTAGCTCTCGCACAGGAGGCCTTGCTTGCATGGACATCTGTGACTCTCTGACAATGGTATAGAGTCAGTTGTTCCCAGGATGTCACATATCTGGAAACTCACCAATCGATGCAAAAGACCATTTCCTAGAGTGGAATATATCATTATACTGTCTGTAGTAATTTGGGAAAAATAAACAAATAGGAAATGCTGAGAATTCATTTCCAGTGAGCCAATATTCCATTATGATTGTACAGAGGGAATGTAAAAACAAAACAAAAAACTGTGGAGAAAAAAAAAGAAACATGCATGGGAAATTTGAATGAAATAATGGAGCTGTTCTTTTATTTTCCTTGAATTGATGATATTGCAATTGAATTCACTTTTATCTGCAGATATAGAGGAAGTCTGTAATCTTTTTATTTTCCTTTAAAAGAAAAAAAAAGAAAGAAAAAAGGAAAAAAAAAAAACACTTTCTGGTTCCAGATTGCTTACCCCCAGGGAAATGAGCTGCCAGGAGGTAGGAGGTTCCAAGAAAATAAGTAGAGCATGAACTGCTGCTGAGGTATAGATGTCTTTCTACATCTGACAATCAGAAAAGAAATTCTCAAACTGTAGGCAAAAACAAAAATCTACTTTGGTTATCAATTTAAAGTTAATCATAGAAATGTAAGATGTCTGAAACTATTCCATGTTCCTTCACTTCTCAAAAATCAAGACAACCATCATATTTCCATCTGGGCTTCTTAACAGGCTGGAGGGATTATTAGTTTTAGAAAGTATATTATTTCCCCATTTAGTATCTGCGTCATTGCTTTCCCAAGGCTCAAAGCTCTTGCAATCAGGTCATTGTGAACTTTGGCACTGTGAAGTCTTAGATCATATGGTACTGAAAGGAGCTTCATTTTCACTCTAATATAGTCATAAACACGAAACTAAATAGCATTTCATAGGAATTATTAGGTCACGTAAAGAAAATTTTGAATAGCTTCCTGCTAAAATGTCTCCTATCTTTCAATTATTTTTTAATTTGTTCTTTATTATGTAAGATTATGAAAGATAACTACCTATCATCTCTTAAAAGATACAGTTTCAGCTAATCGCTCTAAATGATAGTTTGGTTCCCATTTCGAATGGCTCTCTCTAGGAGAAAAAGGTACTTTGGGTGAGATACTGGCCTTTGTTTGCAAAATCTTCTTAGAGTCTATTTCATTTCAAAATGAAAATTTGACATCACATCAATAAAGAGTTTATAACTGTTTACATTTGCTCTCTCTCTACATCTAGTGTCAGAATAATGGAAAGCTCCATGCCTCTTTGACTGAAGGCTGACATTCTGTCCTTCATGGACTTCTACTTGCCACAGAAGGAAGTGAAGAAATAATTTTCAGAGTTCCCATTGATCTGGCATTGCATTAACTGTCTGCTGAGCCAAGCTATTTATTGACTAAATGCTAGCTGGCCACTTCTAATTAGCTCAGCTTTCCCAAGCAGTTTTAGCATGGCGTGAAAAGACATAAGAACAGGATTCTCTGGAGCAGTTGCAGAGCTCTCTGTGACCCCTAAAAGTCTTTCTTATTTTCCAAGCATGTTTTAAAGAGCTGAAAGACAATGTTTGGTTCTTATTTACTAACAATTACTTGAATAGGAGAACATGAAATTGTTCCTTGAAAAAAATTGCTGAACCACATGAAATGAGTTTTTCTTTTGTCAAATGATGAAGGTCATCTGGTAAGACCATGTCTTTTTCTATGCAGGGATTCCATTTTCCGTTCAGTCCTTGACCTCATTTAAGTAACATCCTCTTGGAGGCCACTCTTATCTACTTAGAGTCACTCTTTGAAATGCTTTACAATCTCAAAAAGAATCAGAAAACAGTCAATTTTTAAAAGTAAAACCTCTATTGAAATATAAGTTACATACAGAAATCTGCCCAAATTGTAAGCACACATTTCAGTATGTTTTTACAAAGTGAACCACCTGTGTAACCATAAAATGAGTAAAGAAACAGCATTACCAGCACTTCAGAAACCTCCTCTGTCACTTCTGTCACTATACCCCAACAGGGTAACCACTACAGGGACTTCTAACACCAGGGATTGTTTTTGAACTGTATATAAATTGAATAATATAACATGCAAACTTTAGTTTCTAGCCTCATTCAATCAATATTCTCTTTGTAAGATTCAACCAGAATGACAGAATTTTGAGGATACATCACATGAGAGATTATATCTGGCCTATAATTTCTTTTTCCTGTTTTTGACAAATGTTTATGAAAGGCCAACACCAAAACTCTCAGCCTTTATTTATAGAAATTTAACAGACATACCAAACTAGTACAGATACTCTTTAATAGAATACTTTAAGTAGAAGCTGCCATGTCAATGACCAGCAATATTCAGAAGGCTATGCGGATCCATGTCCAACAGAATAATAGTAAGTACTCTCACAATTTCAAGTTTGACGCGAATGTTTTTCTATTCATGGTAGCACAGTGACTCTCTGCTTTAAAAATTTTGCAAAATTTTTCTAAGCTTCTTATATCCCCTGTAGCTGAGAGCTGCTATATAAATATTCACAGGATTTTCCAAAGCAAAAATTGTTCCCTTTCTTGGCTTCCAAAGAGAGACTTTTACTGGAACAAAATGCAGAGCACAATCATTTAAATTAAACATCAATTTTAAAAGTAACTCTTTATAATTTCTAGAATTAATAATCAGAGAAGCAGAATATTAATAAGACTAAGTCAGATAATTTAGCTCTTCTCATTGGATGCTCTTTGGTTGGGATTTGCTTCCACTTTTAAAAATAAAAATAACCAGTAATATATAAAAATAAATTTTTCTTCATATTGTTTCATAGAGTCAAAATTACCTTTCATGACAAATCATGCTTCTAATTTTAGCAGAGAGAATGTTTGAGTTATCTCTTGCTTGAAAAAGGACACTAGAAAGATATCTGTAGAAAAGCTCCCCACACCCTGAACTGGCATTTGAGAGACAAAGATGAATACCAGATAAAACTGAAAAGGAATGGAGAATCCAAAACTAGTATTGCTTTAATGCCCAGTTTAAGTCTCAAAAACTAGATTGCAGCACTGTATATATCTGAAAAACAGCCCATTCATTCATTTATTCATTCTTTTACAAAGATCCATCATGTACTTAAGATGTATCAAGCACAAGTTGTTGATAGTCTTTTGCTAATGGTAAAAAAAATGCATACTTGGGACAAACCACATGCTAGTCATTAGACTCTCTGGGGGAAAAATATCTCCAATATTTGGATTTGCTAATTTTGATGATGTAAATATTTTCTTTATGTCTAATTTAGAGTGAAGTCACTGAGTTGGAGTTGGGATAAGATGCACAAATTTGACCCTTGTGAGCTAGCATGGGCCAACTCTAACACATTACTGCTTTGAATGAATGTTTTGATTTTGAAAAAAAATGTATGCTTGATACAGATAAAGGCAACATAAACAGTATTGTACTTTCTTATCAAGTAATCAAAGAAAGCTGAGTATGCATTCTGGGACTCTGAAGGCCCACATATATGGTGTCTCAACCAAACCCAACAGGGCTGAAAAACAAGCAAGATTTTTCAAGGGAAAGCAACACAAGCAGAACAACACCCCACCCTCACACCAGGGCAGTGATTTGGAAGAGTGCCAGGAAGTCTGCCAGCCCAAGTATACCCCTGTGCAATTTCGCCATGTTTGAAATTCCCAGTTAGCATGAGTAGTATTTAAATCTTGTGTGAAGGGCCTTATGAAAATGCCAATGTTCCCTGAGAGAGGTAGCAAGTTGCACCCCTGATAAGCAGGCAATTTGGTGTAAGGGAAGCAACACTGACTGAGAGGTAAAGGGTTGGTTCAATTCCTGGCTTACTAATAGCTAATTGTGCGATGTGGGACAAGTCCCCTCAAAATTCCAGCTTCAGTCTCCACATGGACCCAATGACAGCCTCTTTCTTTCTCATCACCTCTGCATCTGATAGCCCTCTTTGCCTGGGCTAAGACACTAGACTGTTTGTTGGCTCTCTACCAGAAGATCCAATGTTTTGACAATGTTATGTGTTTGGAATTGTGGGACTAGATATGGCAGCAGAGAGAGATTTCTTTTTTAAAATGTTATTTTCTGTAAATAATTCACACTAAACCTAATATGAAATGAATCTTTTCTCTCAGGAGTTCCTGTGAAGACCACCAGCTCTTACTAATGCTTTATAAAGGTTCTCAAGATTTCCAAGGAAACATCATGAAACTGCCAGCATCAAACTTTCTGGAACCTGAGAAGGATATGGACATTTTACGATGCAGCATTACTTTATGAGTCAAACTAAACAGAAATGGAAGAGAAGTGCCCTGAATTTTGAATACCACAAATCAAGATTAATAAATAAATTCAAATATTTTACACTAGTAAACTGGGCATGGAATTTTCAAAGTGAGTTTTCTGCTACTCCTTCCAACACAACCTCCCTATGTCGGGTGTATATGAGTGTGCATTTTTATTGTCCTCCTAAGAATCTTAAAAGTTATAGCCTAGTTATCACACACTGGAATTCATTTTGGCAGCAGTAATTTGCAAACAGAGCTGTGCTCATTTCAAACTGTTCATCATAATTGTACCTAAATCACAATAGACCCAGACAATGCACAGGTTAAACGTAAGCTAGCTCAAACCAGTCCTCCAACGCCATTCAAAATTGGGTCCCGGGACACCCAACCCTGTAGCTGCCATTGCCCTGGTTCTTAACTCCTGTTTGGAGAAACCCAAATTTTGCCAAATATTATTATTTTTAAAACTCTTAAATTAAAAAAAATAATAATAAAAGCCTCCTTTCAGCCTGCTTTTCAGTCATTTTTGGGCAAATAAATGTGTTTTTCTAAATACTTGCTTATTCCTGGTAGGGAGGCATTTTTCCATCAGAGAAAATCTTAGTGCATTTTAAAATGTTAACAAATTAAAGTCGTGTGTGGGCAACATGTGTGAGCTGAAATGAGCATGTCTCTGACAGCCAGCTGGCATTGGAGCCCCTAGATACGGGGTGAGAACATTCAAAGTAAATTGTCAGGGGTGAAGGCCAATTGAGGTTTTGCAACTCCAGCTATGTCATAGTTTTTCTAGAGACAGTGAAGGATGTGCTGGGGTAACCATTAATTGATGGAGTAAAATAGGCTTCCATGGGCAAAGAACTTTCTTCATGTATTTATATTTGCACTGAAGTTTTTTATTTTTTTTTTCTGATTGTGAAGTAAATGCAAGTTAGCAAAAATGCAAACAGCAAATAATATAAGAAACAACAGCAAATGTTCCCTGTAATCATATACCCCAGAAATAACCACAATTATTATTCTACGTGTACTTCTTTGAGTTTTTATATATACATGATTACCTACATAATTATCATATCATGTATACATGTTTTATATACAGTTTATTATACACACACACACATTATATAGATAGACACTGTTTTAAAACTTGTTTCCTTTCACCCCCACTTAGTTATCCTGGATATTTCTCTTTGTCAGTCTACATAGTTTTATGCCCTTCTTTTTAAGGACTAGACAAAAAGAACCTTCTTTTAGGATGTTTGCATCCCTGTAATTTCTTTCTAAGGAGAGCATGGGATAGGTAGTATCCCATTTCACAGACGGATAAGTGGAAGCACAGAAAGGAGGCCTGTCCCTCCCAGAGTCCAGACCAGATGTTGCCTATGGCCCAGCGAGGCTGACACCTTCACAGCTTGGTCTTCAAGGCCAGTTCCCTTCCCTGGTGCCAATCCGTTGTCTTCTCTCTTAAAGTATAAGTTGTTAAAATGATCACTTTTGAACAGGATAAGGGGTGCTAACCATGGATTGATTTTGTAGTTGTTGCCGAAAGGAATACTCAAATAATCATTAAACCATAGAAGATGGTCAGTCATCTCTGCAAGAATTAAAAATAAACATACCAGGTTTTGTTTGCTCCATTTTCCAGCAGAAACTTGAAGGGAGCCAATGATACATTAGCTTACAGATGCTGTGTATGTTCTCTTAAGAGAAACAAGCTTTTGGAAATTACAGTTATTTATTGTTCCCTGTTAAGATGCTGAGGCCATTATAAACCTTCCATTCTCTATGAACTGGGAAGACAGCCATCCTTTCGGAGTGAGTAGAAGTCTAAAGCCAGGGCATACTTTGGGCTGCTTCCCTAGGAAAGGCTGAAGAACTCCTGCTCTCACACTCTTGAAGGTCTGGCTGCAAGACCTCTGGGATATGTGACCCCTGTTTCTGTCTGCCCATCCCACCCTATGTATTTGCTATTATGGAGCGCATTCTATCAGTCTCTGCTCACATTCCTCTGGCTGTCTCCAGCCTTTGAGCCCTCTCCTCCTTCTATTTTCTCCTACCTATATACCCAGCCTCTTCTTAGTTTATATTTTGCTCTTCTGCCCTCCTTCCTGCTGCCCGGGCCTTCTACATTGCCTATTTCTCTTTGCTTTCAGTCTCCAAGTTCTGTTGATCCTTCTAATATGTCTAACCCATGGTCTCTGCACCATCTTCACTCCCTCCCTACTCAACCTTAAGCCTATATCACCTCAGCCCTAATTCTTGCCATGAGTGATTCCACAGACGTTTACCTTCAAGGTTTTCCTCTCACCAGATGACCTGTGTCTCGACTTCAGTAAACCTTCTAAACAGCACAACTCTAATCACATCCCTTCTCTCTTTTAAAAATGTCAATGAAACTGCATCACTGGTACTCATTAGTTCACTCAACAGGTACTTGTCGGTGCTGATGCTCTGCAGGGTCCAGGAGGACCTCTCAGAAGAGGTCAAGAGATCGCAGCAAGTCCTAAAGGAGGGATGGAATTTAGCCAGGTGACAAAAGGGGCCTTCCACAGTCTGTCCTCAACCAGAGTTCCTAACCCCATCTCCACTCTTCCCACCCCTAACCTAATCTTTCCCTCCAGCATCATTCTAAAGCTAGTTCTCTTAGCACCCCTCAGGTCTCTTTTTGCTTGAAAGTTCTCCTTCAGCCTTGCCCACCTACTCATTTCTCTACAGATCTAATCCTTCATGCACAATCCATAGGCAACTGTTATATCCACATTCAGGTACTCATTCTAGAGTTACTTAGCAAAATTTCATAGATCGCCGCTTTCTCTCAGATGTTGGATTACAGGCTGAATATAGATACAAGGGGGAAGAAAAGACTTGTTCTCCACCCTGGGGAACCCGCGGTCTCTTATTCCAAGCAGCTAACACCACAGCTGGATGCTGTCATTATATTGCATGGAACAAACGTTTTATATCAGATTTTTGATCCCCATCTATTGATGATCTTCTGCTTTCTTCTCCTTCTTCTTCCCATTATTCTTCTTAATTCTAATTGTAATTCATGTCTTTATCACCTAGGCATATGCCACATTCCACACTGTGTTACTGAGTTACTTTGTTTGTGTTCTTTCTCTGTCTTGACTGTAAGCTCCTAATGGTTAGGAATCTTTTCTCTTACCGTAGTCCATAATGCCTTGTTTTCAGTACAGATTTGTTCTAGAACATTGCACTGTGTCAAGCTTTCACAGTAAAGGTTCTTAGCCTTCAGGGTCCCCAACTGAGTGGAAATTAGAGCCCATGTACAGAGCCAGCAGACCATACCAATGCAAGGCTCAGGCATTGACAGCCTCTATTGCTATAAGTAGGTATGTGAAGAAATGTAACCATGACAGTGGACAACCTTGGTCCAACCCCCTCTCACTTCCTACCCTAGGCCTTTTCTGGATTTGCATCACTGGCTGCTCATAGAGAAAAGTGTTTCCTTCCTCTGGCACTTTCCCCTCAATAAACGCACCCTGGCATTTGTTGTTCAAAGCTGGACTCACTGGCACAAGTCACCACCTAATTCAATAAATTCCTTTTATGACTAAGCCAGAGCTGCAATAATTTATCATAGATCTCAAATCATTTTGACTCTCACATATACTTAAATTATAAACCATGTCAGGGCCATATCTCATTTTCCATAAGTAGTAATAGTCAGGTTTAAAAGTTATGGGATCATATTTTATAGAGAAGAGATTGAACTTTGCCTTTTCCTTCCTAAGCCTGAAATAAGTAACACAAATATAATAGGTTTTTTTTTCCCCCCAGTGATTTTGGATAATGTTTAAATGAGAAGCCCTTCTCTTTTCCTTCAAAGCAGAGATTTGAATTCTATAGACTTTAAGAAATATTTTTGAAAGTTTTCACCTGGTTTTTGGTTGAGGGTTAATTAAAACAGTCTCCAAACTGAATTTCTTTCGGTTTCTGCCTTATCTTACCAAAATTTTAGTAAGCTTTACACATAGAACATTGGGAGTGGATATATTAATGACAGTTTCTTACAGAAGAACTGCCAATGTAGTGAGTTATGAGAAATATTCCTGTTACCTGTACAGATAGATAAGTAGATAAATAGAGAAATCAAATAAATAAAACTGAAGACCTACTAGTTATTAGGATATTTGGCAATTTCCTTCTCATATGCCTTTTTTAATAATAAAATATTTATAAAATCAACATCTGGAAAGGTGCGAATACAACAAAGGTAGAACTAATGATGCTTCTTGTACTTGATCCAACCTTTCTTTACACTTCTTACCTTCAGCAGAAAATGTAAATTTTAGAAAACAGAATTGCTATAAAAGAAACATCTGTTCTTCTATTTATATAAAGCAATTTTAAAAACATGATAAAATTCAAGGAATGTTAAAAAATAACCTTTTTTAAAGATACCATTTCAGTGTACCAATTTTATTTCATTATTAATGAGATTATTCCCACTGCAGAATATTAAAACTCATTTCCCATTATCACTACAGATCAGTTTATGAAGTCTCACACACTGATGATTTTGACAAATTTATGTTGTTGATAAAATGAAAATCGTATTTGTTTGCAACTAAATCATAGGTTATTACTGCCTCCATAATTTGAGAGTTGAATTTCACTTCTTTTCACAACTCTGAAACTCAAGAGCTATATTTTCTCTGTTATCTAAGATCAAAATCAACAGTGGAATATTACATTTTGCTTTGCAACACATCAGTATCACTGAATGCAGTTGGTAGCTTGAGGCAAGGTTAATTGGATTGATAGCATGGCAATATCCAAATGGCTGAATATTTTAGCATTACATTTACTGGAAATACAGAAGCATTCTTCATTTCCTACCTCATTTCTGATTAGAAGATGTCCCCTAAGTTTTACTTTAACCTTGTGGATCTGATTTCTTCCTTTGGCACTGACCAGCAATGAATTCAGATGAAAGAGCAGAGCCAGACTCATTCTGTTTTACCAGGTGAGGGGAAAGAGAGGATTCTCCACAGTGCAACACTGTTTTTCTATCACTTTTCAGAAGCATTGCCCAGGAAAAGGGAACATTTATTTCCGTGCCTGCCAGAGCAGCTCATGAGCAACGGGAGCATGTGCTCCAGGTACCCACTGGGCATGGCTACCGTCTGAGAACAGGCAGCTTGCTACTGGCAGGCATCTGCTCATTCAGTTTATGGTTTTGATGCATGAATAAAGTATCTACTGGGGTGGCTTGCAATGACTGTCTGGTTCTGAAGCCTATAGCTAAACCAAGGTTTTCCATTCCACTGTAGAACACCAGCCAGAAGTGCCTCTTTACTCACATCCATGGAAATTCACCAGCCCTAGGTCTGAAGTTCAGTGTCCAGGCAAGTGGATGTGCTAACTGACCATTCATCCAGTCAGCATTTATGAGGAGGCTTCTGGGTTCCAAGTTTTAAAGATGCAAAAATGAACAAAATCTTCTCTTCCAGGGGCTCACAGTTAGAATTGCTCAGACCAGGAACTCAGACGACACAGCTCTGCTTATCACAGGGGACACATTGGGATGCTATTCTAATGTGCATGGTATCCTGGTAAGAGAGGATGAAAAAAATGTAAAGAAAAAATAAATAGCCTGCTGTGGAATAAGGCAATCCCCAAGTTCCCACACCTTCCCCAGTGCTGACCTGAAGGATGGCACAAGCCAGTACAGTAGCCTGTGATCCAGCAGCTTCAAAATTTTCTAGGTGGACTGTTACCACCATGATCATGTCTCATCATATGTGCCTTAAGCCACAGAGCAACTGAAGTTTATTATTTCATTTAATCATTAGAATAATTTTCAGGTTAATACTATAATATTTTACAGATGAGAAACTGATATTCAATAATTTTCCTGAAGTCTCCCACCTAGTAAACATGGGAATCAGAATTTGACCTCTAAACTGCTATTTTGTCTGAGCCAGGTTGCCTTCCCTAGAGGATGAGTAGGTTCCCAAGAAATTATGGGAGTATTTGATCCAATTTCTGAGCAATGCAATAGCCCATTTTAGTCCCTACCTCAGATCCCCTAATTCAAGAGATCAATCAATCTGAGGTTTTCTCAAGCCAGTTGTAGCATTTTGTAACTGACTCTTTTCTCTCTCACATGGGTGGGTGTGCTTGGGTTGCTGGGCCACCTGCCAGCCCAGGATTTCTCTCCATCTCCCTCTAGCCACGCTGGTGGTTCCTCTTCCTCCATCCCTATTGTCTTCCAGTCCACTGGCTTTTTTCATTCCATAGCCTTCCTGAAAGCTGCTTATCTCATCACAAATAGTCTAATTACCTGTCTTCTACAGATAAACCTTGTCAGTCCAACATTTTAAGGCCATTTAGATGTTAAGTTTTAGATCTACAAATTATCATTCTGCTACTTATCATATGAGTGACCTTGACCAAGAGGCTTTTCTTCTCTGAGCCTCAAGTTTCTCATCCGCAAAACAGACATAGTAGTGCTAATCTCATCAAGACTTAATGAACTTACTTTTACAAAAAGCACAGAGTAACACTTGAAACCAAGGCTACCAAATTGCACGGCACTAAAGTAGGAGGAGAATTGTGTCACCTGATGTTATGCAGTTGTACAGTGCATAGTCCGTATGACTGTATGTAACAGTCCTGCCAAGCATACAGTTAATAATTAGTAAATGTTATTATTCTTTCTTTTCCTTCTTGCCAGTAGCAGTTTTGAGGAACAAATTGTAAGAGGCCGGCAAAGTGTCCCTTGTGGGATTAGGAGAGCAGCTAGAGTTTACAGCACATAGTTGAAAATGTGAAGAAAACAGTTGCACTGTCTTCCACAGCCATATAAATGGTTAAGGAAAACTATCATGTAGAAAGCAGGTGGTGATAGCTGTCTGTTGGTATTTCTTCTGCCCCTCATGTGAAATGGTTGAGGGCATTGATCCATTTAACTTTTTCTTTAGCCCAAGGGAAATGTGCAAACCCTCTTTACAATGGCACAGACACAGCAGCTACTGGGTGCTCTGCTCTCAGCCTTTCTGGCAGACTGGATATTTAATTCAGACTACTCTCTTCTACGTACTACACTTTTGCCAAAAAAGTCTTGTATGTTGAATAGAGATTTGCACATGTGTATTTCCCAGTAAGTCCCTCTGGATCCAATGTAATGCCAGATAACTTTCCATGTGAGTGGCAAGGTCTCTGTAAAAGGTAGGTCATCTAAGCCATTTTCCAGCCAAAGCCCTTTAAATTTTCATCTTAATCTTATTATTTCCTTAATCCACAGCCTAGCAATAAATATCCTTCTGATCTCTTGACCTGACATGATTATTCTAATTCCTGTGCTAATTTTACCTTTCTTTTCATAGCCAAATTCTTTAGATATGTGATCTATACCAAGAGTCTCTCCATTGTATATGCTTCCTATTCCTCAAAATCTATAATCTAGCTTTTATTGCTCTTAAAATTCTCTCCTGTCTTGTTAAGTTTCCTCCTTCTCCTTTCCTGGGAATCTCTCTAGATTTCTCCATTTTTTTCCTTTAAGTTTACCAATAACTCCTTCCTTGTCAAATGCTGCCTTTACCAAGCTCCAAATAAATCCAATGGAGAAAGGAAAGTCCACAAGTGATAGAACAACCAGAAATCAATATGGGGGAAAAAAAATAAACCTTAAACCATATTTCACAATTATAACTTTTATACTCCAAAATTAATTAGACCTAGACATAAAAGGTATGTCTATAAGATTCAAGAAAAAAAGCATATTAGAGAATCTTTGTGACCTTGAAGTAAGTAAAGATTTCTTTGACGGGACCTAAAAATTATCAACTACCCAAGAAAAAAAGTGACAAATTGAACTTCATCAAAATTAAAACTTCTGTTTAATAAGAAAGAATGATGAAGAAAATGAACTGACAAACCATAAACTATCAGAAAATATTCATACTAGATATATCTGATAAAGAACTAATATTCAGAATACATAAAGAGCTCTTACAACTTAATAAGAAGGAAAACCATCAAATAAAAAATGTCCAAAAAAAGCTTTTGTACAGATAAAAGGCCAATAAGCACAAGAAACAATATTCAACATCATCAGTCATCAGGGGAATGAAACCTTAAAAGACTGATAGTATCAAATTGGGTAAGATGAGCTGCAAAGTAACTAGGACTCTCAAACATTGTTGGCAGGGTATGAAATGGTACAACCAGTTTGGAAAACTCTATGTCGGTTTCTTATAACACTAAAAACATAACTATATTATACCAAGCAATTTTTCTCCTAGTTATTTCTCAAGAGAAATGAAATCATATATTAAAAAAGCGAAACAAAAAAAATGCTCACAGCTGCATTATCAATCGTAGACAAAACTGAAACAAAACAAAAACAAATGACCATTAAAAGCAGAATAGATTTTAAAGGTGCAGTAGAGTAATACAATGGAACAATACTCAGACTAAAAAGGATTACATATAATGACATTGATGGTACTCAAAACATACTGAGCAAAGGAAAGTAGACATTGAAGGGTATGTAAGATGTGACTGCATTCATGTGAAGTTCAAGACAGGTAAAATTAAGTTATGAAAACAAAAATCAGAACAGTAGTGTCCTCTGAGGTAGGTAAGGGGGTGTGGATTGAGAATTGGCTAGTTAGAGACACAAGGGAACTTTTGGGGTGGTGGAAACATTCTATATCTTAACAGAAATTTGGGTCACATGCATGTATACATTTATCAAAACTCATTGAACTCATACACTTACTTAGGTAGGTGAATTTTATTTAAAATTATAATTCAATAAAAATATTTTTTTGAAGAACAAAACTTCCCCTTCCCAGACATTTTCTCTTCAAACTCTAACCTTGACTTTGCGGGCTCCTCTTCCTGCTCCTCATTCCCTTATCATTTCCCCGTTTCATTCTAATTCACTCGTTCACACTCACTGTCAATATACAATACCATTAAGTTCTTGGATTCAAGACTCATTTCCCAGCAGGGTTGGAGAACATTTCTTCTGCAGCCTAAGAAAATGTGCCCCCAGTGATTCTCAGGTTACCAACCCTCCCCACAGCTAACTACTTACTTTCCTCAAAAAAACCAAGCAAAATCATTTGCTTACCTGGAAATATCATAAGAACCACAAACATTGGAGCCAGATGGCCCAATGTGCCATCCTAAGCCAGTGTCATGATGTCATCCTTGCTTTCCAGAAACAGGCCCTTCCTTTGATTTTAATCCTGTTGAATTCAGATGTTGAATTCACTAGAGAGTAATCTTAGCTAATTCCAGTTTCCTAGTGGCATCTAAGTGAATTGCTGATGTTCAGTGAATATTAATAAATAATAACAACTGTGTGCTTCAGTAGGAAATCAAGCCCCAGGCACAATGTGACCAGAAAAACTAAACAGCAAATTTTGAAACTTACTATGTTAATTAATTAAGACTAGAAAGCTTAACAAACTACATAAAAAAATGAAGCAATCTTTTATATTCGGCTCTTAGCATGATGTAATTTCACTGGGTTCTTTTTGTTTTATATTCTTTGCATTTGGGAAAGAACTCTAACTCAGACAACCATAAAGGAAAGTCATTAGAAACAACTAAAAACATACATCTGTTATTTTCTTAACTAAGCTTTATTACTCAGCCAAATACTCAGAAATGTACAAAAGAATAAATCTTTATGGAGAATATAACAAGGGCTAAAACATTTTCAAAAATATTATCCAGGCCAGGTGATTTTCTCAGTCCAGATCTTTGTACTAAATACATTGAATGTTCTGTTTCATTTTTTAGAAATAGTTTTGTCTGATTTACTGAAGCTGGTCCTTTATTATTTTAGAATAAAGTTACATGTAGATATTACTGCTTTACTACTAGTACTAAATACATGTCTAACGCTTGAAGATCTTTTAATAATGCAAATTTTGTTTTAAAAAATTGAAATCTGAGCAGTGTTTCTATACTGTAGTGGTTAGCACATCTGCTTTACATGCAGAAGGTCCTGGGTTCACGCCCCAGGTGGAGCAATGGACCACACCCCAGGTGCACCAGGCCCCAGGTGGATGTGTGCTGCAAGCATGTGGGAGCAGAGGCCCCGCCTTCAGAAATCCAGTTCTTAAAAAAAAAAAAAAGAGCAACATCCATAAGTCAAGGTTGGAAGTGGGTTTGTGGGGGAGGGGGAGAGGAAATTAAAGAGTAGAAAAAAAATTGAAATAATTGAGTCACTGGGAAAACATTTCTCTAGCAAAAAGGATACAAACTCCTGTGAGCTTAGAGGTGGGAAAAAACTCTTTTAACAAGAATGAGGGAGAGGAGAGAATACCTTTGAATTGGGCCTTGAAGGGTAATTAGATCTGGTTATGTGGATATTGAAGACATGGGCCTTGCACAGAATAGCAAAAGCATTCAAGCTTCAAAAGGCTTTCTTTTTGTCCTACTTTCTTCCAAATGACCTACCTAAACATTCTTCTTTGCTACTTCTTCTCTCACCACTTTCTCCCTGTCCACAAGATTGACTCACTCTAGCCTTCCTTCATATTCCTTGATATAAGATTTGTCACCATCTCTTTGGAAGATTCTTCTTCCAGAACTTCATAAGGCTGTCTCTTCTTCATTATATCATCACTTAGTCTTCCCTGACCAACTTAGCCACCTCCACCCAGGTACTCTCTATCCTGTCACCATATTGTTTCTCTCTAGCACACAACACTAACTAAAACAACCTTAGTTATATTGTACATTTTGTCACCATAATTTTCATTTCTGTATCTTCAACACCTAGAATAAGATCTGCTGTAGAACAAGGGCTTATTAAATGAATGAATGAATAAATGGTGAAAAATGCTCTTTGTTCCTTAAAATGCCTTTTTTAAATGCAAGAAATAAATGAGGATTAGAGCAGTTCACACTGTATACAAACATTTCTCCAGCCGAAAGGAAAGAAAGCTGTGGGCACTGTGGTTGGAGAGTTAGACTGAGGCTCAATTTGGGTGGGCCATGGATGCACATTAATGAGCTTACAAGCAAGGCCCAATCGGCAGATGAATTGTGGTACCCAAAACACAGGCAGGGATCTAGGCAAAAACCACAAAGATAGGAGCCAATGCATGCATTTGACGTCAGTGATGACATGAGCAGAGCAGTGCTTAACGAAGATTAAAGCAGGGCTGGTATGGAGGATGGATTAGAGGGAAGAGTGAGAAGTGAGACTAGGGGTCATCATAACAATAACAATGACAAACGCAGTTTACTGAGGGCTAACTGGATGTCAGACCCATTGTTGTGCACACTCACTGCACCCTCTCACTTATGCTTGCAGCAAGTTCATGGGACAGCTAATAAAATCCCTATTGTACAGAACAGCAGAGCGTAGAGAGGCTAAGAAATTTGTTTAAGATCACACAACTCAAAAGAGCAATCAGGAAGTCTGAGAAGAGTATTATCTGAAGGTGAATATGGTAGACATTTGTGCCTCCACGAAATATTTCTGACTGCAATCTCTAGGCGTTCTCCTGTTGGGTTTGGCCATATGATTTGGGATGACCCGGTGAATATAAGTGGCAATGATAAATGTCACTCCTAGTTGGAGGTATTGAGACCTATGTGCGATTCAACTGAGGTCTCCTTTCTTCTGCCACAGAGACCAGTAATCAGTGGGTCCTGGAATATATCATGCAAAGCACAGCCTCTAGCCAAGCTGTGAGGGACATAAAGTATGGGTTGTTTTGAACGAGAGAGAGAGAGAGAGAAAGAGAGAGAGAGAGGGAGAGAGAGAGAGAGCGTGTGTGTGTGTGTGTGTTAAACCCAACCTTGTGTTATACAAAGAGAGTCATCCTTGAGCAAGAACGGAATGTTAGCAATTGCTCTGGGCAGATGCTTCCACAGAAGTAGTTTGCTTCCTGATTGAATCATGCTGAAGATGGGACCACATCCTCTTATTTTTGCTCTTTTCCACATAACCCCTCCTTTTTGGACTTTAGGCATAAAAGATTGAGCTCATCTTCCTCCTCAGCCATTATAATACTCCTCAGTGTTATCGACATTGGTCCATACAAGGTAGTAATTTTATTTTTCTCACTTATCTTGATCCTAAAATATATTTATCCTTAAATATTTATGTGTCCTATAAAACATTCCTGTGTGTGTTTTTAATTTACAAAATTAGTGTTGCACTATTTTTCTGCCTTTAAGATTTTTTTTGTTATTATTTCCTCTCCACACCAGTTTCTGCATGTGGTTATAGGCACATTTTGTTTCCAGCTTCTCCTGGCTTCACAGTTTTCCATAGTGGGGGTTCACCATCTGCCACCTGTCCACAGCCCTAGTGATGGACACCAGATTATCATTCACTCACTTTTCCTACACAATGCCAAAATGAAATCCAGCACAGATTCTCTTACAAAATCTGTAAGAATTACTCTGGGATGTATAGGCAAGGGTCAAATTACTTGGTCAGCAGTTCAGGCATACTTACTTCCTCTAAATACTACCAAATTGCTGTACATTTCAAAGTGGTTGTCTACAAATTTATACTGCTACCAGCAGTACTCAAAATGCTGGTTTCCCACCTGGCAACCAGTTCTTATTCTTATCCACACCTGAAAAATAGCCTTGCCTCATTCTTTGCCTGTCATGTCCGTAGTAACTGACCCTATGAGGAGCTTGTGAGATGGCTTCATGTGGTGCCCTAAGTCACAGCATGGGGACAAAGCCACCTCTACAGGACTGATTGGCTCAGGCATCCTTGCACTTTTAAAAGTGTCAGCTGGGGTTTAGGGACATTGAGCTGTCTGTTGTTATAGTTTCAGTGCCTAGTCTGGGACACAGTAGTCACTCAAAGATTGTTTATAGACTTGTTGGTTTTGCCGTAAATATCCAGCAACAAACAAACAAACAAACAGGTCCAGTACCTTACTATTTCAAGACTCCCCTAAATTATTTAATGTAGCCTGAAAGACAGAATAAAATTTTCCTGAGTCCCCTGACAAATTCTCTTCAACAAGAAATGTGATGAGGTATACTTTTTAATTATTCCAGGGACACTGCCCTGTCAAGCACATGCCCCCAGTCTGGATTCTCAAGATTATGTTTGTTTTTGATTTGTGAGATTCACCGATTTCCTATTTCTTTTGTTCTGCTTTCATTCCTCAGGGGATTAGAATCAAAATGCCTCCTTTACTTTACAAACTAGAAATGAGTAAATTTAGCACTTCGAATGATAAAATAAATGGCAATAGCAAAACCACAAAGCCAATCTCCCAGGAACAAAATGTCAGACTTTGGGCTCCCCTGAGAATGAGCCATCTCCAGCATGAGGGACAGCCCAGCTCTGCCTCCTTCTTGGTGGCAAAGGGGAGCATTTACAATGGCTCTTACAAATAAATGTGAGGGTGCATGTTTTCCCAGTTTAAAAATAATTAGTGCACATGCCAGGTGACTAATTCTGGGATGCTAATTAATGCTGCATTTGGCTCCCTTCCAACTTCTCTTTCACTACAACATGCAGAGCCATTGGTGTATGGTCTCAGGTCTACTCAGTTCACAGTCTTCCTCTCAGCCTCTTCTGTATTTGTCAGTATTACCAGAATGATGCATTCAATTAAAAAAAAAAAAAAAGAATCAAGTCTGAGAACACAGCAAAAAACTTAATTAAGAGAAATGTTTGGGCAATGGGGTATTTTGATTAATATCATGTTCTAAATAACTGGGAGTTAAATAAGAAATCCTTTTGCTTAGATCCCCGTGATTAAAAGCATCTCTGAAATGAACTACTCCATTCTCTTGTCTTTGTATGTACAGAAGAGTGAGCACAGTGGAATCTTTCTTTGAGGACAGAAGTTCAGCAGTAATTCTTGGCCATCATTCCTGAATGCCAATTAGAAGATTGTTCACATAGATTTAGTAGGTATAGGAACTGCACTGGTTGTGAAAAAAATTCTGAGATATAGAAATAATTCTTTCTGTTTCCGTTTTGTAATTTGCTGTTGCTGGTATAATAAGGGTCTGGTTAATTGAGGGTCTTGTTTTTCATTTAGAATCTTAGTGAACAACTGTTTGATTTTTCTAATTAAACTAATTTTGTTTTTCAGATTCTTGAGTCCATAGATTCAGGTTCTTCTGTAGTACCTCATAAAAATGGATGTCGTCCAGAGAGTATTAAGTATAATTTTTATACAACATTGATTCATATTATATATCATGGGAAATTCTGGCTCTTTAAACATTCATGACTTTTTTCAAATAACCTTAATTTATCTAAAGGTGTAACAAAAACTTCTGTCTTGGAGAGACAGTGTTGTATAATGGACGGAGTTCTGGCTTTGTAGTCAGGCAGATATGAGGAAAATTGCAGCTCTATCCCCGCTGTGTGATCATGGGTAAGTTATTTAACTTCTGTGACTCTCAGCTTCCTCACCTGAAAAATGAAGATAAAAATCCTTCTTTTACAAGGCCAGGGTAGAAATTTAATGACAGGATAGATATAAGTACCTGGTGCCTAGTGGTTGATAAAGTCAGATTTCCTTCCATGACTTAAAAGTGAATTGTATCATATGTTGCATTGACTAAAAATAAATAATCTATTTGTCCTAGAATTGTGACATTGTCTACTCAGGCCATACCTGCTGATGATTTCATTTGTGATGGTTAATCATATGTGTCAATTTGACTGGGCCAAGTGATGCCCAGATATCTGGGTAAGCATTATTTCTAGATGTTTCTGTGAGGGTATTTTTGGATAAGAATAGCATTGAATTGGTGGACTCATTGATCAGATTGCCCTCCCTAGTGTCAGTGGGCATCATACAGTCCCTGAATAGAACAAAAGGCAGAGGATTATACCTATAAAGTGACCAATGCAGTTCTCATGCACAGTAGGCACTTCAGAAAGAGTAGGTGTTATTAATAATCATTACCCTCTGAGAGTAATTGCTGAGTATTTGCCCACAGGAAGGGAGATTTCCTTTCTTATTTACCTGCCTGCTGAGCTGGGACATTGGTCTTCTCCTGACCTTCGACAGGGATTTACACCATAGGCTCTTCTGGTTCTCAAGCCTTCAGACTGAGACTGAACTACACCATTGTCTCTCTTGCACCCCAATTTGCAGCCGGCAGGTTAGCAGGCTCCATAAATCTGTGAGTCAATTTCTTATAATAAATCTCTCTATATATAATGTTGGTTCTGTTTCTCTGACTAATACAGCATTTTAGGGAAGCAATCTCCACTAACCCACCTGGATTAGAATTCTCAATTTAGGAATACTTTAGTCTTTTAAATCAACCAGCTAATGGCCCTTACCTTGGTTCTTTTAAACAACATGGATGACTCCTGCTACAATATAACCAGTGTGGGAATTTTCAGCCTGCTTTTCCACAAAACCTTCTCACTGTGTGTGTGTGTGTGTGTGTGTGTGTGTGTGTGTGTGTGTGTGTGTGTGTTATTTTCCACAGTGGCAAAACCAATTTCACTGTGGTGTTCACGCAGGTTAAAGAGAAATGAACAACATAAGGAATGGCTTTTTTTCTTGCAGGCCTTCAAAGCAGATTAATTTACCATCGGGCTCATTTGATATCTGACTGCTGAGAGAAAAGAGGCCAAACCATTTTATAAACATAAGTCCTCGAGCCTCAGCCCTCACTCTAGAATAGTGAATTTAGAAGTAAGGAAGAGGCCGTCTTTGAGACTTCTGCTGCCTCTTCCCTCAGCTGCCCCCAAAGCTAAGAGTACAGACTGAATTCTGGTGTGATTCCTTCTTTCCTGTGAGAGTGTGAACAATTGTTTCACTTCACTTACCTGTAAATGGGAAATAAAAATATCTACTTGACTTGGCAAGGATGCAGAACAACTAAAATTGGGATGCATTGCTAGAGGGGTGTAGAATGGTTTAACCATTCTGGAAAACTATTTGGCAGTTTCTAATAAAGTTAATTATACACTTACCATATGACCGAACAATAGCACTCTTAGATATATACTCAAGAGAAGTAAGTGTGGATGTCCCCAAAAAGGATTTGTACAAGAAGAATCACATCAGTTTTACTCATAATAGCCCAAAATTAAAAGCAGACTGAACGTTCTTCAACTGATGAATGGATAAACAAATTGTGGTATATTCATACACTGGAATACTACTCAACTATAAAAGAGAAGGAACTACTGAAACATGCAAAAATGTAAGTGAATATGAAAAATATTATGTTAAATGAAAGATGTCAGATACATGAGAATATATATTATATAATCCCAAATCTCAAGGATTTCAGTGATAGATAGCAAAATAGTGGAGGGTGGAGTCGTACTATTAACAGGAAAGGAACCTAAGAAAACCTCCTGAAGTTATGGGTATATTCTGAATTTTGATATGGATGATGGCTGCACAGATAGGTAAAAAATAACCAAACTGTGCCATTAAGATATATGTACTTCACATTTGTAAATTAATCTTTGAAAAATAGATCTAAGACTCTCTTTGGCAATTAGGAACAAGGTCTTTAACACAGTAATTTCCAGGAGTCAGAGAAGCCTAAACACTCCCTTCCATCACTTCTCTATAAACACATCTGTAGGTATTTCATGCCTAATATCAGTTACTCCAACAGTTCATCAGATATTAATCATGTTTTTGCCACATGATGAAATACATGAAATCTACAATAACATCTCTTCCTTCTGAATTTTATAATGTGGTCGCAGGAAGTCTCTAATTAGGTTTTGGAAAAGGGATTAGAAAGTATATATTTGTAGGTGCCTATTTTGGTCCAGCTGGCCTTTTACCTAAGAACAATAGGAATTTGTCTTGTGTCACTTAGGGAACCGAAGCCTGCCTCTCCCATCCCTGAAGGAGGAAGCCCAGTTCCAGACCCAATCTGCTGGGAGAGCTGTGAGTCCTCCTGCCCTAAATTCCCCAAATGTGACTTGGATGAGTTTTCCTAACACATCATTTCACTCTTTCATCTGCCTTCAAAGAGTTTGAAAACATGTTTATGAATTACTTATCTTTGTGGAAACTATTAAATTAGAAGCCTCTTTTCATAATATAACAAATAGATTTAAATTTGAGTAATTTCACGGTCTGCGAAGACAGTAAAATGTTTTTATAATTTAGTACGGCATGCTATAATGTGTGCTCATAAAACAAAAGCATATTCATTATAAACAAAAAATTATCATCTATAGCCAGGAATGTGTCAGTGGAGAAGGTGCTGGGGTCTTTGCCCACCCATTATGATGCCACTTAACTTTGCCACATGCTCTGAGCATCAGGTAGAAGCAAGTCCTGGCTTGGAGGACTGGGTAAGCACCAAGAGGGCAGGCATCTTTTGGGATCACAATCCTCTAGCATTGAATTTAGCACAACATGTGGGCAAATACTCACCTGACAATTGCTCTCAGAGAGTAATGATTATTAATAACACCTACTGCTTCTGAAGTGCCTATCATGCACTGAGAACTGCATTGGTCACTTTATAAGTGTAATCTTATTTAATTCTTATGACAGCTCTGTGAAATTGAGCTCACTATTTTAGGAGCTAATATTTGATGAACACTTAGGAAGTCTGAGGCATTTAATCCTTTCAACAATTCCACAACAAGGAAACAAGTACACTCCCACTTTACTGTTGAGAAATTTGAGATTTAAGAAGCCATGCAATTTGTCTGAAGGTCTCACAGCTGTGAGTTCAGAAGCCTGATAAAAATTTAATTCTGTCTAACATTATCCTCTGAGCGCCTCACTCCACTCAGACTAAGTATGCATCAAAGTGTGCGACAGGTATGAGGAACAAGCAGGGCTCTACTGAGGCCAATTTTCTTGGGCGAGGGGAGGGCAGCAGGTAGAGGAATCTGACCAGCCACAGAGCTTGTGGCATTGGAGAAAAGTGAGTAGTAGCTCAGCAAGCTCAGTAACCATGCATGTACACATGTGTGTGCACGTGTATATGTATACATGTGCTCACATTTTGGTGGTGGTGGTAACGACTATGGAGGTGGCAATGTGCATAGTGGGTAGGCGTGTTGGGAGGGCTCCATGGTTTCTGTCCTAATTTTGGAAAAAGGTATTCTGTTTCCATGGTGGCCAGTCTCTAATGGAAATGTCTGGAGCCAAAGGAAGGTGGCTGTCTTTTCCAGGGAATTAAAGTAATTGAGCAAACACACACACACACACACACACACACACACACACACACACACACACACACAACAGATCTTATGTCCCAAAATCACACAGGGAAGTTTTTAACAGGACAATTTGTTTTGAAATTTTAATATTGTCTGTCTGGGATTATTAAAAATTTCTGTATACATGATTTATTTCCCCAAATGGAATATAAGTTACTAGAAGGCTCTTGTGGCAATGCCTGTCAGCAACCCACTGAAAGCCTTCCTGGTTCCAGGCACTCCTGACCAACACTTCAGGCACCAATTCTTGGCCTACAGTGGCCATCCTCTGACCTGGATCTTCCCTGCCTACGGCACAGTGCTGGGCAGGTAAAGCCCTCAGACAATGGCTGACAGGAGTAACACCAGGTCTTCCCCAGTTAGAACTCAGAGGCATGTTCTGCCTTAATTTCCAGTTCACCCTGGCAGAAATTTGCCCCGATGGCATCAGGAGGTCATTGACATGACTTTTATCTCCTTCCTCTCCTTCACTCTCACAAGTACCCATTCACCTTTCAGGCCTTCCTGGGGTCATCTACCAAGTAAACTGCCTGCCCTGGAATCTTTGCCTCAGTTTCAGCTCCTGAGAGAAACTAAACTAAGACAAACCTGCATTTAAATTTTCAGGGCTCAGTTTCCATATTATTGATTCTTAAAGTGTGAGCATGAGGCCACCAATGTCAGCCCTATGTGGGAATTGGTTAGAAATGTAAATTTTCAGGCCCCAAATCTATTGAATTATAAACCCATGGGACAGGGACCAGAAATCTGTGATTTAAAAAGCCCATCAGATGTTCTTTTTTCTTCCAGCTTTATTGATATACAATTGATATATAACATTACGTAAGTTTAAGATATACAACATAATGACTTGATGTATGTATATATTGCAAAATAATTACCACAATAAGGTTAGTTAACATATCCAACACCTCACATAGTTATAATTTTTTTCTGATGAGAACTTGTAAAATCTACTCTCTTAGCAACCTTCAAATATGTAGCACAATATTGTTAAGTATAGCCACCATGCTCTAAGTTCCTACCGCAGAACTTGTCACATCCAGAAGTTTGTACATTTTGACAACTTTCACCCACTTCGCCCACCCCCACCTTGCCTTAGGCAACCACCAATCTGTTCTCTATATTTATGAATTCAGTTTTTTATATCACATATAAGTGATATCATACAGCATTTGTCTTTCTTGTCCTATTTCACTTAACATCATGCCCTCCTGGTTCTTCCATGTTGCCCCAAAGACAGGATTTCCTTTTTTTAATGGCTGAATAATATTTCATTTTAGATAGATGATAGATAGATAGATAGATAGATTATGTGTTATATAAATGTGATATACATATATATATAACATTTCTTTATCCATTCATTCATCCATGAACATTCAGGGTGTTCCCACATTTTTCCATAATAATGTTGTAATGAACATGGGGTGCAGGTATCTCTTCAAGATAGTAATTTCATTTCCTTTGCACGAATACCCAGAAGTGTAATTATTTCTCCAAATAATTCTGATGCACCATAAAGAACCACTAACCTATACATAAAATAAACATTTGCTTACTGCATGAATAAGAAAATGAAGGAAGGAAAGGGGACTGTGCCTGAGTCAATGACCAGTCAGAATAAGAAATGCACACCTCAGAACGTTCCTGGAAAAGTCTGAAGAAACTTTCAGGCTGGACAAGATAAAGGGGAAATCTGCCTTTTCCCATGACTTGGCTGACCCTAGGCAAGCAGTGAATTTACAATTTTATTATTTTATTTACAATCATTTTATTTTATTTTTACAATATTTTTTTCTTTAGAGTAGCAATTAATTCAAAATATAAACTCCAAAATATTATACTTAGGTATTATAGTGAAATAAATAAACATATATGAAATTTTAAATCATAAAAAGATGTCTGATATATATTGTTACATTTGAAAGTGTGCAAAACCTTTTAAAAATTTCTTATTAAAATTATTGAGGTGACATTAATAAAATGTTTCAAGTGTACAATTCAACAATATGTTATACACAACACACACACATACACACACACACACGGCATTGTATATTCTCCACTCAAAGTTAGATTTCCTTCCATCTCCACCTATTTGACCTCTTTTATCTATCTATCTACCTACCCTAACTATCTACCCTCCCACACTTCCCTCTTGGTAACCACTGATCTACTGTCTGTGTCTATGAGTCTCTGTTTGTTTGTCATGTTTGTTTGTTGTTTTCAGTTTCATATCCCATTATGAATGAAATCACATGGTTTTCAACTTTTTCTTTCTGACTTATTTATCTCCCCCCCCCCTTTTTTTTACCATTTTATTTTATTTTATTTCTAACATTTTATTTATTTTTACTCCTCCTCCTTCCCCTCCCCTCTGGTAACCACTAATCCATTGTCCATGTCCATAAGTCTCTGTTTATATATCCTGTTTATTTGTTGCTTTTAAATTTATAGCCCTCATATAAGTGATATTATGTGATTTTCAACCTTTTCTGTTGGCTTATGTGAAACTATAGTATTAGATGGTTACGCTGAAGTGGTTAGTCTCTCAAAATACTGTACTTGGTTTAACAAGGTTTTGTCTTTGCTTAGGATTAAATAGCAGACAGTCACAGCCTATGCTCTTTATCAATTATCTTTTGGGGATTTAGAGTTCCTTTCTCCTATATACCAAGATCTGTTAGTTCTTAAAAATGGTGACCCTGTCAGTTATCAGATGTGACTCATTGCTTGACATTAGAAGTGATCTAGGTAGAGGCTCCTCCGTGAGAGGCAGCAGAGTGCCCACAGCTGAAGGAAGCCAAGTGCTGAGCACTACACTGAGTCCAAGACTTACGGCGGTTGCTTCTGAAGTTCCCTCTGTCAACATCCCACTTCTCCACCTTTCTACCTCATATCATACCAGCACAGCACAAATGGTCAGCACAAGCTTCAGAGAGGAGGAGAAGGGTTGAAAGAAGAGCCCAGAAGTGACTTAGATGTTTCAGAAAGAGATGAAATAGGTGAGGCTACGGGGATGCCAGTGGGTAGCAATGCTACTTCATGAGCACTGGGATTAACTGCAAAACTTTTCTCTCACACTGTTAGTTTACTCCTCTTTCAGAGTACAATTCTACAAGGGAAAAATCAATGGAATCCATAAGGAGGGATTTCTCAGATCTCATGCAACATAGCTGTGCTCACCGCCCATAGATCGTCTTATTGACTAGAACATCAAAAGCATGACTTTCAAAGTTTTGTGATGTTGGGCAAGTCATCTCAGAGTTGGGATCAGCAGTTCTGTGCATATTCTTTCAGATCTATGATTCTTTACTTACGCTAATTCTCTATCATTGAGCCTTCTTTATAAAGGGTCAGGGCAGAACTCCCTGTGCAAGCATCAAGGCAGGAGGCTTCAGCGAGTTTGAGAGGCAGGCATTTTGGCTGCAGTTCCATCACCTTCTGTCACACTGCTCTACTCTGTAATCTCCACTGGCCTCAGACCAAGCTCCGAGTGCCATCATTCTGGGATGACCTCCTGATCCTGGGTCTCAGGTGTCTTGTAGCCATCAGGGTTTATTAGTGACAAGATCTGCCTGGGGGAGAACCACTTACCCAAACATCACTCCCTCTGGGATTCTGAGGTCACTGATGAACAGACCCTTGCCTGTGCTAATGGGCTGATGGGAGGGAGCATTTTGCCTTTGGCCTTCTCACTACAGAGTCCCACATCTGTGAGCTAGTTCATTAGCCACACTAATGGAAGGCCATATCTTGGGTAGCAGCTGCAGAACACATGGGGCAGGCAGCCTGCTCCATATACCCTGCTTCTCCATGAGTAAAGCAGGTGCTACTAGATATCATGTGTGCACAGCAGTGGCTACTTCCCAGGCTTATAGTAGGAGGGCTGTCCAAAGCTGTTTAAGGGGAAGCTCATTGCTTACCTGGTTTTTGTCAAGATGCCAGGGAGGACCACCAACACCTTCAGAGGCTACCTCTGTGCATTTTTTCCCCGTCTTTCTTATGAGGAAGCATGTCACTCCAAATTGTGATCTTCAGGAGGAAGCAGTCGTGGAAGCCTTTGGACTCCTATATTGCTCTGTGTTAACGTAAGTGTGCATCTGCTTTGGAGTACGGAGAGCTGCTTGAGATACTTGAGCCTTTCGTGATTCCCTTTCCCTTCACATTAGATCCAAAGCAGTGCTATGGGAACCTGCATTTAATTGCAACCTTTGTCACATTAACTGTCATTCACTTATTATTACTTTTTACTTCAACACTCATAATCCTGAAGTGTTTTGCTCAGTTGCTTTGTTTTACCCAGTGTCTGTAGCTGTGAATGTGTCTTCCAGACAAGCCATTTAGAAAACAATTAGTATATAACTACTGTCACAATGAGAAACATAGCAAAACACATAAAAAAGAATATGCAATCAATTCCATCCTAGAAGACCAGCAAAGCAGTTTTCCTTGTTGAACAGAACAATGTGCCCTGCTCATTTATTCTGTTCAAAAATAATTCTTATGGCAAATGGTAAATTAGTTTATTCTAACAATATTCTCTAATTTCAGCAGAATACAGGCATGAGTCAGCCTGCCTTGTTCAAATCCTGTCCCCATTAATTTGGACAGGTACTTATTCTTACAGTGTTTCAATTTCTTCATTAAAAATATATGTTTGAATTTGTTGTAATTAGAATATAATAAAATTAGAATTTCAAATTTGCAATGAGAAATAATGCCAAAAAAAGCAATACCAGAATAATTGGTTAACTATTTGGGTAAAATATTTTAGAGTGTTAAATGTTTTTTAAAAAGAAAAAGAATAGAAAGAAAAGAAAAGAAAGAAAAGAAAAGGAAGTTAGAGATTAATTCCAGAAAATGTATTTTTAAATAACTCTGAATGAAACATTTGGTAAATTTGATGATATAAAAGCTAACTTTATCAAAAACATTGAAAGGCAAATGATTAGCAGGAAAACAATAATCTTTACAATATAAAGGTATAACAAATAGTTGCTATCCTTATAGAAAGAGCTTTTAAAATCATTAAGGCAATGGATCTACCTTTTGACTCAACAATTGCACTTCTGGGTATTTACCCCCAAAAAATCCAAAACAATAATTCATAAAGATCTATGCATCTCTATATTCATGACAGCATTATTTACAATAGTCAAGATATAGAAGCAACCTAAATGGTCATCAACAGATGATTGGATAAAGAAATTATGGTTCATATATACAATGAAATATTACTCGGCCATAAAAAGAAATGAAATTCTATCATTTGCAATGGCATGGATCGACCTAGAGATGATTATGCTAAGTGAAATAAGTCTGACAGAGAAAGATAAATACCATATGATTTCACTGATATGCAGAATCTAAGGAATGAGAACAAACCAATTGAAAAGAGATGCCCAAATACAGAGGACAATTGGGTGACATCTAGAGGAGAGGTAGGTAGGGGGACTGGGAGGAAGTGGTGAAGGTTTAAAGAAGTACAAATTAGTAGCTGATCATGGCGATGGGGAGCAAGGCGTAAGAATGCAGTCAATAGTAACGTGATAGTATTTAGAGAGCAAGAGAGAAGATAGAGTCATCAGGGAATTATTTCACAAACCATATAAATGTCTAATCAATGTTCTGTATTCTTGCAACTAATTTAAAAAGAAATAGAGAAAAAAATAAACAGGTAAATTACACGTTAAAAAGAAATCAGTAAGGAAATAACACTCTAATAGAAAACAAACAAAAGACATGAATGAAAAATTTACAATATATGTGGCACAAATGAAAACTAAATTTAAAAAAATATTCAAATGCAACAGGAATCAGAAAAATGCAAATTAAAAATAAAATGAGATCTATCTATTTAATTTGTATATTTGCAAAGAATAATAGTAACCTGTGTTAGTAGAGGTTTGGCAAAACAGGATTTCTCATTTATGACTGATAGGAGCATAAATTTTGTAAAGAAAAATAATTTTAGTACAATTTCAACAAATATTTATTGAGCACATACAATTATATGCCAATTCCTGGGTCAGACTTGGGGACATAACAGTCAATGAAACCGTGAAGGATCCTACACTTCCTCAAGTCTTCAATTCAGTTGTGGGAGGTTGGAGGGAGGGAGGAAAGCATACAGAATAATTAGAACAAACCTAGTACTGTCATACTAGTACTAATGATATAACAGTATTCAAATTTTACATCCTTGATAGCCCTCACCTGCATGGCTGCAGAACTTCAGGGGAAATATCTGTCTACACCCACCACTATTCACCCTCATGGGACTCCCTCAGGCTTCTGGAGAGAAATTCCCAGGTGGTTTCTCACTTATTCAGAAAAAAAAATTGTCAATATTCTTCCATTACTATTCCTTTTATTGTTCTCTTTAACCCTTAAATTATTTGAGCATTTACATCACCATTGCTCTGGATACAGTGACCTTTGTAACAGGAATTTTGCAGTGCCCATGGCATTCTATCTGAAGCCTCCAAATCTATAAAACAGCCAAGGAAGGCTCTGCTCTATTTAAGCCTTCCTTCATCTGAGGATAAGTGCCCTGTTCTGTTAAAAAAATATGAACTATCAGTTTTCTGTACTCCTGAGGCATCTGATGTCAACTTTCTTGCTAGATTCAACCCTAGGGAAATCACAGGGGTTAGAAGGAAGTATGGACTCTAGGAACTTTTAAAAAATGAGAAAATTTCTGAGGCAATTAAAAGTTGTTTTAAACTGAAGTATATAGGAGGTGGGGGAGGCTTGTAACTGGAAGTAGTCGTGAGGCAACATGGCAAAGGAAGAATTAGGTCTACTCTCCCTTCTTTCTTGAGATGTCCTGAAACAATCATTGAGTGTGCCTTCTCCTATAAGTCAGCAGTCACTGGTTTCAATAGGGCACTATCAAAAATGACAAGTTGATTTAAAAAAAAAGAAAGAAAAGATAGAAAATAAAAAACAATATTCATTACCACCCACCCCTCGAATTCTAGACAAGGTAACTTGTTTAGAGAGAGGACTGGAAGAACTGAGGGAAACAGGTCGATGCAAGAACATGCTCAAATATTTATTGGTTAGTGGAAAAATAAATATATTGTTGAGTTTTTGAAAAAATAAATAAGGGTAAATAATTACAAACAATTTTAGGTTAAGGACACACAAAGACAAAGATAAAACATTTAATTTTTAAACCACCAGAAGAAAACTCAAGAAAAACAGAAAAGAAGAAAACAAAAAACAAAATAGAAAAAATAAAAATCTAGTACATGAAATAGAATGGCAGAAATAATTCCTACTATTATAGAAATCAATAAATATAAATGGGTTAGGCTTACATATTAAAAGAAAAAAGATTTTAGGTTGGATTTAACAGAAATAAGACAGTATATTGTCTGCAAGGCAGTGCTTAAAACAAAAGAAACAGAAGAACAATGGAAAGCATTGAAACAGGTAAATTTGAAGTAAAAAAAAAATTCTTATGTATCTGACAATAGAAAATATAAATAAAAAATGTCCGAAAGTGTATGTGGTAAGTGGAACAACAGAACAAGAAGATATGACATTTATATACACACATACCTAAATGTAGCCTTACACTATATCAAGCAACACTGACAGAATATCAGGAAGAAATAGATAAAGCCATAATTTTAGTTTTCAAGGGGGGCACAAAGACTACGTAAGAAGACATTGGCCAAAAAATTTCCCAAACTAAAAACATCAAGCTACAAATTCAAGAAGCTCTAAAAATCTTCAGAATAAATATGAAGACATCTCTCAGTTAAAGTGCTGAAAAACAAAGATCAAGAGAAAAATCTTTAAAATGTCTAGTATAAAAAGACATGTTATCATTAAAATAACAACAGTTAGATCAACCCCTCATCTCTTAATGGGAATAAAGGAAGGCAAAAGAAAAGGTAATGTCACCATGATGCACTAAAAGAAAATAGCTATCTACCTAGAATACTCTATACTGGGTTTAAATATCCTATCCAGATTTAAAAAATAGACAAAAGATTTAAACCAACTTTTCACAATATAAGACACATAAGTGATCAATAAGCACTATGAAATAGTGTTCTATGTCATTGGTAATCAGAAAAAACGAAAATTAAAACAATAATGTGATACTACTGCACACTACCAGAATGGCTAATTATATTTTCTTTAATGTCAAAATTACATTGTCAAGGTTGCAAAACAACTGAAACTTTCATTAATTTTTAGTGGAAATACAAAATGATACAAGCATTTTGGGAAAAGTCCTGGCAGTTTTCTTTAAATATAAAATTAACATACACACCCATGTTCCAGAGACTTCATTCCTAGATAAATGAAAACATGTGTTCACCAAAAGACTAGGGCAGGATTGTTCATAGTCGCTTTATTCATAAAAGCCCCAAACTGAAAACAGCCCAAGTGTCCATTAACAAGAGAATGGAAAGATTAGCTGCTAAATTCATACAATGGAATACAACTCTATGATAAAAAAAATAAATAACAATTTTTACTGTGACTTGCAACACCATGGATAAACCTCAAAAAACATGATGCTGTATGAAAGAAGCTTTACACAAAAGAATATACACACTGAATGATTTCGTTATTATTATTTTTTTCACTGTGGATAAGTTTTGCCTGCTTGGAAGTTCATATAAATGGAGTTATCAAAAGAAAAACTATGAATAAGTTGAACTCTAAGGATATGCATATTGAAGTATTTAGGGAGAAGTACACTGGTATCTACCATTTCTTCTAAAATACACCCAAAATGAGAATAGAGTAATGCACAGATAGAGGGATGGAAAGATGAGTAGATATGTAGTGAAATAAGTAAAATAAAATGTCGGTAGTAAGATCTGTATGTCTGAAAATTTTATAATAAAACATTGGACAAAAATGCATAAGACCCACATGGAGAAGACTGTTAAACTGTACTAAAATCCATAGAAGATTTTATTACTAAATTACAATATGGCATAAGAACAAATTGTCAAAAAGAGAGCTTAGAGACAGATGCATATACATATGTGAGATCAACATAGGTGATGGCCGTGGCCTCACAGATCAACTGGGGAAGGATGAGTTGTTTGTGGATAGTGCTTGGAGACTGGCTCACTAAATGGGGAGACAGAAAACAAAATCCCTCCCTAATAGTACGTACAAAGTGAATACCAGATGGATTAAAGGTGAAACTTAAAAACTATAGTGTTATCAGAAGACCATGCAGTCAACTATTTTGTGACTTAAGGACAGGGAAGGACTTCTTATATAACTTCAAAGCTTCAAACAGGTCTGTCCAGTATTCTCTATTTCATCTTCCTGCTCAGCCCCAGTGCAGCTATTAACTTCTCCCCAATCACATCAGCTCTTGAAAAAAAAAATACCTGAGACTCAGATGCCTATTTTTCAATCATCAGACAAAATTGCAGTTTATAATCAGCTAAAATGCTCTGCCATGCCATCTATATTTTTTAATTGAATAACAACATTATATGAAAATCATAATATGTAAGAAATCACTGAAGACCAAACATCAAAATGTAAATGACAGAAAGACCAGACATATTTTCATGGTGAGACTATACAGTGTTTGCTTTTACCTGTACGCTTTTACATATTTGACAACTTTTCTGTACTAAACAAATTGTACCTTTGTAATTGGGGGAAAAACTTGTCTCCCTAAATAGTCCAAGTGAAATAGGAACATTGCTTTGGATGGGTGTGTGACCACATTGCTCTACAGAAAAAAGGTGTTGGCAGGCTGAGCTCACACAAAAAGAAGCACGGATTTAAATTTCTTTTGAATACTCCGTGCTCCAGGATGTCATGCTAAACACTCAAGTGCTAAGCTGACTTCATCACCCTGAAATTGCATCTTCTAGGATGGCAGAAGAATGAACCTGCTTGAAAGTGCACTTTTATTTTTAACATCCAGCAAATATGCACATGCATGCACATGAGTGTGCACACACGCGTGCGCAAACACACACACACACACACACACACACACACACACACACACACATACACCCACGCCCTGGATTCCAGAAGTCTATGAATCTGTGATCCACTGATTCTGAACGTTGCAGGAGGCTTCTATTTGTACTGGCATCCCATTCAACCAATTTGCTCTTAATTGGGGATGGAAGGGTCTTCGTTCACTGAATTGAGAACATTGCTCTACTTAGACTAGACTGCTTTTATAGGATGCTTCTTCGTAAATAAACACATTCATATGTTTATACTGAAATTTTAAGTGTCAATTTTTAATTTTCAACTCTACGACTCTTTTTTTTAAAGGTTCTTGACATCAGATGTGATATCTGACAAGCAACTTGCAAACCCATGATGATGTAGTTAATGTCAGTATAAAATATGCACCATCCTAAGGCTGAGGTTCATTAGCTCTGGAGGTTGGGTGAATGAAGATCAGTCTATACACTGATGTTTATTAATGCCTTCGGTTTTTAGTTTGGATTAATATCCTTAGGAATCTGCATTGAAAAGTGGGGCCGAAATAGATGTTTTATTTATGTAGAAAGGTGAAGAAAACTAGAAGAACTATATCTGCAACTTTAGGATGCTTTGACAAGACTGAGTATTTCTCTGTATTAACCAAGTCTGTATTCAAAATCAGTTTTAAAACAAGTACTGTAGAAGACTCTGGGGTTTCAAGAACATCCTTTGCCTGCCTCCTTCTATCTTTTCCCTCCTTCCTCCTCTATTTTCTTACTTCATCTCATTCTTCTTTTATTACTTACCTTCTGCAATTATTTAGCTAAAAAACTTCTATGTGCATAGCAATCTACTACCTGTTTTACCTCTTTTGACAAATAAAGAGTGATCTTTCCCTGCTTTTAGGAGCATGGAATCCAGCTAACATGTGATATACATGCTCACACAAAAAGTCAAAACCCAATATGAAAACTTAATGGAATCAAATTACAAAATAGAAGAGATGTTACAAGCAAGCAGTATAAGATAGATGGCCCACACACAGCCCAGAGAAAGATCACTTTTTGTAGAGCAAAGCTTTTTGCTTTCTAGATGGTTAAACAAATGACATTATAGAGAAACTAGAAAGAGACAGAGAAATTGTGTTAACTTGAAATAGATCACACGAAACACATATGCAAGGTTAGATCTTAGATGAAATATGAAGGAAGGTTTCTTGCAAGGTGGTGGTGAAGAAGGATGGCATGTGGTATGGCTGAAGAAAGGTGCATGGCAAGCTGATGGAGATAGAAATTCCTGCAGAGAAATGGGGAAGAAAGTCAGGTTATCCCATCTGCCTCCTTTGTTTCAGTGATTTCATAGAGAATTTGGACAGGAGCCCAGAGGAGTACACTGGAACAACTCATTTAAAATATGGCATCAGAGCACTTCTGGCAAGCAGTGTTTTCAGAGTGTCATGACCAGCTCCTTCCCTGGACTGAACTTACTCAGTCATCAGAAATGAGGGGAAAATAAATCTTAAAAGGATCTGTGTCTGGAGCATGATTAATGAGGTCAACTCTGTTACATTGAATGTCTATTGAACTCAAAGTCTAAACAAATCCAATCACTAAAACCATGTTTTAATCTGATCTTATGCTTTGTACCATTTTTCCATCGATGATGAAAAGTTAACAAAATTATCTAACAAGAAGTATGCAACAATATATTTTCTCCATGATTGTACCTTAAACCTTTTATTCTAGGAAACATAAGGGTAGTTTCTAGAAGCTATTAAGAAACCATGGCTGCCTAAATAAGCTTACTAATTTTTAAAAATCTCCCTGGTGTCCTATCTGGCTCATTCATCTTAATAATATAAATAGTCTTGCATAAAAGGTCTAATTTTTTAGATGAATTTGAGGAAGTCATATAAAATTTATCTAGAGACTCAAAATATTTCATGGTCTTTAGACAAACTGAAAAATGAGCAAGCGCAAAAATAATATTGGAAATTTTTCAAGTAAGTTACATAAAAGCCACTGGATACCAGTAAATGGCCTTCAAAGTACGTGTGTAGAAGTTAAAGTTACTTCACAGAAACAGGATAGCACTGTGAATTTGTAATTGGACAAGAAAAGCTGAGACTCTGTCCCAACTGCATTGACAAATCTTCCTACATATAATCATATTCCTCAGAATTGAAGTGGCAAATGCCTCACGCATGGAAGATCCTGCTACTAATCAACCATGGTACTCATTCTGCTGAGTCTGAATGCAACCCCCAAGTCTTTCTCAGCACACTGTGTCAATGGGCAGTACCCATTTATAAGAGTTGTTATATGAGACGGAATCTATCTCCATTTCTGACAAAGATTCATACCTACATAATGAGAAGATAACACTCTGACAAAGTAAAACATGGAATAAAATAATCCTCTGGTGTTATTCGTTTCTTCATTCATACGACATCTGACACATGCAGAGGACCTATGCTGGGGGCACAGAAATGAGGAATAAAGACTCAGTACCAATCCTCTTGAAGCTTATATTCTAATATAAGAATTTCTTGTTGTTCTCAATATACATATAGATAATTGCTAATCAAATAATGTCCAATATTTAAAAGTAAAAATTTTATGAACAGCATGGTGATGGAATGATGGAGTGGTGGGGGGAGTTTTTAGGTTGAATCATACAAAGATACAATTTTTATATCTCAAGAATTGTCCAATATCTGCGATGTCATACAGTTTAAATTACTATTTAAAGAGGTGGTCAGGAATTACCCTTCTGAGGGGATGGTACTCAAGTGAATCATCCAGCATTGGGAAGGCAAGGGCATGCAAATACCTGATAAGGAGCTCTCCAGGCAAATGAAGAGAAAGTATGAAGGTGTTAAGGCAAGAACACACAGGACTTAGGGACAGATAGGCCAAATGGCTGAGTCACAGAGAACCAAAGAGAGATGACTGGAAAACATGGTTGAGGAGATGGAGAGAGGCTGAGACAAGGAGGCCAAGTACATAAGAAAGGAATATGGATTTTTGTTGTTGTTGTTGTTGTTGTTGTTGTTGTTGTTGTTACAACAGAGGTTTTCAGCAGGGGAGTCATATGATCTAATAAAAACAAGTTTAAAAGGATTACTCTGGCTGCTGTGTGGGAAATAAGTAAGAAAGGGTGGAAGCAGAAAGACAGTTCAGAAGGATACTGCAATAGTCCAGGCAAAGGACAATAGTGGCTTGAACTATTGTGGTAGCCAAGAGGCAAGTCAGTATGGCTGGATTCCCAATACATTTTGAAAGTAAAGCAGATCAGCCTCACAATAGTAATAATTACAATAGTACGAATTATAAGCAAAATCCACCAATGATTATTGTCTTTAGAATACTTGCTATATGCCAGGCCTGTTGCTAAGCATTTTGCACACATTATTTTAATTCACACAAAAAGTCTATAAAGTAGATACTATTATTATCTACACCCTCAGATAGAAAACAACTTAGAAAAGTGAAATAGCTTGTCTAAGGACATAAGGCCACTAAGTGGAACTGGAATTCAAAATAAATGGGTCTGATTCTCAAGGCAGAGCTCCAGACTTCTCTAAGTTCTCCATGTCAAACCAGAAGTCCACAGAGTGGCAATAATATATAATGGATGCATAATAAGTGGGGGGAATGAGGTCAGGGAAATTTCCATAGTGGGCACTCCAGAAGTGAAGAAGGGGTCAAGGAAAGAACAGTAGAGGTGGGAAATAAGAGCTTTTGTTGGTGATAGCTAATTGAGCACCAAAACGTTTCTTTTTATTAACCAGTCCTTTCTCACTCTATAAACATGCATGGACTCATTTGCCTACCAAGAGAACATATCCCTCATTTAGATACAGTTTCTCACCCTGTCCTCAGCTGGCCTATTTTCTACAATTTAAACATACACAATTTAAACATATTTAGTCTCTTCTCCAATTTTATCAGAGTTTTCAGGAAGTCAGACTAAACTTTATGTGAAGACCACAATCACCATCAGTAATGCCCTGGAATACATTCTATTGACTTGCCCCTACACAGTTCCAGTGGATTGGACCTAGGGTCATTCTGGATGAGTATGTTCCTTCACTCAATGGGAGAAACATTTTGAGTGAGTTTGCAATAAGAGGTATAAATGGGGGAAAAGACCAGTTGCAATGAGTAGTATACTTGAAAAACTAATGGAGCCAAGTTATCAAAAAGAACAGTTTGTCCTGCATCCAAAAAAAAATAAGCAAGGCTATTTTTAATCAGAGGCTTCAAGCCATCTTAGGAGAAGCAAGGCTAAAAAGGCAAGAGATACTGAAAACACAGCTGTTGCTAAATATGCAGGAAATCTATACCTGCACACTGTGGAAAGGACAGGAAGGGCCCTCTTCTTCTTACTTCATAGCTTCATCTTTCAATTTAAATGACACATTATAGTCTACTGTCAATAATCCATCGCTGGATTTTTTTCCCATGTAAGTTACTCATTGCCACCTCCTCTGCCACTTTCAGGAGCTGAGAGTAGGACCTGGCTTGGTGGAGAGACTAAGTGAGGCTTGAGTTAATACTTGAGCATATGCCCATGAATGTATTATACATCAGGTTATTTCTCTCTTTTGAGTAACTGGTATCCTTTACTTGAACAAGAATGACACTCAAGAGTTTTATTCAGATATAACTAAATATAACACTTTTTTCAACATTCATTTGCAAGCCTAGTGCCTCTCTGTTAGAACTAGAAAGAACTACTTTAAGATGCTTCTCTGTTGGTATTCCTGATAAAATTTACTTAATATGAAAAATAATCTTTCTATCAAGACTCCAGGTTCCATATTTTACATGTTCACATCAGACAGCAAAATTAATTAACTCACAGCATTCAGAGGTCTAGGAATTTCATGAGTCAAGGGTCATGTAGAACCTGAGAAAACCTCGATTAAAATGAAACGCTAACAGCTAATTATACATCTGAAAAGGAAAGATCAATATGACACTGCAGAGCCTCATTCTCTAATTGCCTAGAAGAGGAGCAAAAATACTTTGTAAATAAAAAAGATGGTGCAAAAATGTGACACTGAGAATGTTGTTTCCAAAAGCAACAACACTTGGCAAAAGGAAACATGGCAGAGTGAGAGATGTCCCCAGATCTCTCCCCTTGAAACAACAATAGGCTGAACATCTAACCTAACAAAAAAACACCCAAACTGCACACCAGCACTTCTGAGCATGGGGTCTGCACATAAGAGCTACCACAGGTCAGAAACTCAGGTGTCAGGCTGTGTGGACTGGGAGAAATAAAGAAGTTGCCTCTTGCAGCTGCCAGAGCTATCTGTAGGGGGAGCGGGAGGGGAGAATGTGCAGCGACTCCCCTGAACAGCCCTGCCTGGGAGAATTTGTGAGTTCCACACAACCAGAGGCAGGGCCCAGTCGTCAGGGCAGAAAACAGAGAAGCAGATGGCGGAGAAACAACAGGTGACTTTTGCTGGCCACGATTGCAAAACGGAAGCTGAGCCACAGCCCCTATCCCCCAACCCAGACCATCCCTGCCCAGTAACCTCTGAGACGTAACAACCCAGAGCCCCAGGGAAATCTGAGCAAACACTACTGAAACTGTCACTAACACTGTCAGGGACTGAAACTGAGGGTAGTGAGCATGATTAAATATCTGTTAGAAAATGAAAGCATTATGTAAAGGCATTATTGAAGCTTTATATAAAGCAGAGATCCAAGAGCCTTAGACGCCACCTACTGGAAACTGAAAGAAAAGCTCCTTCTTTGCAGCTGGCTAAAAAGAGAACTTTATATAATAAATCTTCTTTCTGGAAAAAAAAAAAGCAGAATACATTTCTATTAATGCTTAGGTGGAGAAATAGTCCATTAAACACCATGAACAAGCAAGGTGACAAAGCAGCTCAGAAGGAAAGAGAAAAATTTCCAGAAAATAAGCTTACAGATATAGAAATATACAACTTAAATGACGAAAAATTCAGGATGGTACTTCTGAAAGAACTCAGTGAGTTACAAAACAAGTCATATCAACAATTTCAGAAATTGAAAAAACAACCAGATGAACAGAGCAAGGAGATTAATTAAAACCCTCAAGAAGAATCAAATGGAACTTCTGGAGATAAAAAATCACACTGCAAGAGTTAAAAAATGAAATAGCAAGCTTGGGAAATAGAGTCGACCAAATGGAGAAAAAGATCAGTGATATCGAAGACAGAAATCTAGAAGTAAATCAGAAGGAAGAAGAGAGAAACAAAAGAATGAAAAACAATGAAAGAGAAATACAAGAACTAGTTGACACCATCAGGAGAGAAAACATAAGAATAATGAACATCATCAAAGACAAGGAAAAGGAGCAGGGACTAGAAAGCATATTCAGACAAATGATTGATGAGAATTTCCTAAATCTAAGAAATGAGCTGGAGCTTGGAATTCAAGAAGTCAGCAGAACAGCCAATTACCTCAATGCAAAAGGACTTCACCAAGATGCATTGTATTAAAATTATCAAAAAATCAATGACAAAGACAGAATTCTCAGGGCAGCCAGGAAGACAAAAATGGTAACTTATAAAAGAAAACCCATTAGCTTATCCTCGGACTTCTCAGCACAGACCATACAACCCAGAAAGCAATAGAATCAAAAATTTAAACTATTAAGTGAAAGGAACTACCAGCCTAGAATAATGTATCCAACTAAGCTCTCCTTTGGATATGAAGGAGAAATTAAGACCTTTCCAGACATACAAAAATTGAGGGAATTCTCCACTATGAGGTCTACACTACAGGAAATACTGAAAGGGTCAGCTCACCTAAAAAAAAAAAATTATAATCAGGAATAAAGTGACTATCAGGCAATTAGAAGCAGATGAGTGCAACCCTTACTAAGAACAGAGCATTATAAGCTTAAATAATAGGAGAATTGCAATAGCAAGATGGTAATGAATGTTCAGCATACATAAGGACAAATTGAGATAACAATGACTGAAAAGGGGAGGATTCAAAGATTCAAATTCGCAAAGGGGAATGGAGATAAGGTACACACAGAAGAAAATGGATGACTGTGTATATATATATATATATATATATATATATATACACATATATATAACTATCCTTTATATATTCGTAATGGTAACCACACACCAAAGATTCAGAACTGAAGTATATAACATAAAACAAGGACCAGAGAGAAAACTCACAAAAGCCAATCAAAATAAAGATAAATAAATGTTAATAATAATAATAATAATAATAATAATAATAATAATAAAACAGAAACATAAGGACAAGGAAGTAATGGAAACACTGAGCTACCAGAAAGCAAAAGATAAAATGGCTTTTAGAAGACCTCATACTTCAATAATCACCCTAAATGTAAATGGACTGAATTCACCAATAAAAAGGTACATAGTTGTAGAATGAATAAAAAAACAAGACCCAACCATATGCTGCCTCCAGGAGACACATCTCAGGTCCAAAAACAAATATAGACTCAAAATGAAAGGGGGGAGAAAGGAAAGCCTCTTTAATAATTGGTGCTGGACAAACTGGAAAAACACCTGTAAAAGAATGAAACTAGACTTTCGTCAATCACCACACACCAAAATTAACTCAAAATGGATTAAGGACCTGAATATAAGACCTGAAACAATAAAATGCATAGAAGAAAAAATAGGAACTAAACTCAAGGACCTTGGACTTAAAGAGGATTTTGTGAACTTGACCTCAAAGGCAAGGGAAGTAAAAGCTAAAATAAATCAATGGGACCACATCAAACTAAAAAGCTTCTACTCAGCAAAATAATCTGTCAACAAAGCAAAGAGATGACCATCCGAATGGGAAAACATATTTGCAAGCAACACCTCCGATAACAATCTAATATCCAAAATATACAAAAAACTCATAGAACTCAATAACAACAAAAAAGCAAATGATCCAATCAAAAAATGGGCAGAGGACCTGTGAACAGACAGTTCTCCCTAGTGGACATATAAATGGCCAAAAATTATTGAAAAGATGCTCAAGATCACTAGCTATTAGGAAAATGAAAATCAAAACCATAACGAGATACCATCTCACACCTGTTAGAATACCTATAATCAACAAGACAAGTAATAACAAATACTGGAGAGGATGCAGAGAAATAGGAACCCTCATACACAGCTGGTGGGACTGCAAATTGGTACAGCCACTGTGGAAAATGGTATGGAGGTTCCTCAAAAAACTAAGAATTGATTTACCATATGATCCAGCAATCCCACTGCCTCCTCTTTGATTTTTGGAAAAGTTTGAGAATAGGTATTAAATTTCTTTGGAATGTTTGGTAAAATTCACCGGTGAAGCCTTCTGGTCCTGGACTTTTATTTTTTGGTAGGTTTTTGATGATTGTTTCAATTTCCATACTGCTGATTCATCTATTTAGATTTTCCAGTTCTTCTTGATTCAGTCTAGGAAGGTTGTATTTTTCTACATACTGGTCCATATCTTCTAGGTTATTAAATTTGGTGTTATATGCTTTTTCATATTATTATTATATGATCCTTTGTATTTCTGTGATGTCAATTATAATTTCCCCTCTTTCATCCTAAATTCATTTGTGTTCTTTCTCTTTTTTCTTTAGTGAGTCTAGCCAGGGGTTTGTCAATTGTATTAACTTTCTCAAAAAAACCAGCCCTTTGTTGCATTTAGTTTTTCTATTGTTTTTGTTGTTGTTGTTGTTTTCAGTTTCATTTATTTCTGCTCTGATTTTGATTATTTCTTTCTGTCTTTTGACTTTAGACTTCATTTGTTCTTCCTTTTCTAGTTTTTTAAGATGAAGCATGAGGTTGTTTATTTGGGCTCATTCTTGTTTTTGGAAGTAGGCCCTTAATAATATAAACTTTCCTCTTATGACCTCTTTTGCTGTGTCCCAAAAGTTTTGATATGTTGTACTATCATTATCATTCATTTCTATGTATCTCTTGATCTCTCTTTTTATTTCTTCCCTGACCCAGTTATTCTTCAGTAGCATGTTGTTTAATCTCCATGTATGTGTGGTTCTTACTGATTTCTTTTTGCATTTGATCTCTAGTTTCAAAGCATTATGATCAGAGAATGTGGTTGGTATGATTTCGAGGCTCTTATATTTGTTGAGGTTATCTCTGTGTCCCAGTATGTGGCTGATTCTTGAGAATGTTCCATGTGCACTAGAGAAGAATGTATAAGCAGGTGTTTTGGGATGGAAGACTCTGTAAATGTCAATTATGTCCAGTTGGTCTAATGTGTCACCTAAGGATGTTATTTCCTTATTGATTTTCTGTTTGGATGATCTGTCCATATCTAACAGTGGGGTATTAATGTTCCCTACTGACCTAGAAGAACCTGGATGATGGATCTTTGTCACATCTCACCCTGGATTCCACCCTGGATTCTCTACTCTGACCCATGGAAAGCTTCATTCAGGGCTTTCAACCCCATGCTTTCCATGCCGTATTCTGAATCATCGTCTCTGCCAGGAAGGATTTTTTCCCACCAGTCACCCTTCTTCAGTCTTCTTTCACACCTTCCCTCACCTGCAGCATTCAGGTGTAGTGACCTAAGGGTCTGTTTACTCGACTGTCTTCCTCCAACTACAGACTTCCTGAGGCACAAAGCTTGCTGCCTCTCTGGTGTACAGCCCCCACATCCCAGGACAGAATCAGCACACTATCTACACTCTGAAAGTATCTGTTGAATTGAAGTGAGAAGTTCATTAGTCTTATTTTTCTCCTGATGGTGGGCACTCTCCAGCAATGGAAAAGGGCATTGGGTCTGGAATCAGAACACTTGAACTTGCACTTGTCCTGCTCATATGTTTGTGATTAACTCGCATGAGTCACGTCCCTGAGTCCCATATTCCCAGTCTTGAACACAGGCATGGCAACGGTGATACTCAGTTGTGAGAACTGAATAAATCTGAAAATGCTTTAGATTTGTAACATATTATAAGCTTGTTATCTCCACAGATGAGAACCAAGGGCTGTGCTTTACTTTCTCTGTAAGACTGATATAACCAGGAGGATGCGTTCAGTGGTGCTGACCCCTGGTGCCTAGAACAATTAGGAAGGATATCATTCTTGTCCTTCCAAGATCCCATATAAAAATAGAAGGAGAAACAATTGTGACATATTTAAAAGGGACAACAAAGCATTTGTTATCTGGGAAATGAACACATCGGAACATCAAGTTCTCTTTCACTCCATCCACTGTGTACCTTTTAGGCCAGCAAGCTTGGCACTCCAGAGCCAGGAGCTATTGCGAGTTTGCACCAACCTAGTTATTATTTGTACAGTGGAATACTCCCTTACTCAGACAGAAGTCATATAGACCTAGTCAATTAAGATTTAGAATGAAGGTTTGAAATGGATTTGAATGGGATTAGAAGAAGAAAGAGCAAAAGCAAGAGATGTTTTCTTTGAGTTTATTTTACGGTGTAGATTTTGGACTACAGGTGAGATGGTGATCATGTTATATTCCTCAGGGAAGAAAAATAAAAAGAATCCTCATATGCATTCAGGAATAATAAGGAAAAGTAAGAAATAATCTAGCAATCTATCTGTGGGCGAAATCAGAACAGAAACAATTCAATACCTTTCTATTGTGAATGAGTCTATGTCATGATTAGCACAATTGATGAGCATTACTCTTAGAAGACTGGAATTGATATGTATGGTACAAAGTATATCAGGTGATTTGTGAACTAAATCTGCTCTTCAGTAACCCAGTCAAGGCCTTAGCATGGCTTGTCTGGTTGGGAGAATCTCAGTGGGAAGGGCCCCTGTTAAATACAAAATCGCCGGGGCATTATAGCTGAATTCTCAATTCTTTAAGACTCCTGGCAGCTCTACACCAAGTTTAAGAGGAGCAGGGTACACTCTACAGCTGAACTGTCAAGCTAGGATGTCCAGGGTCAGATGGCCTTGATTCATGTAAATCCCTCTTGGAACAGAGCTAAGTCCAAAAGCACCCATCAGCCCGAAGCTTGCTAGCAGAAAATCCTACATTTCTTTTTGATCATGATGCTCTTATTTATGCAAAGCTTTCACGAAAGGTAATCACTGTCACTCTCTACCTTATTCTTATCCCTCAATAGCCTCAAAAATTTTATTTTGTATGATTAAATCTTCACGAAATCCGTGGTGCCAAACATATTAATAAGCTTTTTCCTTTAAACTGTCTGCATTTCTAGCCTTTCCATAGGGGAAGCAACCCTAAGCTCAGCATAGAGGCAACAACCAGGCTGGGTGGGGGATGGGCCCACAGCAGCCTGCAGAGAGTTTCAGGAACACCTCTCTCAAGAAACCCAGAACTTTTCTGAAAAGTGATCCTCCCCGCACCTAGAAGTCAAGTCTTGTGCATGTGGCAAAAAAAGCCTAGATGACCTCCAGATGGTCATCCGGGTATAAACACTCTGGGGTTCTGCGGAGGTGGGGGGAATTTTCACCCCTCTATCACCCAGAAGGCACACACTACTTGGACCAAACTTTGTGGGGAAAATAATGGCAATTTATTTGAGAGGAAAAAGTGAGACAAAATCTCTTTCCTCATTTTTCCTTTGAAACTGGTTTCCTTTCTCATTTCCTTTTTCCCTTCCTTTCCCTCTCTCTCATTTCTTTTCATCCCTCTTTTCTTCCTTCTTTTCTTTTCTGCCTCTTACTTATTTATTCTTTCCTTTAAGCAACAAAGTCCTTGATTCAAATAAAATTTCGCTTTGGAATTAAATATGCAAAATGATTAAATGTAACTGTTCTGATTAATTGAGTGAGTGGTACCTACTCAGCTTCCTTCTCTGACTACTCCCCTGACTGCAGGATGCTCACCACATCTGTACACACCAAAAAATGCACACAAAGTACACACACCTAAATGCACACATATACCCATGCACACGAACACACACACATTTACAATATATGAAAGCACGTGTTCCCAAAGACATGAATGTGTGCATACATGTGAACACATGCACACATTCACACTGCACAACGGGCCATGTGAGGTTACTTGATATCTACTCTGAAAACCATTGTTTCAGTATATTTTTGAAGCACCATTTAGGATCATATCCACCAGGATTTTGGAATACAAAATTTTGAACTTGTTTCAAGCTGGATAGCCTGCCCTCCCTCCATTAATGGAATCCACTTTCCCCTTAAGCTTGAGAAGCAAAATCCACACTCAGCTATGTAGAGTCGTTGGAGCCAGTTCCCTCTTCCGGAATCCACAAGACAGGCAGTACTGCACAGAAACACAGCTGTGCGGTATCAGTGAGGTCTCACCCTTGTGAGGTTTTCAGGAAGCTCGCAGGTTAACAACCCTAAAAGGCTGAGAGTTACCTGATGCATTCAGCTGTAGAATTAGACCTGACCATTAGCTTACTGCCCTCTCAGACTTGCCCTTGGCCCTGAGCTGGAGAAGATGTTTGTCAAGGGCAGTCCTCTACGCACTGGGGCCCTCCGGGACACTGCTGGCCACTAGGACTGGGTCACACAGAGAAACTGGGTCTCGCTGTTTATGTTCAAAAGCTCCAGCTACAGCCTGTGAAGAGGTTAATTTAGCATTATAAATGCTGCATCAAACATACTATTAAAATTGGAAAAGCTTATAAAGACGTGATATGGCTTTTTTTCCCTCTTTGTAGCATAGCTCTGCAGTGACCATCTTTTACATTATGTTCTCAACTTCAGAGAACAGGTGGCTGATGCTCAAAGGCAAGTCATATCTTTGCCCATTAGGCTGTGTTTTAAAACAATTTGCAGAATTTTCAGAAAAGCGACTTCAGGTCTTATTTTCATTTCATAAGAATATATGGGCTCTGAGCCCAATCTAGAGGAAGGAAGCACTGCCTGCAATAAAGTAAAAACAAAATTTATGATGATGACTGAGATGGAGGAAGAAAATAGTGTTTGTAAGCAAACTGGATTTCACCAAAGGTATCTAGCCCAGATTAACATTATTAATAGTTTCTATGTCTCTAAAGCCTGAACCCCCACATTTCCCAAAAGCAGTATCAACCACCAATGCGTCTGGCTTCACCCCACCCTTAGCTTTAGACTCCCGATTTTCTAAGTTTCCATCCTTTTGGTTTGCCTGGGGACGTTTTTTTCCTGCTTACTTCCTTTGGTGATAGCTGACAGACTTTAGGCACCCCCTAGGCAAAGAACATGGTGCCTTCTGTCCAACTTAGATTCCAGCTCTCAGATTGCACACTCCGGTAAAAGGAATGCAGGTTGGAGTGTGGCTGGAATGGGGACAGTGGAGCTGAAATGGTAAGGACATTCCTGAGCTGAAAGAATCTGCAGGGCATACTTGTCGACATGTTATTTTGGAGGTGAGGGAGGGGCCTTAGGAAGGAGGGGTTTAGGGAGAAGGTGAAGATTATCTATGTGTATGTATACACATAAAAGGTGCTTCCTACATTTCTCACTGCCAAGCCTGAATTTAAGAGATACAATGTGAGAAATAACCTGGGTTTATTCCTTCTTTATAGCAAACATCTTCCAAAGGCCTGTAACATATAGTATGGTACAAATATTTTTAAAACTACCCACAGTGAAAATTGTAACTGCACACTGCAGAAAGTTATGTGTTTTGTCCAGGTTTTAAAAAATGGGTTCATCAGGGAGGTCAGAGGACTGAAATGTTTGTGCATGAAAGAACACTGCACAATTGGGGAATATGTTTAAAATACCCGGAACAGAGCACTCAGGAATGCAGGTAGTGGTAGAAAATGCACTGCAAAGGTAAGAAAATGTTCTATAACCATGTTCTATAACTTGAACCCATCATGGATAAAATGAGTCTAAAGATTCAGTGTACAATTTAGAAAGACAATTTTGATTATACACATATACAGTATACACAAGAATAGGAGCAGCTTGTGGGAAGGAGGCCAATAAGGGTGCAGCTGAGGAAGGTGATGAAAGTGCTAATAAAGGCCTGGTCTAAGGCCATGGCAAGGTGCAGAGGAAGGGTGATATCTGAGAGAATCTTAGGAAGGAGGAATATGAGACTGTAGAGACTTAGTGAATGAGAAGTTCAAGAATAAGTAGAATCAAAGATGATGGCAAGATGTGTACCTTGATTCCTCAATCATATTTTCTCTTCAAAAGCATCAAGAAAGGAGAGGGAGGGGGTGCCTACCCCACTTTTAGATGTTGAAAGTGACACCAGCTTGTGCCACCACATTATCAGTTAATCCTTAAACTCCTATTAACTTTCTTGTGTTTTCTTATTCCTTGACAATATATCTCCTGACAAAAGTGGGTTGAACTTGTCAAGAAGGGGCAGAAATTCCAAGGTGAGCTAAGCCTGACACCGGTCTGGGCTGGAAAGATCCAAGATGGCACTGACACCCTTTCAGAGTGACCTTTTGATGACATTTTCTTTATTAGCATACTACAAATCATGCCCATAGGTGGAAATTTAACATTAAAATGAGACATTAGACGTATGGCAGACATGTTCCAAGCGTGCTTAAAAACTGAGCACACTCCCCTCCCTGCCCCCACAATTTTGAGAATTCTTCAGCTTTTCTAGGAAATCCTTGCCCCTGAACCCACCTACTTCCCATTAACCTTTTAAGACTTTCCTGATTTTCCCAAATTGGAGAGAAGGTGCCTTTCGAGAATGAGCTCACCTTTCTCCATTCCTTGATGAAAGAATAAAGTTTCTGCTCTGGTTTTGGTCTATTGGTGTGAGCAACACTAGGCAGAAGGACTTTGATTTGAGGTCCCTGATTCATAAGGATTGGTGACAAAAAGGCTCATTGTAAGTCACCTCCCCTTTCTCACCTTTCCAGAAAGAAAGACGCAAGATCCTTTCAGAACTCTCAAGAGATTAATTGTCTTAATCATTCATTATATTATTTTTGAGTAGAAAGTGATTTAGGCTGGGGGATTAGCTTTAGTTATATCAGATGAGAATGGTGACCTGGTGAAGTATATGTTACTGGCTCAGCCTTCTCCACACTGTCATTTCAATGATGAGAGGAGGGAATGAAGCAGAATCTTTTTCTGCTTGAAATAGATGCTAGCTCTTCTCTTGGAAATAGCTGATCAATAAACATTTAAAAATCAAGACCTTTTCCCATCAACACTGCACCATCCGTAAAGTTGGCACTCTGAAGAGACAGAGCCCTTCCTTCTCTGTGAGATTAGGAGGCTTCAATTTTCCAGTAATGCAGCCCTGTGCAGTTGAATATGTCCCTTTTTGGTTTAATTGTATTCTTTGGCTCAAGAAACCTCATTGTCTGGTATTGTCCTGGCTCATTGCCAATTACTAATGGACAGTCCTGTGGCTCTGAGCCCATATTGGCTGATATGACTGGTCAAATTTTGAAGAGATGACTTGCAAACAGGTAGAAGAGAATGTTGCAACTTGAGACAAGAATCAAGTCAAATATTAGGAGCTATTTCTGCAAAAACAAATTACTTGTGAGGTACCTATTTACATGGTTTTTAAAGTCTTTAAATCATTGGTTTATAAAAAAAGCTTTTAGTCCCACAACTCTCTCATTTATCGCAAATTTTTACATCGAATAAAACCATCTTCTCCATTTAAAAATAATTCTATTCTCTTTCTAGATCATTATGTAACTCTGGGCTAATAGAACAGAAACATCTGTCTTCAGCAGTTGTGTTTAGTTTTACCCCATAAATGTATATTTCCATAAAAATAGAAGGAAATAGAACTAGAGCAGTTTTTCTAGTCTGCTACCTGATTCTTACCAAACTTACTCTGGATATTTTATACTGCTGGGGTCGTGTTTATTTTTATCCATTACACTGTGATTTTCAGTTATTTTTTTTAAAGAGCCTTTATTTTTAAATTCATACAGAAGTCTTTGGCCTGCTACAGTTTTGTGTCTCAATAAGTAAAGCACAATTTAAGTTAGCATACATGTTTATGAGATCCTCTTAGGTAATAAATCCTCTTCTCTTAAGAGTTCTGATGTTTTTAAAAGTGAAAAAAAATCTACCATGTTGTCTCATAGAGCTTACTTAGGGTTGCCAGGTTTAGAAAATAAAAATATGAAATGTTCAGTTAAATTTGAATTTCTAATACATAATATATATTTTTAGTATAAGTATGTTCTATGCACTATTTGAGACATACTTATACTACAAAAAGTATTCATTATTTACCCGATAAACATAATGAGTGTCCTCCATTTTATCTGGTTAACTTAAACCTTATATAAATTAAGGATTAATGTATACACCTAACAACTCTGGCTTCATTAACATTTCATGTCTTTGCACAAGACAGTTTCAACCATTGGAATATTTTCTTTTGGAAAAAAATAGACCCTTTTAAAGTGCTTTTGAGAGAACACTATCACGTTAGATTCTTAGTAAAAGAGCATATGGATCATCCTTGAAAGATAAGTGCTAAAGGAAGCTGTAAGAAAGAATATGAGTTTCTGTGGACACGTGGAAAGACAATTATCCATTTCACTCATAACATGTGAGACAGAATGGGGATCCCATAATCTGGGTCACCAAGGAGGTTAGGTTTAGATTTTCACAGTTACTCAAATGTTAAAGTATTATTTAACATAGTTCTTAGGCCACAAATATCTTAGCTGGATCCACAGTTAGAACTGTAATGTGCTCTAAATATGGGCTTTTTGTAGCCATTTCCCTAAATTGCATTTGACCGAGACAAAAGATTTCACTTATATTCCAATGAAAATTGCTTTAGTATTAGACAGACCCTCTTAAGCATATGTCACTTCACAAGGAGAAGCTGAAGAGAGCCCTTAGCATTCTTTTCATAACTTCTCACATAGAAAAGGCTCCTATTTTTTTTCACCTCTAAATTCCTTTGGAAAGTTGCTGACCTTAATCTCCCTTTCCAGGATGAGATGATTAAGAAAAAAATCTGCATGGCATGAGGTTATTTAAATACCTAGGACAACTCAATTAATAATGATATTATATGCATCTGTATTAATCTAATTTTCTATAACCTTAGGCTGCCTTCTGAATGGTAGTTAGGATCATGTAGAGACCTTGGAGATGGAGAACAATCATCTCCATTTATAGGTGGGGAAACTGATGTCTGAAGAGAGATACATCTTGCCTAGAGTTACACGTTTAATATAAAATAAAGTTGTATCTCTGAACCAGGTTTCCTAAACCTTTCCCTGCACAATTATTTATTTATATCATCAATTTATATGAATAGGTTAAAAATATGCAAGTATCTTATTGTTTTAAAACAAAAGCCAGTATACTCACCTTCATAATAGCATTATTCACAATAGCCAAGAGGTGAAATAACCCAAATGCTCATGAACGAATGAACAGGTAAACAAAATGTGGTTTAAAAACAATGGAATACTATTCGACCTTCAAAAAGAATGAATTTCTGATACATACTATAACATGTGTAAATTTTGAAGACACAGCTAAGTGAGACAGGTCATCACAGAACAAATACCATATAATTTCACTTACATGAGGGATCTCAGAGAGTAAATTCATAGAGACATAAAGTAGAATGGTGGTTGCCAGAGGCAGTGGGGAAGGGGAATGGGAAATTATTGTTTAAATGGTACAGTTTCAATTTCAGTAAGATGAAGAATCCTAGAGATTGTTTGTCAACTATGTAAATATACTTACACTACTAAATTGTTCACTTAAAAATGGTTAATAGGGTAAATTTTGTTTTGTATTTTTTTACCACAAAAAGGTCTCATCGAACAAAAGACATCTGATTTTGTGAGATATTAAGGAACTTACTTCAAGTGCTTTGCCAGTAAGAACTGGGTTTAAAACTGAGAACAGAACCTAAGCATTTAACTACATAAAGGATATGACAGTGATTAAAAAATCTGTGTCTAGAGCAGACTTTGATGACCTTTAGAAGGGAGAATGTAATGCTTTTTAGGTGGCGTGGAGCGGAGCAGGACAGAGAGCTAAAGGCAAGGTCACTGAGGAGGTCTTTCTGTCCCAGAATACCTTCCAGTGCTCAGCCATTTTATTCAGGAGATTTGATTTGGTCAAATAGTTTCACTTTAAAAATGAAAATAGCCCTAGAAGAGTTATATTCCAAAACCCCCAACATAACTCTGGGCTTCCACTCTTCAATCCCTTCTCCGCACTGGAGACCACTTGCTTTTAACTCTCGTAGCACCCAAACGCTTCCTTCAAATAACTTAGCAAAGAATGTAATTTACATGCTGTAGTTACTTACTTAATATCTGTCCACCTTCAGCTCCCTGAAGACAGGTATGGTTCCTCCTTTGTTCTTCTTGTGAGTCAGCAAGGAGCATAGTGTTTAGTACAGGGCAGGCTCACAATAAAGTTTTCTTCAGGGTCAGTCAACAAGCAACTTAAAAGACCAGAATCTTTGTAAAATTAAACTGGGCAGTGGATAAGTGAAGTTGCTGAAGCAATCACTGAAATCCTCGCCCCAGCCCCCATCTGTAAAGTAAATATAAAAAGAACTGTTTTACTCAGACTCCCACTGAGATATGATATGAAAAACTACAGAAAACAATAAATGTGTAAAATGAGCCTAAGAATTAAATTTTTAACTTTTAAGGTGAAGTAAGGAAAAAGCAAAACAAAAAGCACTGTGAACTTTGTCTGTTCCATGCTTAATAAGAACTCATACTAATTATACAAAATAGAAACAACCACACCTTTTTCGATATTTTAGCAGAATATAATCAGTGTATATAGGAATATGCATATATACTTCCAAAATAGTTTTTGCCAGCACCCTTACTACTTGACCTATCAAATATTCTGTTTGCTTCTATGGAAATTAAAATGTCAAATAATGATCCTTCATGAAATCTCTCTTTGTGATTATCAGTGTTCTATAGATTTCTTTGTAGAAAAAAAAAACTGCAAAAAGAGATGATTGGGCTGTGTCTGTTCTGGGGCTGAGTTTTGAGATTCCACATCAGTGTTCTAAGTTATGGTATTATTGATCAGGTGAAACACTTAAAACTGAATCTAGGCCCACTTTATAACCAAAATGTATCCACTGCCATCTTCCTCCATAGAAAAGCAAAATAAGCTGATGACTTATTGTATTCATCAAGTGATTTTAACAGAAACATTTTCCATTTTGTCATTTTTCTCCTGTGAAAAATAAATTCTAAAGGTCTTGGACTAAGTAAAATGGTTAGAAATCCTTTTGAAAAGTCATTAACTTGTTTTGGAATTGGAAATTGAGATTTTAAAAATATATGTCCAACAGAACCTGGATAGCATTTAATCCTCTATTATTTTCCACTGAATAAAACATCTAAAGATTTAACAAAAACTGACATGAATTTAAAAGCTGCCCCCTCAGGTATAGGAAACTATAGATGATGATGAAACCAACCAATCTTTCATTTTTTTTCATATGCAGTATATCACTTCAACACTGTGATAAAATTTCAGGTAAATTTATGATTGAATGAAATAAGTAGTGAATTTTGTTTCTTATCAATTGGCTTCATGGATATTTGGTGTTTTTTGCAAGAATTCAAAAATGCTTCCTCTTTAAGGACTTCCTGTTTCTGCTCCTTCTTATTACTACATAGTTTCATTTAGACTATGTGCCACCACGAGACCCCAGGTGGTAAAGCTTCCACTTTGAAATAAGCCTAAGAACAAAGTTGGCATCCTGGAACATCATCATTTGAAAGCATTATACAAGATTTTCCAGTCTGCTATTTAGAAAATGAAAGCCTACATCTGCTTTCCTTGGGGTCTAGCTAATTACTCTTTACTCAGCAAAACTACCTTTTCATTTCTCCTCTTAGATAGCTAGTTTTTATAACTATAAGGAATACTCATAGCAATATTTGTAAAGCAACGATTTCTTGATTGATGCTAATGATTTCCAGATGTCCTAGTGTCTCCTCTCTTCTTAATGTAGCATTTTAATATTTCCTTTAGCATAGTTAGGCTTTTACAACCAAAGTTCTTCCATCATGAAGATGGATCTTAAGTATTGGCATCGAAGCTGAAATCTGGACAGCAGGAATGTAATACATAGTTATAAAACTCATATCGAAGTGAAACATGCAATAAAATAACTTGAAAATGATCTTTATGAAAAAGTCCTCCATTGAGAACAGTATGGCAGTGCCTCAAAAATTTTAAAATAGAATTACCATATAATCCAGCAATTCCACTTCTAGTGTACATATCTAAAAAATAATTAAAAGCAAGATCTTGAAGAGCTATTTGTACACCCATGTTTATAATGTCATTATTCACGATAACCAAGAGATGGAGTGCAGAGAGTAGGACACAATAACAGAAGTCTCAGGATAATAGACAGCCCCGAAGGTTGGAGAAGACAGCAAATGCTGTGGCTCTAGGCTTTCCAGCCTAGATTGGTACAGTGTTAAACCTCTAGAAAGGGGCCAGAAAGAGAGTGTGTCATTATCAGAATCCTTTAAATCCCCAAAAAGGGCTTGATGAAATTCAGAATCCAAGAAAGACACTCAAACAGTTAATATTTTAGTGTGTACTGTCAACTTTACATTTCTTATTTTACCTAATTCTCACAACATTAGTGATAGCCTTCATTTATGTTTCATTTAATATGTATCAGGCATAATTAACAAGTTTTCCATAGATCAACTCACTTAATACTCACATAATCTGTGAGAAAGTCTTATTAACACTGTTTTACAAGTAAAGAAACCGAGGGCAGGCAAGCCACAATCCTGTAGGTTGGGTAATAGGAGCTATGATTATCTGCATTACAGATAGAGAAACTGAGTGCTGAGGAGATTGAATAAATTGCCCCAGTCACATAGTAACAATTAGAGTAATGAGTAGGGCTGAGCTTTAAAGCTGGGATTCTAATTCCAGAGGCTGGAATATAGTCACTGGACAACATCGGCTCTGTGGCAAACTCTAGGAAGCTTAGAATATATGGCCATGGCTCAGTGTGCAGGACTCACCACCCCATCCTCCCTGCCACACTCACCCAGACCTCACTCAGAGACATAGCTTGATCAGGCCAAGATTAGCTCAGGATCTGGGTGGACTGAGCACCAGCAAGCAGAGCTGGAGAGATGGAAACTCACCACATCTCCTTGCAAGCACACATAGAAAAATGCTGTGGCACAAGTTCTTGGAAGATAACATTAACTTGCTGTTGCAACAACACAAACTATCAGTTACACTTTATTTTGATTCTCTTTTCCATTTAACATTGTATTCCCTATGGTCTAGAAACTGTTCTCAATCCAGAATGAAGATGCCTTGAGAATGGCAGTGTTATCAATTTTATTCTTTTAGAAATTGTCCAACTTTAGGCATTTAGGGCTGACTTTTGAACAACATAGGGGTTAGGGGTACCAACCCCACCTGCAGTCGAAAATTCATATATAACTTTTGACTCTCCCAAAATGTAACTAATAATAGCCTGCTGTTGACAGAAAGATTTACTGATAATATAAACAATTAACACATAATTTATATGTTATATGTATTACATAATGAATTCTTACAATAAAGTAGAGAAAAAATGTTATTAGGAAAATTATTAGAAAAAGAAACTACAGTTATAGTATTGTACTGTATTTATAAATACCATTTACAAGATGAATCATCTCAGTACCTCCATCAATATTGTCTTACATGATATAAAACACTGTAGATGTTATTTGCATTACTAACACTGAACATCAAAAATAAAAAGATAAAGTGAAAAAGAAATTTATATTTATTTACAGGTATGACATTTCATAAATTGATAATGAGTGAACATCCATATGACAGCTTTATGGTAGCCTTAGATAATCAAAATCATCATTTAACTGCAGTAAGAAAATCTTCAAAAAATTTTCCAATACATGTATTGAAAAAGCTTTGCACATAAGGGGACCCACACAGTTGAAACCCATGTTGTTCAGCTGTATTCATTCAGCTCACTTCAGAGCACAAATCAGAATAAAATATGCTAAATATTTCTCTGAAATAATTTCTAACACTACATCATGTCCTTCTGAGTGTAATAAAAACAAATCTCTGGATCTAGATTTTTGGTCCAATTCATAAAATGAGTCCTCAGATCATTGCAAAGCATTTAAGTCAAGGACAAGAGTTAATGATACATGGTCAAAGTGAAAACAAGGAGATGTTCATTTCCCTTAGCTTTTGTTCTAAAGACTATGGGATCAAACTTCTGAGAGAGTGTGACTTAAGCTCTCTAATATTGTTTAAACAGAATGAGCTCATTATAGAGTTTTAGTGATGTTTAATACTCTGGAGGAATATCCACTTTAGTGAACACTATACAGCAGTTACAAGAACTTAGTTTTGCTTTTCTAAACCAGTCATAGGTACTGATTTAAATTAGAAATTCTTATACAAATATCACAATAACATTGTTAATATCATTTTGATTATGAAGAACATCTTATACTTTCTCATAGATGTTATCTACCAAGAACTATTAACTATTGCACAATTACAATCAAGCTCATGGCCTGAAAGATATTAATTCAAATTTAAGAAGTTGTAAGGAGATTTTGATAGACATTTATATAATATCTATATATAATATCTCTTAGCATTAGTACTCTACTTCTGATAACAATTTACCAGACACCCTTAAAACTGGAAAATGTAAGGCTGTTCGGGAAAATTTGCAGGCTGAATAGAAAACCATAAGGTAAGACATTTCCAATATTATAAAATATTTTAAATTTCCAAGAATTACCTGTATTTCGAATCTTTTCAGTAATCTTTGCTTTAGAATATTTTCTCACTACTCTACGCTAAAAAATTAATTCTTGGATGAATAAAGAAGATCTTCTTAGTCTTTGATATCATTGAGGAAGAAATGATCACTTGTGTTGATGACTTTGTTACATCACTCTATAATAAGAGCAATAGAAATTAAATTTTTTTTTAATATAAGGGCATCATTGTCATTCCAAGAACATCACTCTCCTTCCCTGTTTCCTGGTTTGCACTTGACTATCTACAAAGGAACCAGTAACAAATGCATCAACTCGTGTAGCTTGTTCTTGTATACAAAACACTGCCACAAGAGGGCTATTCTACAAATGTTTTAACCACGAATGAGATGCTGATTCCAGGGGGGAAAAGGGTATATGGAAATAGGTCAAGAGCTGGTGTTCATCTTCATTTTTCACAAGGGCTTCTACTTCTACTGTTTTTTTCTGACTGTGATTCAGCTCTTAAAAGGTCTATTTTAGTATCTACCATCATGGCAAGAGCTCTTGCGATAAGCAGAATAGAAAGAGCTACAATGATAAAATAATTTAAACCAGAAATTAGATTTGCCTTCAGAAAGTGAGGGTAGCCCTGTGCATAATTCTATAGGCAGTTGAAATCTGCTTCCCATTAGCAGAGACTAAAAGGGAATACAATGCATGTTTAGATATTTTTAGTTTTTTTATCTGTAATCAGAAGAATATTATAATGTGTCTTCTGCAATTCTTTAAGAGATGACCCTAAGAATAATCTGTAAAATTCTTAGATGTGCTCAGTTTCATTCCCATGTAACGTATAACATTACTGTGTCAATCTTTCATGTCCTGACTTCAGTGAAACTGTAAACTTTCTTCTTTCTGTTATTTCCATACTTGTGAGCAACTACTTACTTTGGGTTCTTATAGATGAGACTTTTCCTTGGGGTACCTAGAAGGTGTTTATTTATTCCCCTGGGGGGTGATTAAAAATAGAGTGCCACTCATATGTATGCTGTCAACTGGTCTTTGACAAAGGAAATGCAAAACAGTGAATTAAAAATAGTCTTTCCAACAAATGATGCTGATACTATTGGACATTCACATACAAAAACATAAACGTAGACACAGACCTTACACCCTTCACAAAAATTAACTCAAAAGGGTTCACCAACCTAAGTGGAAATACAAAACTGTAAAACTCCTAGAAGATACCATAGGTGAAAATCTAGGTGATCTTGGGGACAGAAATGACTTTTTAGATATAATACCAAAAGTATAATCCATGAAAAAAGTAATTGATAAGTTGGACTTTATTAAAATTTAAAAATTCTGCTCTGTGAAAAACAATGATATGAGAATAAGAAAACAAGCCACAGACTGAGAGAAAACATTTGCAAAGGACACATATAATACAGAACTATTACCCAAATATACAAAGAACTCTTAAAATATAGTAATAAAAAAAACAGTTAAAAAATGGGACAAAGATCTTAAAAGATATCTGTATATATAGATGACAGATAGGCATATAAAAAGATGCTCTACATCATATTTTACCAAGAAAAATACAAATTAAAACACACTGAGACACCACAACACACCTAATAGAATGGCCAAAATCCAGAACACTGACAACATGAAATGTTGACAATGATGTGGAAGCAACAGGAATTCTGTGCATTGTTGGTGAAAATACAAAGTGGTTCAGCCACTTTGGGTGACAGTTTGGCAGTTTCTTACAAAATTAAAAATACTCTTACCATATGAATCAGCTATTTCACTCCTTGGTATTTACCCAAAGGAGTTGAAAATTTGTGTCCATGCAAAAACCTGCATATGGATGTGTACAGTAACTTTATTTCTAATTGCCAAAACGTAGAAACAACCAAGATGTGCTTCAGAGATGAGTGGACAAATAAACTGGTATATCCATAACAGTGGAATATTATGCAACACTAAAAAGAAAGGGTTATCCAGCCATGAAAAAAAAAATATATGGAAGAACCTGAAGTGCATATGCTAATGGAAAGAAGACAATCTGAAAAGGCTACATGCTATTTTAACTATATAACATCCTGGAAGAGGAAAAACTATGAAAACCATAAAAAGATCAGGGATTGCCAGGTTGAAGTTGAGGGCTGGGATGTTAGGAAAGAATAGGGGGAGCACAGAGGTTTTTTAGGCAGTAAAACTATTCTGTATGATACCATCTGATGTAAAATATACAACACCAAGAGTAAACTCTAAGTAAACTATTTACTTTGGGTAATTATTATGTGTCAATGTAAGTTCATCAATTGTAACAAATGTACCAGTCTGGAGGAAGATGTTGTTAATGGGCGAGGCTAAGCATAGGTGGGAGGGCAGGAAATATATAGGAAATCTCTTTACTGTCCCCTCAATTTTTTATGAGCCTAGAACTGCTCTAAAAAAGCAAAAGCTTATTAAAAATATAACACATTTAAAAAACAACAACAGATGTCCAAATCCCTTCTTGAATTCTATTGAATCTACATCTCTGGGAATGAGGCTCAAGCCCATGTATTTCAGAAAGAACTCCACATAATTTGAACAGCATTTTATAAACATCTGCAATAATGAGATTTTTAAAAACACCTTTAACATGATTTTTAAGTGGTGAGGGATGGTGGGGAAATGATAAGATTATATTTTACTCCTTTTGCATAAACTATGCATCTTTTGCTGGCATGTGACAATGAGCAATAATGTGGAAATTCTATAACTATCATTTGCTTTCTTAAAGATTGAGTTTCAGGTGTGATACTATTTTTGAAAGCCTAATATTGCTTTTCAATACATCAATTGAACAAACTCTTTTCATTTGTATCCCCATTTATGCTTTCATTTGCAGTTTAGACTTACAACATATTCTTAAAATCTCTTTAAAAACTGCTTCCGGAGTCTCTGAATAGGACTCTGGAGAAATGCTACAAAATGTGCATCACAGATTCTATATGATATAGATTTTCTTTCTAATTCCATATTACATCATTGGTTTTTGAAGCAACTGCTTTAAAAGAAATACTTTTTCTTTCTCCCATCTCAAATAAACAATGCTTATAAACTAAGATGTTCAGAGATCTGGGGAAATAGGAATCATGGGAGACTTAAGCTTCTCAACAGTGTAGACCTTCATAAAAGTGGAATAGGTAATTCAATTTTTAGTGAAATTCAGACCAGGCACCCACCCACATACACACACACATACACACATACATATACACATAACAAAGAATATCTAGCTTAGAGTAAGTATCACAGTGAGGAAGAAATCTATAAAATGAATTTAATATATGGGCATAGTAATTGGAGACTGTAAAGTTTATATTGTCTACCTGTGTCATATTAGAGAAATAATAAGCTAAGAAAATATTTGCCAGAACTCTCACTCCTTATAGCATTAAGATGACTTGAAATGTGAAATCCTTACACTAAGGAAATTCTTTATCAAATCCAGTATTCCAACTGCTGTCAATGATAAACTAGCTTGAACAGGCTTACTCTTCCCAAGCTAACAATTTAAAAATCTGAACAAGTAGGTAGCAAAACAAGAATGTGAACTGTTGTTTTAAATGAACAAAAGCAAGTAGAAACTGAAAGGGAATCTACCCTTGAAAGATCAATTGCAGTTGGAAGAATATGAAAGTTTGTGATTTTTTTGCTTGAGTGCACCTCTCAGCCTCTGCGTATTTAGGCAACAGAAAACTGCAGCCTTCCTGGCTTAAGGTGCCAGGGGACAGAAGCTGCAAGTTATGCAGAAAATGCTGGAACGAAAGGAGTTTCAGAAAGTGAGCACAAAAATTTGTGTTCAAAACTCTGATAAAATTTTTAGTAGACTTCTAAATGAAACCTGTACTTGGGAATGGGCAGGGGGCTGTCAGGGTGAGGGTGAGGGTGATACAAACTGAAAGAAAGAGCTGGAAATTGAAAGAACCACACAGATATTTCAGCTACTGCCCACAAAGTAGGAGGCAGTTTTGAGTTCAAATCCAGCAAAGTTGGCTGCCAGCTAAAAAAAAAAAAAGCCACTCTTCAAAAGAAAGCCATAGAATTCAGAGTTTCTACAACATGTCATTCAGAATGTCCATTATCCAATAAAAAGTCATAGGAACAACAAATAAACAAGAAAATGTGATACACATTTTAAAAAGTCAACATAAATAGTAAGTTGACCCAGATTTTATAATTAACAGATTAGAATTTTAGAGTAATGAATGTAAATATGTTTAGGGTCTTAAAAGAAGATATGTGAATAAAGAATAAACAGATGTGGTATCTTAGCAACAAAATAGAAAGAATAAAAAAATGAAATGAAACTTTTAGAGATTAAATGAATAAATATGATTTAAAAATTACTGGATGAACATATCAGCAATAGAAGAAAGAGTTAATAAAATTGAAGAAATTATTCATTATAAATAACAGAGGAAAAATATTAAAGAAAATATCAGAATCTCAGGGACCAGTGGGATAGTGTCAAGTGTCACAGAAGAAGGCAGAGTGATTCAGAGTGAAAAAAATGTGAAGGTATAATGATAAAAATATTCCAAACTTTATAAACATGTCAAATGACAGATCTAATGTCAACAAACCCCAAACAAGATTAGACTTTCCTTTATGATTTACATTCATCTTTAAGGACGTCATACCACTGAAGTTATTGAGGTTTGAATGGTTTTTTATCCCTTCAAGTAATGACCTCAAACTACTGTGCTTCTTGAGTTTATATATTTCATTTTTTAATTTATCCTTTCATCTATTAATTCATTCACTGAACAAAAAGACATTCACTCTGATAGATGTTAGAGATACAATTGTGAATAAGATTTCCCTGCCTCCAAAACTCTCACAGTAGAATAAGGAAGATAAACAAGTAAAAAGAAAATTTTATTAGACTATGTCAGATCTTCAGAAGTAAATACCTGTGTTGCTTTTTAAAAATGGTTTGTCATTTCTTAGCTGTGTGATCCTGTGTAAGTTATTTGCCTTTTCTGAACCAAAGTTTTCTCAGCTTTAAAAATGGGAAACTGATAGCTCCTTGTAGAGTTCTTAGAAGGTAAAGTCCTGTGCCAGCAACATATTAGGCATTTAAAAATATAGATATTATTTTCAAGTATAATAGCACAGAATACTATAAATTACTAGAAAGAGATAGAAATTTTTCTAGAGATTATGATAGTTTGTGTTTCTTTATAATTTGCCTGTCCACCTCTTGGTCACTGGGTAGCTCTTGTTGCTGTCAATAAGTTCACCTCTAAATGTTCATTCTGGTCCTTAGGATTTCAGTGAGAGGAGGTGCATGAAAACTATCAGCGTTGAGACAGAAGGAAGCAAGCTAAAATCTATTCTCTGCAGCAACACAGGGTGCCTAGGCTGGTAGCTATAGGAGCTTTCTTCACCTGATTTAGTTTCAAGGAACAGAAGCAGCAGAACTAAGAAAGAATCACATTGATGGACCATATTTGCAAATATCAGTCTCTTGATGAGAATGGGGAAAAGATTAAGATAGTCTCTGTGTTGTTTCTGCAGTTGCCTACCTCCATGGGTTGGAGAGAAGTAAAGACTGAATAAATACCTCATACACACAAGTATACTCACAAAAACACAACCATGGCCTGGACTCCTACCCTACATGAACTTGAGCATACATATTATGCCAAGACCCAAGTGAAGAGCATGCCAATGCTTAAATGAAAAGATTGTATTTCATCTTGCAGTTAAATTACAGCTACTAAAAATGTATGAGCAGAAGAATCATATTATCAAAAAGATAATATGTTTGAGAAATATAGATCTCACGTTGAATGATGGAGAAATTCATGAAATTGTAAATTGCTACTATGATTTTGTAAAAATCAATAGCAAAATGGTGAGGAAGCAATGTGGTATCACCACATTTCAAGTCTTCTTGGGCACCATTAAGAGATTTTAACCCTTGCATAAGAACTGATATTAACAATAGATAGTTAAAACTTATTGAGAACTAAATAAACTCTCACATATATGGTTAAATGATTTTCAACAAAGATGATAGGAATATTCAATGGGCAAAAGGATAGTCTTTTCAACAAATAATGTCGAGAGAACCAGATATTAATAAGTGAAAGAATGAAGTTAGACCCTTACCTTATCCTATACATAAAAATTAACTTAGAATCGATCTAAGACTTAAATGTAAGAGCTGAAACTATTAGAAGTACACTTAGGAAAAAAGCTTTATAACACTGGATATGGCAATGATTTTATTTCTTAAATATGATACCCAAAGCATGGGCAAGAAGAAGAAAATAGATAAATGGAACTACAAAAAAGTTTAAGACTTCTGTGTATCAAAAAACTCTATTAACAGAGTAAAAAGGCAGTCTAGTGAATGGGATAAAATATTTGCAAATGATATATCTGATAAGGAATTAATAACTGGAATATGTAAAAACTCCTATAATTCAACAACAGAAACTCAGTTTAAAATGGGCAAAGGACTTGAGTTGACAATTCTCTAAAGATGATATACAAATAGCCAACGAGTACATGTAAAGATGCTTGATACTGCTAATCATTAGGAAAATACAAATCAAACTCACAATGAGATATCACCTTACACACATTAAGATTGCTACTGCAAAAACAAACAAAGGAAACAAAAAAACAAAAACAAAATAGCAAGATGTGGCAAGGATAGGATGTGAAGAAACTGAAACCCTTGTGCACTGTTGATAAGAATGTAAAAATAATTCAGCTGCTACAGAAAACAATACAGAATTTCCTTAAAATTTTTAAATAGAATTACCATATTATTTAGCAATTCCACTTCTGGATACATATAAAAAAAAACTGAGAAAGGTATTTGTATACCCATGTTCATAGCAGCATTATTCACAGTAACCAAAAGGTAGAAGCAACCCCAATGACAATCAACAGATGAATACATAAGCAAAATGTAGTTACACATATATAGTGGAATATTATTCAGCTTTAAAAAGAAAGGAAATTCTGACATATGCCACAACATGGACCTTGGAGACATTATGCTAAGTGAAATAACACACACACACACACACACACACACACACACACACACACACACAAATACTGTAAGATTCCACTTACATAAGTTATCTAGAAGGTAGGCAAACTCTGAGACAGAAAGAAGACCAGTAGTTGCCAGGGACTGGGGTGGGAGTGGGAGGAATTTGGAGTTGTTGCTTAAGGGTACAGAGTTTCGGTTGGGGAAAATGCAAAAATTCTGCAGATTGGTTGTACAACAGGATGAATATACTTAACACTATTGACCTGTACTCTTAAAATGATTAAGATAGTACATTTTATATTATGTATATTTTATCACAATTTTTAAAATTTTAAAGATTTGTCTTTTAGCATAAGCTTTGACTTATAAACAAAATCTCTATATCAGAACACATTTTGTGTTTGACCAAAGTATATGAGTTAGAGCCACTGCTATGCAAACCACTGTAATTAAACTTCATTACACAGAAAACATCCAATGGCCCACACTGGATATAGGAAAAGAAGGACTGGTGTTTCTTGACTTCCTTTCCATATGGCCAGAGAAAAACTCTAAGATGAATTTCTGGTGGGAGAACAGTTCTAAGCTTTGTTGTATCTCTCTGATGTGGAAGAAAATAAAGTGTACATGTATTTTTTCCCCTGTTTTTCCACATGTAAGAAATGGCAGTAAAGCTATGACCAAGAAAATAAAAACAATATATAATTTTTCCATCCCCATGGCACACCATCACCAACAACTTTTCTTCAACTGATGAGATGAGGCAGTTAACGGCAGAGCTTAGGATCTAAACCTATAACTTGGGAAGAAACTCTAGGGACTTTAATTTCTAGAATGGTGGTTCTCAAAGAATAACCCAGACCAGCAACATTGGCATCTCCTGTGATCTCACCAGCAACTCTGGGTGGGACCTAAACATCTGTGTTTTAATAAGTCCTGCTGAAGTTTATGAACATGATAAGTATGACCATCGTCACCACTCATAGAATATGAGTCCTTGGAGGGTGGGATTTTCAAATGAGAAAGCATGAATGAAAATTTAAATGTTTACTTTATAGGCATGAAATGGGAAGTACAAATAAAGACACAGAAAACTATATCATTACAAAATTGCTATCTATTTTTCTTCAAAGTTTGTTTTCAAAGAGCATCTAATACAATTAATATTTGTATTTTGTTGTTATCTTTAATTAAAATAAATTTTCTTGTTTTGTTTTTCATATGTTCTACTTTACCTTAAAAATATGCTGTATGTTCTTCAGGGAAACAAACTCTGTTTCCAGTGACTAATATGGAATATCACATAATAGGTGTCCAATTCATTACTGATACAAATTCATTGATGCCCACTGCAATCAGCTGATACATTAAGCTTTCAAGACTGCTTGTTATTGTTGGATCATAGGTCATTGGATAAAACAATATGGTAGTGGTTTAGGTTTGTCTAACTTCAAAGGGAAGTCAGGAGGTTAAAGTGTCAAGTGTCACTTGGCCATTTCCTGTGAAACTGGGGAATTCCCAAAGAATAGTCTGACTTGAAAGAACAAAATATTTCACCATGTCTTGGTGAGTTAGTAATGGTGTGACTTTTCCCCCCATCTTCCTTCTCTCTATATATATATTTTTTCTTCCAAGCTTTATTGAAATATTATTGACATATAACAATGTATAAATTTAAGATGTATAACATGTTGATTTGATACACTTATAGATTGTAAAATGATTACTGTTACAGCATTAATTATCACCTTCATCTCATCACAGAATTACCATTTCTATTTTAGTGTAAAGAACATTTAGGATCTACTCTCTTAGCATCATTCAAGTACACAATATAGTATTATTAGCTATAATCATCATGGTGTACATTAGCTCCCCAGGACCTATTAATCTTATAACTGGAAGTCTGTCTGTACCCTTTGGCCAACATCTCCTGATTCCCCCTATTGGGCAGCCCCTTGTGACAACCAATCTACTCTTTGTTTCTCTGACACTGGCTTTTTAAAATTCCATATATAAGTGATTTCATGTAGTATTTGTCTTTCTTTCTTTGACTTATTTCACTTAGCATAATGCCCTCAAGTTATATCTAACTTGTCACAAAAAGCAGAATTTCTTCCTTTCTCGTGGCTGAATAACATTTCACTGTTGCATGTGTGTGTGTGTGTGTGTGTGTGTGTGTGTGTGTGTGTGTGTACACACATTTATATCTATATTTTTATATATAACATTTATATATACAACACTATCCATTTATCTACCAATTTACACTTAGATTGTTTCCAAATCTTGGCTATTGTGAGTAATCCTAAAATGAGTGCAGCTATCTCTATGAGATCTTGAATTCAATTTCTTTGGATCTGTGCCAAGAAGTAAGATTGTTGGGTCGTATGGTAGTCTTGTTTTTAATTTTTTGAGGACCCTCCATACTGTTTTCCGCAGTGGCTGCACCAGTTTACATTCTTCACAAGGGTTCCCCTTTCTCTGCGTCCTTGCCAATACTTACCACTTCCCTACTTCTCTTTGAACCCTATATAGATGGCCCTAGATGTCAGATGGCACTCCCTGAATTTTCTAAGAGAAAGAAAGGCAACATCATGCACTCTGGCAAACATAAAGGACAATAAAGTCTTTTAAAATTCCTTCTCCTAATAAATGTTTTAGTCAATCATTGCTCAGAATAACAACCTTGGGTGGAAATAGTAGAGAATCCTGTTACTGAACTGTGTTTTTTTTTCTTTATCTTAAATGTTGTTTTCACATCATTAAATGTAGTTTTATGTTATTAAAAACTCCTGAAACATGTCTCATTTCCTTCTGTTCTCCCCTTTATGTTTTACACCTTTGTTAATTATCTGAGAGATGGATAAAGTAGCGCCTAAGTGAAGTTTGCCAGTGCTGACAAATAAGATAGTTGCAAAGAGTTCAAAGAGAGGGAGGGAAGAGGGGTAAAAAATAAAAAGTCACACCATTTTTAATAAATAATGAGAAAATGTCTAGCCATTGTCATGAGTGACTCATTGAAGCATTAACACCCTAACTTAGATATGCAATAATACTGGCAGGGAAGACAAAATTCATTAGCAAGACCTGTTTTCCATATTCCTTAGAGTAAAATGCCAAGATCACCATGTTCCACTTTCAGTAGAAGGCAATAGATGCTTTTATTGACCTTTGCTGACAGAACTTTTCCAACCAATATTGTGATTTTGCATATGATTTTGGAAAAGAGAGTCTGGCCAGGAAGGAGCTCTCTCCTGGCCGCTGCAGAGCTGGTCTTGGAATGATTCCAACAGTGTGAGTCCGCCCTGTAAATCCTTCAGTCTGATGTCACACTAAGAAGCATGGAGCTCAGCTCACCTGCTGAATGAAGATGATGATCTCAGGTGGTAAAGGCCAACTTGCAGACTAAGATGGCAGAAGTGGCTGGTGTTCCCCTATCCCTCAGATGTCTAATGGTCTGTAGGGCACAGAATGAACAATCATTCTTATCATTATTATCATGATATGACTTTTTATTTCCCAACCATCTTCCCTGCTATTACTTTTTAAGCAACTGCATGTGCAGAAACTATTATCTCACCTCCTCACAATCACATGGCAAAGCAGGTATCAGAGTACTATTCCTCAGATGAGAAAATACATTCAGAGGGATGAAGTCATTTGTCCAGTCACACAATTTATTGGTAGAGTCCAGACAGCCTGACTTGTAAATGCAGCCTTTTGCACCTTGCTAGGTCACTTTTTTTGTTTTTGTTTTTGTTTTTTTTTTTTTGTATCATTGAGTAGCTACTAATTGTTAAAGCTCATTGCATATAAACATAGATCTATACACACTATCCCTTGAAATGCTGGCCAGTCCCTTTAATTCTTAAACCCATGACCTTTCCTTTGAGATTTGTTGTTGTTGCTGTTACAGTTCAGTCTCTTCTGGTTCCTTGTGGTTTCTCTCTGAAATCTCCAGCAACAAGCATCTCTGAGGGTCTTTTCCTAAAAATCCATCAACGTCATCCCCACCGCCCCCTCCTACATCATTCTATGAAGAATGAATGTCCAAGGGGGAAACTTTTTGTTCATAGTTTGATAATATTTCAAACCATAGGGCTAAAATATCTACAAATTCCATTAATTGAACTTCAACACAGTGGTAGAAACAAGAAGTTCAGTTTTATATGCATTTTTATCCATTTCTATACTAGAGTTCTTTAATGGTAACTGAAGATTCTAGTCTTGACAGAGGACTAACTGTGGGAGGTGGGAAAAAATAGACTTAATCTAACTATGAGAAAAGTATCTTAAAGGTTTTAAAAAATCTTCCTTTCCAAGCACCTTTCCCACCTACATTCCAAGTTAAAAAGAATATTACCAAATATCTTTTCCTAAAATATGTCCTTTAGATTCTATGAAATAGCAATGTTTTAAAGGAGCTGAGAGAGAGGGTTGGGGGATGGTGGGACAGAGAAAGGGAGGGAGAAAAAGAGGATTTATTCTAGAAGAGTGGTTTTCAAAGTATGGTCCTGGGAACCCTGAGCAGTACCTGAGACCCTTTCAGGAGGATTGTAAAGTTAAAGCTAATTTCACAACAAAATTAAGATATGATTGCCTTTTTACTCTTATTCTTTCATGAGCATATAGAGGAGTTTTCCAGGGACTAAATGGCATATAATGATATAATTGTTCTGACAGTTTGTATTGATATTTTTTAAATGTCTGTTTTATTTTCTAATATGATAAATCTTGATATAACTCCCATAAGCAAAAGCTCTTTGGAGTCCTCAACAGTTTTTCAGAATGTAAAAAGATCATGAAACTAAAAACGCTGAGCTCTGCTTTGCTTATTTGAAATAAGTATCTTAAGAAATGAAAGAAGGCACCATGTCTCTGAAGTGGTGATGGTGATGATGGGAACAAGGGGGAAAATAATATAAGTTCCAATATTTTCAAAGACTGCTCCAGGAACAGCAGACTGGGACACACATCTGGCAAGTTCTCCGTGCAAACAGTATCATACTGAAGAGGTGGGAACAAAAGAACAATGATTTGAATATTCACTCAGAATTAACACTCAGCTAAAATGAATGGATCTAGATAGGGAATTAAAATGAACAATTCAAATGAAAATTAGTGTTCACAAACACTGCTTTTCCTGCCCAGGTTCATCTGGCCATACCCTAGAACTTGGACAGCTATCTGAGCCCTGTTGGTCTAATCCGCAGTGTCTGTCTGAGTTCTTTGGAGTACAGAAAGGAAATCAGAGGCAGTGCCATGTCTGCCTAATGCGGCCTCTTCTTTGCATCTAAATGACACATGTAGGGGAATGCTGGCTTTACAAAGAGACCACTTGTTCCATCTTGTTAAGGATGACACTCCTGGAACAAGTGATTGGGTTCAGTCTCAAAGCTGCATCATTGAGTGTTTTGCAAAAGCAGTCTGATTAGTTATTCTTTGTGTAATCAAACAACAATACTATGTTTGGTGGTTTTGTTTGCACTCAAGGTTGCAATTATCTGATAAAATAAGGAGATTTTTAAAGCACTAATGTCTGCTGCTAATTTCTTCTGAACTTTGGGAAGGTGAGAGAAATGAAGTATCCATGTTCTGAAAAAGCTTTCTGGTATTGATCAATATACTTAATACTAGCAGCTTTCTACAAAGTTCTGTACTTCCAAGTAATAGCTGAAAGTCTCAAACTCATTCTAAACAGTCATTTGAGACAATACCGGGAAAAACTTTATGTAGAATGACATTTCAAGTATCCAGAAATTCCAGGTATTTCTGGTTAGCTATAGTGTACTCATCAGTCTCTGGGGGACAAAAGGCCTCTGCTCCACCCCCACCCCCGGCCTAGTGAAACCCTTAGTAGTCAGTCTGTCTTCCTGCTTAACACAAAAGGGCTCAAGTGATGACTGCACAACAATGTATATGTACTTAATGCCACTGAACTGTATATTAAAAAATGGTTAAGATGGTAACTTTTATGTTATGTATATCATATCACAATAAAAAAGGGGAGGGCCTTAAGCTGTAGCAAAGGAAAACGATTCCAACCTTACCCAGAGTTACCTAAATCAAGACAATTTCCAGTGTTAGGCAAGTCGAATGTGCCAAACTACATTTGATATGACTTGATCACAGCAAGCAGGAATCCATACTTGGGCAGTTACGTGTATATACATCTGTGCTTCACACACACAGATTATTTTAATCACTGTATGTGTAGGTGTTGTAAAAATGATCAAATTATGAACAACAGACTTTTGCACCCTGGACTGTCCTTGGCTTGCTGGGGAGCTATTTGCAATACTTAGTGCTTTGTAAGACTAATACTTTTGACTGCAACATTTTGCAGCTGTGTGGACCATTTGACTCATATTTAGTATTGATTTGCAAAGTCAGAATTCTAGCACTTGAGCCCTTGAGAAATACGATCTAGAAACTGGTTTTAAAAAATTAGTAAATACCGAACTTACAGAAAGGCAAAATTTTTGTAATATTTATTAAGTAAAAAGAATCAGGTTATCAAGCAGTATATGCAATAAAATTTTCTTTTTATATTTAAAATATATACAAGTATAAGCCTGTCAGAAATTTAAATCAGCAAATGTGATAGTGGAATAATCTATGGATTTGGGAAAGGAAAGCTGTGGAAAGATATATAGGCTTATTTTAAATAAAAAATGGAACTTATCAAATAGCAAATAAAATGGTCTTTACTATAGAATGGTTGGTTCTATGCATCTAAATTTAGTTTTCCAAGGATAAACCAGCAGACAGCTCAGGATATTAATTATGTTCCAGTCTTCTAACCAAAATAGATATGGGTTTGATTCACTAAATTAAGGTGTAATTTTATGTACAAAAGCTTTTCAAAAGTCTGTAAAGTGGGCAAATAATTCATGACCTGAGAGAATTTGGAAACTACTAGCATTTATAAACCAAAGGATATTTTTCTTCAATGTTAAATATAAAGTCTACATACACATATGTATGCTTTTTATATACAAAATAAATCCATCCAGGGTATAATATATTTGTATTTAAAAAATACTCTATTATTTTGCCCAATTTTAAGGTAAATAATTGTATCCAAATCATCTGTCAGTGTATTATTAGAAAAGCTGTTTTAACATAATAGGCTACATTAGCATAAGAGTCACATTGTTTTTTTCTAAACTATGTAAATCACAAAACAATAAATTTTTGTAACAAATGATAGGCAATTATTGTAAAATAACTACAAAGATGGATTGAGTTTAAAAAGAGGCATTAAAATGATAGAAAGGTAAGGTTTGAGTAGAAATAAATATTATTTGTCACTGCTCCTCTTGATTTATGTAGTGGATTTATTCATTTAAAGAAAACAGAGAAACCAAAATTATAGGTAGCTAATTTTACTTGAGGCAAGTTATCTTGACATAGATTAAGAAACTGGTAACTCCTTCATTGATTTTCTCTATGACAATGTCCCTAATAAATACATTATGATAACAAAAATTATCTGAAAAAAAGAAAAAAATACTTTTTTTCTTTATTAATTCACAGAGATTTTCCAGATCTTTCTTTTATTTTTTCATCAAAACAAGTGTCAAATTTGGCTTTCTGATTTTGAACTTCATTGCAAAGCTGCAGTAATCAGAACAATATGGTACTGGCATTAAGATAGACTCATAGACCAATGGAACAAAATCAAGAGCCCAGAAATAAACCCATGTATAAATGGTCAACTAATATTTTACAAAGAATCCAAGTTGATTCAATGAGGAAAGGATAGAATTGTCAATTAAAAGGGCATTGGGAAAACTGAATATCTACATACAAAAGATCAAAATCAGACCCTTATCTTACATCATTCACAAAAATTAACTCAAAATAGATTAAGGACTTGAACATAAGACCTGAACATAAAACTCCCAGAAGAAAACAAAGAGAAAAACTCCTTGATATCAGGATAACATCAAAAGCAAAAGAAAACTCAACAAATGGACTACATTAACTAAAAAGCTTCTGCAAGCAAAAGAAACAATCAACCAAAATAAAAAAGCAACCAAAGAAATAGAAGAAAATATTTGCAAAACACATATCTGATCGGGGATGAATATCCAAAATATATGCTATTTATGCAACTTTATAGCAAAAAAAAACAAAAAACAAACAAAAAAAAACAATGCAAATAAAAGATGGTCAGAGTACTTGAATGGATATTTTCCAAAGAAAACATATAAAAGGCCAACAGTTATTTGAAAAGATGCTCAACATCACTAACCATCATGGTAATGCAAATCAAAACCATAATGATATATCACCTGAAACCTGGCAGAATGGCTATTATCAAAAAGACAAAATATAACAAATGCTGGCAAGGATGTAGAGAAAAGGGAACTCTTGTGCACTGGTGATAAAAAATTTTAATTAGTGTAGTCATTATGGAAAACAGTATGATGGGTCCTCAAAACTCTTAAAATAGAATCTTAAATCTAGCAGTCCTACCTCTAGGTATATATCCAAAGGATATATCTATGCTCATTCATTCAACATTATTCATAATAGCCAAGACATAGAAACAACCCACATGCCCATCAATAAATGAATGAATAAAGAAAATATGAGATATAAGCACACACTCACAAGAATATTATTCAGCCATTAAAAAAATGAAAATCCTACCATTTGCAACAACATGGATAGACCTTTAGGGCATTATGCTGAGTGAAATAAGTAGACAAAGAAAGACTAATACTATACAATCTCACTTATATGTGGAATATAAAAATCTCACTTATATGTGGAATATAAAAAAGTTGAACTCATAGAAAAAGAGAATAGGATTGTGGTTAACAGGGGCTGAAAAGTGGAAGAGAAGAAGAGATGTTGATCAGCAGGTACAAACTTTTACTTTTAAGATGAATAAGTTCCAAAGATCTAAGGTACAACATGGTGACTATAGTTTATGATGGCATTATATAAAGTTGCTATGAGCCTAAGGCTTTAATGTTTTTTCATCATAACAACAAAATGGTAATTTTGTGAATTGAAAACTGTGTAATCTTATTGTGGCACACATTTTGAATATATACATGTATCCGATCATCACATTATAATTCTTAAATTTATGTAGCATTATATGTCAATAAAATTGGGGAAAAACAGAAGTGCCAAATTTGTAATCTTATGGGAAACATCATTTTTGGCATGGACTATGAAGGAAAGGCAGATTGTCAAAAAATACCCATTACAACTTATAAATTGACACATATTAAAGATCTGGAACTTTTGTTGCTTGTAATGTCTTTCTCAATGAAGAAAAGTTGTCATTCTTATGTTAGCCAGGAGAATGTTATTTTTTTTTCTATTCCATTATATAATTTAAATCAAGAAAGAATTATCCAAAATGAGGTGAAAATCGGTGACCAAAGGAGTATGAATGAATTTATTCTCTTAAAAATATTTACTGAGTGCCCGCTAAAATAATAACTCATTTTTCATTTGTCCAGAATTTTTCTAAGCACCTCATGTATATTGATTTAACGAAGACTCAAAATTTCACATACTAGAAAGGACTGGGATGGTAGCATCCCAGTTTCAAAGATAAGGAAATCCAGTGGAATAAGTACTTCAATGGCAACTTTTCGGTGATAAGGAAGTAGACAAAGGTGTTAGGTCACTTACCCAGGCCAGAAAAACTGAGCCACAGGTATTCTGGCTCCAGAGTTGGGTGCCGCATAGGATAGCTTCTTTCTAGGTATAGATATTATAGATGAAGAGAAGAAAACTCTCTGGTCCTTTGTCTTTAGGGAACTTAAAGTCTTGTCAAGAAAGTATATCTATCAATCAATAATCAATGAATGGTAAGTGCTGGGTGAGGGAAACTTACAGAAAGTTATATGGAATCAACCTTCAAATTGAGAGGTTCAAGGAGAGGCAAGTTCTTGAAGAGAAAGTGCATCTTAAGTTGATCCTCACAGCATGAATAAACCTTAGTTAGATAAAGAGAAGGGAAAAGAGAGATTTGGGCACGTAAAATAGTGCGTGGGGAGGCCAAAAATGGGAAAGAGCTCACTGCAATCTTGGGACTCAAAGTGAAGCCACCCCCCAAAAGACATGTGAAAAGATGCTTAACATCACTAATCATCAAGAAAATGCAAATTAACCTACTCCCTGCTTAGAAAAAAACATGCCTCTGGCTTCCAGCGTTAATTTAAATAAACAAACTCTTTGAGGCTGAAGCAAATCTATCTAACTGGTCTTCAGTGTGAAAATAAAATATGAAAACTCTTGAAGTTATATCTAAACAGAACTTGTCTCTAATCCTAATGTAACAGAAATGTATATGTGATCAGTATTTAATAATTTTTTGTGTGTTGTACATTTCAAAGCACAAGGCAACAAAAAGCCGAAAATCACATTTCACACAAAAATATCATGTTTCTTTCCAGATCTCCTTACCATCCTGTCATTGTGTGAGCAGCAAACTTTGCAGTGTCCAGTTGAATTCTGTTTCCCTGATGTTCATGGTACACTCTTGAGGAAAGGTCTTCCAGAAAGGCAAAGAGGCGTGACATCATCAGAGCATGGGCGACCTCAAAGATGTTGCTGTCCTGGCTTGTGATGTTTTTCCAGCATTTTTTTCAGTTGACATCAGTCTGAAGTTTACATAGCTGATTGTGTGTTCTGTATTGTCCTTCCTGAACAGGATGTAAGAATTCAGTACCGTAATGTTTTGAAGATGGCAAAAGAATGTCCTATACCAAAATTGTGCCGTTACTCGGTTAGATAAGAAACGAGAGTCTGATCAGCCAAGTCCACTGCTTCCATATTCTTGTTATAATCCACAATGACACATGGCTTCTTAGGTTTTTTTTTTTTTTTCCATTTCTGTTGTTTACTTCAATCACAGTTTCATTATGGAATGATGACAACATTGTCACCTCCTTCTTGTCACACCATTTCAGTCCCATAGGTTCACCATAGAATCGGGCTACAGTCATAATCATTTATTTATTTATTTATTTATTTTCCCCCCAGATCATTTGGCATCTGTTTTCAGTTCAAATGAGCTATCCCAACTACATCAGTCCTATTTTGATGTCATTCTCTGAAAAGCATGGGAAATGTATGGCAAACTTTGGGAATGAGGTTAGGACTGTAATCTGTGAGTTATTTGGGGGTAAATGCTGCAGTTTGCAAGTGCTACTGGTGAATATTCTCAAGGCAATCAAGAAGTGTGTTAAACCCACAATGAGATATCACCTCACACCTGTCAGAATGGCTATCAGTAAATCAACAAGCAACGAGTGTTAGCAAGAACATGGAGAAAAAGGAACCCTGTTAGTGGCACTGTTAGTGAAACTGCAAATTGGAACAGCCACTATGGAAAAGTTAGAAGATTCCTCAAAAATTTAAAAATAGACCTGTCTTATGACCCAGGAACTCTACTTCTGGATATTTATATGAAGAAATTCAAAACACTAATTAAAAAATATATATGCACTCCTATGTTCACTGCAGCACCATTTCCAATAGCCAAGTATGGAAGGAACCTAAATATCCATTGATAGACAAATGGATAAAAAGATATATACAATGGAATATTATGTGGCCATAAAAAATAAAATCTTAATATATTTGACAACATGGATGTATTCAGAGGGTAGTATGCTAAGTGAAATAAGTCAGAGAAAGAGAAATACCATCTGATTTCACTTATATGTAGAATCTATAATACAAAATAAACAAAATGGAAGCAAACTAATAAATACAGAGAACAAATTGATGGCTGTGAGATGGGGGAAGGGTTGAGGGACAAGGTTAAAAAGATGATGGGATTAAGAAGTACAGATTGGCAGTGACAAAATTGTCATTAGGATGTAAACTATAGCACTGTGAATATAGTCAGTAATATTGTAATAACTATGTATGGTGTCAGGTGGGTACTAGACTTATTGGGGTGATCACTTTGTAAGGAATATAAATGTTAAATCACTATGCTGTACACCTGAAACAAATATAATATTGTATGTCAACCGTAACTGAAATATTAAAAGAAAAACATTAAAAAAAAAACAGAAAAAAACAAAGTGAGGCCACCCGTAGAGCAGAGGAAAGTAGGAGAAAATACAGTTGCCAGCAGGGCAGGTAGCAGTTACATATGGCATTTTAAAATTTTATCTGAGGTGAATGAAAGGTTGTTAAAAAGCGTAGAACAAAGGGATCCCTCTGGCTGGTATGAAGAGAATGTGCTGGAGGGCAGCAAGGATGCAGAGAAAAGCAGAATAGCAGTTAGGAGGCTTCTGACAGCCTGGGCAAGGGAAGATGGAGGTTTGGAAACTACGTTGATGAAAGAGGTGGACACATTCAAGATGTAATCTGGAAATTAAGCTAGCCAAAACTGACAGGTATCCAGGTGACTCCAGACCCACAGAAATCCTTGCTATCTGTGCATAAACATGGGTTTAAAAGTCAAAACACTGGAAGAAATGTCCTTTTCTTATAGATTTTAAATTCTGAATTATGATTTTAAAATAACATGGTTCTTTTTATGTGAAATCAAAGAACCCTAACAAGTTTGCTCAAAAACTGATTGAGCAGTTTCTAGGGGCAAATTCTTACCTTTAACATGTGGCTCATGCAGTCTCTACTTAGGAAACTACTCATAACCTAGTTTCTTACAGTTCCAAAGAAACCCTTCATGAGAAATCCTTCATGTTTCAAAGATACCTGAGCGATACTTCTATCAAATCCCTTCTCACAATATCTTCAGTCTGGTAAAATTCTGTATCAGCCCCTGCCTCAGTGGATGACCCTAATACCTAAACACCTGACTAGATCAGAAAAGCAAAAATTAGACCAGAGACAGAGACTGACAAAGCCGAGGAACCACAGGTTTGAGATTATAGAATTCTGTCACCATTGGTACTGGCCCTGACCTGAACTGACCCCGATTTCATAAATATTACAAAGATGCATTAGAAGTGTAGTAATTCAACCTATAGAATATCCATTTTCAGTCCACACAATGTCTATTCAACCACAAAGTCTTTTTCTGGCCCAGTCTATTTTGATGAGCTTTTCTTCTTTCCTCCTTTCTCTAAACATACTTCAGGTAAAGGAGGCTCAAGCCACTCCTCTCACAAATAAACTCAGTGCCACCAGCCAAGGCGGAGTGCATGAAGACAATCAAACGGAGACCTGACAGTGCAGAATCGCATTTTTTAAATTTCAGTGGGACCTGAACATACAGACACTTGTCTTCAAAGCCCCAAGCAGCACAGGAGTGAGTGCTGGGATCTGGACAGCCGTTTGCCCTTGTACAAGCTAGCCGTGTGCCTACTGGGGATGTGTTCTACTGAAGGGGTAGTTTTGTCATAATTTTAAGGCAAGGAACCCTTTAGGTAAGCAGCGGCCCTGCATTTCAACCTGAGTACAATAGAAGATATGACCATTACCCATTTCCTTAAAAAATGAAGGAGGTTTATGCCAATAAAACCCCAAGTTAATTGGAGAAGTGTGCCTCCTTAAGAAACTGGGCTTCCGATGCTAGTTTCTAGCTGACAGAAAGCTATTTCATGATCTCTTATAGTAAGAATAAAAATTACTAAATCTCAGTTAATGAAAATAGATATCACTAACCAGCTACAATATACAGCCTTTCATGGCAAAGAATGTGGCTCTGATTTTAAAAGAGAAAAAAAGTAGAAATCAGATTAATATTCTGTCTAATTACCAGCACTGGCTTAAGGTGAACAGATGTCAACAGCTGCCAACTTTAAATCAGTCTAATATTGTATTTTGAAAACTTCTTGCTTTGTAAAATTTGGCAAAGAATTTAGTTTTCAGATAATTAACTTCTATTTATTGCTGAGTTCACATATTTTGTCCGTAAGAAAACAACCTAAACAGTTTCTGCATTTAGAGTCTTCTTTTCACAGGCCAGCACATGCCAAGCAAAGAACAAGGAAATATCAAGTCCTAAATCTTTATAATGACTTTATGATCTGCAGTTATGTGGAAGTTTTATTGATCAGTCACTGCTGTTTGATATTTTGCTGCAAAGGGCAGGGATTACTCTGGAACTTTCTGCTCTCAGCAACTTGTTTAAATTTTTATTATAATTTAGAGATACTTAATAAAATTTTTTTTTAATATGAAAAATCATTCTGGAATAGTCGATGCCATGCTAAACCTAACAAGTTCTGGAGTACAGAGAAATCACTGAAGGTTCAACAATTTTAGGTATTAGAGTAGAACTTCATTTAGGGGAAAAGCTGATTAGAAGTAAGGAGCATCTGACTGTTAAACAAATAAACAAAAATTATAAGCTTCACATCAAGAATGTTTTAAAAGATATGCCATTATTCAATATAAGTAGTTTGAAGAGGAGGTGGAGGATGGTAGCAGTGCCATTTTTACAGTTCCTTATAGCTTTCAAAGCCCTTTTATCAAATTATTTTATTTAATCCTACCTGTTTGATGAGGTACTCAATGCCATTCCCAATTTATATAAGGAAATTGGAATTCAGTGAGGTTAATCCTGAGATAACACAGCTAGTAAAGAAATAGCGCTGGAGAAGAAATTGGAAGGCATTTTAAAAAACCATAACTTCATTTGACTTTTTGCTTAACATTTTGAAGTTTTCAGCAGCAGAATAGCAGCATCAGGAAGAAGAGCTTTATGCTGTCTGCAAAGGCGAGTCTCCAGGTTGTGCATCCGTAGCATGGAATGCCAGCAATGAGTTTTGCCAGCCATTGTGTTAGCAATGATGGCTCCTTTGAGAAAACGTGGAAAGGTCTTCCTTTCAAAAGAAGCTTAATGCATAAACCAGATAGCTATTTTTGCAGAGTCCAAAATTCATTTTGAAAGCTACACACTAATGAGACAAATTTAAGAGATATGACCCTCTCCCCAACTATCTCATTGCTTCATTAATGATGCACTGAAAATTTTAAAAAGTTAGAATATCTGAAATTTCTATCAGAGCTTTATCTTTTCATTCAATCCACTGAGTTTTATTTAAATATCTACCTGGATATTTAGAAGGAATTAAAGAATATAAAAATAACTATTTTTGCAATTCCAAATATAAGTCACTTTATCGTACGTGTTGCCAGTCTGGCCTCAGTGAAACTTGCTCTCTAAACAATTCTCATTTGTATACTCAGAATCTTCTGAAATATGCATAGTAAGGTACATTAAAAATCTGATGACTTATCAATGTTGAAAAAGCTGACCAATGAGTGTGTTTCCATTTCTTTTTGTAGAAATGTTTTCTAAGGACATTTGGCTTATGAAGAACCATGATAAACACAGGACTTCAATTATACAAGAAAGATTTATTTTCCTTGTGACACCTAATGGTTTCAATTTCTCAAGTCACATTGACATCCACTTAACATGTGGGTGTATCTATAGTTAGTCATAAATGCATTTACGTATTTCTGTAATAGCCATTCATTTAACAAATATTTATTAAGGGTATATTGTATGCCAGGCTCTGGGATTAGCAGTAAAGAAAATAAGCTTAACTCCCCCTTTTCATGGAGCTTACAGTCAAGGCAAGGGAAGAGGACAGACTGTAAATAATAAAAACAATATATACTATGTTAGATTGTAATAAATACTATAAAGAAAAAAGTGGTGATAGAGAGAAGGTGGGTTGGAAGGAGGGAGCACAATTTTAAATATGGTATCTAGAGAAAGCTTCACTGAGAAAGACATATTTAAGCAAAGACCTGGAAGTGGTGAGAATTACAGATAGAGGGAGGAGGATGCCCGAAATATTCCAAGAGCAGGCAGACGGCACCAGTGTGCCTGGAGTGGAGACCCAAGGTGGAGAGCAGGTGGAGATGAGGAAAAGGAAGCATTGGGGCCAAAGAGGCAAATCTGTTAGGATTTGGTTTATTTTTTTTGACATAGTAGAAACCATTGAAATGATATGACTTACATATTGAAAGTATTCTTTAGTCCACTGGGTTGATGATAGTTTTTAGGAGAGCAAGGGCCATCACAGGAGACCAGTTAGGATGCTAATTCCAGTAGTCAAGGACATATGAGTTCTCTGTATTATTTTTCCATATTTTTGTACATTTTAAATTATTTTCAAATAAATCATTAAAAAGTAAGTTCACTGGTCACTGCTTCTAATCCTACCTTTCTACAGAAAGAAAAGATCAAATGACAACCCTAGGACCCCCAAAGTTCTGAACAAACAGTAACATGTGAAGAGTATTTAAGCAACTCAGCAGGTATCAAGAGTTGATCTTCTACTCAAAACATGTACAAAAGTGCGGGCTGCCCTAACAGCACCTGGGAACAAAAGGTATTTTTCTGGAAGGACTGGGCTGGAGATCTGCATTCTTATTTTAAGGAGGTTAGAGGCAATTTGGAGGGTAAGGGATACTGAATGATTGTGAAACCAGACTATGTGAGGAGAGGCTGAATAGGCAGGGCATTTTAGCCTGGGCGAAAGAAGTCACTCAGGAGATCTGTTATTTGTTTTAAACAATTTAGAAGACTTCCTCGTGAAATAGGATTTAGACATTTGTATGACCACCATGGATAGAAAAAGTACCAAATGGTAAAAAAAAAAAAAAAGTAATATTAATATTTCATCTTCAAGTAAGAAGGATGGAATGGACTCAGGGTTAGTGAGATTCTCTTCACAGGGACTACACTGGCAAGATGAACACTTGATAGAAATATTCTTCCAGAAACAAATACCAAAAGTAGTAAGTGAATTTTAGCTTCTTTTAAACACTGTTTACAATAATAGCTACTATTTATTGAATGTTTACTATATGCACACCATTGTGCCAAGCATTGCAGATGCATTATCTCTATTAATTCCACCACAGCTCTCTATCAGGTAGGCACCCTTATCCCCTCATCACAGATAAAGAAAATGAAGCTTAAATAATGTGTCCTATATGCAAATCAAAAAATCACATTCAGATGTGTTAGAGCCAGGATTCAGCCCTATGTCTACTGACACTACAAGCCACCCCAGAACTCTTAACTGCTACACTTATTGCCTCTAAGTCCCAACAATTCTCTTTTGTCTCCTCAGCATCAGAATCTTGAAACATATGGTATCTACTGGTGTGTCCAATGGACCAAACAGTGTTCATTTATTTCTCTCACTGTCAATAGACTCTCCCATTTTCTCTTTCAATTCTTTCTCATTCCCCTTTTTTCCTACATAATGCTTTCTCATTACTCACATTTTTAAACTCCTTTCCTGCTATTAAGGAAACACATCTTGTCCAGTTTTTTGCACCTAACCTGGCTGTCAACACATTAGATGTATATCTGAGTTAATGATCACTACTATGCCACATCCCCATCCCCACCTCCAATTTTTATCAGATACTCCAGTCATTGAGCTGACACGCACCTGAGCGATCCACACCTTCATTCTACTTGTGGTTTCAACCATTTCAGGTCAAAGCGCATTTCATTTAGTAAGTGATTGACTTAACATATTGAAATATTTCCTTGTGAATACTTTGCCTCTGAACTTTACTATCCCAATCTTCCTGGGTTGCAAGAAGATGGAAAAGAACTAGCTTGCCTCTTTTGATAGAGATAAAGAAAGCACTTGGCTATGGGAGTGGGGGTTGGGTTGCTATTAATTCTCAAAGTGAACCCAAGATGTTAGGATTGCGGCGGGGGGCGGGGGGGAGCTGTCTTAAAATGCAAGGAATTGAAGCTATAAAGCCCCATTCCAAGTGACTTAGCAACAGTTGTCAGGGAGTGGCTCCTTGACTGGTGTCAATTATGCCCTGTAAAGAGTCACCTTCTGACTTCCTTTAGTAAAACCACTTTTCTTCTATTTCACCCTGCTGAGACTTCTACAAAGCATAGCTAAACCATGAGTTTGCATGTGCATACTTTGTCACTTTGCCTCACCTGCATTAGAAAAACATAGACGTTTCCCTAATGGACTATAAAATGTGCTATTTGAGAAGTTCATTTTGAAATGTTATTAAACTAATGAGTATACTTGTCAATGTACCTCTTTTGCATAGATATACCCAGGAATGAAGTGTTTCTAGTTGATCTAATGGCTTTCCAGACTGGTACTTCTCATACTTTTATGGTTTTTCTCCTCCGAAAGGCTTTACCAAATCAGTTTTACAGAAAGCATGGCTTCAGGAGGTATTAAGAGACAGTGAAGAGTGCATTTGAATGCCCCGGGAGAGGAGGCTGTGAACTCCTGTTCCAGTCTTTGGGGTGGGAATAGGAGGAGAAAGAAAGATGTTTCTTCTGTTTACCTAAAAGGCCAAGAGTTGTGCAAAAGCCTCATACAAGCACTGGCATGAGTTTTTATGGTCTGGACTTGCAGCAGGAGATATCGAGCAAGCATGTGGCTGAAATGCTGGGCCTTCAGGCCTGAAGCTTGTGGACACCAATGGAAGTGGGTGGTTTTTTGGGTGCTGCAACCAGAGGCTTCTCCAGGGCAGTGGTGTAGGTTGAGGGGAAAAAGACAGACTCCAGGACGCATCTTCACATTTAAGTGCTTCGTGTGTGCTTTCATGAGGACTACCTCCAAACCACTCTCCAGCTCACATCTCTGCACTGTTTGCCGCGGTGACGTTAACAGTTTCCAGAGACTGCACAAATGTAACACCAGCAAAAGAAACCAAGCTGCCAGGTCCCCTTAAGGCACACGAAGGGCATTTCTCACATCCTACCTCTTTCTGTATCCCCAACCTGTGTGTGTGTGTGTGTGTGTGTGTGTGTGTGTGTGTGTGTGTGTGTGTGTGTGTGTTTCTGTGTGCCGGGATTCCTCCCCTGCCTGCGAAAGCCAGGGCAGCTCCCTGAACTCCCGGGCTATAAAGCCCTGGGTGCCTGTCAGGGAACCCACACTCTGCGAGCCGGTGGCTGGGAGGCGGGGCAAGGCGGGGCAGAGCGCCGGGTCCGCCCGCGCGCCGAGCGCAACCAACGAGCTGGCGGGGAGGGCGAGGCGGGCGGGCCAGCGCCGACTGTGCCGCGCGGGCTGTCACCGGCGCCCGCCGCGCGCTGCAGGTGGCAACTTGGAGGTGCCGCGGCGACCGCTGTGGGAGGATCCCGGGTCTGGCGGCCCCTTCCAGCCTCCGGGGGCCCTTTCCCGCCGCCGAGTCTGAGACTGGACCCGGGAGAATCCGACAGAAAAAGCCGCTGCGCAGGGACCTGTGAGCAGCCCTACCTCTCTGCTGCCCTTGCGCTACTTTTTTCTTTGGGGAAGGTTGTGCCTGGGAGCTGTGAAGAGGCTTCGGAAGGGACAGGAGAGAAGGGTTCCAGTGACTCAGGTGAGCGCCTTTCCTTTCCAGTGAGCCTTCCCTCTTCGCAGCCGGGCACAGGCCAGGACGGCGTTTCGCCGGGCGGGCAGGGGCTGGGGCACCGGCGCCTGCCCTTGGCTCGAGGTCGGTGTCGGAAAAAGCGAGGAAGGGGCGAGGCTGGCCGGGCGGGGGGCTGCCTACCCGGACCTGCATGGAATCCGCTGGGACTCTGAGGCGGTCACCCTGAGGCGAGAGACCATCAGAGCGGTGCTTTGAGATGGCTGGAGGGCTCATACCCCGTTTCAGCTGGCGGGGATCACCCCCGGCGCGTCGTTCTGGAGTCACGGAAGGAGTGGGGCGCGGCGCCTATGCGCACCCCCCGAGTGAGCATGCAGGGCTGGGCGAGAGCACGAATCTTCAGTCCCTGCGATCGATCCCTAGGCGCTGGAGGACGTCATTCCTCTGGGCTCAGGCAACTCCCCCTCCGCCCCTCTCGCCCCCACCCCCCGCGCCCGCGGCTCAACCTATTCCGAGCTTCTGTGCCTTCGCCAACGCGTGAAGTGGTGGCTGCTGTCACTCCCCTCTCTGCCCTCGCCGGAGCGCCCTGGGGTCCAGCTCCCTGCCCCCGCCCGCCTAGTTGTGTGCTGGAGGCGAGTAGGGCTGGCCAGTTCCCTGCGCTGAGGACCGAGGTGAGCGCAGCCAGCCTGGCTCTCTTATGCTCCCTCTATTCATCCCTGCCCCGCTGCAGTGTGAACCCCTTGTCTAGCAAGTGTTATCCCAAAAGCCAGACCTTGCTCGATCTGGGAAATAGGGGGGCCTCCTAGGATGGTGCGAGCCTCCTAGGATGGAGAAGAGTCGAGAGACTCTGCCTCTCTCTGGGCGTTTCAATGCTAGTCTTAAAGCGAACTGTCTCTTACCTCCGCGTCCGGCTTGCGGCATGGAGATGCTGGTGGCAGCGTCTGTGTGTGTGTGTGTGTGTGTGTGTGTGTGTGTGTGTGTGTGTGTGTGTGTGTGTGTGTGTGTGTGTGTGTGTGTGTGTGTGTGTGTGTGTGTGACTGTGCGCGCACGCGATCTTCCCGTGCCGGGCCAACCCGCAGCCCTGCCCCCACCTCCCGCCCTCACCGCGAGGGGCATGCAGCTGCATCCCAGCAACTCAGCTCTAAGGGTTCTTCTCCTCCTGCTCCAGCTACGGGCCTGCACTTCGGCTCGTCCCAGGGTGAAAATTATCTGGTTGGAGGATGCGGGTAGGGGATAAAGGCGCTCCCGAGGCGAAGGAGGCGGTTTTTCAAAATGCAAGGGAGCGCCGCCCCTCGCGGGGTATTTCATCTTCCCACAGCTCAACTATAAGGAGCTCGGGTGGAGGCTGGCGGCGGCGGGTCTCGTTCCAGAAAGGCGCTGTGTCCCTCGGGAAGCCGAAGTTAGGGTTGCCGAGCATTCAAACTCCCTTTGGCGCGTCTTGTTCTCGAGGGGGAGCGATGGGCGGGCGGGCGGGCAGGCTGCGAGCGCGCTGCGCAGGAGGCCGGCGGTTGAGGACCTGCTGGAGGAGGGCGCCCGGGCGCACCGGGGCGTCCGCAGGCTCGCAGACACCCTAATTGCGTTGCAAGTTGAAGTAGGGGTCGACACCGCGTCATGACAGCCTGGTGGCCGCTGCTGATTGAGAAGCAGCCGCCACGCAGAGCGCTCGGCCGCCCCCCCCTTCCCCGGCCAGCCCAGCGCGGCTTTCGCTTTTCATTATGCAGAAGTGAAGCCTCTGGCAGAGCACAGCCTGGGTGCTGGCGGCGAAACACTCTGCGGAGCGCCGGGCGGCGTCCAAAAGAAGAGGCCGAGGGGAAACTCCGGGAAACCGCGGGTAGCGCAGTCCCTGTAGGCCTACAGCGACCGCCAAAGATCCCCGAGCAAAGCTAGGCTAACCCCGGCCAGGGTTAAAGATCCTCTCTTGTAACATCAGTTTTCAAAGAGGACTTTAATGTAGGCTTCTTAGACTGTGTAGCTACTCGCCCTTGGCGCCACCCTCCCAGGAAACTGGGCTTTAGGGCCCCCTCCACCCCACCCCAGACTCATCGTAAACTCCCGTGTAATTCCCTCCGAAGTGCACTGGATTAAGACTGGACCGAAAGAGGGATGGAATCCACGAAATGAATGAAAGTAGGTACAACTGTAAATCCCAAATCTAATTCTGGTTTAAATCTAAATTCCACTTGATTAGAAGCAGACTCTAATCTGGTAGAGCAGGGTCTGGGTGGGGGCCGCTATATTGCATTTCTCCTAATGACACTTTCTGAAAGACTATGTTAAGGTTTGACCCTCGCAAGCTGTAATTGTGCTGTGTATGGGGGATGGAAGTGGGAGTGAGGGCGCACATAGCTCTACACATAACTTACAGCAGGAAAGGAGTCACATTCAGATTGGTTTTGAAATGTCGGGTCAGGCCTTCTTCCCCTACTCTTATCTGTCGTAGGCGATCAATTCCCATTCATATTGTGTCACCAAGACGTTAAAGATCCTCTCTTGAAACATTACTTTCCAAAGAGGACTTTAAAGTAGGCTTCTTAAACTGTGTAGTGACCTCAGGAAAACATTCTCTATTCTGAGTAGCAGAAGTATAAAATCAAAATTTAAAAACAAAGTTATGACCTCTCAATCTCCCAGAGGAGGTATCCTCCTTCCTAGAATGTAAGTTATTGCGGGCCCAGGGCCTGATATATAGTAGGTGTTGAACAAACATTTATAGACTGGTACTTATAATTTAAAATATCGGCCTGAAAAGATGTTAATAATTTTAGGATCAATCGTTATTAAAATCAGAATATTACATCAATTATAATAGTCATTTTAGGGACTAATGTGCATTGTTTAGCTCTATATTTTTTAACCTATTTGGGATTGGCGAAATCACTTTAAATCAGAATGTACCTAAAATACTAGTAAATTCTGAAGTAGCAGAATGATAGTTGGATGGTTATAGTCCCTCTATAACATTCTCTGATTGAATACCTCTAGGAACAGAGATCTCATTATTTCACAAGTATTCTATCCATTTTAGATAAATTCATTATTTAAATATTAAGAGCCCAAGGACGAACATGATATGGCTTCTGTCTCATACATTCTAGTTGGTGGGCCAAAAAAGGAAACATGATTTTGGTGCTAATGTAAAGAAACATGAGAAAGTTAAGGGATCTCACCTTTTGAGTGGCAGCAGCAAGGAGGACTTCACTAAAGATGAATCCTCTGTTTTGGATTTGAAGGAAGGGTGATTAAGCAAAATCTTAAGTCAAAGCAGCTGGCTGTGAATAGTTCATTAAAAAGATCCAGGGAGCTAGATGAGTCACAGCCCACTCTGGACAGCCACTTCCTCATCTGGAAGGAGAATAATAATTTTCACCTGCCACACTGAGAGGATTCATTTGTGACTTCAGAGTTACCAGAGGTACTAGGAATAAACATGTGAGACCTAGCAAGTGGAACATAGAATTTTCTGATTCAGAACTAGCTAACCAAGAATAACAAGACACACAATTATTTAGAAACTATGACTTTCAATGGAGAACTGATAAAGGGTAGAACTATTTTTTGAACCATGCTTTTCACAATAAAGATGGAGAAATATAAATAGCTATTAGAAAGTTTTTGATTTGTCATTCGGCTAGGGAATCAATGAAACTGTAATACAGAAATCAAAGTAGCCACCAAATTTTGGAGAAGAAAATAATTTTGTTTTAATGCTAATTGAATACATGTGTGGCTTTTGTTTGGGAGTATTTGGTGTCGTGATGACATCTGTAAAAAAAAGATTTGATAGATGTCTGGTGTGTGTTCTAAAGTGAGAGTCACAAAGCTCAAAGCTAAAATGAGGTATCATATTAGCTTTGATAGGTGGGACTGTGGACAGAATTTAAGGCATTGGAGCCAAAAGTACACTATCTGAGAATCCTCTATAATGAAAGAATGAGCAACTAGGTAAAAAGCTGTGATGTGATAGGGAATGACACTGAATATAACTGGGGCCAATTAGAAGAGATTTCAGTCAAGTAGAATGAATGGAGATCAGAACTGTAGTGAAGATATTCATGGTCAAAGAAAGTTATGGTAGTACTCACATTGGGAACTCTAAAATAAAACGAGGGTGAGAGCTATTCTTTCTTCGTGTGGTAGAAAAACAAGGACATGAATGAAAACTCAGCCACCTCACTGCTGATTCTAGCACATTATTTAATGTCTCTGAGGCACAGCATCCTCATCAGGAAAATGAGGATGAGAACACTTCCTGATGAAGAGTCAATAACATGTAAAACACCTAGCTGCCCTGGCAACAACAAGCTTCTGGTTTTCTAGAATCACGACCATAGGTTGGCCGAATGAATTATTAGCCCATCTTTATCTTCAGCCTCCATTAGAAATCTAGTCTCACGTTTTCAACTGCCAAGTAGGAATTTTTATTCAACTGTTCCACAGTCACATCAGATTGAAAATGTCTAACATTGTCCTTCATCAATTCCCTACTTTCCTCCTTTACCCCATTACAAAGCATTCTGAGTCAGCAGGCAAGAACCTTGGTCTTTATTTTTCACAGTCTTCTTTTCACATTGCACCCCCACAGAAATGTCAGTGATCGTGTTGTGGTGACTCCCATCATTGCCTCCTTTCAATCACATTGTCACCAGTCCTACCCAAGGTTCTTGTCACCTCCTGCTCAGACCATGTGGTAACCATCATAGCCCACTCTAATCCTACCTCCCCTCGCTTCTGCTTCTAGTTCAGTCCCTTTACAGTACAGCTTTGATTATATCATTCCCTGGCTGCAAATCTCAAGTTTCTCTCATTTCCTAAAGAATAAGGTCTAAATCCCTTGGATTTGTATTCAAAACCCTATGTTTGCTGTCCTATATCTAAATGTTCGGTATTATCTCTTACTGGCCCCAACCAGGGCAGTACACCTGTCACCATTTCCAAGCCATAACAAGATTTTATTTCTATGTCCTTTGCACATCATTTCCTTCACCTGAAATGCACCTCCTCATCCTATCTTCATCTTGAAATTCTACTGGTTTTTCAAGGCCCACCTTATGAAGTTTTCTTGATTATTTGGAGAAGTGTCTCTCCCTCATCTTTCCTTCTGCAGCTCTTTGCTTTTTCTTATCACATGGCATGTACGATGCCTTTATTCTTCACTGTGTTCCTATTGATTAAGAACTTAATCCTCTTTGTAGTCACCACTAACTTGTTCTCAGAGCGGGAGCTCAATAAGAATGATTGCATAAGGATGCCTGAGAAGAGTGATGACAGAAGGAGAAGGATGTTCCAAACCCAAGTCATGTCAATATGAGAAAGTAGCCAGCCCTTGATTGTGTCTTTATAGGCAAAGTGGCAAAGAGGCAATTATATGGAAACTTCACAAACCACACTCTACCTCACTTTGGTCTAATTACATGAATAATTTAAGCTTTGGTAGCTGGAAGAATCTATATAATTATTAACAATCTTCATTGTAGAAATGAGCTTACAGTCATGTGAGTTGGACAGAGCTTTCGAAAGCAGACTAGCTATGGAGAGCCAAGCTGATAGTGATTGGGCTGAAAGAAAAATGAGATATGCTGGGCAAGATGCCCATTAAGTGCTAAATGCATTCAGAAATATGTGAGAGAATTAGCGATTTGGGCTTATAAGTTTGCCTGATCAGAATTTCTTTTAGGAAACTTTTCATCTCATTCCTATCATGGCTCCTTGATTTACAAAATATAATCGTGCATGTGTTAATTAGTGTGGGTAGTTATTCAAATGTTTCTGATTTAGAAGAATGAAAAGATGAAACCATCCCTCATGTGTATGTGATTTATTTGAGAACAGGTGGAGAAACAAATTATTATAAAAAGCTTGCCAGCTTCCATATTCCAGGAACAGAAGTGCTTCCAAACAGTCTTAAACATACAAGCCTTCAAACTTGAGGGGACAAACCCATCCTCATCAAATAGTCATAAATAGCTCATTGCACACAAAAAAATGAATAAGTAGGGAAAAAAGAAAACGGCCTGATCAGGTACTGAAGTTTTAAATAGTTAGGAATTAGACACTTTATTATAATATCAGAATTATATACTCAAACCTCTTCTGAGAAATTGGATGAATGTAAGTGATCGAGAGCTGTCATACCTATGTTTTATAGATTTTGACACATGATGTTTATACAATTTACATAAATATGTTTCAAACTGGAAAAGATGTTGGTCATCTACTATGTGAAAACATTTGGCCACACATATGTAATTCCTATCAGGACACTGTTCTAAACCCAGTTCATCTGACAACTTACTTAGCCACTCTCAGCCACAGCTTCTTCATGGACAAATGGAAATAATAGTATTTTGTACATCACATAGAGGATGGAAAAAACTAAATGATATCATAAAGGGAGACACACAGTATTTTAATTACTGGTCTGATAGTTTTAAAAAATCAGCATTATACCATACAAATCTCTCCTTCTCTGTCACCCCTTTAATATAAAAGTACAGCATGGATGATTTTCCAGAACTAATTCGAATACAATCAAACATTTCATCAGAGACTCAGATTCACCTTTAAATTGTTTTTTTCCTTCAACAGCCACAAAATTTTGTAGAGCTAAAATATCATCAAACCAGGAGTTCATGTGGGGCAAAGGTTATTTGGATAAGCTAGAGGTCTGATCTAAAACAGATTAAAATACATTTGCATTCCACCTAAAATAGTTGTTTCTTTGAATGTTGGATGCCCTTTTTAGTTTGCATTGTGACTAATAAAATATCCAAAATGAGAATGTTTAAACATATATATGTTGCAAACCCTGAGACCAGAATAAACATGGAGATGATATAAAGTGAGCAAGAAAGCCTAGCTGTTACATTCAGTACATATATCTTTTGGGGGCAGAATAGGAAACATACATGGGTGGATGCTGGGGTGGGAACACTTAAAGGATACCTCCCTTTGCCTATTTTCCTCTGCTTCTTAGTGTTGTACTTTTATGCCATTTCCTCATATACTCTGTCATCACAATTTCAACAATGACTTTCAACACGGACCCTTAAAAATTGTTTAAAAGATGTCATTTTTGGATAATGTTCTCTCTACCTTCACCCAACTTCCATACTCCTAGGAGCTAAGCTGCTGTCCCCTACCCACCCCCCCCCCACACACAAATCACCCATATACATAATCAACATTATTTTGGATTTCCTCAGAAACAGACCTTGAAATAAGAATTTGTCAAATAGGAGACAAGCTTACATTCACCTAACTGCACCCCAATACCGGTAGGTTCTAGCTGAATGCCTGAGGACAAATCACTTATGTTTTTTGAGTCTTAGTTTCCTCTTTTGCAAAACTAGTTAGTAATATCTACCTGGCAGAGTTGTAAGAACCAGAAATAATAGTTATAAAGTATCTGGCACATAATAAATCCTCAAACAAGTATACCCATTTTTTGTGTCATATGATGTATATTTTATTAAGATTTAATTCAGTATGAAAATTCATATTTAACCAATGAACTTTTACTTTCAATCTTTATGTTTCAAGTTTTTTGGCTTGATGACGTTTATTTATTTTTTAATCATTAAAAAAAATTAGTGAGTATATTTAAATGTAATTTTCTCTTTGGTACTTTTCAAGTTTTTTTTTTTAATAGTAACCAAAGCAAAATGCAATTAGGAAGATAGACCTCACAATCCTATTGCAAATGTTTCTGCTTTTCAAAATGGAATAGAAATTATTATTTTGTTGGACTACTTCCTCTATATTTATATCATTCATGTTGGAAAAATAATGAGTATCCCAGACATTTATCTCTGCACTAAAATAATCTGCAACAAATTCATTTAAATTCCTTGATCTTGCAGGGATCTACATTGATCACTTAATTACAAAGATAATTAAGTAAAACTGCTGCACTTCATTTTTTTTTTTCAAATGGACAGATCTAATCTACTATTCAAAGAGAACACTTTAATTTATAGTGGATACAAGAATAACCCGTGTTTCCCAGGCCAGACAGCTTAAGCACTGTAATACAACTGCATTTCTTTGACTCTCTAACCACCTGCAGCAATGGTGGTTCTTCACTATACTCAGATTTCTCCTAACTGGCCTTCTGAATCTCTGGGGATCTCTCTCCTGCTTGCAAATCCAAACCTTTTCTGTGCTGCCTGCACCCCACCATTTTTACTTGCTCTTATTCTGGCTATCATAGTGACATTTAACATCAAAGATCCCAAAGGCATCAATTGATGCCAATAAACCCATTATGGCCCGAACCCAACAGAGAGTCACCCAGACTGCCAACAGTGATGTGTTCCTCAGCTTTTCCAAAGTTTAGATTGGGAGCAGGTCTGGATCACTGCTTGGTCTGCTGTGTTTGTTATCCCTGTGACACCATGTTGTCCAGCATTTATCTCCTTGCCTTGGTGACACCACCATACAACAATGTCAATGGGTGGACATTGTGATTCACTGTGATTGCAGTGAAGTGACTCTTTCACTCCAGACTAAGACACAAGGGTCTGGGTGCTAGGATGGAAGGCAGAGCAAGATGTACACACTCTGTGTTTGTTTACAACTTCTGTGTTTTCATATAAAATGCCTGTTATGTATGTAGTAAATGCTTGAACAAGTGTACCAACTTGTAAACTTTCAAAATTTTGGAATTTGTCAAATAAGCAAAGGGGAACCTTTTGGAAGAATTTTATGCAAAAGACTAATACAAGGAGGTTAGATATAGAAAGATTACTCTGGCTATAGAAAGTTAGATGGGCAGCCAGGAAGCTTCTACACCTTGCACAGCATCCCACACCGACCTGGGACCAACATTTGTACATCGATTCTTTTCTCTCTTGACCTGGGTTCTTTCTTTACATTTTCTCTTTTTGATTAGATATTGGAATAACAGAAACTAAAAATGTATATATCTTATTTTTAAGAGGTTGGATGGCTTAAATATTTTTAGCTTACAAATTTATTAATCCTGGAAAATATCACATAACAATGTCATCTACATTTTTTTCCAAAGGATGAGCAATTTGCATTGTTCTTAGCTATTTGCTTCCTTTGAAAAAATATGTTAAAGATTAAAATGAATTAAGGCAACAATGAGTAATGGTGCTTAAATGTACCTGTGACCCAGTTGTTAAAATTTTTTTATTAAGTATGTTGTTTTATGTCTCATACTTTTAATATATGAATATACCCTTATTTTTCAGGTTATTTCACATAGTATTTTGTCATCAGTGTAGCTTCACTCTCCCTACAATACAGTTAGAAGATAACTAAGTGTGTTTCAGGAAAAAGAAGCAGACGTGTTAGTTTTCCAGATTGTGGGATCATCACCATTTAATTTCCCTGGATGACAGTTTATTCATCTTTATGATATAGTTACAGCTGCTTCAGCTTTCAAATCTACAATCCTAAAGCATCATCATAGATTAAAATTTTTTGTTTTTTAAACTCGATAACAGCATAAATTTCATGATAGTTTTCACAGATCAATGCTATCAAAACACAATTTTGATACAAGGAAATGAAAATATTACTTTGCACAGGGTCTGTTATATAAAAAAATACTAAAGAATTTTTAATAACAATAATAACAGTAATATTTATAATTATAAGCACAAGTAATATAGTTTTTGTTCTCTTATAATTGATCACATTAACCTGATGACAGTTAACTTATTATTTTTCTAAATTGGTTTAGCACTTCTATTGTTTAACCATGTTACCTGGAATTTCATTTTATTTTCCTCTTCTTTCCTTTTTTCTCACAAATTCAGATGATTTCAAAGATATTCTGGGTAATCTTTACTAAGCCTAGTAAGAAGAGTTATTTGTGCAGTTTCTATTAAAATCTATTGGAAAGATAAATACAGGCTAAAGTATAGCACTTTCTTCTGGCCTCTGGTATAAGGAAAGGAAGTATTGGTTACATTTAACTAGTCTAATGGAAAATAAAAGTTCACTACAGGGCTGGAATGTAGCAAATGGCTTTAAATGTGAGCTACATATATGATGTTTCAAAGAACAGCTGGGCCGAACCACCACTGACTTTCTATGAGTGTGCAGTTAATATACTGTCTGTAATGAGTTGATTTGGTAAAAAGTCTCTAAGCCATAAAATTATTGTTCTCACCAAAAGTATAGTTTTATCAAGATTGAGGAAAAGAATTGAAAAAAGAAAAAGAAAGGAAAGAATATTTTCTTCATCAAGCTGGATATAGCTATAACCTGCATATATCATGGATTCAATAGAACAAATTGCATTGTGTTCATAGAAAATTTATCAGACTTAAATAAATGTGCTCTTCTGCTTTTTCTGCCCCTTGTCCCTGAACATCACTCTTAACTACCCCCCTAGCTACCCTCCTCCCCTCAAAATAATCTCTTGTAATAGCCAAGAGCCAAATATTTGTAGGACTGTCCTTTTATATGTAACACATAGTAGGTGTTCAGTAAATACAAATTACTATAGGGCCTTGATTTAGCATTGTGAACGAAGATCGAAATTAGAGTATATTTGTTTAAGTATTTTCAAAAAAGTTAAAGTGGCTGAATTAATCAGTAAAATTTTAAAGATCTCTGTCTCTGTTAAAATTTTCCCTGAAACTTTAGATTGATTATCCCTTTAATGCCAAACGTCAGAGCACGTGCATCGTACCAGGGCTGAAAACACAGTTCTGTTCCACATGTGCTATTTTTTTATTTTATTTTATTTTATTTTTTTGATGGTTGGATGGTTTTGTTGTTGTAGAGACAAGCTGAATGTGTCCATATGAGGTTACTTGCTGGAGATTTATGGTGCAGTTCTTGCTTTTTGTTGACTCTTCTGTGTTCACAAAGAAACACACTGAATTCAGGAATTTGCTTTTCAGCATTGGTCTATTAAAGTAACAGTTTGTACATGATGTGAAAGTCAGCACCATAGATATGGGCAAGACAAGGTCAATGACCTCTGAATGTTCTGAAGCATTTTATTTTTCAACTGTGTTCACGTGGGGGAGAAACTTGGTTTCAGTAGTGTCCTGTGCCCTTTAGACACAGGTTGAGCAATGTTGCTAACATAGTCTTCCTCATTTTTTTTGAACCGCTGGTCTTCTTTTGAACTTTTTACATTTTCCCTGCAGGAAATACCTACATATCTCTCATACTCTGGGAAGTCTTGGCATTCCCTTTCTGAGTTATTTTTCAAAGCAGAAGACAAGCAATCATCAAAAAGTAGTTTAATGGATGTTGTGCATTTTGTTTTTAAGAGAATGGAAATGCTTCTTTTTTTCAGCCTCTGGCTCTTTTAGCCCTCAGGATGAAAAGATTAGAGTGATAAAAGGCACAGACCTACTTTCTGAATATAGGCATTCCCGGTGTTACAGATGAGTCATTTTTCCAAAAGTACGTTTGTCAGTAGAATTTTGAGTTCTTTGCTATAAGAGAAGTTGTTTAAAATTATGGTCAGGTTTCCAGGCTAGCCCAGACAACTATATTCAATCTATGTTATAAATAATATTTGGAACTATTAGTAACTATAGTTGTGAAACTTTAAAACAGGAAGACTGAGGTGCACATCTTTGGACGAATGTACAGTGCTTTGTACTCCCTTCCTGAATCCCTCCTATATCTTCTGGGGCACATTTCTCTGGACTCTAGTGTCCACATGCTATGCTGAGTCATATTTCTATGCTTATAATTAAGCTTTCTTACTTTCCAAAATATATTCTTTGCTCCAAATTTATTCCCTTCTCTCTTTCTTAAATAAAACCACTATTTTCTTAGTTTTTTTGATTCAACTTGGTAATAGTAGGAAAGCCATCTGACTGAATTAATCATGTTTTTGTGCAAAGAATACCCCATAATGCTTCCATGGTATTTGCATTAAAAAGTAGAATGCCTTGTAACTCAAATAAAATGTAGGTGGTTGTACTACAATTTTATTTTCACTTATGATTTTTTCACAAGTGAGGTCCTGATGTAGGCCATGAGAATAAAAGTGTGAATAAATATGGTACTTATCATTTTATAGGGAGACAGGTATATAAACACCAATAAAATTATATAAAGTGTGATGATTATGAATTTCAAAAGAGAATTTTATGAAAATACCAAATCTTACATATCACTGAAGAGAAGCAGGTAAATCTATAACAATATTAAAAAATAATCATGTCTTATCTTCTAAAGACATGCACATTGTTTAACATAGTAAATCTTAATATAGTTACATACCGCTGAGAAACTGTCACATATATGCACCAAGAAATGCTTCCAAAATATCCAAAATAACAAATTGGAAATAACGCAAATGTCTATGGACAGAAGAATGGATAAATAAATTATGGTATATCACAAAGTGAGATATTATATAGTCATAAAATGAAGGAACTATAGCTTAAACCAACCCCATGGATGAATCTTAATACTGTTTATCAAAAAAAAAGTTGCAGGAGATTGATTGACATAATATGGTTTTTATAAGGCTAAACATGGAAAACTTAATAGTACTCCTTAGGAAAACCTGTGACTGAATGGCTGATGAAATGATATTGGCAATATTCTCATTATAATTAGATAATGGGTTCACAGGTGTTTAATTTATTGTTGTGCTCTATAGCTTACACATGTATATTTGTATGTATGAAATTACTGCATAGTAAAAAATATATACATATTTTTAAACGATTGCCTCAGTTTGGGGGAAATAGAAAAGAAGGAACAGTTAATTCTGATTGGGAAGGCTTCACAGGAAAGGCTGTGTTCACTTGAACTTGAAAGGAAAGAAGGGTTTTGGGGGTCAGACAAATGCTGAGTGGTGAAAAGTAGGAAGAGTAACTTGGATTGTGTGTGTGGGAGCTGGAGGTGTACAAGCTGAAGTGGGAGAGGTGAGGGAGGTAATGTGTCATAGTATTCCTCTGCAAGGCAACCAGGTGGCCATGATGCCAACAACCCTTCTTAAAAACCCATGAGATTACCAAGGGAGACTGCCTGGAATGGAAAGAAGTCACAGATAGAATGGGGGTGGGGTGGTAGGGAGGAAACTCAGGTAAAAAAAAAAAACCAGGAAAACCACTTGAAGGAAGGGCTGGAGGAGAACCAGAGGGCACAGAACTAGGACTTTCCAGGCAGAAGGAGGTTTCAAAACATTTTGTTTTATTTGGAAGGAGGCAGCAAATTTGTACTCAGAAATTGATTCTGTCTTTGCAAGCAATTTATTTAGCGGTCTGCAGTGGGAATTATAATTTTATTAGTAGCATGTAGGATAATATCTCTTAATAAGGCAACGAAGAGATAGCATATTACAAATAAATGAAAGATTGATCACACTATTGTCCCAGGCAAGGAGAGATAAAAACAACAAAGTCCAAATTTAGCAGAAATATACCTTTTCGCGTTAGTTTGGCTTCTTGGGAGAAGTGGATTAACCAACGGTGAGCTGATGTCCACCTGTCAGAACAAAAAAAGAAAGCCCCTTGTCGCTAGAGTATAATGCTAGGGAAACAAAGGTGCCAGTTTTGGTGAACAGGCTAGGCTGTTCTGAGGGCTATCATTCCGGAACTGTTGCAGGATTTAGTACCACTGCCAACCAAAAAGTCGCCTTGGCCATGGTGGGAGCAAGTGTCTCAAGGTCTTTGGAGAGCTGTTTAGATCAGTAGTGTGCCTTTCCCACACGGAAACTCTTGAATAGTCATCACGAACTCTCAGTGTTTATAATGTAAATGTCCTCTTGCCATAGTTGCTTCTCCACATGGTTCCTATCAATAAGCCCCCAGTGTGGCCCTTAGCAGCTAAGCTAGTAAGTGCTTATCAATGGCAATAGCTGAGATGATAATATTCTGACACAATTTACCGTATTTTGATATCAAAACAATTTACTTTTAGAAAGAACTTTTTCTGTCTTTGTCATGAACAACTGGATGAAAACGACTTCAGTTAAGCTTAAACAAATGAATTTGAAATCATACTAAGCCAATATATATATACAGACCCATGGCGGGAAGGGTTACATAGCACAGAAAAGAAGTTAACCTAGAAGAAAAGGCAGTAAGGAGAAGCCATCTGAAAAAGAGGGCAAATGAAGTCACAGATAGATTCTAGACAACCTTTAAAATTTCTAAAAGTCACATCTATTGAGTTACCATATCCAATGTCAGGGAGGAGAGTTTCAATCAAATCATCAATGGATAGAAGATTTTATTTTTAATATATTTATTAGTTACTGACACTTCATCTTCATGATCTATATCTATCTATATCTATCTCTATCTCTATCTATCTCTATCTCTATATCTATATCTATATCTATATCATCTATATCTATCTATCTATATCTATATCATCTATCTATATCTATTTCTGTTTCTTTTTTTTTCTTTCTGTTGAAAATTTCTTTTTGTATGCATTTATATCATATTTATCTAAAAATTGAGCAACTCTTGGATGGCCTATTGTGAAAGGAAGAAAGAAGAAAAAGAATTGCCACCTACTGGGGAGCTCTATTCATGAAGCAGTCTCATCTGAGGGCTGGATATAGCTATATTTTCTGGCCTTTACCACATCTCTGTAGTATGTAATGTTAAGAAATAACAAAATCAAAGCTTACACAGGGCAAATGGCTCATTCAAGCCAAAGTTGGTTCAAAAAAGACAGACTGTCTCTGTGAAATCATAGTTTCCCTCCTTGCTCTATAACACACACATGCACACACACACACATACACACACACGGCCTTTTAAAACGTTTCAATTCGATGCACTGAGAAGTTTAATTTCATGACTTTTTCATCGCTGTTGTTCGCATGTCTCTGGCGTTTTTAAAGGTCTGCTTGCCTCTCTTGATGTTTTACCATCTCAGTCTTATCAGTTGCTTCCTTTATGGTGCAGGCTGTCCCCTCGGTGGTACTGTTCTAATAGGTGTGCGTCCCTGGAGAATGTGCTCTGATAAGAGTTGTGCTGTGAGTAGCCTTGTCCCCTGGCTGTATTCTGTTGTCCCTCCTCACACACACACTCCTTCACCTTGACAGGGCTTAGGCCTGTCTTTTCTCACTGACTTTACAAACATACAATTATTTTGTTATTAAAACCATAATCATGCTTTTAGTTGCTATTTATTCCTGGAAACTGCATATCAAAATAATTATTTTTATCTCACTGACACTAAAGTTAGAACTCATAAATTTTATTGTCGTAGTGCATGAATATTAAGTCCACAGTTTCCTGCCTTTAGCTTCTAGGTGAAGAGAGAAGTGCAGTTTTTTCTATAAGGGAGGAGAGTATGGAGGAGACTTGAGAATGGATAGTTTGCAACAACTTCGAGGGGAGAAGTACAAAAGAGCCAAGGGGGAAAGCAGGGAGAGTTTTCCAGCATCACAGGAGGGCCTCCCTGACCCTAATTCTGGCTCCACTGGAATGTGAGCTACTGGCTTGGGAGATAAAAGGAAGTTCAACTATGAACGTTTCCCACTTCCAAATTAACCATCAAGTTGGCTTTCAAAGGTAAGCACAGTGCAGACACTGCCTCTGATCAAGTAGGGGAAATTACTCTTTTTGAAAACAACCTTGAAATTCATTATAAGGTGATGATAGAGCTTTGTGAATTCATTTTTTTATAATGAATCATTATAAGGTGGAAAAGGAAGTTGAACAATGAATAATTCTGTATAACTATACAGAGAAAGGGACTGTAACTGCAGCCTCCCGCACAAATGGAACAGCCTGACTTTGCTCTTAAAGATTGAATTCTTCACGTGGCCTCTGGGTTCTGCTCCTGCTTCATGGTCATCTATATCCACTGCAGCCTCGTCTTGTATCATTTGCCTTCTTGCTGTCTGTTCTAGACTCAGCAGTTCTCAAACATTTTAGTCTCAGAAGCTCTATTCATCCTTAAAAATAATCAAAGACCACAAAGAACTTTTGTTTATGCATGTTATATTTACTAATATTTACCGGATTAGAAATTACAACTGAGTGATTTTTAAAGCATTCTTTCTCATTCACTTAAAAATAACAATAAAAGTTTATTCCATGTTAGCATAAATATTTTTATGAAACTTAAATATGTTTTCCAAAGCAAATATAATTTAGAGTAGTGTGGGTGGCATTGCAAATCTATTTAACATCTGGCTTAATAGAAGAGAGTGGATTTTTGTGTCTGCTTCTGCATTAGAAACTGGGGGTGAGATATCACACATCATAAAGCTTCTCGAAACTTCAGTGTACACTCCTGAGAGAATGAGAGTGAGAAGACAAATAATGTCTAGTTTTAACCTCATGGGCCTCCTAGAAGAGTTTTGGGGACCTCCCAGCATCCTGGATTACACTTCAGAACCACTGCTTCAGACTCATGGGACTTTATTTGGTTGGAAATAAGTAGTAGGATGGCTGACAGGGATAATGGAAAATAAGGTTGGAAAGTGAAGTTGAGTCTTCAGCATATCCTGTCTTATTTAGACATTCCTCATCTTCTGAGAAGAGCTTGAACATTACTGCCAAGAGGCAGACAACCAGTAGGGAAATTCCAAAGCCCACCATGAATTTACATTGCTTTGTGTTTCTCAAGGGTCTTTTTTCAAGCATCATTTTATTTGATCTTTGCCATAGCTCTTTGAGAAAACAGTATGTTTATTATATTTTTCATTCAGAGAACAGAGGTGGCTTGCTCAGTGTCACCCAGTTCCTTAAAGGACCATCAAACCAATACCTGAGATTTCCTAAGTCCTTCACTCATGTAAATTGTCTCCCCTCATTGCGAGGTCAACCCTTGTACATAGGGGCCCAGTGATAGAAATTGTGAGCAGAAGGTGATTGAAAGGAGATATTTAAACTTACTTCTGTTATAGTGACTCGTATATTGACCAGTATACTTCTTTTTCTGATTCTTTAGCAAATAAAAATAGTTAATGTACGAGAAAGGACCAATTGCATTCTTTTACCAGTACAATTAAAGTCTGCATGTCTACAATGGGAAGAAAAGTCACCATTCATTATCAGGACTTGAGATAGTAGATTAAACAAAATGCTCTCCACAAATCGAATTATTAAACTTTTCAACTATCCAAGGGCCATTAAGAATACTTTGGATATGCTCTTTTCAAGGCATCCCTGGACTTGAGCAGAACAGGAGAGGGCAGCGTCCCTGTGCTCTTTGAGGCATGGACTGAGTGCCTGGCTCATCTGTGGTCTTCATAGCCATGTCTGTCATGATTTCTTCCAATACCCTTTCAGCAATGACCTCCTACCATCTGCTGAGAGGAAGAACAGATTTCTTGAATTTGTGCTAAACTACCCTCTGTTCGATTACAAATTGCAGGCTTTTTTATACTGAATGTTGATTTACACTCTCATTCTTTCCTTTGAAGATTGGGTCTATAGAGGGTGTCCAGATAGTTCCAAGGACCATTTTGATAGTAGCTTTTTGTTTTGTTTTGTTTTTAATTGTAGCCAAATACACATAACACAACAGTTATCCTCTTGACCATTTGTAAGTGTACAGTTCAATAGTGTTATAATGCAATCAACCTCCAGAACTTTTCTCCTTAGAACAACAACTCTCAATTCCCTTCTCCCCTCAGCCCCTGTAATCCACCATTCTACTTTCTGTCTCTATGAATTTGACTACTCTAAGTACCTCATGCAAGTGGAACCATTTGTCATCCTTTCGTGACTTGTCTATTTCACTAAGCATAATGTCCTCAAGGTTCATTCATGTTGTGGCATATGTCAGAATTTCATTCATTTTTAAGGATGAATAATATTCCATTGGTTATATAGACCGTATTTTGTTTATCCATTCATCTGTCAATGGACATTTGGGTTCTTCCACTTTTTGGCTATTGTACACAATGTCACTATGAACATACAAGTGCAAATATCTCTTCAAGACCATGCTTTCAATTCTTTTGAGTTGACAGTAGCTTTTGGTGGAGCAAATTAGTTAGCACATCTGTAAGGCAGCAGCCAAGGAGGCCCCAGTGGATCTGAGGAGCACAGAAATCATCGACCATGACCTTGGCACAGCCTGCTTTTCTGAGGTAACTGCTCATGTGAAAAGCCTGTAACAGATGAACTATTTTAAATGGAGACTCAGTTTGGAGAGTTCTAGCTACTTGAAAATATGTTTTATGTGATTTTATGTTGTGAAATTTTTTTCCCAATAGAGCAACTGAAATAGCTTATAGTTTTATGCTGTATAAATTGGGGCAGGGCAGGGGGGTGGGGTGGGAGGGCTCTATAAAGATAATAACATTAATTTTTTTGGTCCTTTGAAGAATTAGAAATTTATTCTATGACTCTGATCTGTAGCACATCTGAAATGAATTATAATTTATATTCTTTGAGAGTATATATTTATAATTATTTTAGTCAAATGCTTGTTGGAATGTGTAAATAACATTACTGAGTTTTATGATTATCATTTTGAGTCAGCCTAAGTCTTTACCTTGCTGTAGATTTTTCCTCCCTATTCTAGACCAGACTCGCTTTAATTATTTTTATGTTCCTATTTATTCATACAACTTTTTCATTGTATCTTTCTGAAAACATATATGAATGTGGCTTGCATGTGTTTTCTCTTATTTGCAATCGCTAAATGAAAATGTTAATGAGAGATCTCTTTGGATCTATCACGAATTACCTACTTTATTTTTCTATAGCAACATCCTCCTTAATCCAGAATGTCTCAGCCACGGGGTAGTTTCTAGAAGGGAGGCAACTCTTATTATGTGTAGTATGAGAGTAAGTTACCACCAGTTGTTGAATTATTTCTAAACTATTTTTTCCTCTTTCTTTTTGCTCACCCTCGCTGTCTCACTGCCTCTGGGAACATGGAACGCGGACCTGCCCATCATTTGGAAAATTGTTGTCCCTGGGCACTGGGACATGGATAACGTGGGTGAGTTCTGATTTTAATGTTTAAGCAATTGATTTTGTGCTTTATTTGTAGAATAACAAAACTGCCAAATGAAATAGTTTGATGTGAAAGTATCTTCGGCACCCCAGTGCCTGTGTGCACGTACCTCAAGTGCCTTTGGTTATAGTTAATCCTCCTGCATTAGAGAGGGAAATATCCTGAGGCATACTATTAGCAGCATCCAAACTCAAATGAAACAAAGATGAATCATATTGATTGACAGAAGCTGATATTTAAACCTCTGCTGTTGGTTTTCTTTTTCTCTTTTGGGTTTATGTGATCCTTAATAATAGTTCTTTATAACAAAACAATTAGAAAATATCTACAAAGCTTGAAACTGAATTTTCTAAGACTCCTGTTCAGTTGTTTCTGTAAATCACACACCCCAACTATTCATAGCTACATTTATGGCAGATGCAAATATATTTATTTTTGTGATGTTGGCATTGTTTTTAATATAAACCCACTGGAAATGGTACTTTGTTGATATTTTTATTTTAAATTAGTCATGAATCTTGACATGAAAACTTCCCACTTCAATTGGTCCTTTGTTGATGGCTTCAAAACTCAAGGCAGCATAACTATTAAATATCAAGCTCAAAATTTGTATTTCTATAACTGAGCAATAATGTTGTATAGGGCACTCAGCTGTTCTTCATGTGAGGCCAGGGATGGGAAAGAGGGTTTATGTCTGCTGGTAGACTTCTTGCTGTGGAATGGAGACTAGAAAACAGGCAGGTTTTGAATACAAAAAAAAAAAGATATTTAAATATATTTTTTTCTAGTTCTTGAGCATGTAGGAAGCAGGATTCCAAGAAAAGCCTTTGATTGACATCATGTTATAGAAGAGGCTGGGGCAGTATCATCTCTGTGTTTTTAAAAGTATTTTGCATGGCTGATTACTGAAAATAAAGAAATCTGTTGAGGTATACTTCTGAAGGAAAGTCAATTCCACTTCTATCCTGAGTCATTTCCCTCTAAATCAGTTTCAAACTGTTATGTTGCTATATTAGCCAGTTGAGGTGGCAGGATTTCACTTACTGGCTGCAAACACATTTGTCATTGCAATCTGTTATTTCTGAAATTTCTAAAATTATATTGAATATTAGCATGAAATTTGACATCAGTGTTTGTAAAATTTTCTATTCTGGTGTAAGTGATTTGGGAATCTTTATCTTAGATGATTTACCTACCCATAAATATCCTAAGGAATATGTGTCATTTGAGTTTAATTTGTTGAGCTGTGAGTTGCTGATTTGACATAATCACCACCTAATCAGCTGTTTTGCTTATTGGGTTATGTTATGATTCTTCAGTTCCACATCTAAAATCTCCTTTCGGGATTCACATTGTATGTTTTCCTCTATATATCTCTTTGGGTCTTTTCTTCATCTCCCTTTTTCTCATAAATGGTAACCAGCTGAACAATCATCCTTAAATCTCACTTTCCCGACCAATAATAAATAATCAGTAGCCACAATCTACTTTTAAATTGATCGTGAGCCAAATCTTGTGAATTGTCCTTTATCTGGGGCTTTAAAAGCCTTCTAAAGGTAACTGTTTATGAGATGATCAGGAAATCTTCAGAAATCTCTGATCCAGAAGTAGCAAAGAGTGAGCAAGGGTGTTTTCTTATTATTTTTTTTAACCAACTCTTGTAGTGCATGTGTGTCCTCCTTAGATTCTCCCTCTCCTCTTTCTAAGGGCTCTTTCTAGTGAGGAGTCTCTTGACTTGGGGGGTTTTTTGGTTTTATTATTTGTTTTTGTTCCACTTATAGAGATAAAGATAAGTGGCTCTGCAACGTAAGGAGCTACGGTGGGTCAATAAGGGGTCATTTTCTTAAAAAAAAAAAAAATGAAAAGCTGGCAGATTTGTCATACTGACTGACACAATTCACTTCCTGTAATGTGTAGGATCACATATCATCATCACCATCATACTCAGCATCATCCTCAGATGATTCTTCTCTCCCAGGCCCTGGGTTATAGATTTTACATAAGTCCCATTTAATTTTCATGACAACCTCATGATACAGGAACATTTTATCATCAAATTTTATAAATGACCAAACAGATACAACTTAACTTTGCTGAAATCTGCTAGGGTCATTTTCATAAAACATTTCCACTATACGCATTTTCCTTTAACCAGTTTAATATACTTTTTAACTCTTCTGTACCTCCAAAGATAGAATTTTAGTGCATCTCAGACAGTACTTTGTCATGTACAACTAAATTTGTCTTTATCAGGCAGTTACGTAAAGTTCTTTCATGAATCAAAAGTGACAATCCTATGGTGGCAGGGAATGAAGGAGGCAAGAGTGATTATGCTAAAAGTCATAAAAGGGTGATTTGCCATATGAAAGTGATTTCTGTTTCTAGAAAAGCTGGAATTTTTGTCTCTGGCAATATGATCATATTTGAATAGAACTAATAGTTTTGGAGGAAAAAGTCAAGCAAAAGCTAACTCCCCCCCTCCCACCAAATTTAGATAAACACTGTCTTTGAGTGTTATTGAGCTCCTAAAATTAATCATGAGTATTTTCCTAATAGCTAATTTTCTCCTTTATTAGTCAGGGTAATAAGGCCCTTCTCAAAATTAGAAAGATATGAAAAGCAGAAAGTTATCTTGGTTAGCTAGCTTGCCTTGCTTGACTTTTCAAGGTACTCCATTGACGATGTAGAATCACTAGAGCCAAGCTATAGGAGTGTTTGGCCAGAATGCTGACATTTCCAGTCACCTAAGGTAGGCAGACCCTCATTGTATCTTACTTGAGTTCTCTACAGATTGTCAAACCTTTCTTTTCATCTTTATCTCATCCTCCATCTGGCTCTAGAGAGACATAGCCAACCTATAAATCTGACCATGCCTCTCTCTGACTTATATATCCCAGTGGTTCTGTATTTATTCTAGTAGTGCTTCTCCACCACAGTACTGTAACAGCCTGATGAGTATTGGTCATTTGTGTGGTTGTCTCAAGTAAGGTGTTACTAATAATAAATCAAGTATTAAAGTTTAAAAATTATTTATGTATTTAAATAGGCTAGATTCAAGTTTACCTCTGTGGCAACATTATTTACACTCACTTTTATTCTGTATTATCTCTCGTGTATGCGTGGGAAAGAGAGGGGGGTGATGCCATGGCTACCAAGGGACTGGGGATTGTATAAAATCATCAGCCTTGCTTATCTGTCTCATAGCCTAATGGTTTTTGGCACAGCTAATAATTCTGCTTATCAAGAGTTTCCTTAGTGCTCGTGAGTTGTGATATTATAGTGATGAACTTACCATGTAATTTTACTCACAGACAATTTCTAGGTAAGAAGGAAGACAAAGATATAGGAATAAAGTTCTAGCATTTATATTGTATGTAATGATGCTATGAACATTCTTACCCATAATGATAGATATTTATGATTACCAAATGAACAGCTAAATGATGAAAAAGCAAAACTTGCAAGAAGATAAGTCATATGAATAAAGGTTAAATGTGTACATTTCACATATTTCAATAACAACAACATATTTACTCTTCAACAAACCAAGGTGTTGTTCATACCATGCTCATCCTCCCAAAAGGTCTGTGATGCTTTTTGCTTTATTTTCCCAAAAATTTTGGTAGAGATGAGCAGTGGAAAAATCTAGAAGTATAGGTTGCATGGAAAAGTCTTCTGTCTTGTGTATCAGTCTAAAATAAAAGTCAAAGAGGAAGCTCATTAGGATGACCTGCAAGTTTTACCCTATTCTGCCTATTTCACTCTTGGCTCCACCCTTTTCTCGCATGTCACTGCTGCTATGCCCATGGTTGTAACCTGCCTTTAGCATCTCAGGAAGCCCCATGTATCCCTCATGAGATTTTTCTCATCTTCTTCCTTCTGCCTCCAACTTCTTACCTGGTTTTTATCTAGTAACTCCTGCTTGTCTTTTATACACAGATCCCACGAGAGGTCTGTGCTGACAACCTTCCTCTCCCTACCCTACTGGGGGTAAGAATCCTGACTCTTACAACACCCTGCATGTGTGTCTTTCTCACACAACTTTACATATTATAAGGGAGTGATAGATTTGCTTCTATATCCCCCCTATTGTTTTATAAAATTGGAAAGAACTGGGACTTTATTCTTTAGTAATTTCTTTGTGCCTAACACCTAAACTTTGGTAGGCTGTCATAGGTTGTATTTCTTGACTGTGAAGTAAACATTGGTGGCCAAGGTGTATTTATTATCAAGGGCACCTTAGACTACTGCCAAGGAAGATAGCAGGACAAGGTAGAGGGGGAAGCTGGGCTGTGTTGTGGTCCCCATAGAGCCCTCAGCCCACTCTATGGGGAGCCCTGGAACTGGGATGATTTCCAGGTTGTTTCCTATTAGAGCAGGAGGGGCCGAGAATTTTTACCTCCCCGCACCCCATAGCCGGTCATTTGGAATGCAGGCTACCCTGGAGGAGGTGTGACCTGGGCGCAGCAGCTTTTTTCAGTGGAGACAACCCCCAGAGAGGGGAGACAGCTGAGTGGAGAGCTGCCTTCTGGCAGCACTTCTAGTAGGTGAAGGACTATAAATTCTGTATTCCTGTTTGGGGATGTAGGTACTATGTATATCTCATAGTGTCCACCATATAATCACATAAATTTTTTTTTTGTGAATTTAACTGAAGAAGAAAAAAATGTCTGTGAATTTGGAAAATTGGGGATAACAGGAGGAAATAAAACACCTGGGCATTTTCTCTCTGCTCTATTAATAGAAATGGTTTTATTAAAATGGATTTCTCTCTGAAAAAGGAAATATGATATTTAAGGACTGCTTAAGCTTTAAGCCTTTCAACCCTAAAAGCAGTAAATGCACTGTTTGTAACTATTCCAAATGCTTAATTGACTACCCAAAGGTACACAGGACAGCACTATAGCAGCTGGTAAGGGACCAAAAACAAAACAAAACAAAAAAACAAAAAACAAAGTCAAATATCAAGGCGATTTCAAATCATTGGAAGATGAGGATGTAGACAATGGATCATAATACAAAGCAGAAGGAAACCTTGGAATGAGATGTCATATGAGCTGAGCTTTGAACCTCCAGAGACTTGGGTTTGCCTCTTCCAGGAAATGTTAGCTTTTACTTTTCTGCCTGAAATAATATCTCATTCCACTTACAGCTTCTTCAATCACTGACCTCTGTATTGGAAGGAGGGGCACTCTTACCAAATCCTACAGCTGCCACTGAAATCAGAATCATAACCCTTCTTTTGCTATTCCACTCCCAGACTCTAAAAATGAAATGACACTTGCACCTCTCAGGTTTGGTTTGTGTAGGAGAACGAAGTCTCCAAACACGGGACTATACTTCAATTCCACGCTGGGCTGACAGTCTCCTACAGATCGTACCTTCTGATGTCATCTCATAATCACCTCCCCAGGCTCACTATGGGCTCTTGCCCCCTCTTCATGCGTCGGAGCCCTGTACAAGTTGGAGGTAGACCCTCATTTCCACTGTGTCTGAAAGAAAGTGCCTTTGTTCACTTTCCTTTCTCTGAAAGAGCCCCTCCCCCTTCCTTTCAATGACTTCTCTGTGTATGTAGTTCTTTTGTTTTCTCTACCTTATCTTTAATTGCTAAGGTAATGACAGTGCTAATGACTAAGGCATTACATTTCTCTCTCTCTCTCTCTCAAGGTTTATTTTAGTAAAAAGGAAAAAAAATATGAAGCATACTGAATTACAATAGCAAAGTTCTAAATTATGCTCACGAGGCAGTGTTGATGATAAGAAACTGGTTAAACATTACTTGGCTTAGAAAGAGATTGTTCTCAGGACCAATACTGAGTGTCAGCGAAATGAAAAACAATTGATTCATCAAGTTCTTTTTCCCCTGGCATGTAGAGAATGAGCTTATTAGCTAGAGAAAGTTATCCTAAAATCTATTTCAGTCTGTTGCTTTCTTTATCAAACATTTTCCTTAGTCCTAAAGTCCTATATTTTAAACATTTAAAACATCAACTATTCATTCTCTTCTGAATTTTCTGAAATTGGTACCCTAGAGAGAAGAGGAAGGCAGGACTGTAAATCCATTGGGTCTGTATTGATCTGTCCGACTAGATGTAATACCCCGTCCTTTGTGTCATGCTGTAAGTAGTTATGAGATGCCTGGCTCACCTTTACCTTCTAGGAGATAATTTGAATCTAAGGTTTCCTTTGTAAGAATCTGTTACCTTATTGTCAATGCTGACTACAACACTGGCAGGAAGGATGGAGAAAGTGCAGTGTTTAGGGGGGAAAGGTGTTAGCATGTGTTTCCTATACTACAGGACATGTCACTAGCCTCCTCCTACCCATCTGAAAAACTAATTGAAAAACTTTATTAAATTGTAGCAGAATGACAACTTTATCAGCAGTATGGGAACTTGGTATGAAAATACACAAAGTTCAATTACTAATTTTTAGATGAAAACATCTGTCAGTTTTAAAGGTATTGGAACAAGCTATAATTTTAATGTAGTTTATTCAATTCATCCTGTTTTTATTTTAGACAATAAATTGCTTAAGAACCCCAAACTCAGTTTCTGTGTTTTTTTTTAAATCACCTCCGTCATTAAAGATCATCTACTCCTAAATGCTATTATTCTTCTTTATTCCTATTAGTTTGCATCTGTAAATCATTTATGGTAGGAGAGTAATAATTTGAATTTAGGAAATGGATTTAAAAAAGAAATCAGCTTACATATGAAGAATATGAAGTAAATATCAAAGAACATTTGTTTTTCATAATTGTTTTGATTTGATGGGTAAAAATCTCGTTATGTTTGGAACTGAATTCTTGGGATAGTGCTGCCTTCATAACTATCAGACTCTGATTCAGCCAGTTTCTTGGACTTTCTCGTGAAGAATTTATGCGAGGTCAATGATTCGTACTTGTTCAAAGGTTACTCTGCCACATAATTCAACCGTCAGCAGAACTAGGACTTGCCCAGTCCAAGATTTCATATAAATCTGAGAAAAAAAAAGAAGGAAGGAAGGAAGGAAGGAAGGAAGGAAGGAAGGAAGGAAGGAGGGAGGGAGGGAGGGAGGGAAGGAGGGAGGGAGTGGAGGGAAAGAGGGAAGGAGAGAAGGAGGGAGGGAAGGAAGAAAGAAAAAGACAGACACCAGCACATTTTATTGCCTGGTAAACTGAAGGACCAGTGTCAGCTATGTCAGCACGAGAGTCTGGAAATGAGCAAGGGTTCTTCTTGTTGCTTATTAGTCTGAACTTCTCCTATTGAACAGGTAGGGTTGGAAAACCAGCCCTGAACTAGCACGGGGGGATCCTCTGACCTAACAACTGTGAAGGAGACAGTGGTGTTTTTATCCTGCAGCAGTGAGCAATCACTAAATTTGGTGGTTTATCTCAGAAGTCTTATCTCCTCCAGCTAGAGTCCACTGTGAAGCTCAAGAGTGCAGTCAGAGCCTATTTTTAACTGCAAGTCCCGTGGACCCATAATTGAACATGTGGTTTGTTCATTTCAGAAGCCCCGCCCTCCTCATACGTCCCACAATGCATAATTAGGTCTTCTTACATTTCTGCATTGTGGAGCACCACGAGATTTGCATGTGTATTGGGTGTTTTGCCTTTTGCCAGGGCGCTGGTGTTTTTAAGAGTCTTTTGTTTGTTTTCAATGTCATGAAGTATCTGAGAGCCACGCCCACTTTAGACACATCAAAACATTAATATTGTTAAAAAATCTTTGCAAGTATTCAAAAAAGGCTTTATCCCCCATGCGTTCTGTACCTCTTCCCTAAATGAAATTTAATGTTTGCATTGACTTTAGAACCTTACAGCTTTGACTGTAGCACCATTTTTGCAACTAGTGCTTCTCTGTAGTAAGTGTTAATGGTCCCATCCATTGTCATGGCTTCTTATCGTTGGGAAAAAAAAAAATTCTTTACTACTGGTACTGTAATTTTTGGAATACAGAAATTTTTAAAATGAAAGTATGTAAGTGTCTTTGTGGTTTTGCTCTCAATAGTTAATGATTTTCCTTTCTTTTTCTTAATCACTCCAAATCTTGGACAAGGGGCTCCACCTAGTGTAAGTTTTAGGTTAAAGAATGGTATGGCTGTTAGGACAGGCAAAAATTAACTGAATGTGTGCTCCTTTATGATAAGAATGCCAAACAAAAGATAGTGAATTTTTATAAAATTCTTTTATGGCTCGGATGATTCATGTAAAACAGTGACATAGAAACATTCTCATTCCTTCATTTTCTGCAAATTTCTACTTTTATATCTTTTTTTAAAAAACACAATTATATTACTTCTGTGTATAAATACAGTTTTAGGTTGTAAACATTTTCTTTGCCTGTGGTAAATGGATTTAGATGCAATTTTCCAGTGGTGTAATAAGAAAAGAATCTTAAATGAAACAGTTTGAGATATCATAACAGTTAGTAAACTTAGAAATACTGTCTGAAATTGCAAGGGCCTATATTTTAGATTGACATTTATATTTAATAATCTTCAAAATGTCTATAATTACACTTTGAAAATATTTATTTTTTATTCAGCTTTAAGATTCAGATTTTGTACTCAGCAACCACTAATTATAGTTGTACTACCGATGTTAAGTTTTTTTACAATATTGAAAATATCATTGTAGTGTGGTACTCAATTTCTTTATATTTTTTCTCATATAAGGGGATTTCCAGTGCTTATAGCCAGTGTTAGTGAGTTCTAAGAATAGAAAGTGTATATGTCTATAAAAGATGAAATACTAGACTGAAGTAACACTCTTCAGAAAAAACCACCTAACCACGATGACATCAACAGCCAAGAGATGTAGAGTTGAGAAATTCACTTGAAAAAAGTATCCCCTCACACTGCTAGATTATCTGACATGCAGTCTTATTTTCTAACATTGTGTATTCCCTTACACACTTAGTTAAGTTCAAGTGTATAGTATAGATAATCTGTGCTGTAGGAGTTTGGATTGCTAAAAGCACAGTTCTCTTTTCCACTTTCCCTTCTCCAAAGATGAGAACTTTCCTTCTGGAATTAAAGTGATACAATGAATCAAAGCACTATTATCTAAGAGCAGTGGTTCTTAAACTTTTGGGAGTTGGTAAATCTTTGCACTTAAAAATTATTGAGGACCCACAAAGAGCTTTAGTTTAAGTAAGCTATATCTATTGACATTTACCATTTTAGAAATCAAAATGAATAGTATTTTTAAATATGTATTCCATTCAAAAATAACATTAGCAAAGCCATTCTGTGTTAATGTAAATGGCATATTTTATGAAAAATAACTATATTTTTCAAAACAAAACAATTTAGTGAGAAGAGTAGCATTGTCTTACATTTTTTCTAATCTCCTTAATATCTGGGTTGATAGAAGACAACTAGATTCTCATCTACTTCTGCATTTAATCTGTTATAATACATTGTTTCGTTTAAGTATATTAAGAAAATCCAGCTTGAAAACTGCTGGTCTAAGTGAGATGAGACCTCGTTTCAAATCTTAGTTCTTTCATTTCTCAGTTGTGAAGCTATAAGAAGTTACTTAACTTTTGGCACAAGGGTTACAAAAATGAAAAACAATGTGCACACAGGATCTGGTATACTTGAATAAATGGCTGTGATGCCAAAGCGATGTCAATGATGAAATGCTCCTGGTGGTATGAAGCCCAGATTCAGAAAGTGAAGTCACATTCAGCTTGGGGGGTCTCAGAGTAAAACTTTGTGGAAGATAATAATACTGTTGACAAGGCAGAATTCATCGCATTCCTGGGTTATGTGGCTTAGTCCATTCAGTCTTCTGTCCTCCCAAACTAGAATGAGGCTGATTTGCAGGGTTTGCACAACCTTCCTAAATTTTGAATACACTGCACGACAGAACTAGTTATGATGGTTATTATTGGAAGACACATGACACTACAGGGTCATAGTTACGATGAAGAAGGTCAATGGAGGCCATTCCTAAGGGAGGGTCCTGAAGCCAAGTCATGTTACAGGGAAATGAGTTTGCATGTTCTGAGTCAGAAAGGAGGTTATAAGATAAGTCCAGAATATGGGTCAGAAATCTAAAAAGCAGAAAGACCAAGGTGTGAAAGCCAAAGGGGCCTTGAGGAAGGCCTGGTGGCATCAGCCACAAGGCTAGGAACAAACAGTAGGATGAAGCAAGACCCCTAAGCAGTCTGGGATGGGACAAGGCAAGAGTGTGAAGGATTTTGGTTGAAGCCAAATCTTATAGACTTTTATCTCCATGGTCTTAATTAGTTTCAGGGAAAGCTGGGAGAGGATATTTCAAAATGCTGGAAAACATATTCCTTAAAAATAATTTTAAAAAATTTATTCAAAAGGTTTTTGAAAAAAATATGTCATTAGAAGACTATGAATGTGACCCTATGAAAAGAATCTTCAATTGCATTTTCAGAAAGATGACATAATGTTTTTTTTTCAAAAGAACATTTTAGCTGCAACAATAGAACTGCCACAAGAGGTTTATCATTTACAGGAAAAGGAAAAATGAAACATCAAAACTCTTACTCTCTGCTTCAGATAATTAGAATAAGGGTTTCCTTTCCTTTCATATTCTCAATGGTGTTGGGTAAAACTAGTTTTGCCAACTAACTTGAGTGTCTCTGGCTCAGACACATTTTTGTGTCTGTGGTGGTCATCCATAAGTTTCAGTGACTCGTATGCGACCTGCCTAAGAAGACCCTGCTAATAAATACCAGGTTTCTGATTTGGCTGTGTTATTTTGGGTAGGTCACACTCAACTTCTGAAGGTCTCAATCTATTCATTGATAATACTAGGAAATGGGATTAGAATAGTGGTTCTCAAAGTGTGATCCACAGACCAGCAGCATCAATATCACTTGGAAACAATTAGAAATACATGCCAGGGCCCCATCCCAGAACTACTGAATCTTAAATTGTAGGAATATGACCCCGTGATCAATGTTCTGACATGCCCTTCACATGATTCTGTGCATGCAGTTTGACAGCCACCATACTAGATGATCTCTAAGGCCCCTTCTAGTTTCAGAGCTGTAAGATTCTCAGAGTCATTTCATAGTTTAACTATTTCCAGAAACATTTCTGCCTTATTGTTTATATACAAAAATATATGCAGAGCAGTAATTTAATTAATTTGGGGTTTACACTTTCCTTAAAGATTCAAAAAGGGCAGTAATGATTCTCTGGGGTTGGAGGGCAGGAAGGGATCCACATACTCAAATATACATTGACTTTATATATAATTTCAAGAGGTTTGTAGAATCCCTAACACCCATCCATGGTCCTCATGAATTTGGTTAGGAAGTGACTTAAAAGAATAAAGAAGAACTGAGTTAGAAAATTTTCAGTAAATTGTTAAGTACATTTCTAGGTGTTCTGGAATAGACTCATCAGATACATTTCCTCTAGTTTCCATTTGTTAAATATGTATCAAATACTGTTAGGGAAGGCACTAATTTAGGTTGTGGGAAGGGATATATCCTACTCTCTATGAGCTTTCACACAATTATGTGCAAAAGTGGACAGAATGGTACCAAGTAAGCCACATATTCCTTCTGCCAGAAAATATTTGGGGTAAATTCTCAAAAGAGATGGCACGTAAGTTGGTCTTTGGAGATGAGCTAGAGGGATACTTACATGCTGAGAGGATGGTGTGAGGAAAGGCTGAAGGCGAAAGCCTCTGGGAGGCCCAGACAATGGAGGAGATTTCCATGAGGAACCCATATCTCCTTCTAAGTTTCTTCAAGGGTTACATAAAAATCCCTAAAAAGAGATGAAATGGAATCCTTTTCTTCCCACACGTTAATGTGCACGGTTATCAATTCTCTGCTTTTGCTCCAAGGATTTTCTCGAAAACAGAGAATTTCTTCCAACTGAGGATATTGGATCTTAAACAACAAGGCTACTTTCTTAAAAGGTGAACTGTAACCATTTGCCCACAAGACATTTTCTAGAAATTTCAGCTATATATATATTAAATATATATGTTAAATTTTATTATTAGTTTCAAGTTTCAGCTATATTTTTACTTCAACTTTGAAAAAGCCAAAGATGGGTCATTTTAGAGCAATAGTAACTAAATTGCTTACTCTCAAATGTGCCTAGTGTGAATTGGTTAATTCTGTATACTTCGTTGTTACTCGTAAGACATGGCCTTTTTAGTCTGTTAACAAGATTTTAATTAATTCTTATAAGAAAGATAATTTTATACTCACTTCCTAGACCTTTCCAATTATAATTACAATAGTTGTGTCTTGATGACCTCATGTGGCCCAACATCATTTCTTGGCTGTTTAATTTCAGAAAAAAATAGGGGAATGTGAAAGTGCTTTCTCATTTGATTGACTCTTCATTGTTAGTATTCACTGCTACACTATATGAGGACTTTGTTACTGACAAAGGCTGCTTACAGTCACTGTGAGAGGAAAAAAATAAAACTTTTTAAGAGATGGTTTTAAGGCTACCTTCTAAAAAGTTGATTGAAGGAAAATGATACTATTGCTTTGTGTAAAGTTGGAGGATATACCATCCATGATCAGAATTCAGGTCAACAGAATTGAAAGTTCGATAGTCTGTACTTAAAATCACCAATGAAATGAACTTTTATGGAAAATACATTATATCTTTTTGTGCATTTTAGTACAACCCAAGGCCTAAGGAGAAAAAATGTTTTTTCTCTCTACCTGTTAAACAGAATAGGAAGTCCAATAACGTCAAACAGAATAGGAAGTCCAATAACCTTACCTTGTATGCATTTAAAGTAATCAAAAGATCTTACCTAATGAAGAATTAGTAGCAACATAGGAAAAGTGGGTAACAGATGTTCAGAATTTTGTCAGCCAAATTATGCCTTGGAACCATGCTTGGACAATGCTGAAGAATTCGTCATGTAGTTCAAGGGGTATGATGTGCTGTTGTCAGTGGTTCTCATCATTACAATCAAAATGGGGAGTTAGAAATATTGCTGCCAAGACCCACCAATTAAGTCTATATCTCTAGAGATTGGTGTTTAAAGTTCCCAGGTTCTTGTATACAATTACAGTCAAGATGTACTGGCCTTCATGACACCTACATAGGTTTCACATTTGGGTGATGCTGTGATTAACAGAAAGATGCCAATAGATACAGCCAGAAGATATGTTTATTGTTTTTTAATGGCAATTGATTTGAAAACACTCAGAAATATTACATAACATAGCAGGTTCCCATAGGTATGATCTTCCAGGCTGTGGTTGATAACACCTATGTGGTGTGAAGGTCTCCCAGGGGCAGGTAGCAACACTGGCCATGCTACCTTAAATTCTGTCTGCTCCTGCTTCCCCACCCCTCTGCCCCTTTCCCTGTCTCTGTTCTGAGGGTGGCAGGGCTGGCTACTGTGTTCCCTGCTCACAGATAAAGTAGCTGGTGCTACCTCCCTTTTTCCCACACATTCCTGAGTGTGTGCTGCCAGGCTGGAGGGAGGAACCCCTGAGGGCATCCTTCAGCCAGCCCAGCCCAGATCCCCAAGCCTCTCACAGCCTTTCCTGCAATGGCCAATTACTAGTTTATTTAACTTCTCTGTTAAAGAAATCATTTTTGTAATTAGAGGTTTTTTCTTTTTTTTTGGTGTAGTAACTTTTTAGGTAACTGATTTATCACAATAGTTGATTAGCTTGTTGTCGTACTCTGTTTTTGAAATGTGAGAGACACTAAGGAAATTCATCACTGTCTAAAGCATTTTTGTTTAAGTGCATACCATGCTTAGCTTAGTATTCTGTCATAGGAAAGAAATCCAGAGTGCCCCTCAGACAATGGTTGGCCTGGTGGTTATTTGGCAATTATTTCCTTTTTCTGGGAAGGGGAGAGGCTGGATAAGCTTACGTCACACATCTATTTTGTTGTGTTCTGCCTTTCCTGAAAATGATATATTGAAATCTTTTAAAATTTTTTGTTTGATTTCACTTTTCTTTCACTCTTGGCATTTCTTTTATATACTATATTTATGAGTCAGAATAAAGGTGAGATTCTCACACAAGTTTGACAAAAGAAAATGACATATTCAAAATTTTAGCAATAATTATGATGCCATTTAAGATTTATCTTTCTACTATTTCTTCTACTTTTCCCCCTAAGCAAATTATATTATTTATCCTAAGCCTGAAAAGTGAGTGATTAGAGTATATAAATTCCATTAACATTTATGAAATGGAAAAGAGAGAAAATGATGGATAGATGATGATTTCATTTGAGTTTTTTTTTTTTTTTTTATTGATTCCAGGGTTAGATTTTCTTCTTTCCCTCATTAAAATTCTTCTGAATTTTATTTTATTTTTTAAATTATTATACAATACATTTTACCTTTTGTGTGTACTTTTTCATGTGTATGGATTCACATAACCACTACTGACACAGTCAGGATACAGAATAGTTCCGTCAGCACAGAAAAGCTCCATCATGCTGTCCCTTTGTGGTCACACCTGTTCCACATCCCTAGCCCCTGGAAACCACTGATCTCTTCTCCCCTACCATGGTTTTTTGTGTTTTCTAGAATGTCATGTAAATAGAACCATGTAACCTTATGAGACTGGCTTCTTTCACTCAGCATAACGCCTTTGAGATTCATCCAAGAGGTTGTATGTATCAATTATTTGTTCCTTATTATCGCTCAGTACTGTTTCAATGGCTGGATAGGCCTCAGTGTGTTCATCCATTCTCCCACTGAAGGATGTTTAGATTATTTCCAGCTTTTAGCGATTATGAATAGAGCTGCTATAAACATTTATGTACAGTCTTTTTCTGTGAATGGAAATTTTCACTTCTCTAGGGTAAATGCCTCGGAGTGTAGAATGACTGGATCACATGATGGGAACTTGATAAGAAACTGCCAGACTTCTGGAGTGTCTCTATCACTCTTCATTGCCACCAACAATGGAGACTTCCAGTAGCTCTGCACCCTTTCGGCGCTTGGTGTAGTCAGTACTTTATATCTAGTCATTCTGATAGATGTTTACTGGCCCCAGGGTGGATTTTATGGGGGTGGGGGAAGGAGTGGGCCTTGGTATTCTATGAGCTCATTATTTACCCTGCAGAGTCAGAGGTGCCTTGAGACCTGAAACGATGTTTTTGGAAACAGCTCTTCCTTAACACTTCATCTAGGCAGCTCAGGGTACCTGTCCTAGTCTCTTCCTGACCAAGCTTTGTTATCCAAAGAAGAATGAGAAGGGAGAGGATAGGGACAGAAAGAGAAGAAGCCTCAAAAGAACCAAGCAGTTTGCATCATCACTCTACTTTCTCTCTACTCCTGCCATTTTCCTCCCATTTCTCCCTTCTTCTTTTCTAAAATTAAGAGGGGTTGAGAGCTGCTCTTTTTAATTCAAGTTGTTACTAGAATTAAATTCTAGAAAAAAGAAATCGAAATAATCAAAGGACCTCTGTGTTTTCATCCAGATCACTCTGCCACCAACTGTGAATCTGATTAATGTTCTTGAAGCCTCAGAGAGTCACTCTGCTGGCAGGAGTCCTCATTTAAAACAGCAGCAGCCCCCCAAACTCCCCCAAACAAAAAAATGTGTGTAAAGTTATGAGAAGTGATGTACATTTTCCTTTTTCAAATCACCAGAAGAAAAAATTGACAAAATTTAGGACTCAAGAAATTGATAATTAAAACATTTATGAGAAAGCTGGGGGGTATAAAAACTATAGAAAGGTTTTTGTTGTTTCATACTTTAAAAATATAACTTTGGATGAAACTATACAGAACTAAAGAATCATCTAAACATAATTAAATGTGCCTAATGGAGCTCTGTATCTTCATATGTTTTACAGCCATGTGATCAAAAAATGGTTTTAAATTACTTGCTTGATGGCTGTACTTTTGTATTTCAAGCCATGATCACCTTGAGTAGGAGAAAAATAACAATATATGTTATCCTAAGTAAAACATTATCCTTACTAATATTTCACAAGAGATTCAAGTAAGTTCGCAGAAAATTTTTGAGGGGGGTAGTGGCTGGGGGAGTTTGTCAGGAAAAGAATTCTAATATGTATTGCCAAATATTTTAATGGTTTTCTATAATCATTAGCAATTATAAGGGCATACTGTGTAATGAGTCACACCATAACATTAGCTTTGAATTTTCCTCAGTGGAAATTATGATCAGCTTCTTTATGTCTTTAACAGTAATAAACCCCTAGTATCATCTGCCTAGTCATTTCATTATTTATGGGAACATAGTGTGCCTACATCCCTCTAAGTATAATATAGCACAGGTATTTAAATGTCCATCTCAAATTAAATGCACTTTCTCATCTGTACAGTAATAAATTTTTACTGAACTAAGAAGTTATAAATAGGGTGCCTGGAAGTACATCTTGTAATAATTTACCCTATCCTTTATTCTCTTCAAAAATTAAAGTATTAATTGATGATTTCCACTTTGCAAGTCACAAGATTTTATTGAGATATATTGTTTTTTCCCAACTTGTCACAAAGCCTATAGAAATAGGAATCTGTTGCTGTAATTCTAGGGGAGAGATAGTTTTTAGAGACTTGGTGTCAGTAACAGACTCCTGATGTTTTCTCACCACTGAAGCCTTTGTGGCTTTGGCCATGATAAAAGAACATGGGTCAAGTATTTCAGTCTTAGGGATCTGAGAAAGTAGTAAATATTTAATTAATACTTATTGAATAAATGAATGGATATGCTATTTTATTTCCACTTCTTCACTCAAGATTGCTTCATAGATACTTTGCCCTGATGTATATAGCTTGTGTATTTCAAATTTCAAACTTTTATTTTATTATAGTAACATATCATACTCACTTATGGTTGGAAAAAGGCAATTTTCACATCACTGAAGGCATATTAAAAAACATCTTTGTGCATACAACCTTTTTCCCTTTTGAATTGCACCATGAGGGTACTGATTAGAAAGTTGGAATTACTGGGTGCCAGGCTATGGTCAACATTCTGACTCTGATAGACTCTTGCATGGTTGCTCTCTAAGTTTAATGTGCTCACTTATGGGAATTACAGGACCCCTTGCAAGTCCTACCAATGGATTATTGTAATTTGTGTGTCCCGGTTCAGTAAGTATGAGATGGCACTTCATATCTATTTAAGGGTGTGTTGCCTTCATTGTCTGTGAGGTTGAACATTATTTTTAAATGTGCTATGTTAGTGTTCCTTTGTGCGAACTGCATTTTACTCTTGTCAAGTTGTGGTAAGGTGCTATCTTAAGGGATTGAAGTGGGTATGTCTAAGAGGCTTATACTCATAATATAGGGGAAATTATTGTGATAATAATATCTGTTTTAATTTTCGTCTTAGCTCTCATTTTCATGTCATAAAGAATTATTTTATTTTATTAAATTAAAGCATTAAAAGATTATGAGTCAAAAAAATAAACTCTAGCTACCCTCTAGAATTAAAGCTCCCATCCCACCTTTCTCCCTCATCCCCTCTCCTACTTTCCCTCTCTCTGTCATCCTTTTAAGCTTTTGTTGGTTACTTTCACATCACATGGAAATTTCTGTGGATGGCATGTGAGGAAACAGAAGCGGGAAGAGAAAGAAGGAACACTATGGCTGTCCATGCTCTGCACTACCAGTGTGCTTTCTCCAAGATAGTCTTTTTCAAACATTAAGACTCACTGTCATTTATTTCTATCTACCCTACCCTGCTTCTTCCTGATTATTTCTATTTCCTCAAAGTTTCATATCATTCTCCTTACTAATTGATTTATGATAGGGATAATGACATATAGGTTAAATTTCATTTCAAGGATGTATATTGAAATCTATTTTAATGAATTCTAAAATATTATAAGCCAAAAAAGGTAATGTATTCATATTTACTCTGACGATTTTAACGAGTTAATGTCTTGCTCCTGCTTCTTGTGCAAATAAAGGGCTAAAGAATTGTGAGGGTTCTGAATAGATTTTAAAATGAGGATTGCAGTAACCTGGCATGCCAAGGTTTGGAACACCAGCTCTGTTCTTCCAATGCCTCTCTGTAAATGTGTTATGTTGTCTGGCTTCATGGAGCACATTGAATAACCAAGCTTCCAAATAATTATCTTTGGAAACAACTTAAATTTCCATTCATAATATCCTCTTTATCTTAAAGAGTAACACACACATACACACACACACAATGCAACATAATTCATTGATATTTTAAAAATATTTAGACTACTTATTCCTCACATATGATCCTCAAATCTTTCAGTTTCTCGATTATATTGCACTATATTGCACTCGATCATGGTTTGGCTTGATCAAATAAATGACTTGTTAAAAAATGACACATGCCAAAATATATAATTTGGCTCTTGATTTGTGGGTGTATCCATCGGGACCACTGCAGGAAACAGGAGGCATATGCAGCTGTGAGTCCTGAAGAATGTAATGCAGAGAATTCTACAGAAGCAAATAAGGGGTATTGAGGACCAGAATGGTGGAAAGCCATCACTACCCACAGGCTGAAATGATGAGGGGAGCAAACAGCGTTAACAGAGCTCACTGCCAGCTGATGTTAGATGGAGGGAGACCATCTAACAAGAACTATCCTTGGAGACAGATGCAGCCACTGGCAGACACATGGCACCTAAGCAAGAAGAAAGCTTAGGGAAAATACCCTAGCCTCCCTCTCCTCTACATCCTCTGTCCTAATAGCCAAAGCTAGCCCAAGTCAGAGGGTCAGGCAGCCTAAATTATGGGGTTCATAGGGGTAGACCCTCCCTCCAACTCCCTTATCCTGAGCAGAGCAATGTAGAAAAAGGATCTGGGTCCTTAACAGAGAATAATTAGCATGATAGAAATTTGAGATTCCCTTTGGAGAAATCTATGTTAGTAAACACATTTAGAAGAGCAATATATAATATAATGATTTATCTTTTATTTTTATCTTATTTGTTGAATCATTTATCTTTTAAATAGATTCATACTTGCATTACTTGTTTTAAAGATACATATTTAAGATCTTTCAATGTTATTTGAGTAGCAGGAACACATAGAGAGAGGATCACACATTGGTGATAGTTTCACCCCAACTAACACATAGCATCTACTTCTTGTAACTTACAACAGCAGACTCCAATCACGCAAAATTATAAGAACTCTAAAAGAACAAAAACTAAAACAAATCCACTGCACCTAGCATATTTATTTATTTTCCCCTTTCTTTTAAATGTCAGTTTTTGAGTCTTCTTTCTTGAAAAATTTCACATGATTCCTGAAGGGATAAAAGGATCATTCTATTATTTGGGGGGAAACTGTACCCTACTCTGCACAAGGCAGCCATTGACTAGTACAGTGAGAGCCACAGTCCTACAGTCCAATTTTCTGACTCATCGTCTCATGCCCTGTCTTTGAAGCTGTGTGCCTTTGGTTTTAATTTGCTACAGATTTTCACTTTGAAGCAGATGAAATACTTTGATATTTCGAGAAGTCTCACTGTGATTGGTGGTTACAAGTTATTTTCATATATTTATGGATTAGAGTGGTGAAATTCTCACCTTTATGATAGGAAGAAGTATAAAATATTACTCACAGAAGGTAACTAAGACTTATTGAACACTTATTATGTGCCATAACATTTTTATCTTCCTCTTTGTTCTTTATACTTCATTTTATAAGAAGTTTGGAATAACTTTTGTTAACAGGTAATAGTCCTTACAAGAGCTATATGTTGTTAGGTGCTATTAATTTCACTTTACAGGTGAGGAACAGGCCCAGAGAGCCTAAGTTACTTTGTAAAACTGTAAATGAACTGAATATTTAATGATGTCTTCACTAAGCTCACCAAAAATTAGATGATCTTCTAATGTTAAACTCAATACCATGACAACAACAAAATACATGGAATACTACATATTGAATGCTTTCAGATTACACCTGTCAAATGGGATGACATTCTGAATTTCGAATCTGCTACAGGTAAGCCATAGATCAGCATTCCCCAACATTTTTGGCACCAGGGACCAGTGTTCCTATGAGAATCTAATGTCTGATGATCTGAGGTGGAGCTGAAAGGGTGATGCCAGCGCTGGGGAGGGGCTGCAAATACAGATGAAGCTTCTCTCACTTGCCCTCCACCCACCTCCTGCTGTGTTGCCCGGTTCCTGTCAGGCCATGGGCCTGTACTGGCCCACAGCACTGGGGTTGGAGACCCCTGTCCTAGATGATTCTTAGAGACCAAATCTAGGAAATAAAGTGCCAGCTATTTGCCAGTTTTTGCCATACTCTTATCTCCAGTGGCATTATGGATAGAAAGTCTATATAAAAAAGGCAATGGTCCAGGTCAGAAACATGTTGGAAAAGCATTTAAGAATTATTTCCTAGAACCATGTCCCTTAAAAGAATTAATCTGAAATTTCCAAAGGTATTCATCAGCTGAAAAAACATACCACAGCTCTTCAGTTCTCAGATACAATATGATCACTCCATCAATTTAATAACAGCTTTTCAGGGAGAAAACACTATCACATTAAATCTATGAATCAGTTTCACATCTTGTTCAGAAATGTTGAAATGTTAGTTGAAAATTATGTTGGAAATGAGGAAATAAAGAGTTGCTCGTGACATAATTCTCTCGAAGTAAACTTTTTTGTAGTCAGCTGTGTCCAGGTAGTATCAGAAAATGAAAAGGAAGGGAAGTGCCTGGTGACATTGGTTAACAAGATTGAGTAAGTTACATTTTAATAGTAAGGCATATATGTATTTAATTGTGTGTTCGTCTCCCATAGATAGATTTATTTCTGTCATCACATAATTTGACCCCTTTTACCCCAGCTACTTCCCTCCTCCCCTCTCCCTCCTACCCTCTGGTAACCACTATTCCATTGCCTGTTGATTTTATATTGTGCTGCTCTTATGACCTGTTGAGACTGTGATTCAGGTAAATAGGTCATGACCAGGGGCAGCGGACTCTCCCGGGGTGGTTTAGCAGACCTGGAGTAAAATTATGACTCTGCCATGACATCTTCTGAGTTTATCCAGCTTTCATTAATACAGTGGATAGATGAAGGCCTATCTTGTGAGGCTGGAGGAAGTTTAGACGAGCTAATGTGTGTGGCGTACATTGCCTGGCACGTGGTTAAGACTGTGGCTGTGTGTTCTCTACAATGGATGTATTACCTCCCACCCGGCTGAGAGTTAAACAGAATACTAAAAAGAGTCAGAAAATGTTATTTCCCTGCCATGTCTCCCTGCCTAAATCTCAGGAATTCCAGAATCCTTTCTAGGTTTCCCCTTCTCTATTCACCAGCTTTTTTGGGGGGGTATGTAAGGGGTGTCTCTGGCATGGTGCTCTCAGTTACCCAATGATATCTGCCCCCTTCCTTCCTGCTGCTCTGCTCTTGATCCTGGGAGAGGCCAGTGATTTCTCAGGGACACTTTACTGGCCCTGCTGAAACTCCAGCGTCAGTGCTGCCAGTCTCCTGCTCCTCAGCGTCCCCGCAAAATGCTTTTCGTTTGCATTTACACTTCATGACAGCTCTTGTAATTCCATGGGACATTTATGGCTTTATGAAGTTAAAATATTTAAAGTTAAAATATTTAAACTACCACGTAGGTCCTATTTCCAGCTCAGTTCCAAACTGTTTGCGTAGAATCAATAATCCACTTAGCTAAGTCTGGACTCAGTTTCTTCCTAAAATGAGAACTGGAAGAGCTCATTCCTTTGGTCCTTCCAGCACTAATATTCTGTGTGTTAAAACCATTTGGCCAAACACCAAGTTGCAGTTGTCGTATTTCGAAAACATTAGCTTTAGAATATACTTAAACATATACTGTTTAGCATTTTAAAAGTAAGCATCTGTTTAATGTTGAGAGAAATTGCATCATAGGTTCCAGATGTGATTTTGTTTCTGTGGAAATGTATATTTAAATTACAGATATCTGATCAGCCTTGAGGCAGCTGCCAAAATTTCTATCTTCCCCCACCCTGTTTTTTTGTACCTGTTTTCAACTCTGTGGGATGAAGGTTTTGTGAAGTTGTTCCAGCAATGTCGGGTTTCTCTGTCTCTTCTGTGTTTGGCAATTTTTCTAGCCGATTTCACATTGCAGCCTCCACTGCATTTCCTCTCTGATGTGTGAACAACGTTTAGGGGCCAAGGAGCCCCACTGCCTTAGGGATTTGATCTGATGCCAACCCTGACAGTCTTTGGACTTGAAATCACTGTGGGGCTTTCAACAGAGACATCATAAAGTGAAATTTTCTAGTTTGATGTAAAACTCAACATTCCAAATCTTTATTCTTTTTTTCTTTTCTTTTTCTGCTTTTCATATGAAAGCCACAGCTGAAACCACAACTTAGTCTTGTAAAAAGTTAAATTTTTGTGATTTGAAAACTTGAGTGACTTTTGGTGGAATGTTACAGAGCTAAATCATGGAGTGCATGTGTGAGGGGGAGAAAGTGGGTGCCATTCACTTTCTCTGCCCGCGTTAAGTATATCTGGCTCTCATATATTTTAGAGTCAATGTTTGCAAAGGTTTTGCTTGTTTTTTTGTTTGTTTTTGCATTTCTATATCTTATACTCATCTCACTTATCTACATCAATAGAAGTCCCTAGACTTTTAAAATCCAATTGGAGAGAATGTTCTTGAAACTGAAGTCATGGAAGAATCTCATATTTAGACACTGTAAGGGTAAACTCCCCAAACTAAGAAGTTTAAAAATAAGATAATGAAAACCAAATGCAGGAAAACTAGATTCTCTGTAAGTAATGATAATAGTGAGTCTTATTTTTTTATAGTCAATGAATTAAGCAATGCTAGAAAAACTATGCAACATTTTATGTGTTTGTGTTTCTCTGTACACAAATGTACTTGGGTGTGTATCTATGCATATGTAAGTATGGGTGTGTCTATACACATGTATGTGTCTATACACATGTATCTGGTATGTCTGTACATAAGTGTTCATGAGTATATATCTATTGTTATGAGTATATCTATACATACGTATCTATACTTATGTATGTGCATGTATGTCTCTATACAGATTGTATATACGTGTGTATCTATATTTATGTGTGTATGTCTATCTATATACATATATGTCCATACATGCATGTATGAGCATATCTACATGCATGTGTATACCTATACACATGAGTATATATCTATGTATATCCATGCATATATATTCATGTATGGGTGTTTGTATCTATGCGTATGTGTGTATCTGTATATTTATGTAACTATGTAGCTTAGCTGTTAAAAACAGACAGTGGAACAAGGGAGAGCTGAGTTTAAAACTCTTCCGTCGTGATTGTGTGACCTTAGGGAAATTTCTTAACCTCTTTTTCGTTCAATTATTTCATCTTTAAATTGGAAATAGCTCATACCTCAGAGATTGCAGTGAGCGCCATATAAAAGAAGATGGCAACACTCTGGCTTCTAAGCAACTAAAAGTGTTAGTCATTCTGATCCTCGCCTTTGCCATCATTACCAATCCTGGCATCCAGCGGAGACTGAAACTGCAAGAATGAAACAGTCCCCTCCAGTGACATAGTCTGTATGTGGTATTTTCAGGATTCTAGCCTAGGTGAGTCTGTGTATTGCCCAGAATTATCTGTTAGAGTATAATATCTTTTCTCCCTTTCTACACTATTTGTAAAAAATAAGTTGATCAATTCCTGTTTTGACCCATAGACAAGGTCACTCCCTCGTCATGGATGAATGCGAGTAAATTGCACTGTTTCTGTATGTCTTTAGTTGAGAACAGAGGTCCCTGCCCTGGTGGCAGTATGGGGTTCAGTGTGATGGATCTAATTTTGAGCCTTAATTCATCACTGTATGATCTGGGCCCAGTTTTGTAAAAATATTTTAATTTGCTGGGGTTTTTTTCTTGCTTCTTTGTGTGGTTTCAGGATCTCAGATATATAAAATTCAACTACTAATAACCCTTGTTTAATGATATACTCTCATCAGTATTACTTTTTATTTACTTATCTGATTATTAGTTAGGCATTTTAAATAATGCAATGAGACCTATGACATTTTAATAATACAATAAGTACCTATGAGAATACCTCCTGAACTAAAGCTAGTATTTGGACAGTAACCTTCATCTAAGCATTAGGCTGTCCTCACATTTTATCCTGTCTCCAACTTCAGTGACTTCATTCTGAGTCTCCTGTTTGTTATTTCTTTACATCCTTTTATATGCAGTCTTATTACGACTATTCTGAAAAGCACATTTTTCATTATAATGTTACATGTAATCCTTCGAGACTGATTTTTTTGGGGGAAAATTTGTCTATATTGTGATATGCTGTACTACATTTGTCTTGTTCTATTCTTTAATATTCTAATATGTAAAACACACTGTAGTTTATTTATACATTCTCTTGTAAATGGGCATTTGTGTGTTTTCAGGATTTTACTGTTATAGAGAGAGCTGTTTTGGCCTGGTTGAACATAACTCATTATGCCTGTGTGCAAGAATTCTCTTGGGCAGGAATAGAATTGCTGAATTGTAGGATGTATGGATGTTTAACTTTAGGAGGTAATACCAAATTGTTCTGAAGTTTGTTGCCTCAATTTTTACTCTCCTTGGAATATGGATACACAGTTTTTTAACACTTAGAATTGTTCGATTTTTTTTCATGTTTGTTAATTAAGTGGGTGTAAAATGATTAACTCATTAGGATTTTAATTTACATTTCTTTGACTACTAATGATACACCTCTCTTCTCATGTATATTGGCATTATGTATTTGTTATGCCATGAAATGTATATTCATGTCTTTTGATCACTTTTCTGTTGGGTTGTTTATTATTTTCTTATTGGTTGCTGGCAGATGTTGGACATATTACTTGATCATGTTGAGATCATTTTGCATCTATAAAAATAGAAATGATAATATGATGTTCATAGAGTTGACATTAGGGTAAATAAATGTTTACATATAATACTGTAAATACTAACATATAGCATAATAGGCAATCAAAAAATGTTGGTTTTTACTCCCTACTGACAGTGTAGACCCCACTCCCTCTGGAGCTTCCGTTTAGTGGATTGGCTTTATCAGAATTTGCCCCATTTGCTTAATGGAACATCTCTGCTTATTGGTATAGCCAGTGTGGCCCTACTAATATTGTTGCAATTTAGAGATTAAAGCAAGTTAAAGTGAACTCAGAGAAAAGAAAATAGAAGGGAAGAGCTTCAATGGAATCCTGACAAAATGAGGGGGGAAAAATCAATATAATTATGACATTGATCTCAATAGCCCTGTTTATAGACATTTGAAGTGTGTATTAATATGACAATTGGGAAAACTAAGGATTAAAAAAATATCCATGTACATAATTAAACTGAAAATTCAATATCAATTTCTAATACCTATGACACTTTAGGCTTTCTGTTTGCCTGTGCTGGAAGCTACTTCCACAGTGCTTTTGAGTGCTGCACAGTCACGCAGAGAAGATACCCTGGGAACTAGGAGAAATATCAGGAGACGATTCTGAAGGACACCGTAAAATGCTGTGCAGTTATTGCTTCCTGTTCCTGGGTTGCTTTTGAGTACACAAGAAGAGTATCTGGATATGATAGTAAAACAATTGCTTTACCATCCTGGATCTTTTTGTGTTTCATTGAGAATATTCCTGGAGGAATGGAAGCCAGAACGTCAGTGCTACAGTAACTTTGAAATTGCTGCACTGCAGCATGCCGTCTTTCATCTGTCTCTATCTGTGTTCAAAGTCCCTCTTAGGATTTGGAGGTAAACTCTTTGTATTCTTAACATTAATATACTTATGAGAAGAGACCATTTTTAGTGATTATAACTGAATTTGATAAATATTAAAAGCAAGTCCACATGTAAATCGAACCAGGGAAATGTAGGAATTACTCTTTAGTGTATGATGCCTCTGAAAATGTTCATTTATGCTATGCTAATTGTTCTCTAGTTTTTCTCTGGTTTGCAAACTCTGCTTTTCAGCATTTAGTAGGAAAATCTGGAATTGAGAGCAGATGGGTTTTAACTACAATGTCATATCACCTTTTCCTTTGTCCTTAGTACGTGCCGATTCGTCAGAAATTTTTTGCTTTAAGGACACATGCTTTAAAAGTTTGGAAACAGCTTTTAGTTGTGATGGCAGCTTCAAAATTAAGAAATAAACAGAAAAGTCTGAATGCTCTCCAAAGACAAAAATGCCATGTACTTACACTTAAGCTTTGCAATTCACAAATTGTAATTTGTTTTCCTATGTGCCAAGAATTACACAGGAAAATAATGAAATATAATTTAAATTTATTTTGGAAGTGATTGTACAAATGACTTCATTAAAGCATAGATGATACCAAATCTCAAAGGGATGGAGCTGCTCGTAAACCAGGCCTATGAACATATTTTAGGCTGGAGAGTCCTATGCAGGGCTCCCTCAGTGGCTTTTGTAGACCTTGTATTGATCGTTGGGAAAATGAATTTCAATAGTAATTGATATTAGCAACATATGTAGATACTTGTAGCAGTGAAGTCAGAAGACTTTCAGTGGTCTCTTCTCTTCTTGGAAACTTCTAATCTTGAAAAACTGTTTTTAACAAAGAAGGTTCTTAATGTTTCAGAAGAAGCTGTTTCCTATTTATGTCACCTCCCTAATCCTCAGGGACATGGGGCTCTGGCTGAACAAAAATCCAACCCCTTTCCTACCAAAAACTAGGTTGCTCATTTCTCTTAATTCTTTTCTGACAGTAACTTTCAAAAATAATACTATTATCTGGGAGATTATGGTATGATATTTTGAGTATTCTTCCTATCTTTATAGCTTATTATATTTTCCTTTAAATAATTCTGAAACATTTCTTACATTTTTTTAATGAATCCATAAATTTTTGCAAAACTATACAAAAATGACTTTCTATAATGGGTGTTACGGAGAAACTAGGCAGAACTATTTTGCTTCACAATGAACTTTGATAGACTGTAACTCTTAGTTGCTAATCAGTAAGAAATTATTTGTACGGAAAACCAAAATCTTACACCTGGATATTATTTGTACCTGTAGTTTTATTCACATTTTATATATAAGGATATAAAGACTTAGAGAGATTGTGAATTACTCAAAATTAAACAGGAAATAGCAGAACAGAAGGAATAAAGAACAGAAACCAAGTCTCTCCATTCCAGGCTGAGAACTTGCCTCTGTAAGTCCCCACTGCCCCCATGGTGGTCTAATCGAAGTAGTGGGCACCCACTGGAATTCAGTGAAAACCCCTGGAGAATGGTAAGGGCAGGTTATGAAGGGCTTTACAGGTTGGACAGGAGTAGCTAGAAATGAAAGAGCCATGAGTTTTGTCAGGGGGCCTCAGATTCTGTGGTTTGCTCGGAGGACTCACGGGATTCAGCATATAGTAGTATTCACAGCTATGATTAATTATAGTAACATCATACCAAGCAAAATCAGCAAAGGGAAAAGGCACATGGGGCGAGGTCTTGGGGAAACCAGCCACAGGCTTCCGTGGATCCATTCCCAGTGTAGTCACACAGGATTGCTTAATTCTACCAGCAACAAACTGTGGCAACACATGTAACATGTCATCTTCCTGAGAAGCTTATTAGACTCAGTGCCCAGGAGTGTTACTGGGGCTGGTCACATAGACATCCTCTTACTCGTATCAAAATCCCAGACTCCCAAAGGGAAAGCAGGTGTTCAGCATGAATGACATTGTTGGTACAAGTTTGGGCACCATGAGCCACCATTATCAGTTGGTGGGAATTCTCCCAAAACCCAGGTTTCCAGATGGGAACTGAGGGCCAGCCTGACAAGAAGGACTTTTTAAGGATAGTGTCTCAAGCCTGCTAGGGTAAATAACTCTTTTCTGCACAGGAGCTACTGTAGGTTATCGAACAGCTACAGTGACATTGCAAACAGTGGTTTAAAAGATTTCAGCAGAGTGCAGTGGAGTACGGAGTGGAATTGTTCTTGAGAGACTAGAGCCAGGAGAAATGATCCAGCCCAAATCTCAGATATCAGAGTGGGAATAAAAAAAGAAGTGACATATAAAAGGCAGTTGATAGGAAGAAGGGAGTTTGGAGGTAAGGAATAAAGAGAGATGAAATACATGGCAGTGTTTTTCATGGTGGTGGGTTTTTGTTGTTATTTTTGGCAGAGTGGATTACTTAGGAAGGGCAGCTGCCTGCAAAGGGCAAACATTCTAAATTGTATGTATATTGATTCTGAGATGACAGAGGACCCCCATTAGATTCATATTAGATTTGTTTTTTTACCATAAGTGAAAAACATTTAAGATATTGGTGGCTTACATTTTTAAAAACTGATTCTAATATGAAGTTCATGTCCATGGTACAATCTTGTGCCATGCTTAGAGAATTAGAGTAAATTGCATAATGAAAGAATTAGTATTGAGAGGGAATTCTGACTTTGTATTAGCTGTGAAGCACACACTGTTAACAGACATAATTTTCACATGAAAATATTATTATTGTCATTTAAAAGTACATATAGTAGCAATTTTTTAAAAAGAGCCAAGATTAGCTTTCTATTCCACTTTCCACTCACTGAAATTAGGTGATTTTTTTATTTGATCTGTCTAACCTAGTATTGATTTTTTAAAAACATAAGTGGCTAATTTTTTAAATTTATTTTAGGTATTATACGAATAATAATTATTATTATAAGAATTCCCTAGAGGTTCGTTTTCTACAAGGGAAGGGGGTACTGATGGGTGCAGATTTAGAGAAAAAAAAAAGAAAGTGATGTCTACTAGTGTAATGTGAAATATTGAGTACTTGCTAGTCTTTGCAGCAAACCAATGAAACAACAGGTGTATAAAGGGTTCTAAACATTCTTATATAAAATCTCTTTCTCATTGATTATGTATCCAGTACTGGCACATTTTAGCTACTTTGGAGTATCTATGCTTTATCTCTAGCCATATCAGGTTCTGAGGATCCAGTTATATTTCCTCACTATAGTTATTAAATTAAATATTCAAATCTTATTTCTTGGTGATATATAACTGCTTTTGATAAGAAATATCACCATTGTACTTAGCTAAAACAATGCAACTTTTCTATATTCCTCATATTTTTTTTAATGAAGCTTATCTCCTGTGGGGGTAGAAAATATAGTAACAGGTTTGGGATAATTTCTAAAATTGCATATGTGTGTAGGACAAATGGTGATGTCGTGCTAGTGGAGGAGGAATATGAACAAACTACTTCATAAATATGTATGGTGAAGTTGACATTCTTATGTTATACAAATTGGATGTGTCAGGATTTTAAATGTCACCTTTGATTTAAAGCAAGAAGTTCCTGACTGGCATTTTCCTGACTTCTCTTAGAAGTGACCCTGTAGTCAGAGAAATTTACTTTCAATTCTTTGCTGCCAAAGAGTGAAATTTCTATCCTTCACTCTTCTATGCCCTCCCAGCTCCTGTTATTCTGAACTCTTACCATCATCTCTGGATGTCAGGACACACAGTAACAGTAAGTGGAGAGATGGCATGGAATAGCCTTAATTTCACTTGTATCACAAATAGAGAACTAAGAACAAGAATAAGAGGATTATTTTCTTTATCCTCCATGCAACTATTATGTGCGTTGTTAATTTTTTAATCTCATATCCTGCATTGCTCTAAAGCACATTTGAGGTAGGCACTCCAATTATTCAAATAGAATATATTATTGAGGAAGTCAGTGTTAAAAGAATGCACAGAAAGAAAAAAGGTAAAGCCAAGGCAAGTAGACACATACCTTAATGACTATGCAGTTGGTAGAGGCAGGTTGCAGACTTGACTGTTAGGTTCCTACCAATGAAAGTGAAGAGGAAAATGTGATCGGTGACAAATGTGAAATTTCTGTGACATAAAAACTTAAGTTTTTCTAATTCCAAAACCTTAAAGGGTTTCTTCCATGGATGCTCTTAAAGGATAATGTAAAGGACCAGGACTTCATCAACACCCTCTAACAGACATAGCGAGACTCATGTGGCTATCGATTATGACCTCATCAATATATGTTTATTTACATGCTGCACAAGTTTGAGTAGAAGTAGTTCTAAAAGGTCCAAAAAGTCTAAGTACACAGTTCTGTCTGAAAGTAAAATTTGGGAAATTTAGGTGAACAAGTAGTCACCATATTCTTCAGGCAGCTATATTCATGAATATATTTCTCCCAACTGGGATTTTGATAAGAATCATTCAACATAGAATCTTGGTTTATAATTTCTGCCTAAACTGGGAGTTTGGGATTGCCAAAGTATTTGGGAGTCAATAGAGGAATAATAAAGTAAATTTTCTCTAATGAAATTTAAGGACAGACCGCCTAACTGACGGCTTCACTCAGAGATGAAATGAGGGAAGATCCACAAGCAGAGCTTAAAATTCTAGAACCACTTCAAATCAATATAGAATATGATTCTAACTCAGGTTGCCTTACATTTAAACCTTTACCTTGGAAAAGTTAAAAATTTGTAGGGGTCATGGAACAAACCATGTTGCATAGAAATGAGTTGTCATTAAAGCATATTGTATTATGCCCACTGGAAAAGAAGTCTTAAAATGTATCATGCTGAAATGCAATTAACTATCCATGAGCTGCAATTCCTTCGGGGCCTAGCATTTGGTACAGAACAGGCTGAAAATAAATAAACTGCAGAGACGATGCTGAAATTTTGATTACATTCCTTCTCATTTCAGAGACAAGCAAACCTATAGAACATTTTGCATTCCTGTCTCTAAAGAATAATACTTAATAAGCAAGCCAGTGAATTTGAAAATGGAATTTTACTCAACATTTAACTAATGGTTCAAAGTGAGGAAATTTAGAACTGATGTGTATTTCTGCTACTTCTTGGAATGCTTTCAAATATGTTCACAGCTACTTTTCACATATGACTTCAGAATGCCAGAAATTTTTTACTTTAACCTTTAAAGAGTGCTGGTGTAATAGAGAAGTCCATTTCAAAGCAATGTACATAATTAAAATTCTCCAAGTGTACTGGGCCTATATTCAGAATGAAAAAAATGTTTCTAAAAACTTGGCATTTGAAAAGAAAAAAAGTACAGACCATTCAATACAATGAAACCTATTTCGTTTCGAGGATTACAAAGTTAGATGGAAAATGCTGATAAGGCTTGCTTTCCATAATGACTTTAGTCTGCTCCTTAACCTCTGACATCTCTTGCTACATCTCAGTTGCCAGGCAACAGCAGAGAAATAAAACCTGTGTGAGTAAAGAAATTTCCCTACACAAGAATGGCTTGTATTCTAGAAGCTGATGAGCCACTTATTTAAAATTTTAAATAATTTTTTTTGTGTTAAAATGTGATAAATAGTAGTTCCGTGTCCAAGCCAGCCACTGTAAGCCTATTTAACTCACAACCTTCTTGAAGTATTGAAAAGCAGCACCTTTGCTATCCAGTTTGAAAATTTTGATGATTCTCTTCTCCAAAAAACCAAATTGCAGGAAAGGAAGAAAATGCCACTGGAAAAAATAGATGTTACAAAGCCCTTGTATTAGAGCATGGTCTTCTTAGTCATTGAAACAGTTAGATGGAGCTATGGTGCATGTCTTCTTGTTTTAAATATAATTTTAACACTTCGCTTTTTGATTTGAAGGGTGAGGAAGGATGATATAAGGAGGCACACAGACAAAATTAAGAAGTGATTGCTGAAAACATGAAGGCAGAGGAGGCTATGAAAAATTTTAGACAATTTAAAGCACATCTGTCTTGCCATTTACTGTAGGGTAGTTAGCCCTGTCTACCACTCAACATCCCTCACTATGTTACACCTCCTCATAAAAAGTATAATAACCATCCCATAACCAACAAAATGATGCTCCTTTTAAAGACACATTAGCATGCATTTTAGGAACTTGAATCATAGTGAACACGTAAAAGAAAATAGCGTTGACTATAGATGTTTCAAGGGGTATGTCTTCAGCTCTAAGTAAAGTTTGTCCAGCTAAAGTAACACAAACCTAAGAGTTTTGAATAGCTAAACTTTACTACAAAAATACCACAATTTGTTTATTCCTATGAGTTGTAGGATGTTGCTAAGAGGAAATATATTATGAATTCTAACTAGAGATATCAGGTAAATATCCTGTACTCAGAGGCATTGAAAGCTAGCTATCGAGCTGTCTGTTCTTGGGAAGTGTACAGAGAAAAGGAAGAAATTTTTTCACCTCTACATAAGGTTAGTCATCAGGGGGCTGTTATGAGCTGTGTAGGAAAATGCATTTGCCTCTTGAGAGGCCAAGAACGGGCTTCTCCCTCTCATCCCTACATCCCATTTTTCAGGTAGGCTGTTCATGCATAACGAGAATATCGCTAACATGAGGACTGCTTTAGATATTACACCTCAAAAACATTTTCATCTAATTGTGCATGAACCCTGCTGACTCCTAATTGCTATTTTGGTCATGCCCACAGCAATGACAGTAATTTCAAATTAACAGGTATTAATATTAAACTTTGGATTAACTTCATACAGTAGGTACCAATTCTTGCTAAAAATATTTAGAGGAAAATGACCACCATTTAACTGAAAACAGCCTGTTTACCAAAGCAGAGACTGCTTTGTTTTGTTTCCTTTCTTACTTTAGATTGCCTCTCTATCTAAAAGACTAATTTTGAGTATTCTTATTCCAGAAAACTGAAAATTGTTCTAAAATACTATGTGGTCCTATTGAAAGGAAATGTTGCCCAATCAAATCTACAGATTATAATTAACACATTTTATAAAATTGTTTATGGAAATGTTCCTTAGGAGATCCTATAACCAGTGCTAAACTTAATCTTTACACAGTTCCTCAAGTTTTAATTACTGAAGGTTTTGGTTTTCTTTTATTAATTTTTCAGCTTGAGGTTCTTTCAGAATTCCTTAAGTTTAAAGCATGTTAGGGCCACGCCAGGGCTCTTCAAAGTGTCTGATAAGAAGTGGTTATCACACAAGGACGCATTCAATAACCATGTCTTATCTTGGAAATTCAGAGATCTGAAAGTATAGACTTTAAAATTAAAATACTTAACATGCTTCCTCCATTAGAGAATCTGGGAATGTTTTGAAAATGATATGCTAAGAAGGTGCCTTGGGGAAAGTTACTGCAACTTCTTTAGTCTCTCCTCCAGTCGACAAATAATCAGTAACACCCACAGATGTTTTGCATTTAATCAGGGCTTGAGTATACCCTGGGGGGCCCCCCTAGCAAATGCAGTAAATGTGGCTATACCTCTGGGAAATCTAGATCCATATATCACACTTAGTGTTTCAAAAACATTCTTTGATATATAAACAAAACCTTTGGTTTCTCTCATACCTGACTTTTGTTTTGTTTTGTTTTAACCATCCAGAGGAATTTGTAGAAACCATATGGTGGAGAGAGAAGGGAAGCTCTTGGGTATAGAGCAGATGGTATTCCTTTGAAGACTAATGAAGACTTTAGCTTATGTACCAGCTAAAAAAATTTTGAAAAATTATGTACCCATGAATATTTTTAAGTTTGCATCTAAAATCCTTATCTTAAATTTAAATGGTTATAAAGCGTGTAACTTGAGATATTGGACATATATCATACTTTTGATAATCAAACAAGTGCATCACTCTTTTATATGTATTTTTAAAATATCATAGCAATGTGCTATCAGTCATAACTATTCACAAATACAGAAACAAAGTTTTCTTTTACCAATATTTTGCATCATTTCTTTTTCTCCTTAAACTTGTATTTCTATTCTACTGCCTCCACGGGATATTAACCTAATGTAATATTTTTATGCTTGAAAGTATTTTATTGATTACCTATCATAATTCTCTGCAACAAAATGGGTATAGAAATTGAAATTTGAACTTCATTTTTCAATTTATGTAACCATAACATTCAAGTATGAAAAAGATTTTCCACATTAACTGTTCATTATAATTATTGTCAGTAGACACTTTAACCTAACTCAAAAATATATTGCAATGATAAGTAACAAACATATAGTGTAAAATATTATTGGAAATCAATCTTTTAATAAGATAGAGCAGTTTTTTTCATTTGTTCATTTATCTGTGGGTAAATATTATGCATTGCTAAAATGACACATAGTTCAGCCCTTCTTTCCTTCCTTCCTTCCTTCCTTCCTTCCTTCCTTCCTTCCTTCCTTCCTTCCTTCCTTCTGTCCTTCTTTTCTTTTTCTTTCTTGATTTCTTAGATAAACAGAAGAAAAATTGTTGAAGTATAAACGTAAATGTAAATGGAAGGATTACCACTTTATATCAAATACCCTCAAATTCTTTGAACTTTATTAGCTACTTCATTTATTCTTCAACTTCGTTGAAAAGAAAAAATTGGAATTTACCCGAGTTGTGAAAGGTTGCCAGTTAGTCACTGAAGTAATTCCAATCACTGAAGGAATCTATTTATCAATTTTTAGATAGTCCCTTTTTCGACAACCACTAGAGATTTACTATCCTAGGACAATGCACCATATAGATTGGACATAAGCTAGTTTGCCTTTTATTGTCTAGTAGATGGAAGGGAGTTATGAAATAGGAAGTAAGAAAGAAGCAGTTCAGATGGCAGTCACTTTTCCAGATCAGTTTTAGGATCTTGAGTTTGGGAATCTGGAGACTGAGTCCCTTAAAACTAGACAACTGTCAACATATTCCTTTGAAAAAAATTGTGCTCCCAGAGGTATCCAATCTTCATTTGGAATACCCATATTGTAGATAATAAGTTTTTTACTATGTGTTTGCTTGAGGGAAAATTTCTGATTACAAATTTAGTTGCCCTATAGATGTTACCATTATTTTGGGGAAAAAAATCTATTAGGTAGAATTCTTCCACTAGTCAAGTAACATGTCTAAAGTTTACCCTGGAACACCAGAGGTTAGGAGAACCAACCACTGCTTAGTCAAAAACCCTGTATAACTTTCAACTCCCCAAAAGCTAACTACTTAATAGCCTACTATTGACTGGAAGCCTTAAAAATGGCACAGTTGATTAACATATTCTTTGTATGCTATCTGTATTATATTCTGTATTCTTACAATAAAGTAAGCTAAAGAAAAGAAAATATTAAGAAAGATCATAAAGTTCTGTAAGTTTTTTGAAATTGTTGCAAATCTCTAAAAGATTTTCCAAAATATTTATTGAAAAAAAAATCCACATATAAGGGGGCCTTTGCAGTTCAAACCTGTGTTGTTCAAGGGTCAACTGTATTTTTCCCTCCAAAGCAAAGATCCTTTCTTTTATCTTTGTTCTTGCTACCCTAATGTAATTAGTACTATGTCACACAGTAAATGCGCAAAAAAACATTTCAACAGAGCTGATGTGAAGGGGCAGAGAAGGTATCAGAGGGCTTTGACAGAACCTGAAGCAGTGGTGTGCAGACCAGAGCTGTGTTGTCTTCTGTGGCCAAGGTGTGGGGATGGGATATTTTCAAGGGCTTCATGGAGAAAGAACATCTGTGCTAGTGGCCAGGCATAGACAGGCTGTTCGCTATCACCATTGTCAATCTTGTCTCCTTCATCACCATCACCATGGTTAGTACTGTGAACTCTTGTAATATACCAGGCATGTTACTCCCTTTTCATTTAATCACCATTTCTAGCTCTATGATGTAGGTACCTGCCTCATCCGTTACTGATGAAGAAACTGAGACTTGCCCAAGGTCACATAGCTTGGTTAAGTAAGGATGGAACCAGGTCATATAATTAATTGTTTTTTTTTTAAATCTAAGCTAGTTATGATCCCTATTTTATTGTTTAACCTCTTCATTCTTTGATATATAACTCAGCCTGGATACAGAGAAGCTAAGCATATTTTACATATTTTATCTACCTGCATATCTATGCATCATCTATCTATCAATCATCTATCTACCTATCTACCTACTGACTTATTTACTTACTCACTTTTTATTTTGAAATAATTTTAGACTTAACAGAGGAGTTGTAAAAGTAATAGAGAGTTCCCAGATATTGCATACCCAGCTACCCCTAATGTTAACAATTTTTGTAAAGACAGTACAATGATAAAAGATAAGAAATTTACATGGTACATTACTATTAACTAAACTACAGACTTCTTTCAGATTTCATAATTTTTCCACTAATGTACTTTTTCTAATCCAAGATCCAGCCTGGGATGCCACATTGTCTGTCAGTTGACTTACTGTGGTCTCTTTAGTCTCCTCTAATTTTGTCTTTCATGACCTTCACACTTTTAAAGAGTAACTCATGGAGGTATTTTGTAAAATGTCCCTCATCTTGGTTTGTGTCATGTTTCCCTTTGATTAGATTGAGGTTATACATTTTGGAAAAGAATTCACATCGGTGATATGCCCTTTTAGTGCATCATGTCAGGGGGCCCGTGACATCTATGTGACTTATTACTGATAAAATTAATTTTCATCACTTCGTTAAGGTGGTTCTGTTGTGTTTCTCTCCTGTAGCATTAACATTTACCATTTTATCATTAAGAAATATTTGAGGGGGGGGATATTTTGAAACTTAAACTCTGACCCTCTAATGTTAGCATCACCAGTGGGTTATGCTGGCAACAATTATTCCTGTGGTTTTCTAATGTGATTTTTTTAAATACTTCATTTATCCTGCAATTATTAGTTGGAATTTTGTTTTGTAAGGAAGAGCTGTTCCTTCTCCTTTCATTTATTTATTCAGTCATTTATTTATAGAACTATGGATTTGTGAATATTTATTCTTTGGGTTTCAATTCAATACTGTCCTTATTCATTTTTTGCTCAAATTGTTCTAGCCTTGGCCATCAGGAGCTCTTTCAGATTGTTTCCTATGTTTTTTCTATATGCCCCTTCTTTGTTTTTTTTTAAAGTACTTCCTTACTTTATGACACTACACAATGCTTAGCAAATAAAGCAGGTTTTAAAAATTAATTACAACTATGTATTACACTTAAAAATTAAAGTTTCTCATTGGATCTCTCATTCAGTCTGTCACTTGACTTTTAGAAGCTTGACACTTATGAGGAAGAATTTACCCTCTACGGCCAATAAAAAAAAAACAAACGATAGGAGATAATACGTTCTTTGTTCTCTCTGCCCTCCTCCCCTCACCCCATGAAAAGTCTTGGAAATTACTATGTAAAGTATAAAATGTAACATTCAAGTTACATACCAATGCCTGACATTTCTATTTAATTTCCTTTCAATAAATGTGCAAATGTTCCCCTTCCTGATCAATGTACCTGAACAAATGTAGATTTTTGTAACGATGCAGCAGGCATCCTGCAGTGTTCTCTAGATCTTTTAGGATCTACAGGCTTAATTCCCCTGTTTAGGTGAATTTGTACTTTACCTGAGGCTTTGACTTCAGCAGTAACCACTTGTCTCTTCCTACAGAGTGCATTACGTATTAAAAAGTTAAAATTAAAAAAGTTACTCTTATCAGGTAGACTGTACTGCTAAAATTCTTTAGTCTTTCTGCATGTTTCTTTGAGGGAGCAGTTTATTAAAAATTAATTCTAAGGTGGGATAAGAGTCTTCACTCTGAAAGTTACTGAATCTAGATTAGTGTGGATTGTGGATGTTCTCCACCCATCACTCATCAGACTGTTGCTATGCCATTAATCAAGAGAACCCATCTAATTTTAGACTTAGCTTTAATCAGCTCTTGTTCTATTTCCATTTTTATAACACCCTTTTCTACAAACACCTTAGATTATATTCAGCATTTCTGTAAGTCAGAGTTGTAGAAAAATCAAACCCAGAACACAGATCTGAGAGGACTTGTAGAAAAAGGAATTTATTGGAGAAGGCCACTGGATGTACGTATATTTTCACATCTAGATGGTATTATAATGTTTGAGCCAAAGATTGAAATAAAATGAAAAGAAAAATCAACAGGCAATATAAAGTTATACTAAATAACATGTTCATGTTTTAGAGTGCATAGAGGTTAAATTTTAAATATGATAACTGAGGTCATAATTGGTGCCATACGAAAAGTTTCCTTGGGTCTTACTAGAAAAACTATCAATTATGTGGTAGATACAAAATATTTTATTTAGATCACATACAAAGAATCTGAGATAGTAATTAAAGTGTAAATAATAGGTTTTCTTAATAGGTTTTTCTAGGGAGGTTAACCAAGTAAATGTTGCATGATTGATAAGAACTGAAAAGGGTTTCAAATTAAGCCAAATAATTGTGAATTTATAAACACATCTATAAGTTCATTCGTAGATTGAATTTTTTGGAACTCAAAAGACATTTTCCCATAAAAAGACTATTTTAGTGGTTAACTTCCAAAGTAATTGAGCAAAGGCCGATTTCATCCATGATTCATTTGAAGCATGAATAAACTGTACTATTTCAGTTACACCAAATTTTCATTCCTCGCATTGCTGCTCTGATGCTTTCTTTGTCTTTAGAGTTCTTTCACTGTGGTTGCTGAGTTAGATAAGAGTGCAGGTAGCCTCAATATAACATTCTCTGATAAGAATGGGGGAAGAAACAGGGGTCTGATGGCAGAAATAGGGACTTCCTACAGTTGAGGTATGTACTCAAAGTACACATAATGTCATCTCTCTCTCTCTTTGCTAAAATGGGAGTTAAAAACTAGGGAATTAAGGAAAATTTTCTTCCCCATTAATTTGTAAACAGGACTGTTAATACGTCCAAATTTAATGATTGAAGAACATTCCATTATAGAAAACATTATCTATTTTATTGATTTACAACTTTAGAATGACTGTGCCTTCCTCAACTTCATAAAAATAAAACTGTAGCCAAATTTTGAAGATCACAAAGTCCTCTACAGGGAAAAAAATGTTTATTCATCTTCATAAGGAGTGAATGCCAAATTATTATTTTTTTTGAAGGATTATATAGAAATGGTCCTGGAAACTTTTCACTTTAGCAACAATCATTTAATTAATCACAGACACTGTGTAACATTGGCAAAGAAAATACTACTAAAGTTCAAAAGACTCATACATGTTGTGGTGTAATGGAATTAAAGCACCACAGTCAAAGACTAAGTATACTTGTAGACTATGAATGTTTGTTCTGATGTCTGTTGTGCCCTCTCTCAGATAAGGATCTTGGAGGAAAAGTAATGTATTTGTACATAAATATTAATAATAATGGCTAACATTTACAATGTGCTTGCTATGTGTTAAGCACAATTAAGAAAGCTTAACATTTTATATTCTCAAGCAACCCCATGAAAAGTGTGACTTGGTCATCCCTGCTTTGCAACTAAGACACTGAAGTCTGGAAGGATAACTTACTACACAGTCAGCAGATTCCAGAGCCAGGTTAAAACTCAGCTCTTGACACCCAGGCTGTGTAGCTTTCATATAATGAAATATGATCCACAATTACTTTATATACTACCTGCTTAACCTCTCCACATAAGCATAATGGTATCTGGATATGAAGGCATTATCTGTTACCCATTTCCAGTTTGTAATAGGCTTATTTCTGCTTCCCATTTGGGAAGGTCTCATCATGGTTCCCCTAGGCATTGGATATTTCTGTACATTTGTAAAGCTCTGTTCCAGTGGTTTAGGCCCAAGTTTCCATTAGTCCCGCATATTTGTTGAAATGCTCTGTTTTTTTTATTGATTAAAAGAAGCTTGCCCATTTTATGATACAAAATTTTTAAAAATTAGAATGCATTCTTTCAGAGGAATGCTGTCTTCTTGTATAGGAGATAGTCAAGTAAATTTCTTTTTGAAGGTAAGTGCAGTTCTACCATTTACTTGGTTGTGACCTTGGGCAATTAATTACCTAATCTCTCATCTGTAAGATGGGTATGATAAACTTTATGAGTTTTCTGTATTTTAAATGATAGAGTGTGTATAAAGTACTTATAGAGGGCCTGGCAGATAGTAAGTATTCATTAAATGATAGTGATTAGGGATGTTTTTGTTGCTCAAAATCTTTTTGGAACTACTTTTTGAACTTCCTTCTAGATTAGTACTTTAAACTATTCTAAGTATTCAGTTAAATGTGTTTATAGTTATAACTCAGGGTTCTGATCTCAGTTGACCCCTTTATTCATTAGCCTGGTGCTAAATTATTGTGTCTCTTTAAAATAAAAACAACTATCTATCTTCAACATGAATATTTGCAATTTTTGAAATGATTCCCAAATAAGAAGGCATGTGCTCTTGAGAGACTGTCTCAAATAAGTGCTTTGAAAATGCTTTTAGCAATGACTGCAAGGCTGTGGGGCGGAGGGGGGGACATATTAGGACTAGCACACATGCTAATATAGTATAAATTCTTATGTACTTATTTTAAAATGTGAGGCCTGTTTACTTCCTAGCAGATGTGATTTCCTGCACTTAACCCCCTTTCTATCAGGCAATGTAACCAAGTCAGCAGTCCCAGCAGATTAGCTAGTAAGAGCTCCCAGCTGCTTTTCCCCAGCTCCTCTGTGAAGTGGATTTATAAGTACAACACACCTCCCAAGGGTTGAGAGCCATCCCCCTCCACTTCGTCAAGTGGTCTGTTTCTTCAAGAGCACCCTTGCTCATCTTCTGCACGGTGGAGTCCACTGAAATGAGACAGAGGAGGGAGGCCTCCATGACCTCTGGGCTGCAAACAGTTCAGGGAGAGAGGCCAAGTGGTATTATTGTGAGCTGCTGTCATAACTGCAACACACCATCATATGACACTTAGAACTCACTAAGTGCTTTTTACATCAATTATTTCATTTAATCCTCTCAGTGGTCCTTGAAGCAAGTTTAGTCACTCTGTTTAAAAATGAGAAAGCAGATAAAATGAGATGAAGCAACATGGGCCAATCAAAGGCTAAGGGTACTGGGTGGGCATGGAGCTGGAGGGCCAGGGATAGACAGAGACTCATTGTCTGCCATGCTTTCCCTCCATCTATCCCTGAACACCATACAATGTCTCTTATTTTTCTGCCCTTTAATTTCTCTACCAGGAACAATCACTGACATCCAGAGAGCAAATGTGAATCAGTAGTGAAGTTCAGAGGCTGATGCTTTGGACTGAGGAATAGTTGCATCACTCTCCCTCCTTTGGTGGCATTTCAGGTGCCAAAGTTCTAGGAAAAATGGCAAGTTTTTGTTTTTCCTCAATCCCTGTTTGCAAATGATATGGTCAAATATTTGAGTGCCCATTGTGAGCCTTATTTAAGTGTCCAAGATCCAAAATGCCTTGGTGATTTTGGTTCTATGCATTTGCTTTTTCTTTTGTATCCAGCAAAAGTAGCAAGGCCCTCACTACCAACTGTGCAGGCAAACTCATAACCATTATGGATTACACCTTTGCAATAATGACAGTCCACTGATGTTTATTTATCATAAATGTTCACTGAGTGTCTCCTACATGTCAGGTGGTATGCTAGCTGGGGAGACAATAAGCAGAAACAACCCTAGTTTTCCACTGGTACTTGTATGTGAAGGGAGATAGTTCTTCATGAAACAATCACACACACAACGTATAGTTGCAATGATGGCAATGCTGGGAAGTGGAAGGACTGATGTTGCCAGAGTCCTTAATGAAAGTATCTGACCTAAGCTAGCAAACTTGAAGTAAAGGAATAGAAAGGTGGCCAGTCTGACCAAAGTGGAGGAAGGCAGCATGTTTCAAAAGTCCAGTAAGAACTCAGGGCATTGAGACTGCCTTTGAAGGTGTGGGCCACACAATGGGAATATTCCAAGCAGAAGGCCATAGCATCACCCTTATGTTTCTGAGAGCTTACTTATGTCAGGTGAACTAGATTAGAGACCCAAGAAGAGACTATTATGGATAAAGAGTGGGAGATGGACACAGAACCAGGAGATTAAGGTAAAATGCAAAGGACTAGGTAATAGATCTGATAAAGTTGTTGAAGGACAGCATAGTGGCAGGAAGATACCAGGGTTTCTAACTTGCATGATTAGAAATTGGTGGTGGTGTTCTCTAAGCTCTCTAGGACCTAGTGCCAAGAGTTTTTTCAGGGTTCCCCCACCCTGGGGTTAATGTGTCCTGCTACTCATAATGGAAAATACAAACATGAGTAAGAGATACCTGCTGCCCTTGCAGAGCTTGCAATCTTATAGGAGTGAAGGGCGTGGTTAAGATACTCTATCTCCTAAAATTAGTTTAAAGTATGGCTGTTACATAAAGTCAGCAGTTGGAATCCATATAGACATTCCTTTCAGAAGATAACTAGGGTGTGGGAAGTCTTTGAGCTTGAGTGGTAGAGTGGAGGAAGAGACAGGATGAGAAAACATTTTTGGCAGATGAAGGAATGACCTTGTGACCTTTGAAAAGGCACTGTGAATCACCGAATAAAACCTTAACGCAGACCAAATGGAAAAACACAGTATAGGCTTCAACCTTGAAATAACAGAATCTAAAACTCATCTTTCATGGGCATGCTAAGTGCAATTAAAAGAAGTGAGCTATTTAATGGGAGTAAGTGGGATGAGAGCGATTTGTGAAAACAGAGGGTAGATTGCGACTTCTTTTCTCCAACAGCCTCTTAAAAGTATTCATTGTCTGGTCATTGCTAAATCTCTATAAGTGTCACCATGGCAACCATTGATATGAAAAATAATATTAGCCTGGACACTTCTGCATCATTTGACCTGAAATTTTCCACTGCAGTGGGCATTTACATTGTTTGTGCAGATGACTGAAGTGGGCCCTGCTTGGATCCTGTCATATTTTCTTTTGTCCTGAGAAGATAAGTGCTCATTAAATCCACCTTATGTTAAGAAATGACCCAGTGGCTTTTGAAATGAGGTAGCTTTATGTTTCTCTCCTTTCGTCTCTGAGGTTGTGCTGGGAGATGCACCCCACTGGTGTCATCTGTGTTGGTTCACAGGTGAGGGTGGGGAGCTTTTAGGGTAGTTGGTTGGGGGATTTTGTTCAAATCAGTTCCACCAGTGGATCTGGAGGAGGTCTATTGCATATAACTGTGCACACTTTCTATCACATATCCGCTGTTCTTTTTTATAGTTCCTTCCTTCAAAATCTTTTTCTTCAGGTGTCTAATCCCAACTCTGATCAATGTAACTCTTCAATTCTGTACTTTATATCCTTCTAGTTGCTCTTCTCCCCAGTCACATATATCACAATCCCTACTGTTTTCTTTGTTCTCTCATTTGACAAACACTTATCGAATGTCTTCCCTATGCCAGGGACACCCAGCCAATAGGAGCCCAGAACCCCTGCCTTTGTGTGACTTAAATCAAGAATGGAAGGAGACAGAGCATAAACATAATAAATAAGGAAATGGAGGGTATATTGGGTGATTAAACAAAAAAGTACCGTAGGATACAGGGACAAGAATGCTGGTTAGCTTGGTCACAGTTTTTAATAAGGTTATCAGGGTAGGCCTCTGTGAGAAGGGGACATGTAGGCAGACATGAAGGAGGTGAGGATGTTAGCATATCACAGAGAGAGGCCGAAAGTAGTGTGTGCCTGGATTGTTTGAAGATCTGCAAGGAAGCTAGAGTGACTGAAGCAGGGAATGTGGCTGTAGCCAGGGTCAGAATGGTGAATAGGGTTGGATAGGGACAACCCTATAGGGGATGATGCAGGTTTGAAGGCTTTTGAAAGCTTTGAACATGAGAGACATGATCTCGATCATAACCTCTTTTTTAGGGGGAAGGACTAAAGTTCCAAAAGTGGCAAAAGGAAGAAAAGTGATAAGGTTGTTGCAGGAACCCAGATGGGGGATGGTGATGGCTTGCACCAAGTGCTAGCAGTGGGTGTGGTGAAGACAGAACCACTAGGATTTGTCAATAAATTAGAACAGGGGTTCCCTACCCCCAGACCATGGACCAGTAGTGGTTCATGGAAATGGGCCACACAGCAGGAAGTGAGAGGCAGGAGAGCAAGGGAAGCTTGATCTGTACCTGCAGCCACTTCCCAACACTAGCATCACCACCTCAGCTCCACCTCAGATCGTCAGGCATTAGATCTTCATAGGAGAACCGCTCCCTGGTGCCAAAAATATTGGGGACCGCTGAATTAAAGAATTCTCCTTTGGACTTTTTCTCAAATACTAGTAGTAGAATGCTTTTCTTAGTAAAATAGATATGTATTTACACATGGATTCTATTTGTAGTATAGCTTTTTAAATTTAATATTCTCTTCTGTAGAGGAAGTTCCAACTGAACATATGGAATTCTGTAAGAACAACTTAGCATTGTGGTTAAGAGCACAGTTTCCAAAATAGAATTGCCTGGTTCACCACTTCACAAATGTGACCAGGGACAAGTTATTTAACTGCCCGATGGCTTCAGTTTTATTATCTGTAAAATGTGAACCATAAGAATTCCTGCTTCATAGAGCTAGGAGGAATAAAAAAGCTCTTAAAACAATGTGTGGCACAGAGTAAGTGTTGAATAAAAGTTAATTATTATTATAATTTTATCAGCATTTGCCTTAAGATCTTTTAGTAGCTTCTTAGACTACAAACAACTTGAGTATTATTTCTATATTAGTCTCGAATCTTAGACTTTTCAAAGGAACTTTTCTGTTCTCTAAGATGTCCATGGTAATAGAAATAGTCATTCCTTAACTCAGTGCTTCTCTGAATTCACAGTTAATAACATGTTTTGTCATTGCAGTACATTATTGTACTAAAAAATTACCATTTTTGAAAGTCAACAACCACTTCAGTGTTGGTGATTTCATGAGAATTAACCAAATATATGCATGTGAGTTTATAAATGTATATTTGACCGTATAGTCAGAGGCCTTATGAATGTAGCTGGGGAGTCAGACCATTCAGGTCTGTATCCTGCTCTACTGGTCATACTCATGTAACCTTGAACACACTATTGAATCTGTTTCTGCCTCTTTTACTCCTTCTGTAAAACGGGTATCACAGAGTTTATCTCACAAGGTTCTTATAATGATAAAAAAAAAAGTATTCTCAAGGAGTAGCTCGTAAGATAGTTCCTTGCACAATGTAAATGCTCAATAAATATGGGCTGTTCGTAAACATAGTGATCCCTAGGCTAGGCACCATGGTATAGAATCCCAATGTCTGAAAACCCTTGGGGGAAAATCATTAGCTCCATTTCATAAAATAGTAAGATTATATTTATTTAGGCATGACTCCTTATTAGACCCCTCTAGCTATATGCAGGAACCTTCTATTATTCATCACCTAAGATAACCATGAGTGCTCAAGTGTATTTTCCCTACATCACCCAGGAACTTGGAATAAAATCGCAAATGATATTTTTTTTTCTCTGGGGTGTTTGAAGAGTTGTTGAAATTCTAGTCATGATATTTGGTGTGTTATGAGTTCTTTATGTCTGTTGTTAAATATGCCAGCATTTATTGACACATTACAATGAAATGGGCAGCCAAATACAGTAATGGGTTTCCCCTAAGGAGTGTGAATATCAACAAATCTGATGGCAGGCACTGCCAAGAAAACTAAAAATGTGTTCAAAAACAACTCACTTCATAAAGCATAATGGGTACATGTATATTTAATCTAGTGGCTTCTATCATGTACTTCAGGTAATTGTTTAAAGGTATAAGTAGGTGGTTGCTATTAATATTTGTTATGGCTTCCTTCTTTTGAGAAATTTTTAACATTCAATTTAATTTTGTGCTGTAGTCTTTTTTTACTCCTGTTTCTCAACTCTGCCTACACATAAAAATCACTTGGGGAATGTTAAAAAATACTGATGCTATACTTAAAAGTATAATGTTCCTAATGTAATTGGTTTGGTGTAGATCTCAAGCATTAGCATTTAAAAGTTATTTTTTAATTTAAAAATTTTAATGAAATATTTCAAATGTACACAAAGTAGAGAGAATCATAAGCCCACATGTATCTATCATCCAACCATAATTAACTTCAGTTGCTATTTTTAAAAAGTGCTCCCAAGTGATTCTTCTAATATGTAGCCATGATGAGAACCACTACTCTATTCTTATAAAACAAAAAATGGAAAGAGTATTTCAGTGGATATTGATATCAAGAAGCTAAAATTTTCTCAAGAACACAAATGATTTTAAAACACCTCTATTACTCTGTCCATCAAACCATAATGGCATTCACAAACATGTATGTAATGTGGTGAGTATATGTCTGCTTGATTTTGGTAAACTGGAATAATTTGGGCATGGGCATTGGAATACTTGAGGAAAAGTTAGAAAAAGGCTTCGAAGTATAATGGTTTCCCATTTAGAATCTTTCTACCTTGACTCAAACAACACCATGCCCATCTACCTAAGGCAACCCAGTCAAACAGAGATAAAAGAAAGTTTTGATGAGCAAGGGTAGGACAAGTAGATTAGAGTTATGGATCAAAGAAGACATTAGGAGGTGGAAAGATAATGGAAATTGTCTTCAGACTTATGGAGAAAAAGTACTGCACCAAAGACAGATTAATCTCAACTTTTGTAGGCTTTTCAATAACATAGATGATAAATTAGATGATAGATAGATGATAGATAGATAGATAGATAGATAGATAGATGATAGATAGATGATAGATAGATAGATAGATAGATGATAGATAGATAGATAGATAGATAGATAGATAGATAGATAGATAGATAGATAGATGATAGATGGATGGATGGATGGATGGATGGATGGATGGATATCTTAATTAAGTCAATAGTTGAGGTGTGAAGAATTGTGGGCAAACTCTGGATCCTGGGTGGAAAACACGTGGAAAACTATTAGATCTCAGAATTATACAGGATATTAGATATGACCTTGTCCAAGTACCCACCTGATAGAGGAATCTCTTCTGGTGCATTGACAGATGTTACCTGCTATCCATCTCCTTGAACTCGGTAGTAGGAGAGCCCACTATTCATAAGACAGCCTGGTTCCATATTAGAATGGCAGTCTTCTTTTTTTGAGCTGAAATTTCATTCTTGAACACCCCTCTAATGAAATAAAATATTCCTGATGCCCTCCATGTTGTTTTATTTTATATATAAATACACACACACACATACAGAGTGTAGTGAGATTTAAGTCAATCATGCTATATGTAGGTCTCATCAACTATAAAACCAAAATAACCTTACAAATTGATATGAAAAATATAAGGCCTATATAGTTTACAACATATTAAGAAGATTAAGGATATTATTTTTGTGAAGTAAAATTCCTCATATTGTGCTTAAGGGTAGAATTCAATTTGGTTCACCAGTTTTCACTAATCAGCTCAGAGGATGCTTGTTAGCATATGTATATAATACTAAATGGTATTAATAATTTAAAGTCTCTATTTGCTGGTTTTAAAGTAGTCAAATATCAAATTTAACCAAAATGCCAGCTATAGTTCTCCATTTCCCATTTTAATGAGACAACTTTGGCAACTTTGTAAAGATGTTTTGTGCACTTGGAAATTAAGGTCAGAGTTATAGTGTTTTTGTAGTCTTCAAGAAATGGGTATCTAATCCAATTGTTGTTGAAATTCGGTTCAGAACAATCTTTCACTATTATTTATTACTATACTTACTGCTAATTAACTGCTCTTGCGAATTGATGTATGCAACAGAATCCAAGCAATAAATATTGTAAAATGTGTGCTGTCTTAGTTTTGGTCCCCTTTAGTTCATCTCACCCATATGGCTGAATGAGGCTGTCCTCCCACTTTTCTCTATTCCAATTTCCATTAAACATTTGTCTGAATAATGCACCAACTTTGTCACCTATGTGAGTATTGTTGTACTCTGGTCACCAAGATCCATGGTCCTCAAAATTGAGTGTGATGTCGAATCACTTGAGGAGCTTGTTAAATTGCCTGTCCTGTGAACCCCACACCAGAGCTTCTGATTTGTTATTTTGGGGGTAGACCCAAGAATCCACATTATTAACAAAATCTCCAAGTGACTCTAATATAAATGGTATGAAAACTTTTATTCCTTTCCGAGATTATTGTTGACAGTGAAAGAGAAAATGTAAACTCTTCACAAACGACCTGGATTGAGAAACTCTGGTATCCTTCTCAGATTTGTATCATTGCAAATAAACCCACCTTGGATGTTCTGCCAAATTCCTGATAAACATCTTGAACAGTAAAGAGTTAGTAGCAGAGGCTTTCTTTAAAATGGCTTTGATCTATTAGACACCGGACTTATTTCAAGGGACACATATATTCTAAATGTTATCTTCATTGATTCCCAGAATGATCTGGAAACTCTGAAGATTGGAATCCCATTTTCAAATTGTACCTACACTGTGAAAGTATGCATGTACAGTTTGGCAATTGAAAATGAAAAAGTGCTGGAAAACAAGAATCAAATTAAGCAGCAAAAAAGATGACATTTCTTTGTGTAGTTACAGCTGTACATTTCTTAGTTTATGAATTTAACTATGCCAAGTTTGCCTAAAGAGGGGAATATAAACCTGGAGATAGAGTCAATGAGTTATTAAACCAGACATTCAAATGTGTCTTATTACCCATTTTATTCTTCCTCAGTTAACTCTTGTTGATTGCTGTTAGAATGAAATATAATAGCTGGTTAGGAATATTTGCAATTTCACAGGGAACTGAGAGGCTTGCTGACATTAATTTTATGCCTTTTTGTGTGAAAGTGATTAAAATCTTAAATGTCTTGACATAGCCCACTACTGATTGTCTGTTTGGGTTATTGATGTGGTCTCAGGTAGTTAATAGCTTGGGAGTTGAATTTAATAGTATTACAGATTACCAACTTCCATTGTTTATATTTTGCCATTATATATAAAATGAGCAAATATAAAATATTCCTAATGGATTTCAATTTTTAATGGGAGAATAGAATTATTGAGCATTTAAACTTTACAAAGAACTGAGGATCAGAATAAATCTTAAAAGTTTGTTAGAAATTAATCCATTTAAAAGTGCTGAGATTTATTTCTAAAATTTACTAGAAATGAAGAAAACAAAAAAATTTATTAAGGGCATATTTTAATACAATGAAACTTAATGTATATTGGCCCTGCCTTTATGACTAATATTTTTATAAGAGTATAGAGAGAAAGGAGGCAAATAATGGAATTTTGATGAATAGGAGTGATTTAAAATGTGTTAGCATGTCTAAACTTGCTCCTTCTCATGTATACATATTTTCATACATTTTGTGCTCCATTTGTACTTATTGTTTTTTAAATTTTATTTTGCATCTGTGCTCTGTATGTATACTGATGCCTGAAATGATGTATAGGAACCAGAATAAAGAGAGCATCTGGAAGTCTTAATGAGCTGTAAATTTGATGCTATTCTTAGAACCTAGAAACTTAAATTTTTATTTCAGAAGAATTAGCTTGTTGTTTTTGAATTATGCATTCATCCCTGTATTTCTCTTAATATGGTCCCTGATAACGCTGTACTGATTTCAGAGGTTTGGTATACAATTCAGGTACCCGACATTATACTCAGCATGTAATAGGCTTCAACTAGTTACTGTTAATGTGTTAATGTTTTACTAAGGCAGCTTACTTTGAAAAACAGATAAAGGGTTGAAGAATACAGGAGTATTTAAAAATATCACTATGATTTAGGTAAGGGTAACCTGAGATTGTCAAAGAGGCCAAATGGGTATCACATGCTTTAGCAGAGTAGTGTTTGTATGGTTTGGTCAAGTTTCAATATTCTTAAATTCTTGTGGTTTGAGGGCAAAGTTCTTATGGGCTCACTGGACAGATTCTCCCTCATTTATTTCTGGAATCTTGTCAGTAAGGGTGACAGTATGGCTGTAATACAACCTGCAAATTCTGCCCTTGCCTTGGCTATCAGGTTGGAGTAATTGCTCTTCAGGTAGCAGAGTGCTAATGAGTACTGATGATTCAGTGTGCTGCTGACACTGTGGTTCCATGGAGGTTCATCTGGAATCCTGTCCCTATAGCTTAGGATGAAGTTACCCACATATTTTACCTTAAGTTAGCTGTGCTCCTTTTTTTTTCTGTACCATGGCTAGAATTCTGGATGTCTTCTGGGTCTTTAGTGATATATATTATACATAGTAGAGCAATTCAGGAAATTCAGAAAACCGTACATTTAAGGTAAGCATTGTAGGGTAAACCTTAGTATGGTGGTAGAGACCAGTACAGGCATCCTGAGACTAGGCTGGAGTCATGGAATCTTTCCCCATGTTTTATGGATTATTTTAGTATTTTCCATGTGGACATATTAAACTAGAAATCTGACTGAGTGCTCATGCCAAATCTGCTCTAACTCTGGTACTGTATGAAAGGTGTTCCCTGGACTCCAGAACTACTTTTCTGTAGTTACAGGAAAAGTATCATAAGGGGTTATACACTGAGTAGAATAAAGGATTCACTGTGGTACAGTGGCTTTATTTTTGAAAGGGAGAAGGTTGCAGGGAGAAGTTAGTCTTTTACGAAAGACAGCAAATCCAACTATAATGGTATCATCACCTTACCTTCTACTTTATTTTGTTATTCTTTTTTCCCTGTGGAAAAGCTCATTTTATTTCTCAATGACAGTCAAAAATGTTTGTCATTGTTGCTTTCACTCAGCAGGTATTAAGATGTGATAATGTCTTTTTACTTTATTTTTGAAGCATAAAGAATTTTGGAAATAATCCCTTATTTATGCAAAAAATGGGATCCTTAAAGTGACAACTTAGTGGGTGCATTATTCAATGTCTGTTCATACAGCAAAAATGTTCAGTGCTTAGCTTGCAGTGTATCTAGTGAGGCACTGTGGGGAGACAGAGATGACTAAGAGGGCTCCCACATGATATTAACAAGGTAGAAGGAATAGAGTGTATGAAGAGATGCAAGGAAGTTACTGACAGCTATGTACTGCTCATGAGTTGTTTGGCATTTCTTTTCCTCCACAGCTGTGCTCAGAAAAAGAAAAAGAATAGCAGAGAGCCTTGGTCAAGGCCAAAGGGTTTCACAGTAATTGCTTTCCAGATTTACTATTAAACAATGAAGCATATGGTTTTTACTTCAAAGTTTGAATTTATGGAACACTAGGATAATTAGCTAGGTACTTCTAACTTTTAAAAACTATATTTAATATTCACATATTTTCTCCCAAGAAAACAGACATTCATACACAGTTCCTGATTTTCCCTATCACAAGAAAGATTGATTCATGAATCAGGGAGAAAAGTTTGCTTTCAATTAAAAAAAAAAAAAGGAAAAATACAGCAATGAATGAAAATATGAAACCATCTGTGTCTCCAATGATAATGCCAGCTTAGTGTTTGTTGTAAACAATACAATTTGTTCAAGGCCACCTTTAAAGGAGTGTGTTTTAGTATGTGCACAAAAAAGGGAAATAAATTTATTCTTTATTCATAGATCGTATATGCAACACATACAGCTACATATATACAAATGTAATATGTGTATATATGGCTCTTACATTCATGCGGCCCTGATAGGAAATTAAAACAGGTGACCCCCAAATATATCATCTAGTATCTGAACTAACAACCCCTTTATCTGTCACTTCAAACACAGTTCAGGCCCTTATTACCTCTGGTACTTGGAACAATGCCACAGTCACTTCCTATCAGCTCCTGGTATTTGTCTGTCCATTCTAGTCTTTGCTGTGTCAACAGATTATTTTTCCTATAACATGAGGTAAGTCACATTTTCTTGCTCGAAATTTCCCAAAGATGCACATCTTCTACAGACTACAGGCCCATAAACTCCATAGCAAGAGCAACCAAAATTTTCCAGCCTTCTCTCCCGTGCAATAAGGAAAACGTCCCCTCCCTTTTCTGTTGTTTTCCCTGTCCTAGGAACCGAGGCCAAGTGTCAGGGACAGACTAAGCTCACTAATCTCTGCCACAGGCATTTATTCTGCATCACATCTTTGGCACCCAACAGTAAATGCAATATTTTTGTGAGACCATTTTCCTTCCCTAAATTAGTCGGTGAGCTCCTGGAAGGGTGACCAGGAGTACAAGGAGAGGCCCTTAAACATTTTAATAAATATGCTTTGGTTACTCCATTAGAACTTAGATATTGTGAGATGACCAGGAATAATTCGCCACTTACAAATCAGATGTAAGCACCCTCCTCTCCACTTCACTGTTGAGCTTTATCGATAATGACTTCCTGTGAGCTTGGGAAGCTTAGGAGACCACCTGTAACTGTGACCATTTACAGTGGGGACGGGGCGAGTGGGAAGTAGAGAACTGCCCCAAACCGCTTCCCTCACCTTTAATTCAGGTCTTCTCTATTAACAGTATTTCTTGAGCTCCTACCCTGTGCGAGACACCACCAATTTGAATTTTTCTTTCTAGAAGAAGAAAAAAAACGACTGTACTCCCTAAGCCAATAAATAACCCACCTGAGGGTCCGGAACACTCCCCCCATCCCCCATAGGGTGTCTGGGAGCGGGGAGGCAGAGATAGAGGGCCCGGGCAGTAATCTAAGTGGACATCCGAAGGCTCACGCTATTGGCAACCGTCTCCAGGCGTCGTCCCTCGCCTGACCTAGGCCAGGATGGAGGAGGCTGTACCCACGTAACTGTCCTCCACCACGGAGGTGGCCGCCTCCCACGCAGCCGGGAAGCGGAGGCAGGACGAGGTCGGCGTCGCCGGCGCCGTCCCTGGGCGTGAGCCCGCGCCGCAGCTCGGCGGAGCCGCGGCGTCTCCCGCAGGAGGGGGGGCGGGGAGCCGCGGCGAGCAGCCCGCGCCCGCAGCTCCCTGCCCGCGCCCGCAGCTCCCCGCCCGCGCCCCTGCGCGCAGCGCCGAGGACGCGCGCCCCGCCGGTCCGCACGCGCCGCGCGCCCGGGCGCCCTGCCCAGCGGAGGTAACTTTCCTGCCGGCGGGAGCGGGGGGCCCCGGAGGGGGTCTCGCCTGGGCGAGGTGCGGAGGAGGGCCGACGCGGAGGCCGGGGCAGGAGGCCGCCCAGCGCCCGCCGGGCCCGCTCGGGCCCCCGCCGCGCGCCCCCCGCCCCGACCTGCCCTCGCCGGTCGCCGCGGCATCTGCCGGGCCGGCGCGCGGGGCCTGAGAAGCGGCCTCCGGCCTGCGGGACGGGACGGGAGGCGGGGGGGGGGGTCCTCCGCGCAGCCCTCGCCGAAGCGGGCGACGCGGCCCCCGCGTCTGTCCTCGGTCCAGTTGCCTGAACCCCCCGTCCGCGTCGCCATGTTTCGAGTCGCCCCTCGGGGTGGGGGCGAGACCCGGCGGGCTGCGGGGGGGGGGGCGGCCGAAGGGCCCGGGGGGGGAGGGGGCGACGCTGCGGAGCGGGCGGGGGGCCCTGCGCGCGGGAAGGTGCGCTCGGCTCGGAGCATCCCCGCTCGGGAGCGGCTTTTATGTAACTTGTCACCTTCCCCGAACTGGGGCAGCGTCCCCCAGACGGCGGCGGGGGCTGCAGTCGGGCCGCCGGGGGAGGGGGAGCGTCCTAGCGAGGCTGCTCCTGGCCCTGGCACCTGCGGGCCCCCCTCGGCCCTGCCTTCTCCCTCCTTGCACCCCTGAGTCGGGAGGCCGCGGCCGGCCTGCCGTGGCCCAGGGGCCCGGAGCGGCGCGGCTCACCTGGCGCCCGCGGGGCTGCGACCGGCTCTGCGGCGGGCGGGGGCGGGGAGGCCGGGGCTTCGGGCCGCCGGAGTCGGGGGCTCCGCCAACTCCTTGCGGGGGTTTCCCGGCTCTTGCCGCGGGGGCTCGCCTTCTCGGATTCCCCCTCTAATCTTCGCCCTACTTTCTTGCCCTCCCCCTTTCCCCTCTCCCTTCTACTCCCCGCCAAGTTCGTGGCTTCTGCAATGCGGTGGGTGTGGTTACCTAGTAAATTGTAACTGTGGTCCTTTGCAGTGGGAGCGTTTTTCCTTTTCGGTTTTTATATTTAGGGATCCAAAGTTTTCTAGGGGTTTCTCCTCTAGTTGCAGCCCCGAGTTTAAAGTTGGGAAAAGATCGTTGCAGAACAAATAGAATGATAAAGAAAACATGTGGTATTAATTACTCCTGGAGGCTGGGCTGAGAAATCCTGAGAGGGCCAGGCAGTAATCCTAACGCAGCGCTTCCATTACGTGTTTAAGTTGGTGTTTCAGCTTTTTCACATTAGTCCTGCGGAATTGCTTTTGCAGATATCCTGCCTGTCTTTTTTTAAGGCAACCAGGTGTGTTGGAGTTTCCCTTGCTGCCATTAACTTCTCTAATAGGGTCATCGCACCAAGTGCTAAAAACATTTTTTTTTTCATTTTCACTGATTTCTAAAGTCTGAAAGAAACTAGAAAGACAAAACTCCACTTATATCTGGGAGCCCTGGACTTAGCATGAATTACAGCAAATTAAGCAGAAAAATCCTATTAAGAAAAGGGAGCACATCAAGCTTGAGTGAACTCTGGGGAATGGAAGGTGATTTATATCTTGGCTCAGACAAGGTTTTTAAAAAAATGCACGTTAATTTTGATACCAAAGTTTAAAAACTTTAGTTGGACTAACAGTTATTGTGAGAGGAAATAAATTCTAAATTGAGAAGCGGGACTTCCATATCTTAATTTTAGAAGGCATTGATTAAAATCGAATACTAAATACTGCCTAATTTGCATCATGATTTTCTGATGGTTTAGTAAAGTGAAATATTAAATGCACAAGTTACTGCATAAAGTATATCTAGCTAATACACTTTAGGCAAATAATTTTGTTGCAAACAGAACATGTTCTGTGAATGATTTATTAGTAACAGAAAGAATAGCCACTTTGTATATCCTTTTTAGCTGAAGGTTTGAGAAGATACAGGTCAAATGTCAGTGTCTCAGTGAAATGTTTACATTTAATTTTTAAGTCATTCTGTATAAAGACAATTTAGGTCAAAAGCAGTTTTTGTCAGTTCTTATACAGCGCTTAGACTTTGGCCAGTTTTAAATTGTACTGAAATAAGAAATCAGGGATGTTTTTACTTTATCAGATACTATATATGTACATTAGTTTTTAAAACTGTGTTGGTCAAATGCATTAAGGAGCCACCCAGGTGGAAAGAGGCAGCCCTTCATGTAATGAGAGATGTGACATTGTCATTATTTTGAGACTCCTCCACCATTTACTGTAGGTTGGATTAAGTTTGGCGGGAACATGCTGTCCAAGGGATTTTCTTACATGTTGTAAAATACATATTCATCTTTTAGGTTAGTGCTTTAAAAATAGTCTTAAAATTCACAAATTATAATTTACATCCTCTAGTAAAATAGAACTCCAAGAGTGGGCTGAAAATATATATATATATATTTCTGTGAACATTTGACTTTAATGCACAGCCATTTCTTGAGTACTCTACTACTCTGGTCATCTTTAGTTCTCATAGTCTCTTCCAAGTACCTAACCACAGTTTTCCTCTGAATGCTAGCTTTATTATGGAATGTAGAATTACTATTGAAAACTTCAAGTCAATTTACTTTTAGCACCACTTCATTTAGAGAGATCTTTAATGGTGCAATTGCTGCATCTATTTCTTTCAAAAGGCTAGCTTGCTGCTAATTTATTGGAAATTCATCAGACACCCCTGGAGAGTTCTGCTGTCATTTGATTTGCCATGCTGCAAAGAATTATGTGCTCAGAAGAAAGGACTGGAGCAGTGAAGTCATTGCCCTGCCCAGTGTTGTGACATCACTATGGCTCAGAGGAAACAAGGGTGGGGCAGGCAAAACCAGATGGTCTGATGCATCTCACTGGCTTTAACTTTGGCTGATAAATGAATGAGACTCTCCTTTCTCAAGTTGAACTGCGCCTTAAGGTATTGTTTGGAGACTTGGAAGATAGACCTGAATGCAAGACTGCCTGGGGAAGTGTATTTCATAGATCAAGGACGAAGAGGGTTTTTTTTTTTTTTCAATAGTAGAAATCATTGAATATTCCTTTAATTGAGGAAAATACTGTAATTTTTTAAAGAGCCAATTTAAAATTATCTGAAAAACAAGAATAATGAGTCTATATTTATATATAGAGTCAATGTATTTCTTACTAGTCTTTGTACCAAAACAGCATTCTTACTTAATACTTGGTTTTAGCTTATTAGTGTTGTCTTTTTAGAGTATGTGGTGTCTGAAATGATACACTTTATTTTCTGGGTAGGCAGTGTTCATTCTGATTTATTTTTAAGTGATATGATTGCATTTGGCAATTGAGAAATATGGAAAAAAGTTAGAGATTTCACAGATTTACAAGATATCTGCAGTGATTTGGGGTAATTGATTTCTATTTAAGTTTTTGTTTGTATATTTTTTATGATTTAGCACTTTAATCCTTACTTAGAATTCTAATGCAAAGATGAATAGACATTTTTCACCCAAATTAGTGATGAATAACTTATAAGAGGAAGTCTGAAATTCTGAAACTGTAAAGTACATTTCATGTTGTGATTTCTGAAATCATAGTGACATGAGCATACAGAAACAAAGAACCACAGACTAGCTGCAGATGTTCAATGACTTTTCTATACCTCCTTGGTAAGATGACTGTCATTTTTTCATATGAGTGTATTAAGTATATAGGAGCTCTGGGCAGTTCTTAATTGTGTAGCTATTCCAGAACACAGTTCCAAAGCAAAGGGAAGGGAAAAAATGGGAAGAGTGGCACTAGTAGAGAAGTTGAAATTAGGTACCAGAACTGCATAACTCTTGGTTGAAGTGTCTACAGTACTGCATTTTTAGACCTTGCAATGATTGGTTAAATTGCACACTTGAGAATTGTAAGCTTCTATTAGCACCAAACCCCTAATTCCTTTGTAATTTGCAGTACAGAAAAAAGCTGACAACTTAATTTTTAGATTGCTGACATTTTGATACATTGTTCTTATAGCCCTTTCTTACGAACATAAAAAAAGAAGAAAAAGAAGCAGAAAGGTCTGTCTTAGATCTAGAAAACATGTGCTATTTAACCTGCCTTGGGTTTATTTTTCTCTCCAGATATACTGAGTGATTTCTTGATGTGAATAGGTACTTATTTCTTTTGGAGTTTCATCCCTAAACCAAGTACAGATCTAAGCACTTTTATCATTGAATAAGTATTTAAAGAATTGAATAAAAAAATAAAGCTATTTGTGACTGATGGTTCACTGCAAATAATATTTGAACAGGGCTTTAAAAGCACAGCTGCTTTATTTGAAAATGCAAGTCTCTGGACTCATGTATGTAGTCAGTATTTTTAATGGCACTGTCTTCTTCATAACAAGCTTGCTACTCAGTCTGTAACTCAAATTAGGTAGGTTATAGAGGTTTTGCCATATCAGAGAAGAGAATGCTGCAGGTACTAAGAGAAAAGAAGAATGGCTTCTTCCACGGGAGATCTGCAGGCGGCCTGCTGCCTTTCCTGCCAGCTCTAATTGGAGTCATGGAGGACATCTGTATAGAGCGACTACTGAGAAGAGGAGGGGATCAGAATGGAGTGTGTCAAAAGCTGAAAATGGATTAGGGCCAGGTGATGATACTGATCCTGATGTTGAACTAAAAAGAGAAAAAGTATTTTGTTGTAGATCTCTCATTGGTGTTTTTGTTTGTTTGTTTTTAATTTAGTGTTTATAGTCTCAGTTTCTTTGTTTTATTCAAGCCCCAGCTTTCGTTATTTCTAAAACATTTTTTTTTTTTCTTTTTAACATCTCTGAAATTGGGATATGTCTTACAGTTGCTTTCAGCCATGTGGCAGAGAGAAAGCTGGCAACTTAATTTATTGGTTGGGAGCGTGCATCAAAAATTGGAGACTGGGTGTCAGCTGATAGAAGGAAATGTTGGAGACAGTAATGGAGCAATCAAAAGAAAGTGCATTGTCAGTGAAGAAACATGGAAGATGTTATTGTGTAAAAGCAAAGAACAATAACTGAGTTGGCACGCAGTTCAAAAGAGTTGGATTCTGATGTTGTGAAGAGTTTTTAGTAATACCTTGGCGAGTTAATTTTGTTTCTTTTTACATATGTTTAGAATATGTAAAAAATCTATGAGAGTTCTTTAAAGAATTAGAAAATAAAAATTCCAAAATATGAGTCATAGCTTAATTGGCAGAGTGCTATATAGCATGTTATCACTTACAATTAATTGTTTCATGAATTTTATGAAATATGGTTTGTTACTTGGCTATGCAAGTTTTCAAAAAAATGCTTTATAATGTTCAATGCTTATTTACATTGCCTATGCTATGAATTATAAATTATGTTTCTTATGTGCATCCCTTTATAGGAAAAATCTATTGAGTGGTCTTCATTTTCCATTTTGTCTTTTCCATTTTGGTCTTTGGAAGATGGTTGGACTTTGCTAGAGATTAGTTATTGAGAAGACATTCCAGGTGTTAGCAGGCTTCAATTTAGGTGGAATGTAGCCTTTATCATGGCGGAATAGCAAGAGATGAATCTAAGGAAGGAGTGTGGGGCCTGATTATAGAAGGTTATTATATATGAGACTAAGTGATCTTTTGGTCTTGGACTTGGCTAGGTAGTAGGGAGCCATTGAAAATGGTTCAGTAGGCACTTCAGATTGAAAGACGCACAGACTGAAAGTTAAAGGGAGGGAAAAGGGTGTCTCATGAAAATGGAAACGAAAAAAAAGCTGGGGAAGCAATACTTATACCAGACAAAATAGACTTTAAAACCAAGGCTATAACCAGAGAAAGAAGGACCCAACAATTCTACTTCTGGGTATTTATCTGGAGAAACCCAAAACACCAACTTGAAAATACATATGCATCTATATCTTCATTGCAGCATTATATACAATAGCCAAGATATGGAAGCAGCCTAAGTGTCTATCAATAGAGAGTGGATAAAGAAATGCTACACATGTACAATGGACTACTACTTAGCCGTAAGTGATGAAATCTTGTTATCTGCAACAACATAGATGGACTTTGAGGGTATTATGCTAAGTGAAAAAAGTGAAACAGAGAAAGATAAATACTGTGTGATCTCACTTATATATGGAACCTAAAAAAAAAATAAATGAGCAAACACAACAGAAACTCATAAATACAGAAAACATTTTAGTGGTTGCCAGATGGGAGAGGATTTAGGGGGATAGGTAAAAAGGGGAAGAGATTAAAAGTTCAAGTTGGTAGTTACAAAATAGTCATGGGAAATAAAGTTAATAATGTAATTATGGTGTCAGATGGGTACTAGATTTATAGGAATGATCATTTTGTAAGATATATAAATTTTGAATCACAATGTTGTATGCCCGAAACTAATATAATATTGTATGCCAACTAAAATTGAAAAGTAAATTATTAAATGCAAAAGAAAGAGAAAAAAGGAAGTAGTTGAGTAGGGTAGAAGAATATCTGATGATAAGGTAGGATATGTTGTCAGAATAGGAGTGTGGGAACATGATTTTTTTAATAGACTAATCTAAAAATTTTCAGAAATGGAATGTAATGATTTTTTCTCTCAGTGATATTTGGCAAATCACGACATATTTTTTGTGGTCATATTTAGTTGAAAGTTAAATACTGCTTTTGGATTGTTTGGGGTGGGACATGAGATACACAGAAGATGGAAAGATTTTCATTCTTATTTAACCTTTTACTTAACACATCTTTGTCATTTCAGACATTAAAAATAATGGATGCTCACTCTAAAATGTATTCTAACAATACTGAAAAGCAAAAGAAGAAATCTCATCATCTAGAGATAGCTACTGTTAATCTTTTTTGGCATGTATACTATACTAACGCTTTGAACGTATACTATACTGCAGCAGGTCTTGGAATCAAACCTGGGTTGAGCTCCGAAGCTTTCTGTTTAATAGCTGTCACACAGGTCAAGACTCTTAACTTCCTTGAGTCTGTTTGCATGTTTAGAAAATGGCCATAAAGCTTCAATTGCAAGGCTATGAGGATTAAATGATACAGTACATGATATACAGTACATGACTAAAGAGAGTACCTGATATATCCTAAGTGTGTAGTAGAGAGCAGTAACTTTATTTTGTATATGTATAGTTTCATAGATAGGTACATAATATTTTACCTGAATAGACTGCTAGTTTAAGTATTAATATGTAACCATTTTCTTTTTATGTAACAGTGTGTCCTGAGAAGCCTTTCCTATATGCAAATTCACATCTACATCATTATTTTTAATAGGAAATAAACATTTTCATTGGACCCTGTACAGTACTGGTAAAGGATCATTACCTTAACAATGGTGATAATTGGAAGCCTTGTCATCTAGCCCCTCTTCCCTCCTCCTCCTCATGCCTACTGCCTACACTTTTCATCATTGTCTTGGAGCACACACATCAGAGGCCTGTGGTGAAACAGGACATTAAGCAAAATTAAAATCTCTAGGGATAATTATGTACATGTCATTGTTATGTGTGAATATTTAGTTTTAACAAACTAAAACAACCAGCCTATCGCCATATATTTTCTGATTTCTTAAACTGGCTACAGGCTGGTTGTTTTAGTTTGTTAAAACTAAATACACTGCAAATAAAGAATACTAGTGTTTGAGAGAATGCTTAGTTTAGCATAGAGGAAAGGGCACTGACCTTGGACTCAGTAAACCTGGTTTTACTATGGCTGGTCCATTACTTATTACTTTAGTGGCTGTAGGAAATTATATAACATTTGAAAGGTAACGGAAGTAAGATTAAGAGTTAGCTTTATTATCTACTACATAAGAATGGTAGTAATTATGTAGCATAATGGTCAGGAGTATTCAGTGAGAATCTAAGTGAAAGTACATGGCTCTTAATACATCTTTAAGTAGAGTTAGTTTTCTTTTACGATAGATAAGAGAAAAATAGAGTAAAATCAGATAGTGAAGAAGAGGTGCTTCTATGAATAAATGTGATTCTGCTGATCAAAGTTATACGAGCTAATTGGGTTTTACAGATATTCTCAAGGTGTTATGAGGTTTTTAACATGGGAAACTGATTAAAAGCTTAATTTTCTTTATAAATATTACTATTTTTAGTGATGTTACATGAATGATAAATAGATTATATTATGATATCTGTTAATTAGCATCTTTTTCTATGCTCAGAGGACACACATCTCACATAAGTCACATATAAAGGCAACAAAACAAAAAGTCACTTGCAATTAGTTAATATTTAAACTGCATCAATTTCTTAAGGTCTAATGATGAGTTACAGAGGGAGCTTCTAGTCCTTGGAGCTACAGCTATAATACAGGGCCCGAAGAAGCTTTTCTGATCACGTGGTCCTGTCTTTGGACGGAGACCCAGCAAACCACATGAGCTATTTAACCACCTCGGACTTTGACTTTTCTCCTCATTACAGCTTCTCTAGGTATTGTCAAACTCGCATCTTGGAGTCACCTTTAAGAGTGCTTTAACATTAAGACAACGTATATGAAAGGTGAAGGATGGAATATACAAATATTAGTAAATTGAATTTCAGCATCTTCTGCTTAATTTCCAGTGAAATGTTTTTCTGAAAGATGTGTTGGTTTTATTGGTTTACTGTCATTCTCGTTAATTTCTACATGATCTTTGTTGAGAGTTTATTTCAGCTTTGGTGATTTCCTTGCCTGTGCCTTGTCCTGGCTAGAACTGTAAACTGTCTTATTTGGTTATATTAGTGTACTGAAGAGCCCTTGTTGCTGGTCAAAGCAAGAGCAGGCCCATAGGCAAGTAACCACTCCAGGCCCCTGACTGACTTCCACCCTTACTATCTCAGTATTTTACTCTCCCCCAAGATGAATCCACTCAGGCCAGCTTACGTCTGATTGTCTCTTCTCCACGTGCCCCTAGTTCAAGTGTCTCCCAGCCAAAAGAAACAAATAAAAGAAAACAAACCAACTCCATCTTTTGACTCAGCTTCCTCATCAAGCTATTGCCAGTGTGTCTTCTCTGATGCTTAGCAATGAGTCAGATGTCCTTGAAATTATGATTTATCCAGGCAAGATAACTCATTTGGCAACAGTGATAATTAATTTTAAAAGACTCACTAACAATTACTGAAATGTAAATTTAAGTTTCTCATTTAATTTCTTCTACAACTGAGAAGACTGGTTACAGTGTGCCAAACATGATACTTTGAACTTTTATAAAGTTTTGTTCTTCGTTCATTCCTTTGTCGATTTATTTGTTTATTCCACAAATACGTGTGGAATGCTTATTAACCTGGTAACTTCCTTGGTGCCGAGATTATAGCAATGAACAGGACAACCCAGGCCGCTGCTGTCTTGGACCCTGTCTTTTAAGCAGGGGGACGGGTAGTAAACATATAAACATAAAATTTCAGGTAATATTGAATGCTCTGAAGCAGGACCAGGTCACAATGACTTTGGGTGTGGAGGGCTATTTTAGATACTGTCATTTGGGGATGTTTCATATTTTACTAAATCCTCCTCCTTTGTACCCCTTCTCTGCAAGTATGATGTCATTTCTAGATTGTAAGTGGTAATGGGCAGGGACTGCATCTTTAATCATCTTTGTGTCTTAAGCCCAGTACAGTGCCCAACAGTGAACTCATTTAACTGCCGAATATGTAGATTTTACTCTTGCCACCCCTTTCTTATACTTTATCTTTCTTTTGATGTTATCTTTATGTAGAATATACATCCTCTTTTTTTTTTTTAATTTCTTATACTATTACACTCAGATATGGACTTAGCATGAAGCTAATGAAGTTTTTACTTGTTTGAATTTGTAACTTTGTAATCTTTTTCTTAGAGAAGGTTCCCAAACTGTAAAAGTTTTAGTGCTTATGCAACCTGCATCTGCCTCTGATCCCAAACCACATTAAACTGCAGCTCTAGAATCCAGAACTTGTCTCCAACTTATCTTCTTTGAAGTATCTCATAGGTGCACACGAGAGACATGTTCAAAGGCATGTGACTTAAACTAGTCACTGAATATCTCAGAGATATAAATTGATATGGAAATGTGCAGAACAACCCCTTTCTATTTCTTGCAGAATTATTGTGAAGATCAAATGGTATAATTGATATGAAAGCACTTTTCAAGCTGGAAAGATGCATATGACAATAATTGACTATTTCTAAGGAATTAAGATGGCAAACATTTAGAGGAAGGAATGAACATCTTTAGTTTATTTCATGCTCTGCTCCTACTGTTCTGTGCCTTCATTGATTTTCTTAATAATGGAGTATATCCTGAGTACTTATTAAGTGTCAGCACTGTGCAGGTATCAGTGACAGAGAAATTAACAAAATGACCAGCAGTGTCTGTTGTTGTGGGGCTCCCAGTCACCCAGGGCACAGAGATAAGTAATCGCCTGCTTGACAGTTGCAATCCACTATGGCATATGCTGTGATGGGACGTTGGGGCACTGAGTGAGCACAAAGGAAGCTCACCTACCCTGACACTTGGATGTGTGGTCATGAGAGGAGAAGTCTAACCTAAGAACTGAACGATGAGCTAGAGTCACTTTATAATGATGGGGAAGGGGGAGGGGAAGGCCCGATAGGGTCTAGAGTAGGCAAGAGGGGAGATGTTTGAGATGACAGAGCAGCACTGTACAAAGTCCAAAGAGAAAGAAGGAGCTTGGTCACTTCAGAGAGCTGAAAGAAGTTACATCTGGCCAAGAAGTGAGATAGTATCTAGGGACAGTGGGGGAGAGATGAGATGAGCCTTGGAGGCAGCTGGGGTCAGAGTTCAGAGCCCCAGGAACCATATCATCCTGAGGGTGATGTAGAGCCACTGAAGAGTTTTGTCTTATTGGATGACACAGCCAAATGTAATTTTTAGAAAGCTTATGGCTCTTGCAGTAATCTCGGGAATTTTCTTTTTAAGGCAGTATATCAATTTAGTTAAAATTACACTTTTTGAGTCATTTTTTTTTTTGAGTGAATGAGTGAATTAGTAAGCTTTTGACTCCACAGCAGTCTAGGTTTGTAACTTTAACCTTAAAAACTTCACCTTTTTCTATAAAATTAAAATAATCACTTCACATAATAATAATCCTTTTAGCAAACTTGTGTATAAATCCTTTGCACATAGTAAGTACTCAATAGCCAGCAGCAGTATTACTGTCTAGTGAAGAATTAAAGATGGTCTGAACTAAAAAAGTGCTATGGAGGGAAATAAATCACTTGAAAAATGTTTTGAGTCTAGCTGAGGTGTTGGGTTTGGGAGATGAGGGAGAGAAGAATGTCTCCATTTACTGTCCCCTGAGCTTGCGTCAATCTGGGGAGTCCCAAGGTGATGATGGGTTGGTGGTCAGGAGCTGGGCCTGTGGATCACGTGGGGCATCCAAAAAGAGATGTGTAGGAGCCTGCATGCAGGAGTCTGTAAGCCAGAGGGGTCCAGCTTCAAGATCAAGACTCTGAATCTTTAAAATAGGATGATCATTAAAGCCCTGGAAGATGAAGTCCTAGAGAGTGGGAGAGGGAGAGGAATCTATGTGGAGGAAAGTAGAAGGGGAAAAGAAGATGGAAATACAGGGCTCCCTAGCAACCAGGGCATACTGTGCCTGACACGTAATTGCATTTAGCTGTGATGATGTTGGTGACCTCACAGTGAGGAGCTCAGAGAGTGGTACGATTTCCCTTGTCATCTACGTGTTGTTCTGCTTCCGAGCTTTCCTTTCACTCCTTGACCCAGTGCATCCTGAGGGTGGAGCAGACCATGGTGGATTGAGGAGTAAGAGGAAAGTAAGGAAGTGGACGAACTGGTGCACAGAGCTACACAGCTGGGATACGTGGATGCGCATAGAAAACTTGGAAGCACGAGTAACGTATAAAATGAATAAATATGTGTGTATGAAATCCAAGGTGTTCTGTTTTTCTAAAGAAGTACATTGAGAAGCGAAAGCGACTTTGCTAAAAATAGCCTACCTCAAGTAGATAGGGTGTCGTATTTAAAATTGTGACAGGCAACTTAGTTTAAAATGCGAAACATAGATTTGCCATATTTTCTTTTATGCAGACCATAAAAGGCTCCAATGTGTAGTTTTAGAGTTCCAGAAAAGGGATGATAGCTTTTTTATTCCCTTAATTTGCTCCCTTTTTCTTTATGATAACAGAAATGATTCTACCAGTGGTAAAATATTTGTGATCATAGTGGAACATAAATGCTGATGCTGTCTTGTCCATTACTCAGAGATAAACATTAAAATGACCCATCGATGGTTAACTAAGAAATCAGAGGATGCTAAGATAGGGTTGAGGATTCTTTTTAAACAGTAGTGCGAAATATTTCTGATACACAAAAAGTTGAATAACAGTATAATGACCACCTGTATACCCAACATACAACTTAAGAAATAAAACATTACCCTGAATTGCATAATACCCGACAAGTTCTCCTCCACAATTGTACCTTCCTCCCTCCTAGAAGCAGCCACTCTTCTGAATTTGTGTTTATCATAACTGTAGCATTTCTTCATTCCTTTCCATATCCAATTTATAGTATCGTTAAATTTTTGTGCCATTGTTTTAATGTTTAAAAAACTAAATAGTGTACTGTGTATATCCTTCTGCAGCTTGCTTTTTCATTCAGCATCGTGTTTGTATCTGTTGTATCCGTATCTGTTATATTCCATAGTATATTTCTTATTAGTGAAGAGTGGGTGATGTAACCAAGGTTCATGGCTTTCCTACCTCCTTGAACGGGGTCGTGCTTCCACCTCAGAGACGTGGTACTTGCTGTCCCCTCAGCCTGGGTAATTCCCTCTCAGTACATTTACACAGCTGGCTCCTTGCTCATACCGCCCCACCAGTGCTCACATTTCCAACACTACCTATTCCCCTTCTTTGCTTATATTGCCTCATATTACTACATATTTTACTTATTTATGTTTATTGAGTATCTCCTTCAACCAGAATAAACCTTGAGGACAGCGCTTATTTCTGTTTTGTTTACTGCCATAGACTCCAGCCCTTAGAACAGTGCTAGGTGCGTAAATATTCAGATAGAGTTATTTAAAATACAATGTAAAACAATCCCATGAACTTATGAAGGAAAATTCTAGTTGAATCTTTAACATTTCATTTAGTTGACATGGTTTTGTTGAAAGAGATTTAACTTTGAATTATAAATACAACCTTAAAAAGTGAGACTTTTGATGAGAAGAAAAGAGCTTGCCTGTATGGCCTGCTGTATCTGCTTGGGACATGAAAGAATTGGTGTGAGTGACAGGACCAAGACCTTGCTTCCCTGAGCGTTGGGTTTAGCCATGCTTTCCAGGGTGACAGTTGGGTTCTGGTCATTTTCAGTTAACTTGAACTTGTGATGCATTATGCTCATAATAATTGCCCCCCTCCCCAAGAATTAACACCTTTGCATTGTTAATACTTTCCAGACATACCATCTGGCCTGCCCCCTTCTTTCCATTCTAATTTTAGCAGTCTAAAGTAAATGGTTTTTTTTCTTACCGATGAATATTCCATTGTCTTATAATTTGGAAAATAATTTGCACACCTCTCATTTTCACTCTTTGTATTCAGTGCTGGGAAAATTAAAGTGCAGCTAGGTTTTAATTCTGAGCTCTTCAGTTAAACACCAAGTAGATAAGTGAGGTTTTGGTTAGGCATGTATGCCAGTTAGAGAAAAATGAATGATAATTTTTTATTTGGACTACTGTAGGAAATTATAGTTATAAAAATAGGTATTTGTGCTTTTCTATTGGAAACATAATTTATAACAGTTTTGAAGAATTTTTATCCAAAAGAAAGTTTTCATTACTGAAAACTTTATTTCTTTATAGGAAATTAAATTTTCTCTAAATCCGAGTATTAGGTCTAGATTTCAGAAGGGTACAGATCCAGAATTTCTCTTTGTGAACCTCCAGGTACCCAGAAGGCCTTTGTGGAATTAGGTGGTCTTATTTCATGTTAAATTTGTTTTCCATTTCTGTATATTCTTTTTATCTTGATGCTAACAGTGACTTGTTCTTGGAATGAGGCTCTGAAATCAGTGAGATGAGTTAAATATGTCTGGTTGATAAAGGGAAGTTGATTGAGTGGTAAAGAAGATTTTAACTTTCCTATTATCTAGTAACTGAAGATGGGAGACCTGTCCCCTGCATAATTATTCTTTGTGAACTACTTCAGTTGATAACCCACACTATTAGGTTTGCCTGAGACATACAGGTGTCTTCCTCTTTGGATCCATCTGTATTTGGTGTCATTGAGTTAAGGATGTCTGATACCAACCATTACTCAATTTGAAGCTATTATTCTTCAACTGAAACAGTCAGGATTCTGTCTCAGGCCTGGGTCAGCAAATTTGATGTTTTGAAACTCTTTCTATAGAGCCTGTAATAACAGATCATTGTTTTTGTGGCTTTCTAGTGAAATGCCATAGAGCTGTCTTGTTTCTTGGCATTCTTTCATCTGATACTGAAAAGAGGATAGGGTTGAAAAACATTTCAATAGAAATACCAGCATCATTACAATCCTCATAAGCATTAAATAAGCATTGACTATCTTTCCTATAGAAGCTGTCTTCTTGGAATTGGTGCTACGGACACTGGAATGATTTTAATGTATCTTCCTGGTAAAGGGAAGTTGATTGATTGGTAGAGAAGATACCTATTAAGATATTCTCTCATAATAAAAGATTTGGAAGGCCTGTGCCCTCTAAAATCATTCTTAGATCTTAAATTTTTAAGAAGATATAGGTAAATATTTATTTCATGTTTTGTATTATGACAATTTCTATATAATCAGACATAATTGTAATTATAATATATATATAATACAATTATATATTATAATACAATTATATATTATAATTATTGTGGAAGGTTTAGGTCAGATTTGTGATATGCAGTAAATTAACTTTATATATTATATAATCTCTGTTTTTAATCCCAGCTCAGTCTCTTTTTACTAGCAGTGCAATGACAGGCAAGTTCTTAAATGTCTCTTAACTTCCACCTCTTTACCTGTAAAGCGTGACTAGTAATACTAGCCTCACTGGGTTTATGAGAAGTTTATGGGCATGTATATCTGAAATGGGAATTGCAGTAAATTTGATCTCATTGTGTTACTGTAAGGATTATTAATAATATTACAAATATTTTGTAGAGTTGGTTTCAAAATGCTAGTCTATAGAGCAGTGCCAATCCATGTGAGTTTTCCTAGGCCATGGTATCTCTTGGATAAACTCACTGCTTTGATTGTCTGGGTCCTATGCAGACCATCGGAGCAGGCTGACACCTGGGCTGGGCTGTCAGGCGCGGCTCGTAGGCCCAGCCAGAAGTAAATGTAAGAAAGGGCAGGCAACAAGGGGACTTTTGTTAGCTGGCTGTCCTCACTTTTGTATATCATTTTAGATTGAATGAAATGAAATATGGCATACCTGTGTTAAAACTGGGTTTTCTACAATGAATGCTTCAAAGAGAAGAACTGAAATAAGCTAGACAATGATCTTACAGTGTGAACTTTTAGTGTGGGCATCTTTCAGTCTGACTAACGTATCTTCCATATTAACTTTGAAAAACTGCTCCTTGGTCTTGTGGTTTTGGAGGCTGTCAATGTAGGTTGCCTGTTCCATGGATAAAATGATAGGCAAGTGGCCCAACCCTTGTCAGTCATGCTCCTCTGTTCCTGGGCATGTATCCAGGCTAGCTCAACGGATCCTCCCCCAGACTCTTCCACATGGATAGAGGAAAGGTGGCCTTAACTTTCTGAGTAGTTGTGATGGAAGAACGTGGTCTTCTTGCTTGGCCCAGAGGGCATGATGTCAACAAGAGGAATGAGGTTATTTTAGAAAAGTAGAATCCCTGAGGTCTTTGGAGCTGCTCTGTTTCCTGTGAATGACCAATGGAAATGGCCAAAATAGCTTTTGTTTATATTTGCTGATTAAAGATAGGAGGAAAACAGCTGTTAGCAGTATAATATAGTAGTTAAGAGCCTAGCCAATCACTGTCTTTATGAGAGAGAAGTTAAATAATCCCCCATGCTTCAGTTTCTTCATTTGGGAATAATAATAGTACCCACTTCGTTTGTTTTGAGAATTTAATGATTTTAATATTTTAGGGCAATATATGTGTGTGTGTATACACACACATTTTTAAACCCCAAAAAAGTAGTAAGGACATGATCTTGGACAATCCTCAAAAGAGTCAGTTAACAATCTTATACCAACAGGTATTAAATTTTTTTTAAGTTGAAATATTTTAAAAATTCAAATGGAGAAAAATTACATTTTATTTTGCTACAGAATTATACATAATTAATTTATATCAGTTTTATAGTATAATTTTTTTTCCTATTTGGACTGTTTCAACTGACAAAAACTCAATTTAAATTTAGTTTGAAGAAGAAGAGTAGAATTCAGGAGGAGGAGGAGGAGGCTGTGGTGGCCTGGCATCAAAGGAAGATGTGAGGGAAACAGGAGAAGTTAAAGGGTTTTGTTCGTAAAGCATTATGGATAATTTTTGCTTCAGTAGCCACATCTAGCACCATTTCATGTTCAATAATGCCAGCTTCTCAATTTGTGAAATCTAAAAGTGGAAACCGCTGCTTTTAGGGCATTCATGGCCCTTGTATAATGTGTACAGTATTTACATCTGTCTTCATGAAAGGTTTTAATGGGTATTGCTCATTTTGTATATTCCTGTTTGCTAAACTTAATAATTTTTTGATACTAGGTCCTTGATAATATTCTTTTTTAATATTAAGACATTGTCTCTGTAATGTGGTTTATGGTACATTGTGGTAAAATGAAAAATATATCTCTTATTTTGTATCTGTTGCTTTGCTTTGTTGTGAATTCATTGTTTAAGATTTGGCCTCAATTAGGATGGCTTTTAAAAGCAATTTTAGTTACTGATTTTTTCAGCTCATTGAAATTAGACATGAGTCAAAAACTAAGGAAATAGGTATGTGCTCTGAGGGCTTTGAACTCTAATGAAATTTTATGGTGGCGGGCTGATGACTGCATTTGTGTGTTTTTGAAGCTGTATGCAAAAAGATGAAATGTATACAGTCTTAATAGTCTGTTGAGTATATCTTACAAGACAAATACCTTTCATCTGGATCACCATTTATATTTTCAGATATATATTGGTTAGATTATTATTATACTAAAGCTATAAAAATCTATTTAACATTAAAGGAGTAAATTTCACAAAGATAATCTATTTACTTGTTGTAAACCACCTGCTAAGATGCATTGTTTGATAATGTTTAACTACATTCTTACTCCAAGTTACACTTTTTAACTGTTTGTGTATTATGACTAAGGTTTTTTTTATGGCTAATGTTGAGACTTGTTTTCAGTATTTCAATATTTTATGACTAAGTCAATAACAATAATATTTTGAGTGCCAGCTGAGCTAGTCATTTACACTCATGTACTTGTTCACTATTTATTGAGTACCTATTATATGCCACTTTTTTCCATAGCAGTGAACAAAATTCAAAAAACCTCTGCCATGTGGAGATTCTAGTCTGATCTTCAGGTATTTCTAAGCCTACAGCATCTTTGTCAGGTAGATGTTATCCCTAGTCTGTCAATGCCGAGTAGAAGTTTGAGCTTCATAGTTTTTTACCTTGGGAGGTGAGGGAGGGATGCATGGGTGATGTTACCTGGAAGAGAGAAGTAAAACCAAAGTTAGTGCAGCATTTTCTAACTTTATTACCTCAAATAATAGATGTCAGTAAGTGTATTATTCTGTGTAACATAGTTGGAGAAAAGCTAATATACATTGCTACTACCTGTCTTATTATTAATTGCATACCAGGTTTTAGATAGTCTTTTTTAAATAGCATTTTGATCATGGAAACATTGGATTTAAATTCTTGGAAGATATTTTAAGTTTATTATCTTTCATTTTTAAGTTTATTATCTTTCATTTTTAATTTGATTGTCAGTAACCTTAGTAACAAAATACTCAGATGGAAAATACATTAGTATACTCTGACATTTTCTAACCAGGACATTTTAATTCATGGGTGATTAACCACTCTGATACCTGGCTCTCTTCCTCTACTGTGAGGCAGGCTACTTGATTGCCTCTTCAAGATTAATACTCTGTGATTCAGAAATATATCCAACTTATACAACTCAGAAATACAGCTACTGACCTAGATTCCTTGGCCTTATATTTTCATTGATTTGAATCATATTTCTTTGGGGGACATCTCTCATTTGACACCTTTGAAACATTGTCGATTACTAGAAAATGTCAGTGTATCAAGAAATTCAGCAATGAAACAGGAAACCCAACAGGACCCTGGACAAATCCTGGACTTGCCTCAGAAGACAGGACAGTCCATGCCTGAGTGGAATTTGCTTTGACCCACACAGGCCTTTTAGATTTGGGTTGGTTGGTACTCTCCAGCATTTGTATAGTACTCTACATTACAGATCATGAAAGTCATCATTTGAGTATTTTCTTGAAAACTGAACAGTGTAAAGCTGTGTGCAACTAATTAACTATTGCAGGAAAAATTACCAGTGAATACTGAACTGAATTTACTTCAAATGCAGGAAGAGGAAGGTATGTTAGTCTAGTACAAGGTGGACACTAGACTAATCAGAGGGACTACTTTGTAAATTAAAAAATTGTCTAACACAATGCTGTACACCCAAAACTAATATAGAATAATATTGAATGTCAACTGTAATTTAAAATAAAAATTAAATTTTTTTTGAAAAATGGAGGATGAAGACTGTCTAGTGTGTTGGATGGATCTCATAGTTCCTCAATAACTCAGGAAGAGATACTGGCAACGATATCTTGTAATTTACGATGTCCAGCATTGCTATGCAGAGCCCCCTGACGGACCCGAAGGTGGGAGACACAGAGCAGGTGACTTCAGCACCTTCTTTTGGGAAAGAGTTAAACAGATTCAGAGGAACCAACCTCTGCTCTTAAAACATGCTTGCACTTGATTTGTTGAGTTATATTAATTCTTGGTTATAGGTGATAACTAAATGACTATTTTCCCTCAATATTTTGAAATGGAGAAAAATGGGAAATGGTGTGGATAGGGGTAACAGAGATATAGGACTGATAAAGGGACAGGACTAAGAGGAAAGTCTTGTCATAGTCAATTTCCCTTCACTAGAAATTCTGAGATGTTTTACAGTCTTCTTGAAAATGCCAATGTGTGTTTGTGCCTCTGTACCTATTAATGGGGTCAGACACAGCATTGTGGCACATGGTTAGTTTTTGCTAGGAATACGATGTGTGCTTTCACTGAAGAACTGTTGAGGGTTTATTGTTTTAGTCATGTTTTCTTCTCTTCAAAGCTTAGCATGAGTTGTTTTCTTTGCAATTTTTCTCTCTTGTCAACCCTATAATTTTATTGTAATAATTCACTGTTGGGATATCACTTGACACACATCCAAACTGACGTCTTTGTGCTGAGCAGATTGCCCTCTAATTTGCTTAACCAGTGGGTTCAGACACTTTTTAGTGAGGTTCTGCTTATTCTTTTTAGCTTTTGAGACGTATCAAAAGGTAAAGCCCAAGTCTTTTCATTTTAATACTCCTTTTTATCTGCAAATATCTGTCCATGTAGAAGGGTATTTTTTGTAGTATTGTTTCTGAGTAATAAATGACCATAGGCAGGGGACCAATTGCATAGATGTTTACATCCCTGTAGTGCACAGCTAGTTTAGTGCAAGGAGATCGTTTTTATCCATATGATAAGGAAATTGTTAAGAAATAGTATTCAAAATATGTTGCTCGTTGATTACTTCATTCAGCAAATATTTACTGAGTGACATTGAGTGTCAGACATCATCCTGGGAACTGAAGATAGAGCAGGGAACAAGCAGATAAAAATCCTTGCCATCCCGAAGGTTCTACTCTAGAGGTGAGAAACAGAAAATAAACAATAACAATATAGAATGTGGGAGTATAACAAATGTTATGGAGCGAAATAAAGCAAGGAAGAAGAATAGGAAGGGTAGGGTTGGAATTTCAAAGAGCAGTTAGGGAGGGCTTTAGGAAAAGAGATGCATTGAGCAGAGCCCTGAAGGGGGTACAAGGGAGACCCTTGGAGTGTCTGTCGAAGAGCTTTCCAGTGCACTGTGGAGAGTGTGATGTGGGGACAGGTCAGGCAGCGTTAGGAGCAGCCAGGAGATCAGTGTGGCTGGAGCGAAGGGAGGAAGCGTAATAGGAAGTGAGGCCAGAGAAGTAAAGGGGCCACAGGTGGTACTGCCTTGGCTTCTCTGAGCGCATTGAGGAGTGATTGAGAGCTTCTGAGCAAAGGAATCCATGGCCTGACTTTATATTTTAAGAGATGAGCTCTAGAAGGTATGTAAAGAGTAGACTCCGTGGGGAGAGTGAAGGAGGACCAGGGAAACCAATTTGAAACTCGTTATAATAATCCATAGGGACAGTGTTGACAATATCATGATTGGTTAGGCTCTTCAAAGACTGGGTATGAAGGTAGAGTTGAACTAGCTTTAAGGATTGAGCCCAGAGGCATCCAGTGTCTACAGACCAAATGAGAACAGGCAGTTAGGTAGGGGGAAGGAATATCAGGAGTCGTATGTCAGGGATCTTAAAGGAGAATGTGGTGGTGGGGTGGGGGGTGGGGTCAGGGAGGGGGTGGATAGTGACCTTATCCTGTGCTGCCGATGGAAAAAGCATGGTGCGGAACTGTGTGTATGAGATGCTTTCATTTCCTTTAAAGGGGAGGAGTTTGTATTCATATTTGTACTTAACTATGCCTAGAACATTTCTGAGAGAATACTCAAAAACGAGACATTGTGTCTTCTGTGGAGGCATGTTGGGACTCCAAAAAAATAAGAGGGAAACTTTTTTCATTTAAGAAAAAGTTAATTTTTAGGTGCATGTAAGTCATTTCCACTATACAAACATTTGAATTGAAAGCTACCCCTACCTGTTCCTTCTTCCTCTTTTCTTGACACTACTTTTCCCGTGGGGTCGTTCCAAACCCTAACCCTTTCAGACTCTCAGATTGCAATCAGTGTATCCTTTCATTCTTTCATTTATCTATTCATTCACTCATAAATATTGGGTGCCTAATTGCGACAAGAATTGCTTATAATATTTGGAGATGGAGCCATGAACCAAACAAACTGATATGCTTGTTTTTAGAGCAATACCCAGTTCTCCTCCCCCACAGCTAATCCCTGCTGGGTTTAAGGAGTCACATGGGCTTTAAGGATTCTACTAAAATATTGCTCACATGTATTCTGGCTTAAGGTTTTTATCGGCCGTTCTTGAAGCCTAACCAATTTATGACACTATTTCTGTAGAAAATAGGATTACTGGCTCTTGACAGCCATTTTATAAGTAGCATTTTGGAATATAGCTAATTGGCATTTGGGAACTTCCCATACTCTAGTTTTAACTATTCTGATCACCAAATTTTGTGTAGTAATCAAGTCTTGGTTTTCTCTGCTAATTAAATTTGTAGTAGTGTAAATATATAAATGTTAGCAGCTGAGTTTTTAAAAATTTGCCTCAATTGTTTTGCTTAGGCCAATCTTAAAAGGAGTTTACATTTCTCAAATTTATACAAGCTATATGATATGTAGGACAATAATCTAGCCAATACTGTGAAAAAGAATGTTAAAAGAGTACATTTTTGGTTTAAGTTGTTGAGGGGATATAAGGAACCTCGACAGTTATTTTCATCAAAATGTTTTTTTCTTTTTGCTAGTGGGAAGAATAAACCTTAGTTTATTGAAAAATTCTCCTGGGAAACAACTGATAATGTTAGAAACTAGCATGGACATTCTAGTCTCTCCTTGGCCTATGATTTCTGTCTTGAGAAATTTTCTCACTGCCTAATAGAAGAGTAAGAGGAACAAGAGTTCCTCAGTGCTCATTTCAGATAAAAGAGATGATTTGTGTGGGGGGGTGAGGGGGGAGGGGCGAGTCCTCATATTCATTCTTTATATATTTCCTTAAAATATCCTCTTAAATTTATCTCAAATCTGGCATTTCAAAAAACCACAAAATAGATGAACCCTTGGTATTAGTTGCTCTTGTTCTTTCAATTTGAAGAACACAAATTTCCAGTCATGGTGTGTGTCGTTGCCCAGGAGAAGCACACCCATACCATAGATTGTGTGACTATCCTTCCCTAGATTTGGCTTCATTTCAAGTGTGGTCCACAGACCAGCAGCATCTATAGTGCCTGTAACATTTGTACAAAAGCTCCATGAGGACCCTGTCTCAGTTCTTGGCTTTTAGGGTATCTGACTTTTTATGGTCACTTGAATTTCAATTATCTGTCTAGTCAGAGAAGCGACATCTCCTTGCGGTTGAGGATCACCTCATGGACAGGCCTCCCTTTGCAATTGCAGCAGGTCCTAATATGTTGAGAAGGTCTGCTCTTGTGCATTTGTTTCCATTAACAGTTGGACCAAAATCAGAGGGGTGGTGGATACTGCTTTATGTTTTGAAAATATTTTCATTTTTTCAAAACTCAGACTTATCTTTGTTTTAAGAACTTACTCCATTTAGTGCTGCTGCTTTTACTTTTTTGACTTACTGCTGTCTTTCACTTGCACGCTCTCTTTTCTGACACTGTTGGCCTTGAGGATTTTGAAACAAAGTGAGCTTTCTGTCCACTCTCTCTTACTTCCTTTGTGCTGTGTCACTTCACGTAAGCTTGAGGATGGCCCGGGAAGGAGAATCATGTAAAAGGCTGAGAGAGCTGTTGTAACTGATTCAATACTGATGTTCTCTGCAACTTTGAATTAGGAAGTTTCTACTTTTGTTTTGTACTTCCCTATTTATTATGCTTAGTCTCAGTTCCCTACTCATGTGGTTAGCTCAGAGTTCATTTTAAAGCAAAGCTCCCCCCTTGTAAAATAGGCCTGATCATGGCAAATGGTTGAAGAATTCAAATTTGCTCTCCAAGCTGAATTTCAAATAGTGTTATTCCAACAGTACCATCTTGAAGAGGACTTTTTAAGGAATGCTATAAAGCAAAAAGTTCTCAGTTCCACCCAGCAGTGTATACTGCGGCAGCTGGAAAGTCTAATTATAGGCTGGGAAGCCCCTAAGGAATTACAGAAAGTGTTAGCAGAAGGCCCGAATGAAAATGACAGCTGTCTGCCTTGGGCACCAGGGAACAGAGTGCATATAGAATAAAAGTAAAGTGGCCTGTCCAGCATATGTTGGCTTTAGACACTTGTGAAAATCACCCTACTTAGTGCTGGCAATAATATATTAATGGTCAATCACTGGAATAGTATTGGCTCAAAAAGCACTTTGAGGAAAAGAACACATACATTTCTTTTGTAGTTCCAGAATCATGTTTGAAACATTTCATGCTTCGTTCGTTCAATGCATGCTCATTTAAAGATGGCATAGGAAATAAATGTTATATAAATGTAATTTAGAATATCAGAATATTATAGGTTCAGCTGTGCCCTATCTTCACTGTGGATTCTAGGAGCAAGGAAATCCCACCTTCTTATCAGAACATATGGTGTGAGAAATATTCCTTCTGGTTTAAAAAATAACAACCCTCGAGCACCAAAGTAATATCAAGAAAATGTTAATGATTCCTCTGAACAAAAACATTTCTCACACTTAGCATTTCTCCAAAGAGGTTCATTTGAAAATATATTGTTTCCTTATAACTTTTAATATTCTGGTATTCCTTGATAAAAATAAGGTGGATACATACATTCATAATATCTGATGCAAAGGACGCTGAGTCTGTGTACTTGTTTTTTGCAAAGGAGATGGCTTTGGAAATAAAAATAATTATTTGCGGGTGGACTATAATGCATAATGCTTATGGGAGGAAGAAAATGTATTTCAAGAGCAATCTTATCGCATAACCTATATTTTTACCATGTACATAATGTGACATCTTATTTTGTGTATTCAAATTATAAAAAGTGCAAAACCATGTGTCTTACTTGTGATTGCCATTAGATATAAAAATTTATATCAACTTAACTTTTCTTGTGTTCTTCTGTAAAGGGAAAATGAACTTCACACCATAATTGATGCTGAGAATGGTACTATATTAAGAGATGTTCTGGCATTTTGTTTCAGTTAGATTGGGGCAGGAAGGAGGAAGTGCTTCATACTGAAATAATAATTGCATAAGGGTTAATGCCAGCTATGTTGCTGTTAAGAGTTGCAATTTAATACACAAGACATACTGAGGAAAATGCTCATTTTCTTCCACTTTTGTAACCTTATTATTATGCTTTTGCCTCTGTATTAATCAAACCAAAGTCATCACTACTTTTTTTGTTGAAGTGAGTTTCATATTTAAAATGTAACTTTGGCTTTGCTATACCATTCTTTATCATCGGGTTTCTGTTAGGCCATACATTAAAACTATCTTAATTTTCTACTTTAGATGAGCCATTATTACTCTAAGATATTATATTCTGTACATATTGGGTATAGGAATTTGAAGTATAAATGATAAATAATGTCTGATGTTTGAGTACTTAATATGTACTTATATGTGCCAGATGACATACATTATGTGAATTATTCAATCCTCATAAGCTGGTGATATGGGAAGATTATGATTAATATCTTTATTTACTACACTGAGACTCAGAAAGATTAGGTAGCTTTTTCAAAATTACACAACTGGGTCTTTATTCTTGTTCTTCTTTGTTGTAATGTGTCTTTGTAACAGAGGGAGCCCAGTGAATGGTGTGAGCAGTTTCCTGACATAGTCACAGACGAAAGTCCCCCTTAAATATTTAAATGAGAGAAAAGTCTACATTTTCTAAACTTCCACCTTCAATTTAATCTGGTCATCCTACCTTTTCTTTTTTCTCTGTCCTTCTAATGCTGCACAGACATACCTGGCTTTCTCTTCTCTTATTATACCAGACATGTAGCTTCCTACAGTTCAGTCAGTTAGGATGGACAAGGTTATGCTGTTAGAACAACCCCAGGTCTCTGTGGCTTTAAAGAACAAAGATTCATGTCTTGCTTGAGCTACATGTTCATTTGTTTTAGGAACGAGTCTTTACTCATGGTAAAAACTGAGGGATCTGTACTGATGAGGATGTGTAATCCTACTATGTGCATAAAAAGAGGAGAACCAGAAATTCTTGGGAGAGAGCACTGGTAACTATTACAGTCATGTTCCCCAGACAGGACTGCACACACCATCCACCAGTGCCGCAGGTACCCTGCTTGATGCCCTTTCCTTGCTGCACCATATTCTGTGGACCCCCTTCTCTGTAGAACACATTGTTCCTTTGAGAATTTTTATATAGATGAGGCATAGCCAAGTAAGCTATTTGAAACTGGAGAATTATCTTGTACCTTCATTTGCATAGCTAGCTGGTTTTTATTATTTATTTATTTATTTATTGATCTATCCATTCATTCATTCATTCATTCATTCATTCATTTTAGGCAAAGCAACCCTTGGTCGACCTCACATTTCAAGGACTTGGTCAGCTTACAATCCCTTATTTTTTACTTACTATTTATTTATTTATTTATTTTATATTTTACACCTACAGCTCCTGGTCTTCCTAGGTGGTCTTCCATTCAAGTACTAACCAGGTCTGACTCTGCTTAGCTTCTGAGATCAGACAGAATCAGGCTTATTCAGGGTAGCATGACCATAGATTCAGCTGTTTTTAACTTAGATTAATATTTGGGGTGTGGGAAGGACATGGCTAATGGTGAAAGTTGTAAATGATGGAGATAATGAGAAGAGCTAAAGCTCCTTATTCTCCCTTTGCCCCCAAACTCTTCTGTATTTCCATAACATTAGAATTATTCAGGCCCTGATCTTTTGCCTGGATTATCATAACTCATTCCTCAGCTGTCTTCCTTTCTTACTTTCAACCTCAGGTTTTCCCTCTAATTATTCTCTACTCTCTAGCTAGCATATCATTTCAACATATCATTTGAACATTGCTACTCCAAGGTTTAAAACCTCTAACTTGTTCTCTGTTGCTCCTAATGTGTGTTGATGAGTTCCGTTTGTGATCTGATTCCCAATTGCCCCTGTAGCCTCTCCTGTCTTATCATCCCCATCCCCCTACCCAAATCTGGACACTCTACATTGTGCTCTCTTCTCTGCATCTCAGATTTCACTTTCTGGTAAAAGGAATCCCTGATCCTCCCCAGACTAGCTTGAGTCCCCTTCTCCACATCTTGTAGCATCCAGGACTCCTCCATTTCATGGCATTCCTCCGTTCTGTTTTAGAACTATTTGCTTGCCTGTATTCCCTCTAGACTGAGGTCTTTGAGGGTAGAAATTTATATTGATGTGACATCTTTATTGTTCATCATTATGTTGCTAGTATTAACACATTGTGCTGTTAATTAAAGGAACAACCAACTGGGCAATATAATCCAGGCTAAATGCCCTCTACTTCTTGTAAACACTGTTTTTGTTGTGTTGCTGGGTTTGACCAGAACATTCTAACTCCATCTGATCTCCTTGTCTCATAGAAAGCTATTCTCAAATATGTCTTTATTCAGGAAGCCGTTTGAAATGATTTGGGTACAGATTAATTTTCCTACATTCCTAATTCCCAGCAAGATGGTCCTCTGTGATTTTTCAGCCCTATTCCTGGCATGCATTTCTACCCAGGAGGTGTTCTGTAAGGTTTGAGTGTGGCGGGTCCTGGAAATGTAAGCATTGGGAGTCAGCACTTTGAAAATTACTTTTAACGTGTTATGTGGTAAATATAGAAAAGAAATCCCCAAAACTTCAGTTTACTATTGTGAACTATAGATACATATTTGACCAGAAATTATTTTGATTTTGTTAAGATTATAAAATAAAACACACAAAAAACATAAATCTGGGCAAATGCCAAGTTGCCCCTTTGTAAAGAAGGGAGAACCCAAAATTGGAGCCTTTGATTAATTACCTTTACAAATAAAGGAATGTTGGGTATGCATATTTTAAAAATAGCTATTAAAAGAAAGAGTGGGGCTCTGTTCCTTTGACTGTCTCTTACTGCCTCATCAACTCAGTTTTTCAAGGAGTAATTGGAGAGACATCAAATTAATTCATTTGAATTTTACACTTTGCTTTTTCCTCCTTCTCTTAGAGTAGAAGTCCTAATGCAAATCAAAATTACCAAAATATCCACTGCAGACATAGAGAAGTGAGAGGTTGATAGTCCACTGTCTGCCTCTGGGTTTATTGGGAATGAAGGTCTTTGGTCAAAGTAGGTTACTTGATTCTTTGTACTTTTACTATGTTAACAGGTATACCAGAGCTTCTGAAATGCAGGCTGGTTATCGAGCTGAATTACAAACTATTGCTCACTTGAATAAAAAGACAACACAACTATTGTTATTTCAAATACTCTTATTAGGATATTGATACCCACAGTGTATTTTTTATTCCTCATTCATTCTTCTCTTAAATAAGAGAATAGGTTAATGGAGTTAACATTTAAGTAAAAAGTATTGATATAAATTTAATTTTTATCTGATAAGATTTGAGGGTGATAGGGTTACACTTTAAATAAAACAAGTATTGAATTTATTCGGTATATAATTATTGAACAAATGTGTGCTCTATGTGTTGGACAATGGAATGAAAAGTTAAAAATTCCCTCCTGTAGAAGAGCCTGTGGTCAGGTTGGGCTTTGGATAATGGCAGGGCAGTGTGGCCAGTTTTCCAAGAACTTGTACACTGTTCCTGAGCACTGATGAGGGGCATCCAGCCACCTGGGAATTTGGTTTGGTTTTGTATGAGGGATGATGCTTCACCTGGGTCCTTAAGAAAGAGAGTTGGGACTGCTGTTCCCTCTTAATCATCATCACTAAGCATAATGTGTCAAATCATGACCTTCCCTGGATGACATGACATGGGGCCTGTTGGTAGACCAGATAGCCTACAGATGCAGGTGTTCCCTAGAGTCCCAGTACTAGTTTTGTAACAAAAATATGTGTGTAATTATAGCACTTTCCTGATGTGAAAGAGTTCTTTTTCAGAAGTTCAAGCCCTTAAGTATTATTTTAAAACCAATATGTCAGTTCTAGCCTCCCTGATTTCCATGTTGAAATACTACATCTGTAGTATGGGGTATGTGTCCTAGGACTACAAGTACCTCCTGACTCAAGCCTAGGTTCATGGTTAGCTGTGACTCACTTGTATGTATTTACTGTCTTAATGGTCACAGTGAATTACATGTTCAGTGGTAGAAATGCAAAACAGGCCAAATCGAAAACAAGATATCAGACCCTGGGGATTCAGCATATGGCATGTAAATGTGATCGAATGACAGATTACAGGAGTGAATGGTTATGAATCAAGGATGATTATAAAGAGAAAGATTATAATAATTATCTTACATACTGAACCAAAGCATAAAAATAGCAAAACAACAAAAGTTCCATTAGTAGAAATTACTCAAAGTGCTTTGGAAAAGAAGGCAAACAGAGCAGTTTGAGGCGGATTCCACAGATTCTTCGTGAGTTTAAACCGTGCCTCTGGTTTAAGTGTATACTGTTAGGGGCTTATACACTTTTTGATCTCTTCTGATTCCTTTTAGGTGATTGTGCTTCTAGAGAAGCAAACCATGAAATAGGAAGACCAGTGTCTTCACTCAGTTTAAATCTACAATCGTTTTTCTTATAGCATTTAACTCTCCACCTGCAGATCCCTGCTGTCCTAGGCAGTTGCCATGACTCTGATGGCCTAGCCAGTACCATCATTCCCTAGAAATGGATGACTTGGAGTGATCTTTTAAGATTCAGCCCTCCACTCAAGGAAACGAATGTTCACTGTGGGTGGTCAGGGAGAATGGTGAGGACCCTCTGAGCCCTCCTTCCTCTGTGGCTGGGGCTAGTCTCCTTACATGTCCTCTGGTTTATTTTCTCAAAGTTAGAGTATCCTCTCAGACAAATGCAAACTGGTTTGCATTTTTATAAAGAACTGCTTAGCAGTACTTGTCTCTATGAAAATTTTCTTTTATTACCTTCAAGCATGTTGTCTGATTGGACTCTGAAATCTGGCCTCTTCTAAGATTGATCTTTGTGACCCTTACATGAGAGACTGTTCAGCAGTCAAGGCCGATTACAGGGAAACCTCTCATATTATCTTTGTTCTCACTGTTAAGCACAGTGCGCTTTTTTTTTTAATGTTCATATGTAATCTCTGCTTATCAGACTTATCAAAAATGGATACGTCAAATAACTGTGGTTCTTACTAGATGCTGTTACGCATAAGAAGCAACTACATGGTGATGGGGAATGAGGAAATGTGTAGACAAAATGGAAACAAATACTTTGCATAAATTTTAGAAAAATAAGATATTTCAGTGGGAGATATATCTTCTGCTATATTGGACAGTGTTAATGTAGAAATTACACTGTCGTTAACTGTTCTCTTTTACCCATCACAGGGGAAGAACAGAACTTGGAAAGTAAAGTACTTTTTTTGAAATCATGCCTTCTGGAAGATAAATGAAAAAGACAAAATATTTATAGAATCAGATAAGAAGTAAACTCTAGTAATTATGATTTTATAGTCATGATTTCTTGATACCCATTTCATTGTCTTCCTGACTTCCTGACAAGGGCATCATTGTCCCATGTAACGTTTGTCCGAACCCTTTTTCTTTATCTCCCTCCTGAGAGAGTCCTGAGGTAAGGCAATTTTTTCCCAAGCTCAGATTTTTCAGTGAAGTTCATATAAAACATTACTGGAAATGACAAGTGCACAGAAATGATAGATGCCACTGTGATTTTTCTGACAGAATGGCAAGGAAAGAGTTTAACCTATCTCTTAATTTGGTTTATTAATTATGATTGTCTTAGCTCTAGCAATCCTTAAATCCTATAAAGCATAAAGGAGAAGATAAATATTTCCTAAGATTTAAGTAACTGTGCCCAAATCATCATTGGATTTTAACAAAATGTTTGTGTTTTTTCCCTTACTAATATTGGAATAAATTGTAGCCAGGAAATAGTATGAGAGGTATTGCTCTACTGATCTAAAACTAATGATGGCCTATTCATTGAATGCCTCCATGTCTGTTGTATTATATTAAATGCTACTCTGTGTGCTTTATTTTACTTAATTCTCAACAATCGTGAGAGGTATTTCATCTGCATTTTAGAATTGATAAAAATTTGTCTTCAGAGTGTTTAATTAACTTAATTCAATTAACAAAGTTGGTAAGTGTCAGCTAAAATTTAACATAATCTGTTAAAATTTGAATACTTCGTAGGAGATCATTGACTAATACCAACTGGCAAAAATGATTAAAAGTTCTGATCAATGTCTTTCATATTTTAAATGATGGCTTTTTAGCCTTTATTGTGAACCCCCTTTTGGAAGAGACAAAGCTAACACCAAGTCATTAATGCTGAATGGAAGATAGGTGGATTAGATGATGCTTCTTGGATCTTACACTGATGTCTTCCATGTCCTTTGGATTCTGATTTTTTTGCAAGTTTGGACAAGCAGTAATCTGCCTGTGGTGGAGTGCCATCATAAAGGAAACACTATAAGTGACATTGGGGTCATGATATGGGATGGATGGGTCATTTTTAAAGGGCTTTTCTATATAATAGACACTTTTGCCTTTTTGATTTGACACAGAATGGAGTGTTCCTCTTTTGGGTAAAGTGGAACAGGTGCATTCTGCATGAGTTAGGGGGCAATGTATTAGTGTACAAATACTTCTAAGTCCACCTATGCCTCGAGTGTGCTATGGCTGGGCCTTGCTCAGCCTCAGTATCCAAACTGCCCTGCAGGTACCACGCATATGGGGGCCATTCTTAGAGGTGGATGTGAGAACAGTGAGTTCCAGCAGTTTTTAAGAATGCGAATCTGGAGACCCTCGTGCTATCTCTCAGCCCTGTTCTAGAGAGGCCCTAAAGGAATCCTTCCCTGTTGTGGAAATGTGTGACTCTGTTATATGTCTGGTAGATCAGGCTCCCATCCTCTAATTTCCAGAGTATCAGCACTAGAGATGGCAATGACCATGCTGGATATGCCTTTCTTCCACGGTGGACCAGGACTTATCAATCTTGACTTTTGTCCCATCTCCTGCTTTATTAAAGAATAGTCCACATTGGGCAATTTCCTAAGAGCATTTTGAGAAATTAAGAAGTAATAATAATAATAGCTACAATTTATTGGGGATCTCCTACATGTTTTATAGACATCATCTCTAGTCTTCATAGTAGCCTTCTAAGATAGATGGTGGTATATTTAAAGATGAAGAACCTGAGATTTGTGAGGTCATAGTGTCCAAGCATGCATAGTTAGTAAGCAGTAGAGCTAGAATTCCAGCCTATGTCCATCTGGCATCAATGCCTAAGCTCTTTTCACTAGGTTGGGCTGTCTTCTGTGAAAAATGATTCTAGGAATTTCAGTAAGCATGTCGATTATCGTGCCATTTGCCTAGAAGTTAACTGTAGTGGAGGCCACAGTTTCAAAAAGCATTTCAGGAATTTAGCAGATGAGTGTCCTCATTCAGAAAACATAATCTAATGAGTGCCTGTTTAGTGCCTAACACTCACTGTCCCACTGCCTAAAGACCCAAAGCTGAGTCCATGCATTCAGCAAACATTCATGGAGCACCTGCTCTGTGCCAGACACTTTTTTTAGACAATGGGGATACAACAGTGACCATAACAGATAAAAATCCCTACCCTCATGGGGCTTGGCACCTCCAATGAAAGGAAGCAGATAAAAAGTAAAGTAAGTGAAATATTTCATGTATTGCATTAGCAATAAGTGTTATGGAGATAAACAGCAGGAAAGAAGGATGGGGATTGGAAGGGGTTGTCAAGAGAGGCCTCACTGAGAATGTCAATTTGAGCAAAGACATGAATAGTGGGGGGGATGAGGTGGCGGGTTTGGGAGAACATTCCAGGCAGCCCCCAGATGGAAGTATCTTGCTGTTTCAGAGGAATGGGAGAGAAAATGGGAGGCTGGCTAGAGTGGGTAAGTGGGAGAGAAGGAGATGATGTGGGAACATTTGTGCAGCATTCTTTCAGGCAGGATATAGTGATTGGAATTTATTCTTTGTGAAATGGGAAATCTTTAGAGGATTTTGAATAGAGAAGTGATACAATTTGATTTATGTTCCAAAGGGATCAACCTGGCTGAAAACATGACAGAGACTTCAAGGGCAGAGGGAGGGAAACCAATTGGAAGGATACTGGAGCAATTGGGCAAGTGAAGATGATGGGCCAGATGGGGTAGCAGTTGTGGAGGTGAGGTGCTGAAGGGATAGAGTGGTCACACTGCAGATGGTAGAGGCACAGGATTTACTGAAGGGACTTAATGTGGAGTTCATGGAAGTCTTTGTTAGTCTATTTTGTATTTTCTTTGGCCTAAGATACTGGAAAGATGGGTTGGCCAATGGGGGAAGACTTGAGGATGCCCTGGTTTTTGTGAGAAATCTCTGGAGTTCACTTTTAGACATCTCAGGTTTGAGTATACTTCTAGTAGAGAGACTTAAAACTTGTTCTTGCTCTTAAGAATCTTGTGTCTGGTAGCAGAGACTCTCAGAAGCAAAGGTTGAGAACTTGTGGAAGATTGAAATGGAGATGGTTTCAGAGCTGTTTTGAAGCATAATGTTTAATACTGCATGGGTAAAGTGAGTGGATTGGAAGCTTTTAGACCCAGGGGGAGCACATTCGAGGGCATAGAGATTTGGAGACCTATACACCATTCAGTATCACAACTGCTGTCACGTGTATTGTGAATAAAAGCGAGGCTTGAGAGTCATGAAGGCTCAGGATGTGGTTGCCCTTGGTGTTATATCAGGGAGGAAGATGGGATGGGGAACTACTAAAAAGAACTACTGAAAATATCTTATTGCTTAGGAAGAAATAGCCTCTCAGTATCAAACTCGCCAAGAATCCAGCTGGAGATAAATGCCAATAGAAAACAATAGAGAGTCGATTGTAATCTGTGCCCTTATATTACTGTTTTATGTTCTTTTCTTAACCAGTGTTTCCCAAGCTATAAGAATACGGTGTTCCTACTTCTTAGTTGGAATATTGTACATCATGAACTGATTTTGGTGAAGGCACTTGAAATCCACTTGAACCCACTGCCAGCTCCACTCCTGTCCTGTTCAGGGAAAAGCTCAGCTGGGCTGCTAGGGTGAAAAGAATATAGTAAAGATGTCATTAGAAAGGATTTGACATGTTTTCTTGTTGCTTGGGGTTGGGTGAATAAGAAGTTTGGTCATGAGGTCTTTTACTTTTAAGTAAGATTTTTATGTATTCGTAAACTCTTTAATTGACCAAGACCCTGACGCAGAGGTGAATGCTCAGCAATTTTTGTGTAATTGAATTGGAAGCACTGGGGAAGGGCTAGTTGGGTGTGCAGGCTGGAGTTGTCTCTAAGTTTGAAAGCAAAGGTAGCCTGTGAATTGTAATTAGCTGGGTTTTATTTTTTCCCCTTTCCTATTCACTCCTCTTTCTCTTCCTCTCTAAGTGTCCTCTCAATGGAAGCCCATTTCAATTTAAGGGAAGTGCTTCTTTTAGAAAGAAGAGGAAATGAAATGTTCTCATCCTTGTTTCAATAATAATCATCACCAATATAGCTGGATAGTACTCTTTTCACTAGCTATTACTTAATATTCTGTTGTGAAGAAGATTAAGCATGATTGAGATGGGAAATATAGCTTGTTATAAGTGTTACATATTATTAAAATAAAAGTGTAAAATTTAAAAACATATGGCCTGCATATACCTTTCACATATACCAGCAAAGACAAAACGGCATATGCATATATGAAATGTAAAAAGCAGTAAGATTGCTAGGCTGATTTTCTCTCAGTAATGAAAATAAACACAAATTGGTGGCCTTGACCAGGGCCAATGATCTATTATCTACTTGTCATCTCTGTCTCCAAATGTAGTCACTCAATAGCTTTAGGGCTGTTAATTTCCACATAGGCTAGTGGTTAGCAAGCTTTAGTGGAAGAATCACCTGGGTGCTTATTAAAAGTACAGGAATACTGTCCTACTGTTCTCAGTTCAGCCTGAATTTTAGAATCCCAGCGTAGCTTTTAAAACTTGCCTCTGCCTAGGACCTGCCACCAGAGATTCTGATTAAATTGGTAGGGGTGGAACCCAGGTGTCTGTATTCCAAAGATTCTACACCTGCAGGAGGGTCTAGGGAATAGGCAATTAAAAGTCCCAGGTGATTCAGATCCAGGTGGTCTGAGTATCATCCTCCTCAGCCATTAAACCTTCACTGGTTTGCTCTACCCACTCAAGGATGGCACCAAGTTGTATTAGTGGTGGATAAATAGGTGTATTTCAGAAGTGTTAACACAAATTATATTAGAATAAATTATTTTTAAATAAAAAATTAAGTTAAAAAATTAGGAAAGTCACCTAGCTAAAAAAATGTTTTAAGAAGAAATATGTGTTTAAGAAGAAATATTTTGTTGATTTGCTTTGGATTATCACTTAACTATGTCTTTTTGTGATGAGTTTGGATGTTGAAAACCACAGACTCAATCCACAGCCTGTCCAGGGTAGTAGTTAGTGCTGCCCTCTCCAACTTATGGCCTCTGTTGAAACCCCATCTTTTCCATCAGAAAGCATCACCTCTCTTCAGGGAATAGTTTAACCTGTCTTCCTCTGTCCCTTTATTTTTCCTACTTCACATCAGAAACAAGAGTGGAAATCCAGGAAGTTCTCATTCTGCCCTAAATCTGAGTGACTCTTTTCAGTAAAGAGAGTTTCCTGGTAAATGTACCAGGACTAACATCATCTCTTATAGGTACTAATTTCTCTTTAGTAAACTTGCATTGCAATGTTTCTCATCTTCCCAACCTGACTGCCCAAGTCTACTTTAGGGGAGCAAACATCCCTTTCCTTGCTTATTTTGGGACCCCTCTGGATAGAAGAATTTGAAAGTAAGTAGTGTGCCTTCTTTAATTACATATAAAGCTTCCATCTAGACAGGTTTATTTTGCTTTCATTTTAAATAGACAAGTTAAAGGATTTTAAACTAATTTCATTGTGAAAAGTGTAGTCATTTTAAAAAATTACCAATAGGAAGTGAAGTAGATATTGCTGTGACTAAACCTTTTTTAAAAAACCTAGACCATAAAGAATTTATCAAACCATCTTAAGATGAACTCCTTTTCAGCCTTTTAGTTTTTCTTCAAATTTATTTTTGTTGGTAGAGTTTTCAATTAATCCTCATTGAACTGGAAATACGTGCATTTAAAAATTAAAAGAGCTGTCTCTTGGCTTGGTTGCCAACTAGAGAAAAAGAATGTAAAGGGAACATCATCACACCTGTAGCTGTTTAGTCATTTATAGTACATTGTGTGGGAAATTCAACTCCTCAAGGCAACTTCAACCTTGGGCTGCATTTTTATCTGCTGAGTCACATGGGAGGCAGGAGAGAAGATGATGGCAGAGCCAGTCTCCTAGGCGTTAATTATAAAGGTTTTGAGGCTCAGTTGGGGAACCTTTTCAGTGCTCCAGGCACACGGTGAACAACCCTGGAGTAAAGACTCTCTTATCAGCCCCTTCAGAGAACTGGATGAGGCACTATTCTCAAGCGGCTCATTTGTGTGCCAGTGGGATCTTTTAAGAACCGTCTTTGTATTCTCCATCCATTACTAGCAGCTAGATGAAAGCTGATGCATTACAGTGAAAACAGAATAATTACTCGGCCTCACATTTGTATTGAAGGCTGAAAAAATTCAACAGTCTGTCAAAACCCCAAAGCATAGAAGGATCCAGAGTGCCAGAGCAGCTCCCATTTCCTCTCTCTGTAAGAGTTGTGATAAGAGGTATGAACACTTAGTAATTAATTGTGGAGTGGCGAAGAATTCATGATATGGAAATGTGAAGAAAACCAAATTCTATTAGTTTGGCTTTGAAACACAGAAATGTCTCAGAAAGTGTCAGGATTGAAAAGGAAAACTCATCAAAGTTAGCATATTCTATGTGGGGAATTGCTGAGCGCAATTAACTGGTTTTTATTTCAGGTTTTTGTTTTGTTCAGTGCAGTGTACCACAAAACAGCCAAGGGCTTTAGGGGGTCAGACTGAATTGGATCTGGTTTCCCAAGATATCATTTGTAGACATGGGACTTAGGGCATGTTTATGTTAAATGAGGCTGACATAGTCAGTCATTCATTCATTTATGTCTTTAAGGAACACTAGCCCACCAATAATGGTTACTTTGTATGATTTTGTAAGTATTGAATGGAAACAATAATAGAATACCTGGAATTTTCCTGTGTATTTGATTTCTTTTACTTGTAGCAGAAGCACTTTTCAAATTTATTGACTTAATCAGATGTGATTTCTGTTGTGCGAGTGTTCAGGCCTCACCACCAAGAACTTCTTTCTAAGGCAGATACAAATATTTATAGGCAGCTTACCTACCTGGGGCCTTGAAAGGTCTGTTCCCCTTTTCTTTCTTCTTCTTCTCACCACATGTCCTTCTGGTGACTAGTTTTGGGTGCCTGCGTGAAGCTTGCTATTAGGAGCAAACCACAGAGATAAAAGCCTTGATACATGTATGCAGTTACAAGAAATGGACAGGTCAGGTCCATGTTTTGTTCATCTGAATTTATAGGGCTCCTGGATATAAGTGAAACCTGCTATACTGTCTTGTATTCCTGAGACTTGGAAACAGACTGTTCCTTCATTCGTTGTTTGTTTATCAGCTATTTGTATGCAACGATTTCCTAGACACAGAGTTAGAGCGCAGATATTTGTTATTTGGTTATTTTGAGACAGCCATTCTTGTTTCAGTTGTCCTCAACCATTTTCTTGACCCCTGTGACAGGAAACTCAAATCATGGATTCTCCCCCAGGTATCCAATATCAGAGAGTATATTGCCCCACCCAGAGGTGCAAAGATTGAGAGTTGAAGCCATAACCTTTCCCCTATTTTTAAAATGAATGATTCTGTGAGAGAGACCCATTTTAGATTGTATAGAAGAGCGCTTACTTGGTGTTGATGACTGTACAGAGAATGACTCTGGTTTAATTTATTCACTGTCTCTGATTCACACCTCACTTCTCACAGATGCAGAGTCAGATGTTGGGTAATAGAAAAATATGCTCCTGCACTAGTGTGCCAAAGATATCTTTTTGCTAATACGTTCTTCCCAAAGATAGAATTGGCCAACAATACAGAGGAAATACACTATCTCTTTCTCTCCTCTTTTGATTTTAGCTGTGGTGTTCTTGAACATTTTAAACGATGGAGTTGGACATTTATGAATTGAAATATATGTTACTGGCTTCTTGTCAATTCAAGGCCCTTGACTACCAGCACCTTTAAAATTGGAACTAATTAAAATTTAGACTTTTTTATTTGAGGCTTAAAGCCACTATCAATCACTTCAAAGTTATAAACTGTCAAGAAGCTGGAAGCAAGTCAGTACCATTCATGTTTTCTCTAGAAGCAACAACAATCGTTTATTTTCTTGTTTTCCTGGAATAAAATGACAACCTGAAACAGAATTTCAAAGGCTCACACTAGATTAGAAAGCTCTTTTTAAATAAGAAACTAGTACTACGATGTTTTATGTGTGTGTTTATAGTGATAAGTAGGTGGCAAAATAGTCTTTAAAATAATATATAATTTTATGGAAGTTTGAATTTACTAATGTTTGACTTAAGTAGAAGGGTAAGGTAGCATGCTAGCAGTGTGGAATTATAGATGATCATGTAAAACAATAACTTTGAAAAGTCCAGGTCTGAAATAGAAAACGGAGGTTGAGAGTAGATTTTATTAGTACACTGAAGTGTATAACTTGTGGACTCTGTTATTGGGGGCAGAAATTCAGTTTTCATTCTTGTCTCTTTGATTGTTATATGACCTTGGTCAAAGTTATACACTGACCTTACTATCTCCATTTGTCCTGTGGGGTAACATGCACTCCTGGATGGTCAGGAGTAAGCTTATAGGAGGAATTATCAAGGGTTGCTTAGCACTGCACGTATGTGTGTTCCCTGTGAACAACTTCCTTGGCTTTCTCTAGCACCATACCCTCTTAATTAAAAAATAGTAAAAGCTCAAAACGTTTAAGAGAAATTATTTCAACTGTCAAACTAATGACAATCCTATACATTTTAGAAATTTAACTTTCCTTTTGAAAAACTATAAGGCAGTATTTTAGATTATATGCTGTGTTTGATCTGTATGCTGAGGCCATAATGACAGGTTTTTCCTTAGAAAGAGTAATTTATGGTTAACAGAAAATGTTTGTTATATTTAGCTTATTCTCTTACACTTTCTGGGGTTCAGATGACATAGGCACTGAACACTCTGCTCTTTTTCATTGGCATACTGAAGTTTCTCTTTTGATTTAATTTTTCGCTTAAAACCTCAGGAACACTGTGTGAAGGCCTTTGGCTAAGAGAAATGAGGTTATAGTCAATCCTGAACTTTCTTTCAATGATAAGAACATTAATGAACAGTGATAAACATAGCCATTAGGAAACCAAATTCATGTATTTATGTTAACTCCCGAAAATAAATAAATATATATTTGGCAGTTTCCAGGACCAAGTCTTTAAAGTATTTCTGCTGTATATTAAATAATACATTAAAATGCTTGCCACTGTGGAAAAATGCAAATATGTTTTTGCGAAACACTACCTTGTGCTTTGTGAGGTGGTTCTTTCTAAATCCAAGCCAGGGCAAGACAGGATTTATGTGTGGATAATTTAGGCATGTAAATTTAGCCCTTTGAGAGCACCAGCAGGAGTCTCCCCTATTCAAGTCTCTGATAATGACAGTACCTCAGTGATAACCATGTCAGAATCTCAGGGAGACTAAAATTTTTTGCTGAATTATGTGTTAGAGGAACATATAGGTACAGAGGCCATTTAGCCATTATTAGGTTCTCAGATGAACCCTAGAAACACATTCTGTATCAAAAGGCCAAAGCTTTTCTTGTTAATCTGTTGGTTTTTTGGAAGTCTGGAGCTATCACTTAGACCACAAGAATAAATACATTCTTTATCAGTGAAGCCAGGCATTGCTTCTCATCTGAATTAGAAGTTTTTAAAAATGACTGCTGATAACGTAGAGCTCTCTGATGATTTTCTGTGTTAAATGTGATGGAGCACCACCTAGGAGAATAACTGTTTAAACTTGATGTTTGTTGGTGAGCTCCTTGCCTATTGGAGATTTCACTATTTGCAGTCTTCTCATCACTGGGAATCCCTGTGTTTATAAGAGACCTAACATTTGTAAGAGATTTTACCAACCAGCTCAGTTCATTTCCCTTGTCTTCACCAAGCTCTAGTTAGAGGTTCCAGTGACACTCAAGAGCATTACTTATTTCATTTCTTCTCCTACTACCCTGTTCCAGCATTTTCTGTCACCTGGACTTTTGCCATAGCCTGCTAACTGCTCTCCCTGCTCCCACCCAGCTCCTTTACTCAGAAGCCAGAGCAATCTTTTAAAAGCATCAATATGACCCTATCATTTCTCACTTTAATATGCACTGTTGCATTTTACATTAAACCCAACTTCACAAACTAGCTTATCAAGGCCCAAAGGATGTGATCCCAACTCACATCTTCTACTTCATCTTATACCTCCTGGGCCCCAGCATCCTTGACCTTCTTTTTGTTCCTTGACACACCAAGCTCATTTTTTCCTTAGGTCCTGGGCACTAGTCTTCTTGGAAGGCATTATCCCAACCTTCTCTCTCATTCAGAAAGTTGCTTAAACATCCTCTCTTTGGAGAAGCCTTCCTACTCACCCAATGTAAGCAGCCACCCATCTGGTTTAGATTGGATTTTCTAATAATATCTCTCTGTAGGTGAAACTTTTTATTTCTATTTCTCCTTCAATTAGAATGGAGGCTCCACTAGAGCAGAGACCTATTTATCTTTCTTTGATGTATCCCCAGGCTTCAGAACAGCTATTTCAGAAATGTTTCTTGAAGGGGTGAATTAATGAATGAAGAAGTGATGTAACCAATATTTCTAGCCTTAACTGATAAATATCCAACCAGAAGCTAAAAAACTTGGTTAGTTTGTGCAGCTATGTCATTGACAAATGTATACTTTCCTTTAAAATATCAAAATAACCTCAGATCTGTAGGCTCCTTCTCCAACCTCTGGAGTTCAGGAATGCCAGTTTGCGAACTTCCTTGCTTTTAACAGAGTCATAACACAAATGTCCAGAACAGAACCTTAATTGCTTCTTCTGTCACTCTTTCTATAAATTTAATTGGAAAATAGTTTTGTCCCCTTAGAAACCCTGCCTCTCTTACTATTACTGATGTCATTGAACTTTATTAACATCTTTCACTAACATAAGTCCCCCTTCCTCTAGAGGGCAAGCCAGCTGCTTCCTTGGTTTATTAAAATGTATTTAGGAGATTTGTGAGAACAACTAAATATTCTTGGTGTTTCAAAAGTATAAATAATTTTATACCCTGGTACTTGGCAGGCACCACATGAATTCTGAAATATGAATACGTATTTTATAAGGTGGACACTTGCATAGTCGTCATATTTATCTCTATTTGTCTTCTAAACTTTATTTATTAATTCCACATACACACAGATCTAAACATTTTGAACGTACAAAGAAAATCTAACAGCTTACTGAAAATAAACCAGGTTTTTTCAATGTATTCAGTAAACTAAGATTCTTTCCTTCAGTTTTTCCAGATTATCTGGGTAAGGTTTTGTTTCAGTGAATTAAATAAAACCTTATAGACTCAAATAGTTAATGCAACCTTTAGCTACCCATGCAGTGGGAGGTTGTCTTTCCCAGTGGAGTGCTGCTGATTGCCCGCCCTACTTGCTTTATGTCCTTAGATCAGTAAGATAAGTTAGTATATATCTTCACTTTTCTTGGAGGACAGAATTTCTTTAGATTTCATGCTGTTAATATAACAATGTGACTGAATCTCAGGAATCCTAGAATTTCAGAATCTTAGAATGGATTCCATTTAAATTCCATTGAGATCACAGAGCATGTGTGACAGAACCCAATTTCTTCCAGCTGGTTCTCACTGTCCTGCCCCACAAGGCTCTGCCCCATCATGGTGCCTCTCCTGTGCTCTTATTTATCCCAGATTGCTCTTCTGTCTTCCTGAAGTAGCCTGTGATTTTTAATTGCATCTAAAGCTTATTACTGGTTATTTAACTTGGGACTGATGGTATGTGATTATTTTCTTATCAAACAAAGATTATTTTTATGGAAACCGTCCTTGCCCCCACAGACTTGTTGAAAGTTCCTGGCCTTCTGTGAGCTTAGTTCTTCTACCCTGGGCACTGTGATTCGTTTCTTTTCAGGGTAACCCATCAAAATGCATATTCTTTGAAGCAGGAGACTGTGGCCTTGTTATTGTCTGTCTTTCTGTCTTGTTTAGTGTTTAAAATTCTCACACAGAATTGTAGTTGTACCATGCCGTTATGAAATCTTTGTCTCCATACCAATAGGTCTTGGTAATACTCTGCAGGTTTACAGTGATCATTTTCTAAGTGATTTTTGACTTATGTCATCTTCATAAATACTCCAGCTCTCTTCTTCTGTAATCTTAAAAAGTCAGTCAGCTGGATAGGGTTTAGTATATTGGCTTATAGGATTTGAACTCAGTATGGCCAATAAGCTTAATTTTAAAAAACCAGAATTATCTCTGCTGTTGGTCACAAACACTTAGTGTCTTAACTCTTTATTGTCAAGTTTTCAAAGATGTTTTATAATGCCTAGACCTGAATCCCACTGTTTTGTGCTTTGAAGAGTAACTGGTCCGCTGCTGCCTCATCAAGGCCAGCTTGGTGTATTAATTTGGTCTAATTTTGAGGTGAAACAATGGAAGAGTCCAGTTGACCCTTTCTGATGATAGTCATCCTTGTGGCTGCCAGAGTAGTCTCTGTATAATGAGACGAAGTCTCCTTAATGAATATGAGGCCACCTTGCAGGACCTGACTTCTGCCTGGCTAGTCTTATCATCTCTCGTCACTCCCTTATGTTCTGGCCACATGTCCTTACACAAGAAAGTGCATTATGATTTTTCATGCTCTGCTTTTGACTGATCGGTAATCTCTGTTTAGAACATTCTTTTGTCTTCTTTCTTTAAACACAACTCCAGAGATGAAATTGACAGACATGAAGCAGATTGAGTAGGAATAAAAAGAGAGGTGGCATCCCAATCCTATTATGAGCAGCTGGACAGATGGAAGTCCATCTACTGAAATGGAAAGACTGAAGCAGACTGGGGGGCTTGGAGGATGGGGGTGGGGGATCAAGAGTGTGGAGAGACATATTCGGTTTTAGGTGTGTCTGAGATCTCCAGGTAAGAGAGGTGAGAAGTAGAGTTGTATATGGGTATATGGATCTAAAGCTCAAAGAGGTCACAAATTGAGGAATCCATGTTTTAGAACTGTCATTATATTTGAAATGAAATGGCGGAGCTCTCCAACAAAGAGGATTTGAAGCATGTGACTGATTCCTAAAGTACTGCAAAGTTTAGAGATTGAATAGGAGAAATGGGCTATAAAGAGGCAAATGGAAATGAGAAGAGTAGCCAGAAAAGGCAGAAGGAAAACCTAGAGAGCATGAGAAACATAGGGAACATGAAGATGAGAAGGGATATCATATAAGATTTATTGGCTTGTTGGAAGGTCATTGGTAACCTTAATAATGTTTACTATAAATAATGGTGGATGCACTTGACCTTTGGACAACCCAGGGTTTGGGGGCCCTAGAGTTAGGAGCAGTGGAAGCCCTCCTACAGCTGCACTGGGATCTCTGCATATGCAGATTCCCAACTGCAGAGTTGGTTGACCCTTGAACAACTCAGGTTAGAACTGTGTGGGTCACTTAAAAATGTGGGGATAGGTAGACTTGTGCAGTTCAAACCCATGTTGTTCATGGGTCAACTGTACTCTGAAGAGTGAGTGAGAGGAAGGATGTGGTGACAGCATGGGAAGAAACTTCTTTCCATAATGATGGCTGTAAAGAATAGCGAAGAGGTGGGGCCGTACTGGAGAGGCAGAGATGGGGGTGGTAGAAGGTAGAACAAGAGACCAAGTGTAGGTTGATTTGATTTCTTGTGTGTGTGTGTGTGTGTGTTTTGAGATGGAGTATACTAGGGGTTCCCCCCCCCCCGCACCCCCCTGCTTTTTTTTAATGCAAATAGAGTCCATTAGAGAGGACAGAGGATTTTACTGTCTTTTAGTTTGCTTGCAGTTGATGGTTTTCAGTGAACTAATGGATAGGATTTAGTTGTTTCAAATTCTTAAGGTAAGTCTGTATGTATACTAGCTTTTCTTATTCTATAAGTTTATATTTGAGCTTTCAGAATGAAAAAGCTTGTTTTTTATAAAATTTTTGCATTGTAGTCCTACATTTCTATATGTAGGTAAATGGTAAGAAGAGTTTTCCTTACAAAATGCTTTGTTATTCCATAGGAATCCTGTATTACATATAAATAACAGAGATTCATATTAAGCATTTTCCTGCGCTGCTGTAGGTTTGTGTCTTTTAATAAAATACCACTGAATTTTCATATCAGTAAAAGAGGTAGGTAAATTTGAATAGAGAAGCTAATTTAGCAGTCATTTAGTTAGGAGATAGGGATTTTAGAGATGCTACTTGTAAAAGTGGAAAAGATGGAGATAAACTGACTTATTTTTTTTGACTCTGTGGAACAAAACATTTGAGCTGGAAAGTAAAAAATCCTGGGATGCATGACAATGACCATTTTTTATAGGTGAAATGAATTGTGAATTGTGAATATGATTTCATTCACACCTGCATGCTGCTGCCTTTGAAGCTCATTACCATTTCCTTTGGCAGCCATTTAATAAATATGTCCCTAAGAGAGTCATAATGAAACACAATTTATGTTTCTGGAAAAGAAAAAGGACTCCTCTTGCCATCACCCCGGCATACTTAATGAGTGTTCTTACTTCAACTTCTTGGATTTGGAGTTTCTAGGCATCTAAGCCTTTTTAGCTTAAGCAAAACACAGTAAATAAATTTAGTATAAATTAAGGGCACAGTTTGAGCCAAAACTAAACATAAGCATTTTGTATTGCTTTATTTGGGATTGTGGGTAATGGTGTCTACTTTCAGTGACTGAATTAATCAACAGCTACTTTTAGTCCAAAGTGAAGATAACAGAAGAGAAGGGAACATTGGAAAATAGTAATCTTTAATGAGTTGGAAAGAAAAATGCGATTTGAAGTGTCAAGGGTCGTCCAAGAAAGCACAGAATGAGTATAAGAAAAAAACCAAAGTAATGCAAATATGAAAATCCAGTTTTAAAAATGTTTTGGTATTGGGTACATTATTGGAGGGGCACACTGTAAGATTATTAAAATAATGAGTTAAAGTTAGAAATACTGTAGTTAGATGCTTATGATTTTGATTGCTGCTTAAAAAAATAAGTTTATTGCTTTCTTATATTGGCATATGGAGAGAAAAAAAAGACTCTTTAAAGTTTTGAAATTAAATTTACTGATCGAGGCTGTCAATACCTTTCACTCGTAAGTGCAATATGAACCGATGCCCTTTCAGATATGTTGAATTAAATATTGATCCTAGTGAGATTCCAGAATTCCAAAGCCTTACATTTTTAAGTTTTATTACTTTACTTTCTCTCAACAGAAATGAAAGCTTTATTATATTAAAATTAGTAAAAAAAAAAAAAAAGCAATGATTTTCATTCGCTATATTATGCATATAGCCAGAAAAAAATAGTATACCTAGGAAATATTTGACAAGGATGTAAGAGTTTATTTGAGGTTTGAGGTTCTGTGATTTTTGTGATATGTGACAGATAAGGTATTATACAGTGTATTTATTATTTAAATAGCTGATTTGTGGCCGGGCTCTATCCACTTTGCATTTTCACCTTTTATATAGCTGGCTCTCTGCCTTAGGGACAAGTCATGGAATTAAAGACAAAAGCAGGTGCAAAATGGTTTCATAACTAGAATAATAACACTGAAACTCAAAATTGGGTTTTTTTTTACTAAATTCGCCCTTCCATGACAAGTATAGTGAGTCCAGGAACTAATGTTATATCTTTACAAAGATTCTTATTTTAACACATATTTGACAACGTTTTAAAGTTTAGAGTGCATTGATATGAGATGTATAGACTACAACTACATTTGTATAAAAATTCCCTAGGTTTAAAAAGTAGTTGAAGAAGTTGGAAGAAGATGGTTGAGGAGGTGACAGACTTGTAGGCTTACAATGAAAGAAGAGGTGCAAGTTCTTTCAGTGCTCCCTCCACCACCATCAGCCCCTTTCCCCACACCCATTTCACTTAGTCATCACTTTTAGTCTGAACCCTGCATTTTATGGAAGAAGTAGGAGACTAAAGTATGTAAGTTGATCACACATATCACACATGACAATGTATTTGCTGCTGATTATTTTATTATATCTATAAAAATTATACATAAATTTTAAAGTGAAATGAAATTTTATAGTTTGAAAAATGATTTTGGTTTTCTGCATCTGTAACAGTTTAGACATCTAAGTTAGAGCCATTATTTGCTATAATAATAACGGGATCCTAAATATGATAGTCACAGGAGATACTGAAGGAATCCAAATTTTTGAAAATGATGTGATTTATATGCAAGAACTTTCCAGTCCAGGAAAAATTAAGCATCTTTTAAAATAGGCTCTTTCTAGTAGTTATTTATGTTTTTTTAAGTTCATGATCTGGTGACTTTTTGTTTACTTTTTTGTAGAGAGTCTCTAAATCACCTAAATATTTTCTCTTTTTATATTTTTGATAAAAGCATTTCTGTGAACAGATCAACGATGGCTGTTACTTTGTGCAGAGATATCAGTTCTGAAAGTCGTAACTGAGTTCTGTAGACATAGAAATTCCTGCTCTTTATCCATTGAAGAGAGATTCTAAAATGGTTATCGACTATAAAGAAGAGTTATTACACTTTTCACTTTTAAATGCATAGATGTGATAGTGGGGTTGGTTTTATTGTTTAGTCATGCATCAAATGATTATTGGAATATCTAATGTGTTGTAGGTAATATGTTGATATAGTAGTCACCCCCTACCTGAGGTTTCGCTTTTTGTGGTTTTAGTTACCTGTGGTCAACCACAGTCTTAAAGTATTAAATGGAAAAATCCCAGAAGTAACCAGTTTATAAGTTTTAAATTGCCACTGTTCTGAGCAGTGTGATGACATCTTGCTCAGGACATGAATCATCCCTTTGCCCAGCATCTCCACGCTGTATACATTCCTTGCCCATTAGTCACTTAGTAGCTGTCTTGGCTATTAGATTGGTTATCAGACATTTTGAGAGAGACTACATTCATATAACTTTTATTACAATGTATGGTTATAATTATCCTATATTATTATTGTTGTTTTAATCTCTGTAATTTATGATTTCAACTTTATAATAGATATGCATGTGTAGGAAAAAAATAGTATATATAGGATTTGGTACTATGCGCAGTTTCAGCCATCTACTGGGTATCCCTTGCAGGTAAGGGTGGACTACTATACTGCGTATGCTGGGATATAAATACACATGATTCCCACCCTTGAATATAAGGGAAGGAGGTTACAGGAGGGTTGAATAATTAAAAATTTGATAAATTCTAGGAAAGAAGCAATGAGGCACAATTAGAATAACTGTGTAAAAAGGGAAAATGTTCTTGGCCAACACTTGAGGAGTATGGAGTTGGTCACATGAAAAGCAAAGGAAAAAATGTTCTCAGCAAAGAGACTAGCATAAATAAATATTTATTTCAATAAATATTGGAGAATTTTTTGGAGATTTTCTTACTACAGTGAAGCAATCAACTCGACTATGCTAGCCTACCATAAAGCAATCCTATTGTTGCTGCTTCATTATCAGTGCATTAATCATTATATCTGTAAGTAAACATGAATTTCTTTTTCACAACAACTTCATTTTTGATGTCTAGTGTTAATAATAAGTGTAATATCTACAGTGCTTTGTATCTTAAGACAATATTGATGTAGCTACTGATATAATTCATCTCATAAATGTATGATGTAAACTCATGGTATTGACAAATATATACAGAACTATATATATATATATTTTCTTATGACTTTCATAATAACTTTTGTCTCACTTTATTGTAAGACTATAGTACATAATACAAATAGCATACAAAGTGTGCATTAATCCACTGTTTTTGTTATTGGTAAGGCTTCCTGGTCAACAGAAGGCTATTAGTACATAAGTTTTTTGGAAGTCAAAAGTTTTGTGTAGATTTTCGACCATGGCAGGGGCTCAGTGACTCTGACCCTGCTTTATTTAAGAGTCAGTTGTATTTTGGAAGAATATATGTATATGTTGAGAAAGTTTATAGCTTGCATAACTTTTCCTATATTAGATAAGGAAGATATGGGAAAGGATATGACAGGGGTGACTTCTGGAATTCTGGTTTGAAGGAATAGCATTGGCATTTTTTTGAGGTAAGAAAGATTAGTGAAGGAACAGATTTGGGAGAGAAAAATCAATATATAGTTGTGAGGAATGTCAAGTAGGCAGTTGGAGACTATAGTGTTTTAAAAGATCAGAACAGGTTTGGACTAGGGATATGAATATGTGAACTGATGACTTATAGAAAGTATTTAAAGCCCTGGAAAGGATATCATAAGCTGGGGAGGAAATGTAGAGAAAAGAGAAGAGGGCCTAAAATGGAGTTTTCCAGGACATTCCCACATTTAAAGGTTAGATAAGGAATAAGCCTATAAAAAAGAATGAAAAAGAGAGTAGCCAGAGATAGAAGAAGAACAGGAGAGTGTGGTGAATTCTGAATCCCAAGAGACAGAAACATGTTGACAAGGAAAGTTTCATCATCATGGGGCTGCTAAAAGGTCAGATGAGTCAAGAACAGATGAGAACTAATGGTCATTTGCATTGACCACAAAAGTCCCCCTCCCCCAGTGGAGTCAGACAGGAGGGGCTGCAGAGAAAGAGGAAATGAGGGAGAAGACAGTAATGGTCAGCAGAAATGTTTTCGAGAAGTTATGAGTGGAAAGCAGAGAACTATGGTAGGAGCTGATAGAGTACGTGAGATCAAAGATAGGCTGCTTTGTTTTACTAAGATGGGAACCACTAGAAAATGGCTATATTTTGGTAGGCTTTTAGTCTGTAGAATGTGTATTAATGTGGGCTAGTATCCTGAGGTTCGAACCAGAAAGAAGTTTTCTGCCTCATGTAACAATCCACAGTAGGTGGCCTCTGCTTGTGCTCCATGAGGTTATCCAGGGACCCAGGGTGAAAGGGGAGGCCATGGCATCCACCTGAAATTGGGGCCTCTGTGTCTGGGTCTGTGGTGACAACTTTGGTCATTATTTTTCAGCTAATGGGAAAGGGAAATCTAGGGCAAGTGGTTTTGCCTTTATGAAGATGACCTAAACATCGAATACATTTTCTCTGTTGTCTTGTTCCAGACTTAATCACATGACCACAACTCACTGTGGCACCAAGCTGGGTGGAGGAAAGTTTAGTTATTAAAAGGAAGATGAAAAAATGGATTCTGGAGAGTCTATTTTTGCTACAGACTCTGAGCTCCTTGGGGTTGGGATGGGCATTATAACATATTTATCTCTTTCTAAACCATAAGCAGTGTTTGACATATATTTGGTACTCAGTAAGAGTTTGGTGAATTAAACTGATTATTGAAACTAATCTTCCCCTTCTGAAAGGTAGAATTCAATTGCAGGTTCCAGTGTTTTTTCTTTAGACTCATACCACTTTCCAGTAGAGCCATACAAAAGAGAATATAATATTTACTTTTAAGATTTGCTTGAAAATCTAAAATGTAATGTAAGAGGAAAAAAGAAAATGTGTTAGTTTTATTTGGATTACTGTCTTGCTCTGCATTTGGACTTGATATTTACATAGCCTTTGGGCAATCAAGCATGTGTCAAGTTTATATGTCTTTTATTCAAAGAAAGAATAACTAGTGATTGTTAAAAAATAACCCTAAATAGAAGCATAGACATAACATTTAGGTATGTCTATTTAGGTATAACATATATTGGTATGTATTTGAAATAAATGTTCTCTTCTTCAGATTGTTAAACATATTCCATTGTGTGTTGTGAAGATAGGAACTACGTGGTTTTACAATGGAGTTTTATTTTGAGTAATTTTACATTATACTAATGGGTATATGATATGCTTAAAGCATTATAGTAGTCATTTGCTCATATTTTTGCCAAAAAATTAGAATTAGGAATGGAAATTACATGACACTCATTTTTTTTGAGATAATTCTCACATACCTAAGAAATTACTTTAAATGAGATAGTAACCATTGACATACAGCCCTGTTGCTGCTTAGAGCAAAAAACTGCCTTAAAATTACATGTCTATTAATGGGGGTGGGAGGGAGTAATAGCAGAAAATAAGTTCTTTAAATATGGCCATGTTTAACTCCCTCATTTACCAGATGTGGAAACTGAGGCAAAAAATATTTAACCGTCTTGACTAGCAAGCAATTAGAAGATGGTGACTATATTTTATAAGGTCTTTTTTAGGCTGTAAGAGCAGATTATTATATATTAAAATCTGTTGTTTCTTATGAGATATCTCCCTTTCAATGTTCAAGGAAAATAGAAGGAAGACAGGAAGAAGTCTATGAGAATTAACCTGTGAGGGAGGGAGGGTGGCTGACTAGCTTCCCTCCAGTCATGGCCAGTGCTTGTCCAGTAGGAGACAGATTCCATGTCACTGGAGAAGCCCCTGTTGTAGTTATGGTTGCTAATTCAAAAGAGGATAGCAGAGTCATGAGAAATCAAAGAAGAAAGGCATTCGTTCATGTAAGAATGGAGAGATTCAGGGGTTGAAAGCTGCCAAGCGGGGCCCCTGTGTAGAGACAGGAAAGAGAAAAAGGAATGAGAAAGAATACGCACTTCCATTATTAGAGCATCCTTCCCAGAGATTAAAATATATATTCAGCTAATGCAGCAAATTCATTTTCCTGAAATTAAATATATCTATTATGCAATTATTCTGAAGTTACTTTAATGTCATTTTACAGTCATCTGTGGCAAAATTCTAATGAGTAAAACCTGTGATCATTACAGATCAACTTTTATTTCTAGTTAAATGTTAATTTTGAACCATTTACAGGCCCTCATCTTTACAGTAAATTTGACAAGTCACCTATTAGTTGTGTACAACAAGATTGTGCTTTGATTGTTAGCATTTCTCCATCTTTATTACTGTGGCGCTCTGCAGCCTTTCACATGTAGCATCCTAGTTTTCTTGCCTAGGGAAGGTAATTGCACTGAGTAATGGGACCTTCCCCTTTTCTGCTTGCAGAACAATCAACCATGACAACCGAATCCGGCTCAGACTCAGAATCCAAGCCCGAGCAGGAGGCTGAGCCCCAGGAGGCGGCGGGTCCACAGGGGCGCGCAGGGGCGCAGCCCGGACCAGAGGAGCAGCACCAGGCCTTGGACCAGTTCGCGACTGCAGCGGCACACAGCACCCCAGTAAGGAAGGAGGTGAGGTCTCCGGGACCCATGCCGACCATTTCCCCTGCAGCTGCAGGCATCACCCAGAAAACCAGTTAAAGAATGTTTACTGAGCTTTTGCAGCATCTCGTCTGACCTTGGTCTCTTAGCACTAGAGGAAATTATGAGGGGTCATCTTCTTTGCCCCTTCTGGTCTCAGGCAGATGAAAATTTACGTTATTTTGAGGCTTTCAGTGAATGACATTCCAAAACCTTGCTTGGTAACTCTTTCATTTGATTAAAGCACTTAACTCACACCGAAATCTGACTGCAAGGTTATTGGCTTAATCTGGGTTTATAGGAAGGCTAGACACGACACTGAGGGCTTTAATTATGCTCCTGATTTTTATTCAAGCCAAGAGGTTAGAGCTATTTCTATTTTTCCCAGATGTCAGTCTGGCCCTAATATTGCCAGTTATTCTAATGGGTCTCTTTCCCTCCCCTATGTACATGTATATTTTCAACTCTATATCCAGACATGTTTCAGTTGTCACATGTAATGTGAATATTTCTTTTCAAAATTTCCGTATAAAAAATAAAGCATGGTTTACACCTGGGCCTTGAATGAATCCATGTTTAAATTTCTTTGGCTTAAAACCTCAGAACTTGAATCAACATATTTTAGAGTGCTCATATGTGGCAAGGACATCTGGAGTACCCTGCAAATGATTTACTTTTCATAAGTCAGATGTATATGTGTATCAAGCTAGAAATTTTAGACCATATGAGAAAAGAGACATACAATCACCATGTTTGTGAAATTCTTTGGCACAAAACATTATTATAACATTAAACATTATTATAACATTAGACTTGATTATTTCTTTTCCCATGGTGTTTAAGTTCTACTTTTAAACAGTATTAAGTATAACATTTTTTTTTCACACTTTATATAGATCCTCTGTCTGATCTAAGATTTGTGATGGGGAGCTGGAGGTTATCCTTCCAACTTGTTAAATGATATCTGAGGCTCTGTTGCCGTCATAATGTTCCTGTACATTTTCTTTTCTTTTTGTGGAGGAGAATCATGATGGTAGTGTTTGTTTTTACATCTTCAGAAATTTAAAATTACTGGACTGACTTTTTCTCCATTCTTTCCTCTTAACTCTGAAAAGAAATAGAAATGGAAAGGAGATAGTTGTAGAGAAGGAAGAATTTCTATACCCAGATGTGCTTAAATATTAAATATATTTTATCTTCTGTAGTCAGATGTTTGAAACAAAGTAAGAGAAATATACTGAGTCTTTAGTGGGGAGATGACTGGTTGCAGAATAAAGAGTCCTATCTCTTCCCCTAGTTATTTTAGAAGTAAAGAGAATTTATTCCAGTCCTCTGAGCCTCAGCTTCCTCATTTACAAATGAAGAGATCAGAAAAGGTAATTTTCTAACATTCTTTGATTCATACTTGGAGTCCAGGTATGTCCGATGTAAAACAAAGTACATTTTGGTATTTAGCGACAATTAAAACAGTGGTTTAGGCTAGATTTGAATTTCAGCTTCTTAGTTTGTGACTTTGAGAAAGTTTGTTAAGATTGTTCCTTTTTACTCTTTCTCCTCATGTGCAAACAAGTGTAATAAAACCTACCTCCCAAAACAGTTATGAGGATTAAATGAAACAGATTTGCTAAAATGATTATCACTGATATTTTTAAATTATAGTGCATTGTATAACTTATAACTGGATGACATTTTATTTGAGATATGTGGCCTGGTCTTCTAGAGCTGTTAAAGTTGATTTTAAAATGTGCTTAAGGGTGGGGACATGAAGTACAGCATAGAGAATAAAGTCAATAATACTGTAATAACTACAGATGATGCCATCTGGGTACTAGACTTAGCGGGGGGATCACTTGTAAATTATATAAAACGTCTAACCACTATGCTATACATTTGAAACTAACACAAAATAATATTGAATGTTAATTGTAATTGAAAAAAAATATATTTTTTAAAAGAAAAAAATAATAAAATGTGTCTAAAAGCCTCAGTGATGGGTTCATGTTTCAGTGTTAAGGAAAGGAGGCCTCCCTTTGAACAGTGGTGATTTATGATGACTCTGGAATTGACATATGAGTAAAGCAGAAAGCTTATTTTCATAAAGATAATTTTATTTTAGTAGAGGAAAAATGAAATTTCATCTTCCTACTACATAGAAAGTTGATTCCAGGTAAAATATAAATGAAAATGTAGCTTCTGTTGACTTTATCTATAAGCTGAAATATAAATTAAAGTTAAAAAGTCTTCTGTAAATTATAAAGCACTTAACAAACATGTTATGGTTATTATAAAATTTCAAGGTTACCAAATTTTTTAAAACATCTTATGGCCAAAATTAATGTTTTATGACTTTTTATACTGTTTTAATGCTTTGCTATGGAAAGATTAACAGTCAAAAAAAAAAGTTGGACCAAATCAGACAGGTTTTATTTGTTTTAGCTGAGGCTTGCCTTCTCAACTACTTTGGCCTTTGAAGTTGATTATTCAGTGTTTTTCTTGGTTTCTCTGCTCAGTAAATTGGAGTCTTTTTATTCTTAAGAACTTCTCTAGACTGCCTTGAATTCCTAGGCAATGTAGTAGAGGAAAAGGACTGCTTTGCCACCTTGTTGATGGAAAATACCATTCAAAAGAAAAATCTATACCTAAAATCTAAAATAAAAATACTGAAAAATAGCTCTGTGTGTTGTAAAATTATAGAGGCTAATAAAAACAAAAGTTGAAATGATAAGCTGTCAGTACTATGTTTATTCTCAAGTCCATGTACTTTTAACTGCTAAGATGATAGTATGTTCATGAGAGGAAATTTCATAATTATTCAAGGGACTAAACTGAATATGGGAACATGTTTTTCTTGGGACTGTTAATGGAGGATTGGAATGATAGTCTGGTCTATGAGTTGAATTTGTACTGATACCTTTGGTGGTCATTTAATAGATAGAAGAGGGGTGTAAAGATTCGACAGCAGTGCACAGGGAGATTTCCAAGGAGATTCAGGGAGAATTTTATTGTTGCATAGGACGTCTTCTACAGTTTTGAGTTTAGTGTGGACTAGACTGTTGTGATTTGAAAGTAGATTAAAACTTTTGGATAGATTTGATTTGTTCTTATACTAGCTCATTACAATGAGGGGAAGCAGACTTAGGGGATTACTTTGTGATGAATTTCAGTGCTGCAGGCTTCGTTGAATTGATTTAGAGCTAAATCAAATATTTTAACAGTTATAAAATTATTAAGATTAATACTTGGAGTTCTCTAGGCCTTAAAATTTATAAGATACCTTTTATGTGTATGGGGTGGATATAGGTCATGGAATATACAAGGATCCAGTGAATGAAGAAAATGGAGTACATTAGATAAAATCTAGATGATTTATTTTAAAGATCTGTACTAGCCAATTACTTTTAAGTCAGGAGCCCATTTGTTTTCTTCTTCGCTTAGTGAAGTCTTGATGGCATTTGCTAACTCAGTGCTTCAAAGTAAATCCTGAATCAAACTGAAATAAGGCCCTATTGGTGTATCTAAACAGCAGAAGTTATTTAGGCAAAACTGTTAGCATTATAAATACCCAAATATGTGTATCCTCTTCTAATTTCCTAATTCAGATGTCTCTCACCCTTTAGGAAATAGGGATGCCTGTTGCTAACGTGTTCTGGTATTGCCTAAGCAATGTGCTTTTTATTTTCTGTCCTGCAATGAAAACTATTCATTGTTCTTCACAGGTCACTGACAAAGAACGGGAATTTGCTGCTGGAGCTGCAAAACAGCTCGAATATCAGCAATTTGAAGACGATAAACTTTCTCAGAAATCATCTAGCAGTAAACTCTCTCGATCTCCATTAAAGATTGCCAAAAAGCCTAAAAGCATGCAGTGCAAAGTGATACTTCTGGATGGATCAGAGTATACCTGTGATGTAGAGGTAAGTGCATGTTTTAAAACTTTTTTGTTCCTCATATTGAGCACTGGGGAATGTTGGCATAAAACATACAAGATACCTATTTTTTCAGAATTCTGGAAAATCAGATCCACTTTCTAAATACAAAATTATTTCCAAAGTCATCTAACAGAGAATACAATTGCTAAATATACATATATTGTCCCCCCCATCTTACTATCAAAAGAAAAATATTATCTTAAAAAATTCTCTAGTACTTTGATGGTAGAAAAGAAACTGGAAGCCTTAAAAATTAAATTTTCTTTAATATCATGGCTATGAGCTAGTATTTAAATTAATTTGACCTTTTCTATTTGAATAAATTATGGCCAAGTCATTTGTTTATTGATAGAAGCTTGGAAATTTTTGTACATAGGAGCGGTGGGATAATTTGAACTGTGAATGTCCTTCTCATGCTTAGACAATGAGTAATATGTAAAATGCACATTGTGGTAAGCATTGCAACTGAATGTTCTTTTGGTTATAAAAACTAAAATCTTCCCAGAGAAAGGACAGTTGAATGACTTTTGTCCGAGATGGTTAGCAACCCCAAGCTAACCTTTAAGAACGAGACAACTATGCCTAACCATTGAGGTGAGTGACTGCTGAGTGTTCCGAGTATCATGGAGAATACATGTGGGGAATGAACTCAAGCCATGGGAGCAGGTCTCCGTGTGTCCCACCCATGGCATCTTCTCTCCACAGCTGGGAAGAGTAGCTTGCTCCTATTAACAAGATGATTCAGTTTCAGATTTGACTTTCATTCAAAGAGCTCAATCCTCCCACCTCCAGCCCCTGTCTTTTGTCAGAGGGACATCACACATCCTCTACACCAGCCCCTCCACCACATGCTTACACAGTTCATCTCTCCCATTGGGTGTGTTGACAGTCGCTCCCAGGCATGGGCACTGTATGCCTGTGTTGTTCCACATTCCTGTTCTTCTTTCCTCATGACACAGCCAGCATGAAGCTCGCCTGATTTCCCACGTCCCACATTCATTCATCTCCACTTTCTCTGTCTCCAACCCCCATATCATTCCTGTTGTATTTTGCATACTGCACTCAGGCACTCACTCAATGCTTTTCTTACAACAGAAGATTCAAATCCATTTCATGTTGATAATGTCAGTGAGGGTGAGAATAGGGTTAGGTTACTAACTTATTACAGATTGCAGGAACATAAATTTTTTTTTAAATTATTAGTTAAGTTATTCAGTCTATCATATACATAGAATTTTCATCATCATGTAACTTTGCAAATATTGATGTATTGCTGCAGGGAGTGAACTGTATGTTCCAAGGACCCCACCTAACTGGCAGTTCCATTTCTTGTATTTTCTTGGCTTTGATTTTGGCCAATTTCTTAGCCCAAAGTGTTCAGTTATTTATTTGGATATTTATGGATATTTATTCTGGAAATGAGGAGATACAATAACATACTTCTTCCTATGTTTCATTATGAAGCTTAAAGGACTTTTATAACCTTAAGAGAGATTGTATATTTTTCCAGTATGGGTCAATTTTCATGAGAAATTGATCTAAGTCAAGAGAAGCTATTCCCCTTAACTTTAAAGAGTCTTTCTGTTGCTATACGGGAATAAGTAGGATTGCCTGGCAGTCTTCTACTCATAGCTACCAGAGTTTTCCAAAGAAGAAACTAGAAGAAAGTTTATAGTGTTTCACATGGGGAAAATAAATGCCATGGGACTGACCGAGGTTTGTATAGTGCTGATCTTTTTGCTGAATTAAATGTATCTCATGCTTTAAATTTCTTACAGATAATCTGTAATTAACTTTGGATACGATTCAGTGTTACTTTTTAATGTCATTGAATATGTTCAGTGGCAGTACAATGTTGGTCAATGATTTTCCTTTATAATAAAGTATTTTTATAAATTTGACAGATTCTTAAAATTAACTTTAGTCTGGGACACAAAACCTTTGCCAACAAAATGTATTCAGTTTTACAACAGACATTGGTGGTAGAAAAAAATGTGTTCAATACTGACATTCCTGTAGATAAGATGGAGAAATTTGGACATGGTAAAGTGAAATGGATTTATTTGTAGCTGACTGGTTGAATAAGAAAAATGGTTGTGAATCAGCATTGTGGTTCTCCAGGTGGGCATAAGATGCTAGTTGACAAAGCATATTCAAAATGCCTCTTGTCTTTGGATACAAATGGTGAAACATAAACCTTGGCTGGCAAGGAATTGGGGCGTAATAGATAAACAGAGGTTGAAAAACTTTACCCTAGGGAAGGGATCCTTCAGTTTTTGCTCTTCTTTAAAATATGTTTTTATCAAAGTTTGGATGAAAGCACCAAGAAAAATTATTTTTGAAGAGATCCAGCACTTTCAAAGTGACTAATGGTTTGTGTGTCAGAATCCAGGTTTCTTGTGAAGTGGATGGTGTGGAATTTTGAAGCAAAGTAGTAAGATAATGTTCAGTGGGTGTGGAGGTAAAACTTCCAATTTTAAAGATCAAATGCAAAATAGAAATGTGTTTGAGGGAAGGGGTGGTCTGACTTAATGACAGTTTTGGTGAAACTCATCTCTGGAATTAAGTCAATTACAAACAACACAAACCACCAGAGCAGTGTAGCTGTCAGACACATTCACGCAGTCACAGGCTGCTTCTGTGGAAGCTGTAGCATTTGGTTTACCGAAGGCAGTGAGTTCCTTGTGCTGCAGAGGTCATCTTGTGGTATCTTGTTTAGTTCACACATGGTAGGAATGCTCCAAAACCACCAGACTGGGGTACAAAAATCAAATTGTCTACTTGTAACCCATTATTCTAAGTTACTTCTTTAAACTTTCTGAACCTCAATTTCCTCATCAGAAAAATGAGACTGAAAATACTTGCCTCAAAAAGGCATTATTGAGAACATTAAAGCTGATAATTTATTTGAACACTCTCTGGGATGTCGCATATTCTTGATAAATGGTAGCTATTGAATAATAACAGTGAGTTCTACTTGAGCTTATTTGGCAGAGAGTTATTTGATGGTGAGTGATCTGAGAAACCTTCCCATGAGGAGTGATTAGAGAAAGAGCCTGTGTGACAAAACAAAATCTGGAGAGGACAGGATAGATAGCTAATTTCAGTTACTTGGAAAGGTGGTCATGGAATGTCTATCAACTTTTTTTTTTAACATAAAAAGTAAAACTAAGAAGTTACAGGAAGTCATATTTTAAATAAACAGAAGAGGAATGTTTTAAATGATTGCTGTCGACCTTGTAATATTACGTGCCCTGCCATTAGGATTCCAACAGAAAGCATAGCTACATTTATGGAAACCAACAGTTCCTCAGACCAGATAACTTCTAATGCTGCTTCCTATTCTAAGATTCATGAAGGGGCAGATGCAAACACAAATCTGAATTAAAGAAGCAGAATTGCTCCCCAATCCCTGTCCCCAACACATGTAGTTGTAGTTGAATTAAGAGCAGAATATGGGAGATATACCAGGTATAACTTTTGTTGCATTTAATAAGGTGTCAAAAAAGACATTTTAATCTAATGAAAACTTATGCCCGGGTATTTCCCCATTGCTTGTTTAATGCCTTCATCGCTTCACCATCAAAATCAACAAAGCTCAACTTTATTACGACTTTATCATTGGAATTTATAGTCACCTATAAAGGAACCCCCTGTGCATGCGTGCGTACACACACACACACACACACACACACACACACACACACACACACACACACACACACACACACACACACGAATAGCATAGCCCAGTTCTCTTTTCTTTTGAAACCACAAGGTAGCATTAACCCTCACCTAGCAGTGCTGCAGTGGAAGAAGTCAGAGACCTGGAAAAGCAAGATGCACGGAGGATGGTTCTCTGACAGCAATGACTGAACTCTTATTAAGTCTTCAATTTCTGCCCCCCAATATTTTGATAAGAACCTCTTCCAGTTTTGCTGGCTTTTCAAATTTCCTTCTAGAAGTAGGCTGAGATCTTTGTAGTATTCAATATTTTAACGTTTCAGAGACTTGTTCCTCAATAATTTTTTCAAATCCTTAGTCTTGATTATCTAAAATATAAAAAGATCTTATGAGTAAAATATAAGAAAAGATCTTATAACAAAAAAAATGTAATTTGGTATATAGTTTGGGAAATGTTTGCATACTACCAGATTTTATGCATGCCAGCAAAATCACTAATATTGTCATTCTGTTAAGAAACCCAAGCAGCTTCCTATAACCAGTTTGTTAATGTCTTGGCTGTTATTTCTTGACTGTATGTTTTAAAAGAGAAAATAAACAAAAATACTTTAGTCATGCACAATAATGGAAATAGTGCTCCTCACATTTATTTTAGTACCGTTTCTTCCATGTTTGGCAAACTCATTTGAGTCTGACTGATTAGCACACAAGATATTTCCTAATGACTATCCAATTAGAAATGTTTTCTCTTATTTGGGCAGCATTCTGATCTTAGTCTGATTTGATTTTAGGCAAATAAGTAAAACGTGATCTAAATTTGAGTTCATATTTTATAATATGAGTTAGCTGCTGCATATAGACAATTTTTAAGCCGTTTTATGGTGTAGCTTGGTTTCTTCTTTACAAGAAACCCAGTTGGTGGACACTCTAGAGCATGATTGGAAAAGTGACAGAGGGTTTACCTTGCAGGTGTTCCTCACAAGGGCCCTGCCATGTGCCTCCATGGATGTGGGACCTCAGTTTACTCTCCTTCATACTACTGCTTATTCAATAGTGAGGGAAACTTAGTGCTTATGAAACCCAGGTAAATTCACACAGAGTAGCACTGCAAGGGAAGATGCCAATGAATCAGCCAGACTGGAGAGAGGTTTGTAACCAGATTAGGGCAAATCAGAGAGCTACTTAAGTGCAGCAGTAAAATCATAAAAGCCTGCCCTCTAGGTTCAGTCCTGTCCAAAGGCTGGCTGGTTGATTGAGCTCCATCACTGAGTACCTTTCAGGGTCCTCCAGGATGGCCTGGAACCCATAGCAAGCTCAGAAACGGTGTTTACAACAAGCATGGACACCCTCCAAAAATGCTTCTGTGGATCCAAGGAGGGTAAAGAAATTTATGGCACTGTATCCTAAATCTGCTTTTTTTTAATCTTTTAACTACTGATCAGGATGGGACTGTTAAAAAATTTTTAAAATGCTCTGTCTTGCCTGTGATTCAATTAAATATTCAAGTCTGTTGTACTATTTTATGTACTCTACTTACTGGGATTTGGTTGGAAAAACAAATTCAGTATCTGAATTTTCCAACTTTTATAGGCTATGTGATTAAAATGCATTACAGTCCCTTCAGAAGTTCTTGACCAGATAGCAAAGAGAATTGCCACAGTCTGGAAAACTGATTCGAGCGCCCTCGCCTTTCATGGATTATAAGAAATATTAATTCTTTATAAAAAAAAAGAATTTTTTTTTTCCAAACTAGTACAAGTATAGTTCATTCAAAAACTATAAGTATCAGAGTTTTGTTTCAATGTGATTGTGTAAATTTTGATCTAACCTCTCTGTGGGTCTCTGCTCTACTGAATGTCTCACCATATCCTACCATCTGTCATGTGCTGTAACCAAGTGGCCCAGTCTGGCAGCAGCAGCTTTCCTGCTTGATGCCTTGGGGACTCCCTAGAGTGGAAGGGTTCTAATTAACTCAGTTTCTCTGCATGCTGACTCTTTAGTGCATCCATAGGAACAGTTACATATAAGGACTGTTAACACACCCCTTCTCATTTACCTGACATAGCATTAACTCTTCCCAAGATATTGTGATTTTCCCTCATTAAGGCAAACCCTTTTTACTAAAATTGTTAAATTTGTTTTCCTGGATTTTATTTTTTTAAGTAATAAATTTTAATTGTCTATCGTGAATGTGAACGTGGTCTGGTAAGCCCTCTAAATAGTATTAATGTAAAAAATATGAGCATATGTATGTCAAAAAATGCAACCAGTAAAAGCCTCTGGTATGTCTGTCACCGTACTGTGAGTTGTGTTTTGGAAGCTACGTGAATTTTGGAACTCAAGCACCCATGCACATTGGGTGACTGATGCTGTATCAAAGATAAAAACCATTGAAGAATTCTTTTTGCTTTTGTCCCAAGTGTTTCATGTATTAAAGCCTGACAGGGATTAATTTTTCAAATATTCATATTCCAACATCGTGGTGCTGAAAAAACACTAGGTTTGCTTTTTCACTTACTATTCTCCCAACAATTCATGTTCCCATGGTTTCTTCTGACCACTTTGTGTTATTGATTTGGTAACATGAACCTCCCTGCCCTGTGTTCAGGCAGAGGGGATTCACAAACAAAGCACTTTCCAGTATGTGCATTTTGTCTTACTGGTTCCAGAGCACAGTGTCTTATTTATCTTTACTTAGTACAAACACAGCAGTTGATTTTTCTATAGTAGATATTCATTACCTATTTGTTTAGGTAACAAAGGAAGCAATCACCTAGTTCTTTCTAGTTCTTACCATTCTGTGATTAAAATTTCAGGTTATATATCTAGTTTACTTACTTGAAATTTGCCTCCTTCAGAAACTTCCCCAACATTATCTCTGAAATTTTTCATATGTGTTCTGAAAGAAATCTTTTCATTTCCTTTATCCTGTGGGCCTTGTTGCCATAGACCCTTATGAGATGGTGCGTTGACCACTGATCCTCTCCCAGGTCTCATGGGGAGGGTCTTGCACTTTCTGTCTCGATTCCTTCTCCAGAAGTAATCTTCCTCAGCACACCTGGGTTTAGGTTTAACTTGAGTTTTGGTGAAAGACCATGTTAACAAAGAATACCTCTTCCTTTAAGTGCCATTCTTAGGAGTGACAGGCCCAAACCCTGCTCTTGAGTCCTTAATCAGTGTCATCCTGCCTGGCGCCTATTCTGTTTCCATGTGCCAGGTGCCAGCTCACACCCACCTTAAACTGAGAAGTTGCCCCAGAAGCAGAGGAAATTCTTTCCTACTTTAACCTGAGGCATTCCTCATTTCTTCCTCAGGGAATATTTGCCAGCCTGGTGTACCTCAGCCACACCCTTGTGTGGAGACCACAGCCTCCCATTCGCACAGGTTCAGCTGGCCCCATGATCCCAGTACAAGATTGTCTGCTACCAAAGAAATTCTCCAGATTCTTTCCTAGAAGTAGAACTATACTTACCGCTTCAAAAAATTGCATAAGGCATAGTCTATACCAGGCATCTTATTAAAATCTTTGTATTTTCTAGAATAAATTGACCATTTGCACATAATAGGTACTAAAATATTTTTTGACTGGGGAATGAATCATTAAATTTCTATTTCTCTTAATGCATATTCTTTATTCTTTTACAATAATTTCAATTCATAGACCTGTCATAACACTTTGTGTAAAAGACGGCAAGGAGTATTACTAACTTTGCAGGTCATTTAATATAAAGTATTTCTTGATGGCCTATTATGTTCTAGGCCCTGAAAATCAAATGAGTCAAAGACTTCAAGCTTAGACATGGGCTCATCTTAGTCACAGAGTCACACAACCTTAGATCTGGATGGGACATTGGAAATAACTGTTACCTGCCTCATTTTACTGACGAGGAAACAGGCCTAGAGCAGTGAATTGTGTGCCTGAGGACGCACAGCCTGGAAAAAGCAGAGGAAGGCCAGAACCCAGATCCCCTCCCTTCTTCCCCAGAGGTCTCTTTGTGGTGGCATCAAGGCATCCAAAGTGTATAGCAGCATAAAGAACAAACTGAAATAAAGTATTTACATCCAGCATAGACCTGTAAAATAGAAAGAAAAGAGAAAAAGGAGAAAGATCTGCTTTTTAGATCACTTAATATTAGTTAAATTCTCAAATATCTACTTTATTTGTAATTCTCTAAGATTTTGGTATCAAAATTGATCATTTTTTTCTAGATTTTATAGGTAGCTCTGTATGTCATTTCTGGGTAAGCATCACTTATCATCAGCCTTTTGTCTAAGTGTAGCATTTCTGGGTAAGTAAAAGGAAGTGACATCATCAGTATCTGTCTCTTCTCACTTTCTCATCTCCTTTTCTTCCCTCCCTCCCCACCCCACTCTCACCCTTCTCTCTCTTCTCCCTTCCCTCCTTCTTGTGGCTGGAAGATTTTGAAATCTTGAAGCACATCTGCAGTAGACACTGTCAAGACTTCTGAAATGATCACTAAGTCTTTGGTTTGGGTTATACTATCAGGAAATAAGGTACTATGTGAAGAGTAGAACTTGGAAGTAATACTTTTTTATTTTGAGCAGGAAGAAGGAAATAGCTGGAGAAATAATACAGAAACACTTCCAAGTGGCATATGGAACAGTGTTCAAGGCTTAACTCTGCTCTTTGTCTTAATACAGAAAATGATTTTAAGCCAGTTCTACAGTTATCACATAGTCCAACTCAAAGCAGAAAGGCTAATATAAAATGGAGACCCTCGCCATCCCTTCCAGAGAGAAACAGTTGTCACTGTATAGTGATTTTTTCCAATTGTTTTGATCAATTGCCAGTTCATTTCATAATTACAGCATTTCCCCCACGAAAGACAGGTTATAATTTTCAAGATTATAACTCATCTCCCCGTAGTTAGCATTTAAATTGATGCCTTTATTTTCATGGAAGTACTCTTGGCCCTTCAGGAAGTTTAGGAAGCAGGCTACTGGTATCAGCCACAATATTAGAAAATCTTTTCATAGATGGGTAATAACCTGGGAAGATTTCTACATGGTGGATAGTCTCTTGAATTTTATATCACTTTTTCTTGTTACCTTTAGTTTCAGAGCAGAAGTTTTTTTGACCTTGTCTCCAAATTCTGAGAACATTGTACAGCACCTGTGACCTCTTTTTGACTAGAGTTGAAGTCTGGTAATCACATATTCTTAGAATTGGAGAACATGAACTCTAGTTCAATCCCCCAAAATGTGTATGTGGTGCATGTGCGCATGCACACACATTGCCAACAAAATATAGGGATGGATTCAGGGAAGAATGGTTGGAGTACGCTATGACATTGAAAACCCAATTGTAGGTACATAGTAAAATATCCATAAAGAACCAGCTTTCATAGGATTGCTGGCATGCACACACCAGCTGATCCAGTCTAAAAAGGAAGTACAATAGACAGGCAGTGATTAGTGATTAGTTTTAGGATTTGGTTGGCACGTCTGTCTGCCTTATGGCCCAGTGTCCAACTGGCATGTGAAGAGAGGTGACTATGGTTGCTCTTGCTTTAAAAAAAAAAGTTTCAATGTAGGAGATCTAAAACTTCATTTATGAATACCTTTTGTGGTTTTACCATTTCTATGATTATGTTAATTATTACAGCAGAGGAAGAATGGAAAATCTGCCATGGTAATATTTCAGTCTAGTCTTGTTTGCTATTTGGATAGAGCAATTAAATAATTCACAAGGAGATGGAAAGTTAATGATGAAATATAGAAAGGGAAAAGCTCTGTTAAAATGTTGCATAGTGAAATCAAATAGTTTCCTTTCCTACTTTGTTGTTGTTGTTGTTGTTAGTAACATGTATGCCTTGGCTAATACTAAATGGCAGTAAATTAATAAATTACCATAGCCAGTTTTGGCACTTATTTCAAGATTAATAGTGTAGTTAGCTTTTAATGTAAGCTTCATTTGAGGCTATTGATATTTGGAAAATGTATTGTTAATCATTTTTGCCAAGTCTTTATATTTTTCTTATATTTACTCATTCTCTCAAGGATTCCATATCAAACAGACATTGTCAGTGTGTCTAGATACAAGTTGCTCCAACAGACAGAGGCCCATTTAAAAATTCTAAATTAGTTAAAAAGTTAGATTCAATTTTGACAAATATTAAGTTCTTTAATTAGCCAGTGACTTCTGCTGAGTTCACCCTGTGCATCCTCATGCTGCACTACTCACAATGTTAAAGTTCCTTAAGACACAATAATTGAAATGTAGAACTCTAAATTTACATTGAATCCATTCACCCAGAAGCGGAACTAGCATTTAGTGTTTCAGTTGACAGGATCACTCACACCCAGGCTTTTAAAAATGTATGTATGAAACATAATGTACAGATACCCTAACAATTGAATATCTGAATATCTATGGAAGTAGTATAAATCAAATCAGACCGAAGGATGGTTTACAGGAGAATAAAATTTCTCAGTTGTCTCAATAAAGAAGTGAATTTTAAGCTTAATTAAGTATGTTAAACATTTAGGCAGTACATCATAGTAACACTGGCTGGGTGGCATCTTGGCTTTGCCATCTGTTTGTAAGTTATTCATCCCCTGACATCCTCAGTCTTCTTTTCTGTAACCTGGAGCTCACTGGGTTGTTGAGAGTGATACAGAATGAGTGGTAAGTGTTTATGTGTACCAGGGACACTGTTGGATGACAGTGGCTAGCAAATCTGAAAAATTCCCTAACTTTAGGAACATCCATCCCATAAAAAATATAAATATAAATATTCTATAGAGTGGTGGTTTTTTAACATAAAAAATTATGGTCTTCACACTGCTTAGAGATTTGCTTTTATCCTTCTGTAGGTAAATGGATAAACTGTTAATCCAGACAATGGAATATTATTCAGCATTATAAAGAAATGACCTCTCAGGCCATGAAAAGACATGGAGGAACCTTAAATGTATGTCACTAGTGAAAAAAGCCACTCTGAAGGGCTACCTACTGTATGATTCCAACTATATGACATTCTGGGAAAGGCAAAACTATAGATATAGCAAAAGATCAGTGGTTGCCAGAGGCTAGGGAGGAAGAGGGAGGGAGGGATGAATAGGTAGAGCACAAAGGATTTTTAGAGCAGTGAAACTATTCTGTGTCATATTATAATGGTGGATATATATTATACATTTGTCTAATCACATAGAATACATAGAATGTACAACACGAAGAATAAATCCTAATGTAAAATATGCACTTTGGGTGATTTTGATGTGTCCATGTAGAGTTATTCATTGTAACAAAGGTACTACGCTGTGGGGGGCATGGGGGTGTTGTGGGGACCATGGGGAAGGCCATGTATGTATGAGGGCTAGGGGCATATGGGAAATTTCTGCACTTTCCCCTCAATTTTATTGCAAACCTAAAACTGCTCTAAAAGTATTAAGTCTTACATAACAACAAAACCACAGGATCATAGACCCCACACTATTTAGAGATTTGCTCTTATCACCAAGCATTATATTAGATACTGAAAAGAATTTCTTGAATCTGAGGTAGTGAATTTTATCTTAATTATTCACTTCTAGGTTTTTTTTTCCTTTTTTTTTTTTTTTACACTGGAAAGAATAGTATCAGTGTTTTCACATTTTTTTTTATTATTAATTAGCAGTTTGAGAAATACTGAATAATTTTTTTAGATATAGACAGGAAATAATTGTGCTTGTGTTTAATTTAAGGTGTAAACCTCATTAACCTAGACATTATTAGGATTGAGAAACTGACCTGAAAAATAGGAAATTTGCTTTTTTTTTTATCACACTCTTGGTTAAGGTTCTGTTGCTTTTGTGTCAGAAATCAATAGCTATTTGATAAAATAGAATATGTTCTGAAAACAATTATGCACACTCCATTTCTGCCTTTCAGTGGTAGTCTGTTATCCTGAACTGACTCATATTTTATGGCAAATAAGGAAGTGGTGTTCCTTGGCTTCAATATTGAACTCCCTCAAGTTATGTAGGGAAGTCTATCATAGAAGGGGTTTGATGAAGTCACCCTGCTTTTCCTTTATCCTTAGTCCCTTTGGAAGTTGGCATAGAACATTCTTTCTAGTTCCACCTAACCTCAATTCACTATGTTTTCTGATTTCTTACCTATTAACTCAGAAGAAGTTTACTATTCACTTTTATTTTAAGTATCTTTAAAAATGCAGGTCATCCTATACTCAGAAATTTGTAAGTCATTGAAAAGGAATTGAAGAAGATACAAATAAATGAAAGAAAATACCATGCTCATGGATAGGAAGAATTATATCATTAAAATGTCCACAAAACAATCTGGAGATTCAGTACATTCCCTGTAAAATACCAATGGCATTTTTCACAGAACGAAAACAAATAATCCAAAAATTATATGGAACCATAAAAGATCCTGAATAGCCACAGCAATTTTGAGAAAGAAGAATGAAGTTGAAGGTCTCACACTGCTTGATATTAAACTATACTGCAAGGCTATAGTAATCAAAACAGCATGGTACTGGCATAAAAACAGACACATAGGTCAATAGAATAGACTAGACAGCCCAGGAATAAATCCAAATCTGTATGGTTATTTAATAAATGACAAAGGAGGAAAGAATATACAATGGGGTAAAGACAGTCTCTTCAATAAATAATGTTGGGAAAACTAGACAGATACATGTAAAAAAATAAAATTGGACCATCTTCTTATACCATATACAAGAATAAACTCAAAATAGATTAAAAACTTAAATGTAAGACCTGAAACCATAAAACTTCTAGAAAAACAAATATAGGCAGTAAACTCTCTGATATTTCTCTTAGTAATATTTTTCTCTGATATATCTCCTTGAACAAGGGAAACAAAAGAAAAAAATAAACAAATGGAACTACATCAAACTACAAAGTTTTTGCACAGCAAAGGAAAACATCAGCAAAACGAAAAGACAACCTACTGGATGAGAGAAGGTAATTGACTATGATACATCTGATAAGGGGTTAATATCCAAAGTTTATAAAGAATTCATACAACTTAATTCCAAAAAAAAAATCCAATTAAAAAATTGGCAGAAGACCTAAACATATTTCTCCAAAGAGGGCATACAGGTGGCCAATAGACATATGAAAAGATGTGCAGCATCACTAATTGTCAGAGAAATGCACATTAAAACCACAATGAGATATCACCTCACACCTTTCAGAATGGCTATTATCAATAAACAACAACAACAAAAAAAAAACTGTTGGTGAGGATGTGGAGTAAAGGGAACCCTCATGCACTGCTGGTGGGACTGCAAATCAATATAGCCACTATGGAAAACAGTTTGGAGTTCCTCAAAAAATAAAAAATGGACATACCTTTTGACCCAGTAATTGCACTTCTGGGTATTTATATAAATAAAACCAAAACACTAATTTGGAAACATATATGCATCCCTATGTTCATGACAGCTCTATTTATAATAGACAAGATATAGAAACAACCTAAATGCCCAACAGTAGACAATTGGATAAAGAAAAAGTGGTACATATATGCAATTGAATATTACTCAGCCATAAAAAATATGAAATCCTACCATTTGCAACAACATGGATAGACATGAAATAAGTCAAAGAAAGGAAGACAAAAAATACTATATGATTTCACTTATATGTGAAATCTAAAGAACAAAATAAACAAAACAAAAATGGATTCATAGATATAGAGAACTGCTGATTGCCAGATGGGGGAAGGTTGGGGGACCGGTGAAAAAGGTGAAAGGATTAAGAAGTACAAATTGGTAGTAACATAGTAGTCATGAGAATTTGAAGTACAGCATAGGAAATATAGTCAATAATATTGTAATGGCTTTTGTACAGTGCCAGGTTAATTAGGGAGATCACTTTGTAACTTATATTAATGTCTAATCATGAGGCTGTACACCTGAAACTAATATAAAAAAAAACATAATATAAAAAGACAAAAATGCAGGTCATCCTATATGTGTCCTATAGCAGGTATAGGATATGGGAATCATTTTTTTTGCCTCTTAAATTAATTCTGTGGCATGCTTTATTTTTTTATCTTTTTTTTTTTTTTCCGGTCATAGTTGACTTTCAGTTTTTTAGTGGCTTCAAGTGTAGAGCATAGTGATTAGACATTGATATAACTTTTGAAGTGATCCCCCCAATAAGTCTAGTACCTACCTGACACCATACGTAGTTATTACATTATTGTTGACTATGTTACCTATGCTGTACTTGGGCATGCTGGGTTTTAACAAAATTACCAGGGACACATCAGAAGCATCTAGGAAAAAGAAAGAGGTGGAAACCTACCCAACTCACTTCTTTTTCATGTTGGGACAGACCTACTACTCTTGTAGAGAGTTTCTCTCTCCTGAAGAAATTGGAAGTGGCTTTTTGCGGCATGTTTCCTGCATTCTTCTTTCTTTTTAAGGACCTAGCTTTTGAAACAGGGCTGATATTTAAAAAGCATGACTGCAGATATTTAGCTAGCTGCGGAAGACTTCTTAGGAGGATAGATATCGCAATACTGGTTCGTGTTGTTAAAAATGGTAAGCACATGTCCAGTCACTATTTGGCAGGTAGATATTAATTGTTGAAAAATGTTAAGTGACTATTCCTGCGGTGGTATTTAAGGCAACCTAAAGTCAAGTGGCATTCACATATTTTATTTGTTTCTTTTTAAGTTTCCAGAATAATTCTAATTCTATGTGGGATACTTATATAATTGTGTTTAGAATTCGGGCAGATAAGGAGGTGAAAATAGAGCATTGAATGTTAGAAACATCAGGGGCAGGTAATTCAGATGAGACTGGAAGGAAAGGCCAAGGACTTGTCAGGAAGGATGGGTTTCATGTGCTAACAAGGTTGGATACTGTTTCAATACATTGGTTTTCTACTTCTGTGTAACAATTACTTCAAACTTAGCAACGTAAAACATCACAAACTTATCTCACATTTTTTGACTGGTCCTCTGCTCTAGGTCTCATAAAGCAGAAATCAGGTTGTTTGCCAATTGTATCTTATCTGGAGGCCAGACTACGGAATGATCCACCTTTATACTCCTTTGGGTTGTAGGCAGAATTCATTTCCTACTGCTTGTAGGACTGAGGGCTTGGTGGCTGCTGATCAGGGACCACTGTTGGGTGCAGAGTCCATCTTATGTCCTTGCCATGAGGTGCCCACTGTCTCAGTAACAAAGAACTTTCTTTACCTTGGATTCCTCTACCTTTGATCTCTCTGACCTCCCCTTCTGTTACCAGCTGGAGAAAACTCTGCTTTTAAGGGCCCATGTTACTAGGTCAGGCCCACCCTGATAATGCCCTATCGTAAGGTCAGTTGTGCCAACTAATATAACCTAATCACAGGGGTAGGAACCCCTATATCCAGTCCAAGGGATTATGTGGGGCATGTATACCAGGGAGGCAGGAAATCGTGGGGCTGTCTTAGAATCCTGCCTGTCACAGTAGGTGCTGGGGTGTTTCTGAGGGGCTTTATGTGGGGAATCTTGGCCTTTTTCTTTTTTCAATTTTTAAATTTAATTTTTTAATAATTAAAGAAAAAATTACTGTTGGCATACAATATTATATTAGCTTCAGGTGTACAACATAGTTATTAGACATTTGTATAACTTATGAAAAGATCACCTTGATAAATGTAGTACCCATCTGACGCCATACATAGTTATTACAATATTATTGACTCTATTCCTTATGATATACTTTACATCCCCCATGACTATTTTGCAACTACCAATTTATACTTCTTAATCCTTCCCTTTTTAACTCACTCACCCCCTCCCACCCCCTCTCACATGGCAAACATCAAAATGTTCTCTGCATGTATGAGTTTATTTCTGTTTAATTTATTTTGTTCTTTAGATCTCACATGGAAGTGAAATCAAATGGCATTTGTCTTTCTTTGTCTGACTTACTCCACTCAGTACAATATCCTCTAGATCCATCCATGTTGTTGCAGGTGGCAAGATTTCATTCTTTTTTTATGGCAGAGTAATATTCCAGTGTGTGTGTGTGTGTGTGCGTGCGCATGTACACACCTCTTCTTTATTCATACATCCACTGACGAACACCCAGGTTGCCTCCCTATCTTGACTATTGTAAATAATGCTGCAGTGAATAAATGGATCCACATGTCCCTTAAAAGCAGTGTTTTGGATTTCTTCAGATAAATAACCAGTAGTGAGACTACTGAGTCCATCTCTGCCTCTTGTTGTAGCCTTTATTTTAAAATCTGTTTTGTCTGGTTTAAGTATTGCCACCCCAGCCTTTTTGTTGTTTGTTTCCATTTTCATGAAATATCTTTATTCATCACTTTCAGTCTGTTTGTGCCTTTTGATCTCAAGGGAATCTCTTGTAGGCAGCATGTGGTAGGGTCTTGTTTTATTATCCATTTATCTACTCTACCTTTTGATTGAAGTATTTAGTCCATTTATATTTAAAGAAATTACAGGTAGATATTGCCATTTTAGTATTTATATTTTTTATCTTTTTTTCTGTTTTCTTTATTTTTCCCTCTGATATTTCTTATAATACTGGTTTGATGGTCGTGGACTCCTTTTGCTTTTTCTCGTCTGGTAAGCTCTTTACATCTCCTTTAATTTTAAGTGATAGCTTTGCAGAGTAGAGTACTCTTGGTTATAGGTCCTTGCTTTTTATCAGTTTGAATGTTTCATGCAAATTCCCTTCTGGCCTGCAGAGTTTCTGTTGAGAAATTACCTGATGGTTTTACAGGTGCTTTTCTTTTGCTGCTTTTAAGATTCTCTTTGTCTTTAACCTTTGGCATTTGAATTATGATATGTCTTGGTGTGGTCCTCTTTGGGTTCCTCTTTGGAACTCTCTGCACTTCTTCAGCTTGTATATCTCTTTCATTCACCAGGTTAGAGAAGTTTTTTATCATTATTTTCCCAGATAGGTTTTCAATTTCTTGCTCTCTCTTTTCTCCTTCTGGTATTACTATGATGTGAATCTTGGTACATTTGAAGTTGTCCCATAGGCCCCTTAAACTAGCCTCATATTCTTGAATTTTGTTTTCCTTGTTGCTGCTCTGTTTGGGTGTTTTCTGCCTTATCTTCTAAATTGATTCTATCCTCTACTTCATGTAATCTACTGTTGATTCCTTCTAATACATTCTTCATTTCAGTTATTGTATTCTTTTTATATATTCTATCTCCATTTTATGTTTTCTATTTCTCTACTCTTCCCCTGAGTTCATCGAGCATCTTTCTAACCAGTGTTTTGTATTCTGCCTCTGGTAGATTGTTTAGTTCTATTTTGTTTAGTTCTTTTTCTGGAGCATTTTTCTGTTTTTACATCTTGGACGTATTTCTTTGTCTCCTTATTTTGGCTGCCTCCCATATTTGTTTCTATGTATTAAGCAGAGCCAATATACCTCCCAGTCTTCGTAGAGTGACCTTATGTAGTAAGTGATCAGTATTCCTGGTCACCTGAGCTGGATGCTCCAGTTATGTCCCATGTGTGGGTTGTGTGTGCCCTCCTGTTGTAATTGAGCCTTGGTTGCTGTTTACACATCAGTGGGAGGGATTGACATTTGGGCTGATTGGTTGTGAGGACTAGCTATGACTGTAGTGGAGGAGCTCTTGTGCAGGGGCTGACCCTACAGAGCAAGATTTGCTGTAGCCAGGCTCTGGTGCCTACCCAGTCTGCCCTCTGGATGTTTCATTTTCAGAGGTGGCCGGGTGGTGCTCTGGTTTGGTTGGGGCCTTGCCTCAGGCCAAGTTCAGCTGACTGTGCCCTTCTCAGGGCCACTTGACATGAGCCACAAAGCAATCTGCAAGTGGCCGCCACCTGCACTGTGCTTGGAGGTGTCTCAAGAGGCTAAGCTCTGAATTGAGGCCAGCAGCTGTTAGTGTCAGTCTTGGGTCTGCTCAGCAGGTGATACAAGGCACACAGAGGCCACATGTTACTTGTCTGGGTTTTGTGAACCTTTGAGAAATTTTAGGAAAGTCTGCAGCATGAGCCCAGATAGGTTGTTTATATGGAAAAGCCACTGGAAGTGGCTTGGGTAGGCCTGAAAATTGAGTGGGGCAGGGTCTCAAGGAATCACCAGGGCAAGATGACCACTATTAGACAGGATTATGGAGATTCACATATGGCAGCCCCCAGTGTCTCTACACTGAGTTGTGGGAGGGCCCAACAAAGAATCAGTGGCCTCCACTAACAATTCCATATGTGAGAAAATTGCCCCTCCAGCCCTCGCCATGAAGGTAGATATGTCCCTGGTACCTTTAGTCCCTGGTACCTTTTGAGATGCTGCTTCTATGCCAGAGCTCAGAGCAAGTGAGTCCATCAGCAGGTAATTCTATGTATGGGCCCCTTAAAAGGAATGTCTGCAGCTCCAGCCACCTCCGTCTTACTCAGCCACAATCTCCATTAGTTTTTACACCCAGTAGTTATGGGGACTTTTCTTCTCAGCCCTGGAACCCTGGAGGGACCTCCACAGCCAAGATAACACTCCTGATTTTCAACATCCACACATGGGACCAACTCGTTCAGTGTCTCCTCCCCTCTTGTCTGTCTTAAGGTGGCCCCTTTTGTATGTCCTTAGTTGTAGAACTTCTATTCAGCTAGACCTCAGGTGATTTTTAGTGTTGGTTGTTTTGTAGTCTAATTGTAACATTGATGTGGTCATGACAGGAGGCTAACACAGTATATACTTACTCTATCATCTTGAACGGAACTAGGCCATTTTTTTAAAAAACATACTTCTCTTAAATGGTAATTGAAGAGGAACATACACTAGTCTGCTCTAGTCTGCTCTATTGCAGTGAACTAAACAAGGGATGCTGGGGACCAGAAATAAGGCAGAGGCAGTGGATTAGAGGAGCGAGAACATACTTTTAAGAACTATAAATGAAGACAATTAGACCTGGTTAATCAAATGTGTGGGGAGGACATGGATAGTGATAAAAGAGTGTAATAGTGATTTCCAGATTTCTTGGTTGAGCGACCACATAGACAGGTTTAGAACACAGAAGAAAAGTTTATGGGGAAGATAATGAATTTAATTCAAATCAGTTGAATTTAAAGTGCCCAGAATATGAAAGTAGCAGTCTACTATTGCAATTGGATATATCATTTGGCATTTGGAGAAGAGGTCGGCCTGGTGACTTTGTGGGAGCCATCATCTTTTATACTAATTCAAATATGGGAGTGAATGAGATTGTGTAGCTCTGGGGAATGCTAGCATTTAAAGTTAGGAGTGGAGAGTGTTTTGTTGAATCTCTCCTCTCCCACCCTCAGGTTCTTCCATATACCACCCAACCCCTGCCCTTTTTCACCATATCCCAACTAATGAACTGGGTGTGCCTACCCCATGGGAAAATTGCTGTAGTAATTATGGTTGAGTGAGTCTCTGTCAAACAATTTAGGGAAAGTCTACATAGAAAAATATTCTCAGCATCAATTTTCTAAATGCCATTAAAGCATTGCACTACTGGGTGGAGAAAACAGGGAGTTGGAGATTGTATACTGTACCATCCAGTGAAAAATAAATGTTGCTATTTATTATGATTGATTCTTGTGCTCTAGTTTGTTGCTTATTCTCCTTTTATTTCTTTAATTTGGCTCTTTACTGTCTTTTGTCCATTAAAATTTCAGTTACACAAAATTATAAGAACCATAACATTTCTTTTTTTAAAAAAGATTTATTGAGGTACACTGGTTTAATAAAATTGTATAAATTTCATGTATACAGCATATAATATCTGTATACTCTATTGTGTGCTCACCACCAAAAGTCTAGTTTCCTTTTGTTACCATATATTTGACCCTCTTTACCCATTTTTCCCTTCTTCCATCACCCTCCCCTCTGGTAACCACCATCTGTTGTCTGTATCTATGAATTTGTTTTTGTTTTGTTTCATTAGTTCATTTGTTACTTTTTTGTTTTATATTCCACATACGAGTGAAATAATGTTCTTTCTGCTTTTCCATCTGACTTATTTTACTTAGCATAATACCCTCAAGATCTGTCCATGTTGTCGCAAATGGCAATATTTCATCTTTTAATGACTGAGTAATTTTCCATTGTATATATACCTCCTCTTCTTTATCCAGTCATCTATTGGTGGACACTTAGGTTGCTTTCATATCTTGGGTGTTGTAGATAATGCCACAAAGAACATAGGGGTTCCTATGTCTTTTCAAATTGGTATTTTCATATTCTTTGAATAAATACCTAGAAGAGGGGTTGCTGGTATCATATAATAGTTCTATTCTTACTTTTTCAAGGAAGCTCCATACTGTTGTTCATAATGGCTACACCAATTAAAGAATGACTAATCCTTGATTTATTTGAACAGCTTAGAAGACTATTAGGAGTAGTTGTCCATTACATGCTGTACAATTGTGATTTTTTAAGTGCTGTAATTATATTTTGAATAGTGAAGGAGTTTTTCAGAAAGTTTTTTTTAAATTTTTATCTTAAATTTAAAAAAATAAACCCCTTTTATGTAGCCTCCAGCAGTTTTCCAGTTTGGGGCTATGGTAATACTCTGCCCATTATTCAGATAACATCCTGGCCCCACCCCCCACACCTGGCCTCCACTTTCTCCTAGTCCAGGCCAGAATGGCACCTAGTTCCTAATGCCTGGTTTGATTGCCTCTCTTTACAGCAGAGAAGCAAAGGATTCTTTCCCTCTTCAATTTCGTGGGTTGTATTGACTAGCAGGTGCACTTTAAGCTTTTTATTTGTTTCTTCTAAAAGAGGTCACGGTTTCCAAGTTGTGGGAGCCTTATGTTGGAACACATACCCTCTCCATCAAGAACATTAGCTTCTTATAATTTGCTATTTCCCTTGTCAGACAACTATTAAGGATATTTTACTTCTAGATAAATGGAATTTAGGTCTTCCTATTACTTCTCCTGCCAAGACTGCCCTATTTTGTTAGTGTTGCTTAGTGACTGTTTCCTGCAATCTAGGTCCAGGATATCTCTACAAATGGCAAATTGAAGTGGCCAGATTAGATATTAATTCATGAAATGCTTCATACAGTGGAGGTTTCTTTTTGTCAACAAAAAAAGATATTTTTGCTGCATGGGAGTACATTTGTTCAATGTGACAGACAACTGTGTTTACTTGGTATGTACATTCAGAGTCATTTTCTAATCAGGGTGAAAGATAATCCTATCTCTAAGTCCTATTTACACTTAGGAATGCACTTCATTTTCCCTGTTGTTACTTATAGGAATGAGTGATGGTGTGCAGATGTATAGCTAGCACAAGGAAGTGGTTCTTATTATGGTGTTTGGAAAACCAGAAAGAATAGACGTGTTATTTCTTATGGAATGCCATGGTGACAGCAAATAATGTCACTAAAGAGTCACCACATTCTTTAGGGAAATGCCATTAGACTGAGCTTGTAAAGCACATGAATGGTTGTAAATGATGACCCCAAGCCAAATGCTTCAGTTATGTCTCCAGTTACTCCTTTAGAAAAAATGCTATCCAGAATGTCACGACTTGTAGAGCATCTTTAATAGTACAATACTCAAGAATTCATCATTATAAGAAAAAATAAACACCAAAATTATAAATGTAATTGGTTTCAAAAATACATTTTATTTTATCTTAGAGCTCTTATTATTTTTAACCCCCCATGCTCTAACAGGGATTTATGGTGTTTTACATAAATACATTTAATATAATGAGGAGAAAATAAATAAGTGAAAAGGAGGACCAAGGGAAACAGAGAAAGAAGTCAGGAATGAGATTAGACCACAACATTTATGTTCTGAGTGAGCACTCCAGCAGGCATGGAAGAGGAAACTTTGACTCACAGTGTCCACACAATAAAAACACCCCAGTTGTTCAGAAGAAGTACGTTTATTTCTGATCTGGTCTTTTGAGAGAAACTCTCTATTGCAGCTCTCTGCTGGTGCCTTCCAGGAGTAGATCATGAACAGCCATCAGGCTGTTATTTCTCTCAATCAAACCTTTAATAAGAATTTGTAATGGTTTGTCAGTTTGAGATTATGTTCCTCATTAACTATTCTAGATGTGCAGCTTTTTATGTTGTCATTTTAGCTGAAAACTACATTTTTGAATAGCAGAACTAGGGATGATATTGTTTCAGGATAAGTGAGGGCTTGACAAAAACATGCTCACAAAGGGAACAACACCCTCCTCCTGCAAGGACACGAGCCATGGCAGTGTCTGTTAAAATACACCTCAGATATTTGGAACTAAGATGTTGAAAAGACAAAAGGATGCTCAGGACCCCAACACTGTACTTTATAGAGCATGGCTTCAATGATTTCAGCTCAGAAAAACTTTAAAGCCAGAGCAATATAATTCTTTCTGTACTCTTCAAGATAACCTCAAAGCAAAATGTATGCTTAGATATGTAAATGAGTTTATTTCCTTTATAGGAATGTTAGCTGTAAGCCCATTTAATATTGTGCTGCTACAAAACTATTGATTTCAGTTTTAGAAAGGCTTTTAGATAACAGGACCAATTGCACACTTAATAGTTAACTCTCCTATCTGCTGTCCCTATGTTTATCTTTCTGTTCTCCTGTGGTTAGGGGAGAAGGAGTAGTTTTCCTTCTTATTCAGAAGTTTTAAATAAAATTTTAAAAAGAGAATCCAGTTTACTACACCCTGTTTACTATACATGAAACTACTCACATTCTTCAAAAGACAGAACTACTAAGCAGATGGTATGAGGACATGGGTCTGTTGATACACCAGAGGTCAGGCTGCTCTAATGCAGTTTAGTCAAAGGAGGTCCTTAAAAACCATGAACCACCTTATGTTTGTCTATTCCAATGTGAGGGGTGTATCAAATGAAGTAAAGGAGTACAGCCATAGCTCAGGACCACTTGCCTCTTTAGAACTTGAGAAACTTATCACCAAATCAACCTGCAACATTAGAGGTAGAATTTTAAAAACTAATAGGTATTTTATTTGTGGAAATAAAGTACTGTTTTGTTTGTTTGTTTGTTTGTTTGTTTTTTGCAAAAGTGGTGGGAGTGGAGGGTGGGGAATCCAACACCGTAGATCTGGCCAGATCATATTATACCTTCGTGGTAGAAAAATATAAATAAACTAGTCACGAACAAATTTTAAAGATCAGCAATTTTTGAAGAGTTTTGAAACAGGAAATCAACTTTAGGTGTATATATTTAGTTTGATTTTTTTTTTCTTCTATTTAAAAATAATACTACTACTCTATGTGCTGGGAATCTAATCATGAATTTAAATTGCTTGCCTGGGAGGCTAACATTAACATTGCTCAAATTATAACATGAACCAGTATAAAATTGCCACCCTGACATGTGCAATGCAGGAGTTGCAAAAACACGTTCTCTCAGATTTGATGTAGTCCTGGGGATCAGGTATGGAATCATGATGGAAGAAGGGGTACTTGAGTAGACATCTGAAGGATGGGTGGATGGAACTTTCCAGGGTGTGCAGACTTCTTATGGCAAGAGAAAGCCTTGGAGGGTAAGAGGACTGAAGGAAGGCTGCATGATGGTGTGTGGAGAGCCAGGCAGAACACTGGTCAGGGAGGCTGAAGAGGAAGCAGGCAAGGCTTCTCAGGCCATGGTGGGGTCTTACCACATTCACACTTTGGCTGGCTGTGTCCCAGGGCATCTCTCGCTACTGAATTTGAGTCACATACTGGTTTTTCCACATGGACTTATTCTCCCTGAGAATTTTGTTTGTTTTTATGTAAAAAGAGAAGTTAAATTAAATTTGATAAAATCTTTGAGTGACTATCTTGGAATTTCACTTTACATCATAGCACGCATCCTACATCATAGGCATTTTGCTGCCCAGCGGTCCTTGTTAAACCAGGTGAGAGCAGGTAGGACTGGTTTATAGGCTCAACATTAAAAGGTGGGGGATCATCATCACCTGAGTCCCTAGGAACATTAGCAAGTCCCTCAGTCCTGAAACTCCCAGTTTAGTCCTGAGCACAGATAAGCTACAGGAAAGATAGCGGTTATCACTTGAGCACAAGAAAAAGCAGAATAATCTGAATAAGTGGGTGAGATTTTACTTTTTACTTGAATGGGGTATTTCAAATTTTCTTGTTACAGTTGTTTATTAGGGCAAATGGCTCTACCTACTTTAAAAGCAGTTTGTTTTCTTGATTCAGTTTGCCTTATAGTTTCAATTTTTATGTGATTGTTATTTACTACTGTTTGCTAATGCTATTCATTCTTAAAAAAAAAAAAAAAAACAAAAAACTTTAAGTGACCAGAAAACTGAAAGAAATAGCCATCTTAGATTCCATTAAATGAGGCTTTGGAACTGCTTCAGGGAGGGTGATTCATGCTGCTTCAGCTTCTCCTTCTGCTGACCCGAGGGTACCCTGGCCTATCTGGTCTGGTTCTGGAATTGGGACCAGGCCTCTCTTCTTTGAAGGGATGAGCAGCATCCTCCCCACCCCCACTCACTTTAGTGGGGTCTGACAGGCAAAGAGGATTAGTACTAGCTTTTCAGGATTGTGAGCTCAGGTGGTATTAAACCAGGATGTCCCTGATTAAGTGGTGTCAGAAAACAATCCCGACCTTTGATGTGTATGTAGATCCAGCTATAGCCCAGAGTGGTTCATATGGGGTAGTAAATGTGTCAGAAAAAGCTGAGGAAATGTATATACAGTCAGAATATTTAATGATTGAAAAGGCTTTTTTGCCTATCTACTGGATTTTAAATTATGATAAGCTCTAATGAGAACAAGACTGATAGAAGTATCATTTAAAGTGTGATCACCTATCTTGTTTTTTTATCAGACATTTATGTTTAATTGTATATCTTTAATATTTTATAATATTTTAATTTTAAAGCTTATATTTAAGGGATGAAAAAGTACAAATTAGTAGTTATAAAATAGTCACGGGATTCAGAGTATAGCATAATGTATATAATCAGTATTATTGTAAAGGTCGTCTGTAGTGCCAGATGAATACTAGAATAATCAGGGAAATCGTGGATCACATAAATATCTAACTTAAAAAAAATTATAAAGACCTGAAAAAAAGTTATGTTAAACTGATAAAATGATATACAATTGACCCTTGAACAACATGGGGTTTAAATCATGTGTGTCCACTTATACGTGGACTTTTTTTCAATAAATGCTGTAAATGTATTTTCTTTGTAATTTTCTTAATAACTTTTTTTCTCTAGCTTACTTTATTAGAAGAGTACAGTATATAATCCACATAGCGTACAAACTATATGTTAATTGATGGTTTATGTTATTGGTAAAGCTTCTGGTCAATAGTAGACTCTTAGTTAAAGTTTTGAAGTAGTAAAAAGTTAAACAAGAATTTTCGACTGTGCAGGGACATTGGCACCCCTAACTCCTGTGTTCAAGGGTCAACAACTATAACTACATTCTTATATTATGTATTTGCCTGAAACCGTTTCTCTTCCTGATTACTCACAGCCTAGCCCTATTAATAATTGATGGAAAGGACGCAAGTACACTTAGTACATATTTTTTAAGCAATGGTAATATTATCCTTATATTGTTTTGATTGTCAGTGAATTATAGTTTAGAAAAGTGACAGTGCTGCAGATTCATACTTATTAAACTGATATTATTAGAAGCTGCGTTTTTGTTAGTATTTGCAATGCCTACAGCTCTTTATTTGAACAAATGAATTATAAATCAAAATTTGGGTTTTGTTTTTTTTTTGTTTGTTTATTTTGAGAATTGTCTTGGAAAAGAAATTAAGTACTTCTCATAGGAAAAAAAATTTGAGTTTCACATCATTCAGAATTATGTACTCTGGTTATTTTACACGATGGATGTTTGACTCTCAAACATTCTTCTCTCTTTGGCTTCCTTTTCTGCATTCATTTTGCACACACTGGCTTAGTGACCTGAATCTTTAGCAGATTAACAGCAGGAAATGTTGTCTGATAGTTCACTGCCAACATCTCGTATGTGTGATGTGAAACTCTTTGTAAAAAACCAAGCCCAATGTTTTTACTGGCCCAAAAGAAGCATGCTTCACCAGGAAGCTATTAACTACCACAATGCATGTCTGTGAGCACAAAAGTATGATTTCGATTAGAGGCTGAAATTGCTACAACAAATGAAGTCAGAAACAGATTGCTGCTGAAAGGAAAAAAGGCCTTTTTAAAAAACAAGTTAAGGGCTTACTGTGCAGGAAAGAACTTGTCATGAATGTGCTAAAAGTAACTGCACTGAATCTCAGTCAAAATACAGGTTGACTCTAATGCATTGGAACAGTTCATTCTTGTTTTGGCAGTACTATATGCAATATATATAATATATATAGCTACCTTATGTTTTGGCCTAGGATGTACCAAAACGTGTCACTATACCCAGTACATATTAAAAACCATTCTATGTTTTCTTGTAAAAGGTAATTGAATATATACTCATTTTACTGACATTAATCAAAATTTTTAAAAATTTCCCAATTTTATATATGCAGTGATTTTTGTTTTTCACAAAACAAATGGGATGATTTGTTTTCCGCGATCACTACAGAAGTGATTTCACTCCTTTCAGTAGTGTGTCAGTCTCTATATAAAATTTCAGCATTAGCAACCCTAAATTTATTGGGGTCCTTATCAAAAGGGCCTACTAATAAACAGCAGCATTTATTGATGAATGTCTCTCATGAACTGGCTGTACGCTTTCCTGTGTTCTACTTATTTGGTAGAAAAATTCTATGAGTAAGTACCAATATTATTTCCATTTTATAATGAAGGCAGAGAAGCTAAGAAAGGCTAAATAATTTTTCCAACTTTACAGTAATTTGTCCAGCTAGTTTTAAAACCAAGGTCAAACCCTTGGGGCTTCTGATATATCTTGCTTAGGATAGAATAGTGGGAAAACAAACTTATAATAGGTCGGAAGTCTATTGTAAAGATGTTTAAATAATACTAGAATGATAATCTTGAGATAATTTGGACATGGAAATTACTCTTTTATTTAAAAACTTATCAAGACCAAGAAATAGGTCCATATTCCTATTTTAATAGAACACTCCAGATCATCGTTGATAACTAAGCAGGAATGTGGTGTAATAATTATTGATGTATTTACTACTATTTGAAAGACAGACCATCATGGTGTTCTCAAAAAGCTGATTCCTCATGAATTTAGACAAAGCTGGCAATAAATATAACATCTAGACAGAAGAAATTTGATTTCTGCCTCTCATGTCAGCCCTCAATGATTATGCTGCCTGGATCACATCTGGGATTAGAACATAAACTAGAAGATCTCATTAAGTCCTGCCCCATGGGCATAGATTCTGTCAGCAGTGGTGTGGATAGTGGACTTTCTACTGTGTTCATAAAACTTGATGTTGAAATTAGATGTGATTCAGATAGTCCGCACTCCCCCAAAAAAGTAGATGAACATAGGGCAGTGGTGCCATATATTGCTTCTTAGACCTTTCCATCCTCAGACCTCTCTAAAGGGTTCATGGTCTGTTGTCACACACCATACATCATCATCTTTTGTTTCTGGGTTGATCACAGCCTCTTGGTATTTTCCAAGTGTGGATTAAAAAAAAATCCACTTTCCACTTAAATTTCAGAGCAGACAGTGTTAGAATGTTTTTCTATCAAAAATCCAAAAGAGTTCTACAGTCAGTCCACCCTGAATGTGCCTGATCTCGTCTGATCTCGGAAGCTAAGCAGGGTCAGGCCTGGTTAGTACTTGGATGGGAGACCACCACCTAGAAATACACACAATCTAGATGTCTGATTTGGGCTCAAGCTCTGACCTAGATAATTTGCTGAGTTCTTCATATGCTCTTAAACTCATAAGTTGTGGAATAATCACTTAGAAATAAAGAAAATTCCTGCTGACCTTTAGAAGCAAGGAAAATGGAAAAGCATTCAGTGTGGAAAAATGCAATTAGAGAAGGAAGCATGAGAAAAAGCATGGCATTTTGCTTCAAGATTAATCCAAGATAATGTGAGGGGAAATTCTTCAAATTCATGCCAGTCGCACTTAATTGGCATATATGTTGAATGCTATCAGGGGCGTTTAAGACATATTATCAGGAGTGTTAAAATAGATGAGCAGTCTCCTGTCCTTAGGGAGCGGAAATACAAGTTCATAAAATACAGGAATACATAGAAAAATATAATTTCCAAAGGGGATATCAGTGGTCTACTTGAGGAAGATATGTGATAGAATAAAGATTTATAGTGTTAACACTCCGCCAAATTGCAAAATAGCTGCAATAAGGTTACAAAAGTATCAGTTTTCCTGAAAGTTATTAGTATCATCTATATTTCCTTATGTTAACATGAATGGTTTAAGCCTAAGCCAGTATGACAGGAGGCTTTTTTGTTTTCAATTTTTTCAGTGCAGTAGATGAAAGAAATGCACACACACATCCTGATACAGTTGTGGTCTTTTCCCCCTAGTACTCCCCACCCTGAAAGTATGGAGTGCTAGTTAGCTCCTGTTCTCATGCAGAAAAGCTTGTGAACTTCAGTTTCATTGTGACTGTGCAGCTCTGGATCAATAAAAACTGTAACCCATCTTCTAAAACTAGACTATTGTATTTGACTTTATAAATTTCTCTAATTTCAGCGGTTATCCTTAGCTGCAGGAGAACTTCAATCAGGCTGATTCATAGCTTTGTGAAACTGAAGAAAAATCAAATTCTATTGAAGTCTTGTGTCTAGACTTGGTAACTTGTGCTCTCTGCTTTTGCACTCATTATCTAAAGGATGGGTTGAGAAATGATTTCGAGGGATTTGAGCCCTGAGGCAGTGCTGGCCTCTGAGAATGCACTGACTGGTGTAGCTGTTTCCAGGTCAGTGTAGCTGTTTCCAGGTCAGCTGTAACCATGAGCAGCTCCTCACTCTGCCCTTCCCTGGGTCTAGTGCCCTGTGTTTGCTCCTCCCAGTCACTTCTGTAACCTGCTAGGGAAATTGTCAGTGTTTCTTCTATATTACAAAAGAGAACATCAAAACATTTACTAACCCATCTGGATCATTCTTTAGTCATGTAGCAGGTTCTTAAATAAAAGTCTATATTTTAGCTCTACAAAGGGAAAATGCTCCCCCTTGAAAACAAAATTTAAAAACATTTCTATTTCATATATTATCCATAGCTTAAATGCAAACTTATTGGGATTTTTTGTTTTCACTTTTGTTTTTTATAATTCAGTCTTTTATCATTTCTCATTTATATCATTCTATTGCAGCATTTGGAAGTTAAATTTTTCAATAAAATTTGGAAAGGATATCTTAAGATTTAAACATGTGTGTTTGTTTGTAAGTAAATTTTATCATAATGCAGCTATGAGTGTGTTGGCACATAAACAAACTGATTTGGGCCTAAACTAAATCTTAAAAGTTTACACATTTCCTAAAAAAAATTGCTTTATAGTCTTCATATTTAAGAATTTTTAAGTTATAAATATAATTTAACCTAAAGTGTACTTTACAACTTACAACCACCATATCTGCATGAATCAGCTGGGGACTTTAAATTCGTTCAGGTGCTTTGGGCCCTGCTTCGGATATTCTCATTTATTTGCCTTGAGGTGGATTCTTGGGCATTGGCATTTTTAAATGCTCCTAGGGTCCATTGTTGAAAACCACTAGTTTAAAAATATGCTTCCGTGACATCGCTTATGATATGCTTGTGAGAAAAAAAATATGTAAAGTTTTATCAAATTACCTTTTTAGTCTCTTAATGGTATTTGACCAAAATGAACCTCTGTAGAAGGTTAATAACTGGAAGCATGATGCCACTGGAGATGTGTTTATAGCCTACGGGGATATAAGATGAGTGAGCAGAGAGATAGCTGTGATATAAGGCAAAATATGGAAAGTACCCCATTGGTGCTTTAAAGTGCTATGATGTCCAAAGGAGAGAAAAATCAGATTTGGCTGGGAGGACAGGAAATACTTTAAAGAAGTGGCACTGGAGATACTTTGTGAAGGATGAGAGAGACTTGACAGGCAATAAGCAAGGCAGAGCTTTTGGGGACATCAGTATGGGTAACACCTGTAATGGATTGAAACACATCAAACTCGTTTTCATCCATGAGTTCATAGTGATAGTACAAAAAATCTAATTGGTGATTTTTGGATGATACTAGAGAGCCAACTCATTATCTTGAAATTGGATAAATGGAAAGGAGTGAGCGTTGACTCTGACTTTCATCATCAAGCTATATTACTGGATAAACAACACTGACAGAAGTCTCTCTTCATAGACATACTCCAACTAATAAATGGAGGAGAAATGATTAGGATTAGAATATTCCCATCCTGCAACCTCAAATTAATGGATCTAGGGCAATGATCATCAGTGACTGCCAGTATCGCAAAAAAAAAAAAAAAAAGGCAGGATTCACTTTATGCCTGCTAATGAAATTACACAGCATCACTTATGCAAATCAGTCAAGTCAGAATCTGATCAAGCTTCTAGATTTAATGACCAGTTTACAGGAAGTACAAGAGACAGAAGAATGGGTTAAATCATACCATGGAGATGCAAACAGCAAAGTCTAGACTGAAGGAACCCTACAGCCAAATGACCTGGTCTCACAGACAAATTAATTTTAAGGGCAAAACCAAGATAAGTGGAGATTTAATTTTGCAGATTAAGAGAGACTAAAGAGATATATCAGCCAATGCAGCGTATGAACTTATCAAACAAATTAAAAAAAAAAAAAGGAAACAATTAACTAGGTATTTGATGCCATTAAAGACTAATTGCTAATTTTGTTTAGATGTGATAAAAGTATTTTGGTTAAATTTTTTAAAAGAGTAGAGTTACTATACCATATCTATTCAGTGGTCCCCAACCTTTTTGGCACCAGGGACCAGTGCTCCTATGAGAACCTACGCATGATGATCTGAGGCAGAGCTGAGGCAGTGATGCTGTTGCTAAGGAGTGGCTGCAAATATAGTTGAATCTTTGCTTTCTTGACTGCTGCTTGCCTCCTGCTGTGCTGCAACCCAGTTCCTAAAAGGCCAGGGACCGGTACTGGTCCACGGCCTGGGAGTTTGGGGACCCCTGCATATACTATACTATATAGAGATAAGATTACTTGCTGTGATGCTTTAGGATAAAGGGGAAGAATGAGTTGTGTGGAACTATAGATGAATGAAGATTTGATCCTCAGAAGGCATTTGTTGAAACTGGGTGATGAGTATTCAGAGTTTTATTATACCTCCTTATTTTTGTATATGTTTGAAATTCCCCATACCAAAGCATTTTGAAATTAATTTTTAAAAATTGCTCCTCTAAGTGGACAAGTGAAAATAAAAATTTTCGTACAAACTTCCCAGACGAAGCTAGTTGATGAGCAGTCACTGAGAACCAGAGTTTTTACAAACATTATTTAAAAAGTCATGAATGACCTTTGACTTACAGAAAGTTTCATTAATGTTACAGTAAAACTTATTTTATCTGCCGTATTTGATGTGGCGATGATGGACATTTGCTCTTGAATTTAGGGCCAAAAAGAAAGCCTCTGAACCTTAGCTAATACATCACTTTAGTTGTTTGTAGTTTGGATTACGTAGTTGTGCACTGTACCTCGTGATCAATCACTTTGACCTGTCACCCAGCTTGTTACCAGATCATCTTGGCTTTTGCTCGAAGGCATGTCAGAGTTGATCTTCCTGGGTGCATGTGTTTGTGTGTGTGTGTGGGATGGAAGAGAATGGCAGCTTGTCCTAGAGGTTTGTATGTGTTGTGACTAACATTTTCGATTTTTCGAAAATGTTTACTCGTGATAAAAATTTTGTATCTATTTCCTCATGATAAAAAAGTAAAACATTTGGAGTTTAATTTTAAAGTATTTGATAGATTATTAACAATTTAAAATAAGACTAAGTATTTTAATCAGTGTTCCTCGTTTTAATTATTAGATTTTTTTGAGAAAGTTTAGGTTTACAGAAAAATTTAGCAGAAAGTACAGAAAATTCTCATATAACCCCTCACACTCCTCCACCCCTCCCCTCTTTCCCTATTTTTAACATTTTAGTTAGTAAACTACATTTGTTACAATTGATGAACCAGTATTGACACATATTATTAACTAAAGTTTACATTAGTGTTGGTACATTCTGTGGGTTTTGGCAAATGTATAATGACATGTATCCACCACTATAGTATCACATCCAGTAGTTTTATTGCCCTAAAAATTTTCTGTGTCCTACCTATTCATCCTCCTCTCTCCCCAATGTAACCACTGATCTTTTTACTGTCTCCATATTTTTGACTTTTCCAAAATGTCATATAGTTAGAATCATACAGTATATAGCCTTTCAGATTGGCATCTTTCATTTAATAATATGACCTTGAAGTTTCTCTATGGCTTGATAGCTCATTTCATTTTAGTGTTAAATAATATTCCATTGTCTGGATTGTAACAGTTTATCCATCCATTCACCTAATGAAAGACATCTTAGATCTTAGTTGCTTGCATGCTTTGACAATATTGAATAAAGCTGCTGTGAACATCTGTGTGCAGGTTTTTGTATATACATAAATTTCAGCTTCTTCGTGTAAATATCAAGCAACATGATGATTGGATCATGTAGTAACTTTGTTTGGTTTTGTGATAACTGCTAGACTGTCTCCACAGTGGCTCCACCATCTTGCATTCCCACCAGCAAGGAATAGAGTTTCTATTATTTTGTCAGTCTTTGGTATTATCTGTGTTTTGAATTTTAGCCATTCTAATAGGTGCATAGTAGTATCTCATTTTAATTTGAAGTTCTTTAATAATGTGATGTTGAACAACTTTTCACATACATATTTGACATCTATCATTTTTGTGAGGTGTCTTTTCAGATCTTTTGCCCATGTATTTTTAATTTGGTTGTTTTCTTGTGGGATTTTAAGAGTTCTTGGTGTACTTCGGATACCAGTCCTTTAACAGACATGTGTTTGCAAATGTTTTCTCCCAGTCTGTGTTTTGTCATTTTATTCACTTAAATGCTTTTCTCTTTTGATATACTTATCCTAACACCTAACAATTTCATGTCAATTTGGAATATTTTTCAATTAAAATAAATTGCAAATTAAAATAGTTAATAATGAAGGTTGTTTAAATTGCTTTGGCGTTTACTGTTCTTAGGATGTATAAAGTCAGATTGTTGGGCTGCAATATCCCCATTTACTTTATCAGAAATGGAAATCTAACTTTTCAGTTGACAAAAGAGGTCAGTCCACCATTGGTTTGTTACCTTAAAAAAGCAAAATGGACTTTTCAAGTTTAGATGTTAACAGTGAATAGTTACATGAACTGTGAATGCCTTTAGGTCATCAGCATGACTTAACAACTCACAAGAAAAGAGAAAACAAGACTAAAAAAACTGTTAGACTTTTTTGGTTAGGTAATTATCCATTGATTTAGAATACCTCTGTCAAAATTTTTTGTAATCTGCTCAATTCTTGGCTCATTATGGATATATATATATATAACTCAGTGAAAATAAGGCTCCTAGATTTGTCACCTGATAAATATGATGTCTTTAGGAACCAAATAAGTAACATAAATTTTCTTAAACTTCCAGTCTGATTGTTGAGCTTTAGTCAAATTAGATATTATAACCTAATCAATAAGTAGAAATTATTGGCTTGAAAAGTTGAATAGTGAGCTAGAAAAAAAAAAACATCTGAGTTAAAAGAATCAATAATTTGGGAGAACTGGGTATGATTGCAGAGGGGATCCAGTCAGGGCTGAAAAATTGCACCAACTCCATGTTCTCCATTCACTGGAAGCGTAATTTTCATCCTGCCTAAGTGTGCTGAAGCCTCATCAGGGCTCCATGGGAAGGAATAGTATGATCATTAATAATGTTTTCTGTGAGCAAAGAAGACCTGGTTATAGCGTAAAGCCCATGATTGCCTTGCTCCATAGAATTAGTCAAGGATAAGAAAATGAAGTCCCAAATAACTAAAAAGGCTTTTCTAACATCTTGCATCTAACTGAGGGCTGTGGTGACATTAAGCAGGTAGGAGTTTCATCGTTTACATATAACTACATATAGTAGCTTCTAGACAACTGATCTTGGTTCTTAGGACCAAAAAAAAATTTTGTTCTAGTCAAGAGACAGCTATAAGAGCTATGAGTCTCTAATAGAAATCAAATCGTCAGAGCCAAAAATATAAGAGCCAGTTAGTAGTATAGAGGTCTGTGCTTGATCTAATCTATGTCACCCTTTAGACAAAAGGAAAAACATGGCAAACCAGAAGACAGCTAATTAAAAAAAGTGCCCAAGGCAGCCTGTGGCATATTCAGAAACAATTCCTCTATCCAGGAACTGGCTCTGGTTTGCTGGGCCAAGTAAATAGGAGGCTTTGTAGAGAAATGTTTTTTGTTTTTTTTTTTTATTTGAATTTGTTTTATTTTGTTTTATTTTCACTCATTAGAAACTATTTGGCCAGATACTGATATGTGTGTGTGTGGTGTGGTATGTGTAAATATTGTAGTCTAGTATAAAGCAAATTAGGTAGTAAGCAGGTAATTGATATCTAAAGAAAGAGCAGTGTTAATAATACTAAAGCTGCTTATTGATACCACAAGAAATTGTATATGTCCTCCTACAGCAAAAATGCATAAATCCTACGTTACATATTCTACCATTTGTGAGCTATAATTGCTAATGTTTGTGGAATGCTTGATATGTGCCATCACTGGATCAAATTTGTGTACTTTCTCTTATATTTTTATGTCAATCATTCCAAAGAACTAGGCGGTATCATATTCAATTTACTGAGGGAAAAACAGAGGTTCCCATAGCTGTAAGGGACATAATGAAATTCAAACCCAGGGTTATATGCTAAAGCCACCACTCACAGTAATAATGTAATAATGCCTCTCTCATCTAACTTCTCTGAACCCTTGTGTTCCTATCTGTAAACTGGAAATAATACCAATAGAAGCATAAGAAGAGCCAATTTTTTTGTGTGTGAAAATTTTATAGTTTGTTAAGCATTATTCTAAAATAATGTTCTATTATCTAGAAATAAAGATTTAAACCAGTGAGCAGCATTTCATTATCATATTATTTATTCCCTTTCATTGAGCAAATCTTATAATGTAGTTTTGCTAACATATAATTTATTTTCATACATTATTAAACTTTTATCAAAGCATCATTGATTCTTTAGCTATAACTCAGGCTTTACTTTTCTGTCATAAATTTATCTTTTTTCCTAAATGGTCATGCTTGAGGGACTGCATTAACTTCAAGTATAATTACAGTTGTACAGTAATACACACCATTTACAGGCCTTCTGAATACTTATTATTTTGGCATGTACATCGTTGAACAATTTTCATATTTCCCATTATTATTGCATTACATCTTAAAGACAGATACGCTTAATAGACATGAAATGTTGGTACTACACAAACAAAAGTATTTAACTTAATTTTGCCAGTTAATCCCATCTCAGACTCCAAGGACATGTTGAAAGACCTTTGAAGGACTGGATGAAAATATGATACTGTGTATCGCAGTAAATTAAGTTGATGAATATTTTTCCCCAGTTGACTGTCTTTTCCTTTTCTCCAAATGACTGCTTGATGGCCAAAAATATAGCACATGTATTTGTATCTTACAATGATTTATGAATAACTTAAAATCTTTAAACTTAATCAACATTTTGTTATATTTAATAAAATGACTTTCTCTAAGAGAAATTGAAAGTTTAACACTAATACGAAATGTCAATTTGTGTCAAATACCAAAAATAAACAAATGAAATTATTTTAACAAGCTTTAGAAAGTGATTCATAGCTAGAATTTCTAAGGACTGGTAGAGAAAGTTTTAAGGAGAGGTTTAAGACAAGGAATAGGGTTAATTCTCAGGCTCAGAATCTGATAATATGGGGAACTGAGTTTGGGCATTCTGAAACATGGTTGTTGTTGGTCCTTTGATATTCTCGCACCATCAGATTTTTATATTTCACAAGATATTTGATGCTTCCAAGCACCACATCATTTTCCTTGCTATTTCTATTCAAAAATCATCCACAGCTTACCTGTATTCAGTGACACTAGTGGTTTTTGTTTATTGGTTATAGGGGCAGGCTTTGCTAGGTTTAGGTCCACTTTGTTAAACTTTTTTATTAGTTCAAAAGGAAATGGCAAAGTGTGATCACACTTGATCATCACTTACTATAAAGATATAGCAAGCATATTTAAAATTTTACCCATTTTTATTCATAGCAACTGAGAGCACATTTTTTGATTGTATTGACTTGTTTTTATGTTTTGTTCTCTGTAGAAACGCTCCAGAGGCCAAGTGCTGTTTGATAAAGTGTGTGAACATCTGAACTTGCTAGAGAAAGACTACTTTGGGCTTACTTATCGAGATGCTGAAAACCAGAAGGTGAGTAATTAAAAGCAGTACAAAACACTATGGCTTGAACTGCTCATTACTGCAAGAAAGTGACCTAAAACTGAATTGGTAAATCATTTCTCCACCTTCTCTTACAATCCCACATTACTATTTCGAGTAGATAATGTTAGTCACTTTATTTCTTCATAAAGAAAATTAATGACAACTTCCATTAATTTTGAATATTGTGGAAACATTGTTTATTTTTCATGCTTGAGTTATTTATGGTTCCAGGAAAGCATTTTATATGATGCTTATTAGGGATGATATATTTCAGTGGTTTGAGCTAATGAGTATCAAATACATACATAGAAATCAAATACTTATAAAAGTATTTGAAAGCATGTTCACTGGCTGCTATCTATTCTTAATTCATGTTACTATGCTTTCATGTTCTTGCCAAATCAGAAAATGAGATGAGTTGTTTGCTGACCTGGTAGGACACTTGTCTCATGTAGTTAGTAGGTATTTAGTGTTTAACGTAATGCATCTTTGGACTCTTACACCTGAGTAATGCAGTCTCTTCAAGGCTTTACCTCACTAATCCCCACAACTACCTGAAAAATAAGGAAGAAGAAATTGTTACCATTGTATTGGTACTGGAAACTGAGTCACAGAGAATTTGCTCATAAATCTTACATGTTTTGGTGTTGTGTGGTGAATCATACTTAATACATACTGAATTCACTGGACAATGTGTAACTTCATCGTTAAACATTCGAGTGTTCTGATGAGGAAAATCATAAATCTCAAGCAAATGTTCTTTTGTTAGGAAAGTTTTGTAAGTAGCTGCCCAAGAATCTGTAATCACAGAAGTCACTGTGGGACTGAATGGGTTGGACATCAGTGTGCCAAGTTACATGTATCTTTAGTTTATTCTCATAACTTATTTAAACATAGAATCCATCATATTTTTCTCTGTTTCTCTGCTAGCTTGAATCCACAAAAGCATTGGTTGTAAAAGAAAAGAATTTGTCAAGAATGAATTGTGGACATGCACACTTTTTTCATTAGACTCTCACAGGACCTGGCAACGGGGCATCAGATGTGGGGGAAGAACCCAGCTTGGAGGGCCTTGCAGCAACCACACCTTAACGTGGGTCTCTACCTGGTCAACATTAAGTCATTTTTACTCTTCTCTGATTCAAATTCACACTATCATTTCCTTTTCAGAATTGGTTGGACCCTGCTAAGGAAATTAAAAAACAGATTCGAAGTAAGTTCTTTCAGATTATTACTTGCAAAAATGAAGATTTTTCAGAGATTGGGGTTTTCTAAATTGGTAGCCCATACCATACTCACATTCCTGATGTGAATACAGTTTGTTGAAAGACAGATTAAGACCTAAAATTTTATCTTTGGCAAGTTAGCCTCACTTATGTCCCATTTTTAGTAATCATAACTCAGAAATCAGATGACTATGACATTTGACCTGTTCCCTTGCCTGTGAACTATGATTTAATCACGTGAAGCTCCAGTTGGCAATTAATCATTTAAAAGTTTCAAATTTAATTATTAATGTTATATCAAGCCTAACTGCCATGGAAGTATGAAAGTCAAGCTAAAAATAACAGTTATTTAATCATTTAGAAATGGAATAACAAGTTGGACTGAAGTTTACTGTGTGGTGACAACCTTCTTTCTTGGTCCCAAAAGGCAAATTAAGAAATGCATAGTTCCTAATGAAGAAAACAATTGCATGAGCAGCTCACAAAATTGAATTACAAGTAGCTGATAAGTATTAGACAAGTGCTAAATCTTACTAACAATTAAATGCAAATTAAATTGAGACATACTTCACCTATTCAGATTAGCAAAGATTTTAGAAGTTTAATAATACCTGCACTGGAAATTATGGACACAACTGATAGAAATATACATTTTTACAACCCTTTAAAAAGGTACTTTGTGTTGGTATCTATTAAAATTTAAAATGTCCTTATTTTTTAATTCCTAATTTTACTTATACAAATTTATTCAACATATATATGAGAAGAAAATGTACATATGTGTACACGTATGAAAGTTCATTATGATACTCTTTGCTATAGTGTGAGACTAAAAACAACTTAAATATTCATTTATAAAGAAATAATCTATCATGGAATAACCATAACTTGAAATACCAAGCAGCTGTTAAATAGAATGAAGTAGAATAAATGTGTCTTAGCTTTCATTATTGAGACATTAGTGAGACAAATTGTATTTAAAAAACAAAACTTATGTATACAGGTGTATGGAAATATTTTAGAAGAGTATGAAAGATATTAACAATAAATACCTCTAGAAGTGCCACTGTAGTGTAGGATTTTGAGAAGGAGGAATAAAAATTTTATTTTTAACCCTCTTCTATAGCTCTTTTACCATAAACATGGGTAATCTTCATAATTTTCCATAGCTAGTTAACCTTTTAAAAGCAATTCATCTTTATCAATAAAATCTAGATTACTTTTCCTGAACAACTAATTCTAATTGAACAAATTTGACCAGTTTATTGATAAGAACATTATTCTCTTTGAAGTTTTTAGCAATTTACTTTTAAGAGTAAAGATATTTCTGGTGCCTTTGAATATGTTGAAATATTAAAATACTCCAAGTACTAATAAGATGTAATTAGTAGTGAGCAATTCGAAATGGTTTAATAATAGATAATATCTCCAAAGAAGAAAAAGTGTCACTGCACTTCTAGATATTAGAGAGCCTGCTGATTATTTATACGACTATAACATCTTTACCTCATTTTTGAGAAATTTGATGTTTTCACTAACCAGAAACTTGTTGAATAGTTTCATAGAAATAAGTTGTGCTTGAAACCATGGACAGCTACAGGTGAGATAAGACTCATTTTGGGTGTAAACACTCATTTTGTTCCAGGGAGTCCTAATAAAAATTTTAAGATAATGGCTGTATTCTAGGAATCTTTTTATAGAGTTATTTAAAACAGATGTGCTGAATATCCCTCCTAACATTTTTTGTGCCTAAAGTTCTCTGTATTACTCTAATGAAATGCTGTTTTGTACTTTGGTGATTTATAATTACAAAGCACTTTGAAAATATATTAACTGTCTAAGAATAAGTCATAATACTGTTACAGGAAAGGCTGTATAAATAGTCGATTTTCTTTTCTATTGTTATTGGAATTCTTTTTTGTCCTTAACTTTCCATTTGTCCTGTCTCCTACCTTTCTAAGAGAAGAAAGCTAAAGACACAATCAGAACATAAGATTTAAAGGATATTTTCATCATGTTGTCCAGGCAATGTTTGTGACTAGAAAATGAAGAAAATTAAGAGATAGTCTTATGGATAATGGAGGAGAGATATGAGAATTAGAATTTTTTTAAGTGGAACTTGGTATTTTTATCTAGATTCCTTATTGTTTTGATATACTAAAATCCCTCTTTCCACAAAATTTACATTCTACCAAGGCAGAAAAGTTTTATCCAGCTATTATAATTATTGTACCATCACCTCCTCTTCCTAAATATAAATGGTAAAAGGAAGTTTCCATCTTTTTTATGCTGTAGGTCCACAGTATGTCTCTAATGGGTTCTGCAAGAGAATGGCAAACTTCTAAAGATTTGAAATTACAAATTTATGAGAAATAAAAAAATTCTGAAGCTGAAGTTTTTTATGAAAAAATTCTAATTCTAGTTATCTTGTATTTATACCTGAACTCAGAATTTTTAATGTAGTATATTTTGTAATATGAATATAGCATATTTACAATATAATAATTTAATGATAATGATATAGAGTATATGAGATATAGTAATTTTATGCTATGAAGGCAGTATATTTAGAAATTTTAAGATTTGGCAGGCATAGAAGATTAAAATTAAATTCTTTTCATAAGAATAAACTCCAGTTTCACAATTTTCTATTTACCATAAATTTGTGATTTAAAATGCTATGGCAGCATTATATGGGTATCATTACAGTGCATTTAAGCTGTTTCATTTCCTGTTTCTAACCAACGCTATCATCCGAGCAGATGTAGGCTTGCAAGTCTATTCATTGCATAACCATATCCTCCCAATTGATCTGCCTCTGCCATATTCTTTACAAGAATATGTATTTAACTAGTTTTTTTTTTTCTTGACTGGAATGTAGGTAGTAGTTTTCTTAAACTTTCCCACTGTTTCAAAATAATGACCTGCAAAGCCTTATAGTTAGTTGGGTTATAACTTTAGGCAAGTGGATTCTTTAGGATTGGTGATTTTCAAAGTGTGGTCCCCTCGCCTAACTGTGTCAATCACAAGGGGGTTTATTAAAAATACAAGTTCCTAGGACACATTCCAAATCTCTTAGGATAGCCGTCTTTAGGTGGAGCCTAGGAATTGGCATTTTTAATAAGCACCTCAGATGCTTCTTAGGTCCCCTATAGTTTGAAACTCACTTTCCTTGATGAGGATTTTTGCACTGAAATATCTTTTTTATACTTTTATTACTTTTTAGTTTCCAATTTAGAGTGTTTTCCCTGAATTTATTCTGATTGTTTAATTACATTGCTAAACTATTCATTGGATTCAAGGCATACTTTGAAGTGGTTAAAATTATAAAAGAGCAATAAATCCATTTCCCACAACTAATTTATTAAATTCCACTTGCTTGGGGGAAAGCCAGCTCTCATTTATGAACCTTACCAGTGGCAAGCATAGAAGGGACTCATTTTAGCAGGAAAGGATAGGAATCAACAGGAAAGTAAACCAAATCAGACTAGTTTTAGAATAACAAAAGGAAAGACTTCTTTGTGAACAGTGGGAAAAATAATAATTAGAGATATATTTGATTGACAGATATTTTGCCACTTGTAGTTCTTATAGCTCATGGTTTAGTAATATTTTCTGAGTGGTTTAAAAATAATATTAAGCACCCAATTATACCTGTTCTTATGCCGAGTCTTGTGTAAGACACCACAGCCCTACCATGCAGAACTTTAAGAGTAGTGTGGATGGTAGTGTTAAAGATAAACTGAGATTAATAAATGGACCTATGCCCTTTATGCTAGAAATCTAGGCAGTTAAGTATTTGCCACTTAATAAGAGAATAGTGCAAAGAAAGAAAGTGGAAAGTACTTTAAATACTATCCCTGTTTGAAAGCGGTTCATGGAGAAAATGGAGTTCCAGATGTCATTTATTGGGGAGAAGGGAATGTTTGGAGGCCTTAGGAGAGTATTGAAACATAAGAATTGGGTTGTGAGGTCACAGAATCACAGAGTGAAAGGAAGACTGTGGCTATATGCTGTGGAGATAAAAGACGTCCAGTATGGCACTTGCAAGCAGGACCTACGCTGTGGCACTTAAACAGTGTGATTATTGGGTGGGAGGATCAAATGTAAACAGTGTCCAGCAAAGGAACTACCCAGTAAATTACTTCAGTAAATCACTTAATCAGAAGGCCAGGAGAAAAGAACAAAAATGAATGTAAATTAAAGGAATGACCATGTACAGATAAGATGTAGAAAAAAAGAAAAGGCGTCTTAAGAAAAGGTGTCTTTTTCTTTCATGTTTAGAGATAATTTAAATAATATAAATAAAATGAAGAGCTTACTAAGACTGAATAATGTTTCAAGTAGACATGTGGACAACACAGAGAGTGTCTGTGAGCCGACATCTGATTGACTCTTCACTGCTGGAGAGGTCTTATGTAGTTGCTACGGGTTAAAGAAAGGCAGTGTGTAAAGAGGACTCATCCAAGTCATCGGCATTATAATAAGGAAGTGTGGAAATTGGTAGTGCCCAGTAAATACATTCAACTATCTTTAATCAGAACTTTCCCTGAGTAGGAAAAGAATTTTCAGCTGCTCGTAGAACAGCTCCCTTCTTAAATATTCACTATCACAGACCTTCCCCATAAAATAAAAATATTTTGAACAGTTCCTTGACATGCATTATAATGGGAGTTGACCTGTAATAGCAAAGGAGAAAAGACAAAAGAAATAAGATTGTTTCCGTAATGTTGGTATGTACGCCATCCAGAACTGCATAGTAGTAGATCCAGTCAACTCCAGACTTGTCTGATTGAGGATTATCCATCTTGTTCACTTTTGCTCCTCTTCCAAAGTCTTACCTTTGTCACTGAGAAAGGGAGGAAATTAATCTCCTCCCTAGTTAAAAATGCCAGTAAAGGATTTGATTGCGGAGAAGATTAGAAACTAGATGAAGTTTCAGACTTGTCTGTGGATTTTATTTAATGGAGACTTACCTGCTTTCCATTGATGATCAAAATTTGCCTGTGTCAGAACTTGGAGTTAAGGTAGTTCTATTTAGAATGCTAAGTAGAAAGGGATATTCTAAGGTTTTATTCTCATTTTTTTTTTCTCATCTCTGCAGGTGGTGCTTGGCAGTTTTCATTTAATGTGAAATTTTACCCACCAGACCCCGCCCAGCTATCTGAAGATATCACCAGGTATTTGAAATTTGGCTATAAAAAAAGAAAGCATCTTGAGAGAGTTGTGCTTCTCTTGAATTCTTTGGGAAAGAGCATGCTTTTATGCTTATGATCATTCTCGCTAAAATGGCAAACAAAAGGCAATCGAATGAGAGCAAACATCCCAATGAGGAGATTTGCCAAATCATATCTGTTCTCAGTTGAATCTTTGGTAATAAGCCAATACTTCCTCTGCCTGACCCTGGTGGGAAGATGTGGAGTTGAAATACTGTCATCCACCCACCACAACCAAATTGGATGGGATTCAGTCTTAAATTATATAGCCATTCTTAGTGCCTCTGCTTTAAAACTTAGAGTAAAAATGTGTCTTTGGATGCTTAAGCCTTTTATATGACCAATCTGATACTTAACAGCTGTTTAAGAAAAACACACACACACAGATGCACACATAGATACACATCAATACATGTATATTTAAGAGTTTGCTTTACATGTCCTACAAGGAAAACAATTCGTTTTCACAAAAGAAGACATTGAGACAGGAGTCTAACAAACATATTCTGGTGTGGTGACTGAGCTTTGAGTGTGAGAATGGATTCCTTTGTGAAACAGACCTGTGTGTGCCGTGTGCTGTAGGTTTCTCTGCGTTCCATTCGGGATTCTCAGACTCTCACTCTGTTTGAGAGTAAGTTCAACGCCTGTCAGAGTGATTTTGTGCAGTGCGTGCTGAATTTTCTGTGCAAGACACACACTCTTAGAGGGCTTTTCAGAAAAGTGAAATTGCTCAAAAAGCTTCAGTCTCTTGCTATGATTAAAAATAATTTCAACAGACATTTTAAGGGAATGATAAAAATCTAGCTCCAGACTATTTCTTTTATATTTGCATTAAATCAGAAAAAAAATTATAGTTCCTTATTTAATGGGTTTTTTTTTTAGTAATATGGAAGAACTATTTAATTAGCTAACTTGTGGTTATAGAACCTATAATACCTAGATTGAAATTTAGTGCATGCTTTCTATGTGTAATGTTTGTAGAGCCTATGAAATGTTTAGAAATTTTTATATCTGATTTACATAGAGTTTACTTATATCAGCCTAAAATCATATTTAGAGGAGACCTTAAGATTTTTCCATAGTCCTCTGCTTCAGAATAACAGTTCATTTCTTATATGAAATATATAAGGTGTGTTTCATTATTGTGCTCATATGCTGGGCCATGAAAGATATTAAAACTCATCAATGTCAACTCTTACCTCAGACTCTTCTGTAATTAATATTATATCTATAAATCTTGAAAGCAGAATAACAGAGAAGGTAAGTCCTCTATTAATGGAGATATTTTTATGTTACCTTGACTATAGAAAATGTTTTCTACTCCCCCAATTTAAAACTCTTTACTTATAGTAACGAGATTCTCAGATTTTAACGTTGTAATTCTTCAGTTAGTCTTGATATCAGTTGAATTCTAGGAAGTTATCTAAATTTAAAAAATGAGAACTTAAAAAAAATTATTATTATCAAGAGATTGTCTCACCAGGAATGCAGGAAACTGAGAGCAGATTTTATGATGGTGCAACTGTTGAGTTACCTGAAATTCGTCTTGATCATAAGGTGCAAGACCTTTAGTCTAGACACCAAAATGAGACTTCCTCAAGGGTCATTGGGCCTCAGTTATATTTAAGAGTGCTATGCTTTATGCTATAATACCCCAACCAAAGATTTCAGGGAGGGCATTGGGAACTATTCATTTGACTTTAAATGTTATTTTAAAAGATGTTAGAGGAATATGTCTTTAAGTTTCTTTTACTGTGTGCCTTATTAATAAAATCCTGTTTTGTTACGAACACTGACTTGTCTCTAGATGCCCTTAAATATTGTTTTATAACTAAATGTTTCCCCCTATATCTAGATCAAAATATAGATGCTAGAAAATTTGTCCTCATGTGATTATTCAACAGGGAGAAATTTGTTACAGAACAATTTATACCGAGTGTGTGTGTTTTGTTTTTTTTTTTTCATGTATCCCTTTGCTGCCTTTTGCTTTATTGTTTTTGGCTCCTGGAAGGTACTACCTCTGCTTACAATTGCGAGATGACATTGTGTCTGGAAGGCTGCCTTGCTCCTTTGTCACTCTTGCCCTGCTGGGCTCCTACACGGTCCAGTCAGAACTGGGAGACTATGACCCAGACGAATGTGGGAATGATTACATTAGTGAGTTCCGCTTTGCACCAAATCACACTAAAGAACTGGAAGATAAGGTGATCGAGCTGCACAAAAGCCACAGGTTAGTGATATAAAATAAACCCCGTGAACATTCCATTTAAGTTGTTCCTGGAGGGTGAGCATCCCTTACACACCCACTTTACCCAGGACTGATTTTAGTACATTACCAATGGAACTTTAGCAGAGTAGAGTTCTAATCTGGGTTCAGTTCTGGGATAGTTAGGTTCTCATTTAGAAGGTCTATTTGTGATGGTTTTTTTTTTTTTAAAGCCATTTTTCCCCTTATTCTTATTCTTCCCTCAGAGCACAAATCTGTTGGCGCCTTTATGGGGACTTGCTTATTAGATAGCAAGAAAGCTAAGTAGAAAATATTACAGCCCCACCAGGTAAAAGAAAAGCAGTATTGTAACATTTTTTTTCTTATCAGAGGAATGACACCAGCAGAAGCAGAGATGCATTTTTTGGAAAATGCCAAAAAACTATCTATGTATGGGGTAGATTTACATCATGCCAAGGTATGTTTTTTTAAACCTCTAATTTTCTATTTAATTTTATTTAAGTTAGTGTTGTTGCTATAAGCTGGTGATTTTTACTTCAGTTCATGTAAATGAAAACTGTGGGAATTCAAATTTGTGATTGCCTTTTAAGGCCATCCCAATGATAAAAAAATTTAGCTCTCTAATGTTTCACCGAGGGGTTGGCTCTGCATGGCTCGAACTCACTTAACTCGTGGTCTCAGCCCTCTGAAAGCCCTTGTAGGCAGAGCCTCTGATTGCCTGGATTTAGTTAGAAGTTTATCTTCATATAATAAGCTCTGAGCTTACCCGCCTTCCCAGTCTCCCCCACTTTCTGCTGACATGTGCCCTTTGTTCCTGCCAGACCCTGTCTCCCTTTTCCTGGAATATGCCCAACTTTGCACTGTCCTGCCCTTTCTTGTCTGTCTGTCTGCCTAAACACAGCCAATTGTCCAGTACCCAATGTCACATCTGTACTGTGCCAAGTACTGTTTATGCCCCTCTTCTAGACACCCACCAGGCACTTAGTAAATTCATGTGAAATTTAAATAACTCCATTTCTAAAGTTTAGGCATTCTGACAAATAACCAATTACTTTAAAATAAGATTGTTATTTTATTTTATTATTTTTTTGGAGGTGACTTAAGCAATAAAAATTTATTTTCTCACAGCTTTAAAGGCTGGAAGTTTAGGATATAAGATTGTTATTTTAAAATTCAGCTAAATTACCCAAGCTAAGGACTACCTGTTTGCTTGGTGAATTATGAAACATTAAAGCTGTAGTTTGGCTGTGATGTCTGGGGAGGAAAAAAATGGGATTGGATTGTAGGAGGGTAAAGGTTGTAAGGATGCACAGAGCCGCTTTTACTCCATGTCATACTTTTTTCTAGCATCTCCTTATTTTTCTGCAGTGAGAAAATGAGTATATGGACTATTAGTCTGTTATTTGAACAGCTGTGAAAAAATCCTGTGGAAGCATAGGCAAGCTTTTATAAAAACTGTTATCATCGAAACATGAAATTTGTTAGGATCTTAGGGATGAATTCCGGTACTTCAGCGTCATTAATAAAGATCAGTTTTTGAAGTTCAGGGGCAGTTTCTTCTGATATGGCATGACAAGATAACATCATTCCGGTTGTGGGAATGCGCCTTTACTTACTGTTACACAGGGTAGTCACCAATTTCATGGTCTGGGACTCACAAGAACATGCAGTTAAAGGCTTCCAGGCAAGCGAGTATCGTGTACAGTCAAGTATGGGACTAAGAAATAGAGTTTCAGCTGGCTCTGTTTAAACAAACATTCCAACAACCCTGAAGACCTGTGGGAAGGAAATCTGTGATCCATAGGTTTGGTCAGTGCTGCATGTGGAGATGCTCCCTGGTTGGCGTGTGAGAGCAGACTAATCCACACTGAGTTTAAACGAAAAAATAGTGACGTCAAATAAATGCAGATTTGATTGGTTATGTCTGTAGATCATTTTGTACATCACACAAATGAACACTTTCAGGGCCTGAAGCCCTGAGCACTAACGAGCAAATTCTCAGATTTGGCCGGGGCTTAGCCCAGGGATGTGCTGGTATATTAATGCCAAGCTCTTTGACATTTGTGTGTAATTAGAACAGCAGGTGTAGCTCTATTTACTTGCCAGTTCATTATTTTTTTTTCACTTATTTTGCAGTCAAAGAACAAAGGTGTTTCATATTTTCTGCCAGATATAAGGCAGATTGAGGATTTAAAATGAAAATAAGACTGCTTTTCTGTAGTTTATCCTTAGGTGACTAAAAGATAAGAAAATAAAAAGGAAATGAAGGTAGCCTGAAAATTTGAGTGAATTGAAAGATATTTTTGAATTACACATGGTGATTCACTTAATGCCCAGGGGAAATAAATAAATAAAAGATTAGAGCATGCATTTAGGGAAGTGCAACTCAGGATATATCAGTGTTCCCATCAGTAAAAATAAAATCACTTAACATTGCTATAGCTACTGAATTAAAATAGATAGCTGCAATAATATGATTTGAAATTATGCCAATTAAAAAAAGAAAGACTTAAGGAAGTGCAAATGCCACCCATTATAGGATTTCATCTGAATATTAAGTATAATAAATGATTCAGTTATGGATCTCATTTTCTCGTGCAGCCACACTTCATCATTTCTGTAACAGGAAATTTACTGAATTAAATTAGAGCTCATTTCCGGTTGTAAGTGAGATGCCTTTCTTCTATTGATGGTATGAAAGGCTCTGAGCTTTAGGACATATTTAGAAATTCTGAACTGCAATCTTGAACTTCACAGCTCTGTATAAAGAATAAATAACTATATTAGATGAAGGTCTCTCGTTTTGGAAAATCCATTCTAAATGCTCTGATTTTTTTCTTAACAAGGCTGTCTCTGCTTGTTTGTCATCTGATGTCAGTCTGTGTAGGCTCTGAGAGTCCTTTATTTCATATAATATCCTAAAATGTAGCTATAAATTCGTATTGGATATTCCATGGACCAAGTGATAATGAAGGACTACAGAGTTTGCACAGTGGTTTTAAATTAAGGGGTAGTGTGCTAATCTATATTAATTATAAAAGACTGAGATCATTCAGGCTTTCTTCAGTACTCTTTGCTAAAGGAAGCATTAGATGTCTTCATTAATAAGGAAACACATAGCCCCAGGAAAGACTGATGTTATAGTTTTCAATATAAAAATTCTATTAACCTAACTTTAATACTATGGGCTATGGCCAAAAACTTGATATTCAGAGTATTTTGTTGTTACTGCATGATTAATGAAATATTCAACAACATGTAATGACTTAATACATGCTAAGTGAACACTGGGTTGAACATGCAGTTACCAAGATTAAACAAAACTCCTGCTATCCACCAGCTTACAGTCTCGAAGAGAAGGATGGGTGGGAATTAATTGCAGGACCATTTGCTTGCAATATGCTAGAAATAACAATGGTATTGGGACACAGAGAAGTGCATGTTGGAAGGGACAAGGAGAGAGGAGGGAGCAAAGGAGTGTTCCTGCTCTACCCCATGAAGGGATTCTGTTTTCTTATGATTGAAAGTTACCAATGGGTGATTTAAAAACAGATAAAATAACAAAAAACGTTTTTAAATGTCCTTTCCCTCTTTAGGTCGTATGCATATTTCCTAAACTTATGTTCCTTTTCAAAAAGAAAGTGAATCAAAGAGCAGTTATTCAAATGGCTCTCCCTCATGCCTGTATTTCTGTTAATGGCATGAGATGGTCCCCTCTGTGCGGTAGTGTGAGCAGATTGGCTGGTTCTAAAGGATCAATAATGCCAGTTACTTGTCAGCATCAGGTTATAGCTTTTAAATTGCTCCTTCAGATTAAAGCCCTTGATAAGTTGTGGGCAGTTTCTTATCTCTGAGTTCTCGTCAAATGTTATTAGGTTGTAATATCCAGACAGCAAGTATCTCTACTCCTATAATTTTATATCTAATGGACTGATATGGTTCCAAAGTAAAATATTTCATTTTAAATCAATTAGATTGTATTTATAAACTTACATTTTCCAGAAATGAACCAAAATATTTATTTTTGATTCTGGAAATGTTCATCTTGAGCCTTGCACTAACAGGATTAGGAAGTAAATTCCCACAACATGGATGAGTCAGAATCTCCTGTTTAGATTCTGCCATTTCTCCGTTCCCTCTTTGCTGGTGCTGCAGAGTGACTCAAAGCTAGGTACAGCCCTGCTGATTAGTGTGACAAAAGAGCTCAGCTTTGCCCATGTGCCCCCTGCTTCCAACAGTCAGTGAGACACTGCAGGGTAGACACACTGCATTTCACACAGAGTCCTGCCTCCGTCCTTTATTTTTACCCCACTCAAGGCCATCACAATGTTCATTTTACCCTGCTTTCACCTGATGCAACATTTAGGGGGCATAGACTATACATGAGACATCTCCTGAACTTTATGTAACATTTCTGATAACCTCCAGGACCTCTGGGCATAACACATCCCTAGGAAATGACCTAAATATGAATTGTGCAAATAGCAAAGGAAGTTGCAAATGTAGCATTATTAAGTTTTTGTCATAAAAGACTAAACTATACACATATATAAAATATATCTGTATTTATATAGGTGAATCATTGTTATTGTTAGGTATGATTACCATTGGGCAGTATGGATGTATTGAGAGCCTATTGGGGAAGTACAGTTCATACTTAAAAAAAAAACTATTTGTATTTAAAGTATATTCTAACAATAACAACAAAATAAATATAGAGGCTTTTTTTAAAGTAAAGGAACAAACTCCGAAACATTCCTAAGAAAGACAGTGCCCCTCTGTTAATATACATATCGTTTAAGAGTGCTGCCTCTGTGACCAGGCTGCCCACATTCAACTGGGACAGATAGGTAACCTCACTATGCCTCAGTTTCCTCATCTATAAAATGGGAATAATAATAGCAACTATCTCAAAATATCCTAGTGAAGATTAAGAGTTAAGCAGCGCTTGGCACTCAATAAGTGAGATCTACAGCTGTTACTATTACTGTTATTAACATACTTTCATCTGGTTGGCCTTCTCTGTGTGCAGTATTTATGTTGTAAATCTTAAAATACTTGGGTGAGCAGATTTTAAGCTAGCAAATCTTCATAGTGATAAATATCTTCATTAAAAGGCCATTATTTAGTGGTAATGTTTAAAAAATGGCTGCAGTGTTTTTCACTTTTAAATTAGAGCTGCAGGTAGTCAATTATAGGTTTTGTCATGAAGGCTTAAGTGTTATCCCCAGCTGTAAGTGGAAATAAGTGAAACGCTGATACATTGCTTCTTGCTGCTATTTTCCAGGATTCTGAAGGAGTAGAAATTATGTTAGGAGTTTGTGCCAGTGGTCTGTTGATATATCGTGACCGACTGAGGATAAACAGATTTGCCTGGCCTAAGGTTCTAAAAATTTCATATAAACGGAACAACTTTTACATTAAGATCCGCCCAGGAGAGGTAAGTAGACCCAATTTTGCTCATACATTAGGAAGAAAAGTGCCTAATGGCAAACAAAAATTTAAATTGCCTGCTGACAAGTTCTCAACATTGCAGGACATATGGTGAGTTATGTCTTAATGCCTAAGAGAGTTTATTAAAGGTTTGTCTAATAAACAGTAATAAAATGTTCTTTTTTATTATTTTATTGCCATCTTTTCCACTGCATACATTAATCAAAAGGGTTATTTTATATATTTTAATATAAAATACAGATTCATGAATAACGTTTAATATATTTCAAACTGTGGATAAAAGAATCTCTTAGTCTTAAAACCTCTTTGTGAATAAAGAATAGATTTCTTCCTATCTGCCCTGTTGTTATGTCTCTGTGCTCTCTCTCTCTGTCCTTTAAATCTGTTAGCACCCTAAAGTGAATAGCTTTGAGATAATGTGTATTAGAGTAAGAGATACCAGAAAGATTAGAATAAAGAATGCTGAGTATAAATTATGTAAATAATTTCCACAGCCTATTATACTTCTACCTTTTTTTTTTCAAATCAGAGAGGCTAATGAGTCAAAATTATTAACTAATCCTTATTTTTCAAACAAGAGCATCCACGATCATCTTAAATTTGTATCCTCCTTAATGGATTTTATATACAAGGTATAAATATCTGCTATTATTTGCTTAATAGATGATTAATAAATATCTTCATTTCTGTTCAGTGTAGTTACTATAATGGAGGCAAAACTCTAAGATCACAGCTCATTTATGTCTTAACATTTTCTGGCATGATAAAGAATTATGTCCTGTCTTCAAAATCAGTCTACCTACTGGTAGAAAATACAATTAAAATATGAGACTGTAAAGCAAGCAATCACATTTAATATAAATGTAAAGTCATATTTGTCTCTTAAAAATGAAATAATCTATAAGCTTTTATGTATATACCTGAAATTTCAGTAATTTTTAAAATATTTCCTAAAGATTGCATGTTAAACTTATAACTAATGTATATTCATTTGTAGTCATTAAACATTTATTGAGCATATATTTATTGCCAGGCACCACATTGGGCATTGGACATAGAAGGATAAAAATATGACCTTGTTCTTGTCCTTAAGGGATTTTCTGTTTAGCAGAGAAACAGACTTACACACTTAGAATTATGATGTTATAATACAGATGAGATAATATTCTATAGACATGGAATGAGCATAGTAGTGAGAGGCCCGAAGGGAGAGTTGGGGAAATACATCAGGAGACAGTAGTGAGCCATGGAAGGTTTTAAATTAGAACATGACACAACTTCATGAATATCTTGGAATGATGGATTTCTTAATGGCATTCAGCTAATTAGTAATATGATGTGATGAGACTTAAACTAGGGCAGAAGTTCTGGGAATAAAATGGAAGGAGCAAGTTTGAAAGAGACTTCAGAGTCAGAATAGTAGGTCTTAGAGACAGGATGGAAGAAGAATAGAAAGAGGAGAGAGTCTAGGATAATCAGAAGTTTTCAGCTTGCATGAGAGAAGTTGATAGAGATGATATTATTAGACAAGTGAGGAAAGAGGGGAGAATTAAAAACAAAAGATTGAAATACCTTTGGAGAATTTTTTCAGGGGGCGATTCTCACATAGTAAGAAATACAAGACTTGAACAGAGTCATCGACTTATACATTTTATTGAAGGCCTTAGGTGTGGAATCAGTTACCCAAGGAACAAGAGAAGTTAAAAAAAGAGAGAGAGAGAGAGATTGAGACCTTAAAACAAAACTCTGGGCAATACCACTTTTTGAGAGAGGGGTAAGCAGAAGAGAATGATAGGGAGATTAAGAATAATAGCCAGAAAAAAAAAGGAGGGTCAAAGAGTCATGTTGACAAAGACATGAGATTCAGGGGACCTGGTTAACCAGCAGTGCCAAATGTTACAGAAAAGGCAGAGTAAAAACCAAGAAAAATGCATTGGAGCTGACGACCACATTCTGCTATGGCATTTAAGAGTTCAGGAAGGTATTAGGAGACCCTGGCAGGATGCAGTGAGGTAAGGAGTAAATTAGCCTAGTAGTCGAGGCTTCTCTAGCAGCGAGAAGGTGAGAGGGTTCAGGCAGAAGCAGGCTCAAAGAAAGTTGTTTCCTTCTTTTTTACAGTCAGAAGGAGTGAGAAGTTTTTGGTGGCGGAAGGCTCCGAAGAGGTTGAAAGAAATGTCCACAAAGTACAGAGAGATAGATAAACATTTAAACATGCTTAAAAAGGGACCTCTATCATCCTTGAGAGAATCTTCCTGGCTTCTTGCAACAGGAGCGAGTTGATTCTTTTAAAACCTCTGCCCTTAGCATAGTATGTGGTACTTACTAGATGCAGAATGAACACATGGAGGGTGGTTTAGTTAAGATCTATAGTACTCTGGCTTTTTCTTTGACTGGGTCTGTTCGACAGTAGTGATTTTTATGACTACCACTGTACACGCACATCCTCAGTGAGTAAGAAATTGGGAATGGCAGTTGTAGTGAAAGAAGCCTGTGATGTATTTCCCAAGCTCTCCCTGCTCAGTCCCTATCAACAATCAAGACATAGAGGTCGAGTTTAAGTATATGCCCTGTGCCATACAGAAGACCCCTCTCCTTGGTTCTTTGCCACATAAATTACTTTTGTTATAGATTATATCAGTAGTCAGGTAGTTTAGTGCTCTTTTGTGAAGCCTTTGCTATTTAAGATGATTGCCCTCTGGTGGCTTGATTTATACTGTCTTCAGAAAATTAAAATAATAAGTATCTGCAGTAATAATATTGAAATATATTAGGAAATCAGATATTTCACCTTGAAAAATCAAATGGCTGAAGGAGTATCATCTGAACTATGCATGCTGAAAAATATGAAAATATGTTCTAATCTCTGATCTGATATATAAACCAAGAAATGTTAGCATTTAACATGATAATCCATACTGGAATGCAGAGAAGTAACACTAGCAATATATGATATCAAGTCATTAAATACCTAGGATATATGCATATTTCCAGACTAGATGTTAGGAGAAAATGTCATCCTGAGAATACTGTAAGCTATAAATCTTTCATTAATTTCTGTACCTTCCAGTTGAAGTCATAAAGAATCCATGATTATTAGGCTTAAAAACAAGATCAGGACGAACTGGTCTCTGGAAGGAACCCAAATATCCTTTTTTGCATTTAGTTTTCATAAGATCCATACTAGTACAAAAACTATTTACTATATGCATAATGTGGTTGCCCATACCTGCAGTATTTTAAGGACTAAGGAGTTTTTTTTTCCTCCTTTTTTAACAAATGGATGTAGATAGCATGAATCCTGCATATAACGATTTAGTGGGTAAAGAAAAATTTGTGGGTGGTATTATAATTTTGTAAATTATTTACTTTCCTGTTATTTCTGATTCCAAACTTGACTCTGCTCTTCAATATTTTATTTTGAATTTAGTTTGAACAATTTGAAAGTACCATTGGCTTTAAGCTGCCAAACCATCGAGCTGCCAAGCGTTTATGGAAAGTATGTGTTGAACACCATACATTTTTCAGGTAGGTAGAGATCTTTTCTTTTTCCCTCAGGAATAATGAGAATGATCAGAATCACATACTGAAAATGGTTATCGGGAAGAAGAATGTGGAAGAATATTTTTTCTGGTCCTTCAAGTTTGTTGTTAATAGATTTCTTGATAAAAAAAAAAATCCTAAAGGAACTTCTGACTAAATTTGAAGAATTTTCTTTATCTTGGCTTATACTTATCTGCCCCCATCTCCCCTTTCTTTTTATCTTTAGTGTCTTTTTATTATTTTTGTAGTATGTCCAATCAATTCCTTGCTATTTCAGTAATATCTCAATACCCTTGGACCCCTTTATATGCAGACAGTACTAGGACCCTCAGGTTTGTGTTCACACAATAACGATTTATCACTGTTCTCCTTCACTGCCATCACCTATTTAACTGCTCTTTGGGTTTATAGTACTAGAGACTTTCCAGTTTCTTGGGGTAGTAAGGCTCCTAGTCTAACCCTACCCATTTTGCTCACAGCCTCTCTGTAACATTGATAGTTGATATATACTGTATGAATTGATTTTTTTCTTATAAAATTAGATTCATTTATATTGCATATCGGGTGTTAATCTATTTGTTCACAAAGCACTTTACCTTTTAGAACACAGTAAAAAGTTAGATTTCTTACTATTTGACTTAATAGTCTTTCTATTGTGTTTTTCCTTTAATACTTTTAGACTGTTGTTACCAGAAGCACCTCCAAAGAAATTCCTCACCTTGGGTTCCAAGTTTCGTTATAGTGGCAGAACGCAAGCCCAGACAAGAAGAGCCAGTGCATTGATAGATCGCCCAGCCCCGTACTTTGAACGCTCGTCCAGCAAACGTTATACCATGTCTCGCAGCTTGGATGGAGGTAGGCTTCACGTACTGGCTCTTAATAATCTCTGGTGGCTACCCAATAGGATGAAACTAACATGAGCTTTTTATAAACAGATCTTCTTGGATAGTATGCAATGAAAAACCTTGTTGGCTTATGGCTAAATGGCAGATTTTAACCCCACATCCTCAAAAGTACCTTTGTGAGTCTAATGTCTTATATTGTAGATTTATATGAAATTACATAAAAGAATGGGTACTTAGGGAATGAAGAGCATAGCCTTTATAAGCTGGTATCTTGAATTTGGAGAAAGATGCTCTCGTTCTATATATAGTTATTAAATGCCCTGTAAGTAATTTGGTTCCCTTGCCAACAGATCTTAAGTGATTGTCAGATTTATCTTAGATGATTTGTTCCAGGAAAAAAAAAAAAACTCTAAGTAAAATTTATCTGCTTCTAAAAAAACTTTATGAATTAAATGTGACTATCAGTCAATGAATAATAGCTGATAGAAAGGATGGCATTTAAATAGCAGAGCAAAGGACTCTAAGTTAAATCCTCCTGGTTAGTATTAATTATACACCAGATGGATTGGGAGAGCATTGCTATGTAAATGTTCTCTACTGTTAAGTCAAATGTATAAGTAAAACAGGAAGAGAATCACTTAAATAACATGTTTAAGGAATGACATAATCATGAGTTTTCAGCAGATTTTGTTTTGTGTGTCAGTTTTGTATTGTATCTATGGTTACATGCACATGTACCTTCTGCTACAAGTCACGGCAGCTATAGCAATACTTAACTAAGGAAGCAGGCCAGGGCCAGACCTCTGTCTTCTAATTCAGAGCACCTGGAGATTAGTTGTTTGATGGAAGACCTGTCTGGTGCACATAAAGAGTTAGGAGTTTCTAGTATGTATGTATGATTTTAATAATAAGCAAAAACATAAACAAAAGTAAGTAATAGTTACAAGTGCCCAAAATCACCATCCTCCTTACTGTTTTTTGCCACCATTTGCCATAGTCTCAGTTCTCCCTTTCTCTCACCATACTCCAGAGTGGTTGGTGGCTCAATATACTCCCTGAATCTTTTGATTTAAAAAATTGTATTTTTCTAATAGAAGACATTATACATAGTTTATAGAAGAAGCAAACATTGTGTTTTTAGTGCTCTATTATGTATGCTACTAGTGAAGTAGAAAGAACACATACCTGGTGTAGAAAAATCCAAGCTGAAGTCCAGGCCCTTTAGCTATGTAGTAGTTGGTGAATTATATAAACTCACTGTCTGGGTTTTAGTCATCATCCATAAAATGGGAGTAAGGTCACCCCAATAGGGTTGTCGCAATGACTGAATAAGACAAGACATATGTCAAAGCATTCTCATTATAGATGTAATCATGATTATCTCAATAATTATATTGATAATTATCCTTATAGGCTTTTGTCAGCTGGCCTAGGAAGCTGTTCCCATTCTCTGTCTTCTAAGAGTTTCCTGTTTTCAGAATATCTAACTTAGAGCCAAACTTTTGTCATGAAATGTTTTTAGGATTGTTTTGAGGTGAATTAAGAGATTGTCATATCTGTGTTCACACTGAACCTTTCTTTTGGCGTTGTCTCACTCTTTTTTCTCCTTCAGAGAATCTGTAAACTGTGTATTCACTAAGTCAGTGTTGGAGGATCTTTTGTAGAATCACTCCTTTTTTCCCTGAATACTATCTACTTTATTCAGTGATGTGTACCCAAGGGAACACATTTGTTGTGAATGTTGTTTTCCTTATGGCCTTTTGTGTAATAATGATTGCTGAGAAGACAGAAGACAATTGTGAAATAAATGTACTAATATCATGCTATCTCTTCCTCCCTGCCCAAAAGTGATGTTAGTATGTGTTGTCTCTCACTCTTTGGGGTCCTGACAATTCTCGTATGTTTTCTGTGCTGCTGACCTGGGGGCTCTGGCTGCATGTTGGAATATAAACTGCTTTCTGCAAGGTTGCATCTTACATAGAACAGCCTAACTGGCCCATTAGGAAACCGTGTTTCATGTGAGCTTTTTCATCAGAATAACGACATATAAAATATCTTAGTGAAGGTATTTTAATGAAATGGTTTACTATTAAAAAGATTTTAGAATCTTGTCTTAACGTTAATGTTTTAAACTTCCTAAAACATGAACACAGATTCTATTTTGCCCATGATTAGCTACTGTGAATTGGAAAAGCAGCAATTTTGTTTCAATAAATATTATGATACCTAAAACCCAAAATAATGAGTACTGAATTTTAATAATTTAACTAAATCAGATATCTCTTTCACTAAGACCTTTTAGCTGTGATGAAAGGCTCTATCTTGTATCTCTTACATTTGCATGCTTTGCCTTTGCATGAATTTCATTAGCAATGTTTGTATTGTTTTCCCAAAATATTAGCGATGAATGAATGTATGTATGCATATCATGGTAGATATGTATGCATATCTTTTTAAAGTGCAGTAGAAATTAAAACATTTCTGCACTTTAGTTGAATGGTGTTGCCATCTGAATTTTATGTAATCTCTGCTAAGATGGTTAATTTTCACTGTTACCCATGTGGTTTTTATATTGTAGATTTTTCAGCCATTATTAATAATAATAATTTAAAAAAACATTTCAGTGCTCCTTGGAGAATGGCACTTCTAAAAATACATTTGAAGTCAAATGTAGTATATCAGTTGTCTACTGAAAATACTTGTAGTTGTGGAACTTGCCACTAAGTGTCTAGTGCCGACGGCCCAGCCTGTTACTTTGTGGGGTAACAGGCTCAGTGGCAGCTCAGCCTTCCTGACACATATCCTCACCATAGATCCTGAGAAGGGATGAAAATTATTCTGGTGGCTTCAAGAGATGAACATTTAAATCTTTTTAAAATGCTAATGTAGTTGATATAGAAAGTTGAGTTTATGATAGCGCTTAAACGAAGGTACCTGCAGCACTGACTTACTTGTCTTTTGAAGACAAATGGTATTTCGTGGGGGTACTTTTTTTCGTAATGGGACAGTTGGTGGTGTGTTTATCTGTCTTCTGGCTTAACTATTTCAGACTTTATTTCTCCAATTGTATTTGCTTTTAGCATCAGTGAATGAAAACCATGAAATATACATGAAGGATTCTGTGTCTGCTGCAGAGGTTGGTACTGGCCAGTACGCCACAACAAAGGGCATCTCTCAGACCAACTTGATCACTACTGTGACGCCAGAGAAAAAAGCTGAGGAAGAGCGTGATGAGGAAGAGGACAGACGGAAAAAGGCAGAAGAAGCAACGCCTGTTGCAGCAATACGGCACGAGGGAAAGGTATATCTCCCAGGCTGCCCCCTAGAGCTTGCTCAGACTTTTGAGAACTACTAACTAATACTAAAGATACAAGCCAGCAATGTGTTTAGACATAGGCTAATTCATATTTCAGCATTAGTCACATTCATACTGTCAGTTTTTAAATTATTTCCTTTGTCAACATTTTTCCTCTAAAAGATTCCTTTTTAACTTCTTGAGCATTTTTATTTTAACAACTGACATGCTATGTAAGACTTTCAACAGCTGTCCTGTCTGTATTTCTTAAAAGTACGTTTAATGACATACTACACTTTTCTGTTTGGGCTCACACTTCAGAGCTGGCACTAAAGCTATTTTCTTGGTTTCTGGCCCCATTCTCCTACCCAAATACTGTATATTTTTCTAGATAGTATGATTACATTACATTCTTCTGATTGTAAGTAACTGAGTGATTATAGTCTGTGTATTTATACACTGTTTCCTCTCTTAGTCTTATGATTATAATCTAATCATCAAAGTAGCAAGTGGACATGTTTTGGAAAATTATATTAAGGTAGAAGGTTGCCAGGTAAGATGGAAAGTGAATTTGGCAGCTATTTCTCTAAGTTGTTTTTTCCCTCATTAAATTTGTAACTTCATTTCACCCAACATTCTATTTATTTTTAAATTTTCACATGATTTCTGATGATCCAGCATTATAAAGCCACTTTTTAGAAAAGTAAAAGTTTAAAAATACGCAATCTACTTCTAGTGAGGGGTTTTGTATGTAGCAGAGCAGCTCCCTAAAAGTCAGAAAACACACTGGGAGGTTTATACATAATAGTAATGGAAAAACAGTGGTTCCTGCAATGTACACGGTGCAGAGTAAAAGAAAATAGTAAAATAAAAATGCTATATACTTCACAGGCTATGCTAAAACTTGCATAAATTTGATTCAAAATGTTCTTTTACATATGAGCTCTTTAAATATAGACTTATGTGGCAGATACCCACCACCTGGGAGACTATTGAAAAATGTCTCTTTTGACAAGAATTTACCAATGACGGCTATGTGTGTAGATGAAGAAACTTATTGGTGTAGTTACATTGGGATATTTCAAATGACCCAGGCCATCAATTTTAAGATAACATTATTTGCCAAACAGGATAGGAAATGACAGCAAGAATATTTGGATCACTGGTGCTCTTAAAATGTACTTTGTTCTGAATTTTGTTTTTACACTGTTTCAGTTAAGTCAAGAAAGCTTTTAAATAGGACATAAAAAGAAGATAATATACCTGAACAGCAAATGTGTTCCATGATTTCTTGAAGTCACACATGCCAACATATGATTCTCATGGGTGTGTAAATATCATTAAGTGGCACATAAAAGTAAATGACTTTTAGTTTGTTCCAAGGCAGACTCACTTGATTTGCTTTTAAAATATCAGCAAGTAACATGTAACATGTAGCATCAAACAATTGTTACTCAGTGCCATTTATGCCATGGGAAAATAAAAAGACAAAGAAAATTAGGACTCTTACAATCTGAGTCGCTGAAAAGCCAACACTTGAACCCAAAAGTGCTTCAAAAAGGTTGTGGCCAAGACCAAGTACTAAAGTAGGTCAATGGCTTTCTTCATTTTCCACAGTGCAAAGGTGTCTTTTAAAAACCTTATTAATGTGCAGCGTGGACGATTGAACCTTAATTTTATTCTCCATCTTCAAAAAGAAATGTAGAGGGTACTCATTTTTTAAACAAAATTAAAATGTGTTACTGAAAATTGTCATTAGAATTAGATAACTGGTCCCCTACTCCTTAGAGAGGAGACATATTTCCTAGCAATGATCACCTCAGTGACAGGGCAGCCTTCTGCCACTGTGGGAACAATTGTCTGCATGCAGAAGTCAGCTTGTAACTTCTGTATTATTCTCAGTTAAATGAGATTTGTGCAGAGCCTGGTTTAAAACACAGTGTTTAACGTCACATGTGAGTATTAGGAAAAGACGTACTGGTATTATACTAAGGATACTTCTAAATTCTGATGTATCCATGATATAATTTAATTTGTGAATTTTCTGATGCTTTGTCTGTAGTTACCAAGTCAGGATCGGATAATTTCCACAAATTTTCATGCTATCAGATCACTAGGCAAAACACAAATACCTGTACACACAAATAAATGCACACATACACACACACACACAGTGTCACAGAGACTAGCAGAAGTCTAATTATGTTCAGGTTGCGTGAGACCTTATCATCTTGAGTTCCCTGGGCAATAGCAGCTTCAGTGCTATGCACATGTCCTATTCGGGGCTTGCTTGCTTTTCTTCTTCCCCTCCTTGCTCACCAGAAAAGGAAACTGGCCATGATCATTAAGACTGTCAGGGCCAGAGAGAGTGTAAAGAGCCTGAGCTCATTAGGGAGCACATTTGTGGGAATAACTGCCTTTATCATTCTCTTAAGAACCCAAACTCCAGGAGGGTTAAACATGCCATTTATCTGCTTTAAAACAAAAGAAAAGGGAAGGGAAAGGAGGGGAGGGGAAGGGAGGGGAGGAGAGGGGAGGGGAGAGGAGGGGAGAGGAGGGGAGGAAGGAAGGAAGGACAACAAAAAAAGAACAGAAGGCTGGAAAATTGTATCTTTCTATTATTTATGGGCCACAAATAATACAAAGTAAATATTTATAAGCCATATTATAAGAAAACACATTCTTTTTGCTAGTTATCTTGTTGAAACCACTGATTGTGGTTTAGGCTTCATTTAGATCATGGAAAAATAAGCCAAAATAAGAATTGCAAAGGAACCTCAATTTTTTTTGTGGAGAGTCAGATTTTCTAAAATGCTAATTATTAAGTTCCTCAATCGAAACTGCTTATCAGATAGGAGTGGGGCCAGAAACTTCTTAATTTGGAAACCTACCTGTTTTGAATGTAATTAACAAACCAAGGAAAGGAAATGCTACAGATTAAATAAAATTTGGATTCAATTCCATTTTTAATCCAACTGAATGATAGTAACAGAGCTGTTAGCTGAAGATCAGGAAAAGTTATTGAAAGTCTTGTTTTAAGTTACCAGCATTATGTTTGTTCTCAAAACCCTAAAACTTTCTAGAGCTGTTGATCTAAACAAAAATTTTGGATCATGTGAAATATGTAGAGTTTGAAACTGCCCATAAATATCTTCTGTTTTGACATTTTAAAAAAGCTCAACTGAGATTTGATGGTCTTTTTGGTAGGAAAATGGTAGCTTGTTGTGGCAGTGTTGGCATGCAGCTTGAGTGCTTTAAAATTCATTAACAACCCTAGTCTAAAATTCTTGTTTTACAATTTTATATTGATACACATAAGAAAATTAACTAATTGCAGTTTTCTTTTTGTCCTTTTGCATCTCTGTTTGCTGCTTTCTGTCTCTCTGTCTCTTTCATATCAGTCACCTGGGCTTGGCACTGACTCATGTCCCCTTTCCCCCCCATCAGACCATTGTCCCCCTGCATCTCCCACAGAGCTCCGTAGGAGGTGTAAGGAGAATGACCACCAACCTCCAGGCCTCAAGCCATCTAAAGACACCATGCATGTCCACGGAGAGCCCTCTATGGACTCTGAGGGCAAAGGGAAGCCGTACCTAGGGGACCAAGATGTAGCTTTTAGCTACAAACAGCAAACTGGCAAAGGGACCACCCTGTTCTCCTTCTCCTTGCAGCTCCCTGAGTCATTCCCTTCTCTTCTAGATGATGATGGGTACCTGTCTTTTCCCAACCTGTCTGAAACCAACCTCCTCCCCCAGAGTTTGCAGCATTATCTCCCCATTCGCTCCCCCTCCCTCGTGCCCTGTTTCCTCTTCATCTTTTTCTTTCTGCTCTCCGCCTCCTTCTCAGTGCCATATGCCCTCACTCTCTCCTTCCCTCTGGCTATGTGCCTCTGCTACCTGGAGCCCAAGGCGGCCTCCTTGAGTGCCTCACTAGACAATGACCCGAGTGACAGTTCAGAGGAAGAGGTGTGTACCTCGGCATAGAGCACACTTCCCTGTCGTGGTTGGGGCTTCGGTCCGCAACAGTGTTAGACGGCTGCTGCGATAGTGGTCCTACTTTCAGAGCCTCATTTATTGTCTGTGCCAATCTGTGAAGAGGTTTTGTGTGTCGGGGAGTATAACCCAGCCCCAGGGTTAGGCACAACGCCATGTGGATGTAGCAGTCTGAGCCCAGCCCAGAATCATTCTGCTACCCACTAAATTACATGGGTGGTGAAGGACCCAGCCGGAAGTCAATTCTAAATAACCTGTTAGCCTTGTGAAAAATCAGGGTGTTAAGCTAAAGGTTTTGTTCAGTTACCTTTTAATAAAATAAATTGGACATGAGACTGATACATAACTATCTAAAAGATTTACAGAGTGTTAACCAAAACGTATGGCAGGTCCTCAAATAACATTGTTTTGTTCAACATCTTTTCCTTACAGCATTGATAAGATGCTGTAGGAACTTAACTCTTGTTTACCTCATTTAGCCTATGTTAAGATTGGTTTTGTTAATGTCCTTTCGTTTAAAGTCACAGAACCCATCAACAAGGTTAAGTGAGGACTTACTGTATCCTGATATCATGATAGATAAATACTACTTGATACCTAAGATGAGGTGAGAGAGAACACTGCCATGGGTAGGGGGGAGTGTCATTTTGTAGCTTTATAAAACTATAGATGCTGCTTCTCCCTGGGGATCCTGAAACATCCCTTCTTCTGCCTTCCATTACTACCGGACTGTCATCATTGCTCACAGAGGTGAGCCAGATCCCACGGATGTGTTAGGTTTAAGCAGTTTAAAATACTTGCATGACATCAGTCATTGATAGGGCCAGAAACAGGGTCAGAAAGAACTGCCATTGAAATGATACTAGTTTTCAAACATAGTCAGGAAAGGACTCACTTAAGGTTTTTATACATTGTGAATATGGACTGAAATTTCATCAGTACTAGCTATGCCAATGCATAATTAGATGGATTCTTTCAAATCCATTATAAGCCAAAAACCCACACACATTTAAACAGTTTGGAAAGGCCAGGGAAGTTGGATACACCTTTGTGGCTCTCCACTGGGCAGATGTTTAGTGGGGAAAGGACTTAAGCCTTCAGTCTCCATCTGTGAAGGCACGCCCACCTGTATGTCTCCTCCTCTGAGATACTGGGTGACTTGACGTTTTAGCCAGCAATTTTTCCTCTTAGTTGCTCTCCTGTCCCACCACTCCATAGCTGTGTGAACAGCCCAGCAGTTTTCTTTTGTCAGACTTTAAATAGAGCACAGGGGGAAAGCGCAGAAGCTGCCAACAGAGGCTTCTGGCTGTCACCTACCCTGCTGACCACACCTCTCTCATGCCACTTTTCTGTTACCACAGAAGAAGGGTTTTATGGCAGGAGACAAACCTAGTAATTCTAGCATTAAAAAAAAAAAATCTTACAAAGTCAAAGTGACACTATTAAAAGGAAAGAAAGTCTTTTCAGTTCTTTGCTTAACTAGAAATCATGTGAGCTGCACCTGTGAGTATATAGTATTGCAAGTGTGTAAGCATCTATATTTAGGGGTATTATAACCATTTTTTTGCAGCCGAAGGAAAAAAAATGGGAATGATTTTGCAGATGTTTCAAGTAAAAGTTAAAGCTTTTCAATTTAATATTGCAGAAGAGCCCTTTTCCAGGATCTTGAGTCACATATGACTTAATGTATATGTGTGTATGTGTGTATATGTATATGTATACACATACATATATGTATGTATGTGTATATATATATATAGCTAGTTTCTCTTAAAATATTTTCTATATATATAAAAAAATTTTAAGGGAAAACTAGTTTAAATCTTAGGCTTTAATAGCACTATTTCTCACAGTGGCAACATTATTAAATAATGTAGGGCTAGAACATACAACAGTTAAGAACACAATCTTATCTACAAAGGCTATTTATAATAATAGCTTGTTTCCAACCTGGACCTATATTTTTCCATTAGCAGTGGAGTTAAGTCATCAAAATAACATAATACAAAAAGATTGCCATTTTGTGCTTTTCTGAATTCTAAATAACTGAACTTATGTGTAGCAAACCACACAGATCTTGTGCCTAATCCAGGGTATACATCCTGTTGTAATCAGTGCATGAGAATTAATGTTAAACTTGGGCATGTCTGCATTACATTGGCAAAACAAATCACAGCAGTACTCTTTGCAAGCCAGTGACCACGGGACTGGAGCTTCCCAGTACAAGACTCTCCTTGTTAATGCAAACCTCTCGGACCGAGAACCAGCTCTGGTCATAGCAGCCTTCTCTGCTGTCCTCTGCAGCCTCGGTCAGCCATGGCAGCTCTTCTGACACAAGCCTCCACATTTGGCCATCTGTTCAATGTCATCTCATAACGCCAAGTGTTAAGAACTGTGCACTCTAGTTCAAGCTGAGCTAGAGAACTCATATGTAGGTCATTCAGTTTAAAAAAATACAGTCATTTGTTTACATGGCCTGTTTCATTCTCTTGGCCTCAAGCACTTTGGCAGCTAAATTGGGCGACTTCATAACATACAGATCAGTTCTGTGACTTTGGTTTTGCAAAAGCATCAATGACCATAATTCTTTTTAAATATTTTATCATCACTGCTTACGTTTTTCACATGTTGTGGTGCCTTAATGAGTTCCAGCCTTTCTCAGGACTGATTCCCAATGTAGAAAGGCTTAATCAATTCCAACTCTAAAGCTGTTGACCAATGATTTTTTTTTTCTTTTGTACTTTCAGAATCGTCAAATAAGAAGGGGCTGAATATCAAATTACTTGTGGGATGAATTTAGTTCACCATACTATAGAATGTAATTGTATGTGAATTTCTGAGGTATTTTTTATGATGCAAAAAAAAAAAGAAAAAGATGGATCCACATTTGGAGGAAAATCTTGATCACTTGATTTTAACACTTTAAATTATGTTAACATAGTGTGTGGTAGTTCATGATGTGCTATACATCTTTCAGTTTTGTTTAGTCATATTATACAAATGACATTTGCTATCTAAGCTGCTTTATTCAGCCTTTACTACCCTATTTGTTAACTATTTATTGACCAAACACTATGTTTTTGAGTGTCTGATTGACTAGATGCTAAGTAGGAATTTGAGGGAGTTTAGACATGGCCTAAGCTATTCCTTTGTGTTGTTCCGGTAGGAAAAAAAAGAGTAGTTATAATTATGTAACATATTACTATCAATATATTACAATTATCTTAGTTATTTTTAGCTCTGTGTGTGTCAGACATTGTATAAAGCATTTAGTATCGATTACCTCATCGGTTAGGGCTATTTTCCCCATTTTACTGGGAGGAAATTGGGATTAAAATACAAAACAAGCCCAGTGTGTCACAAATTTGTAGCAAAGATTTGAGCTCATGTCGTTTTGACATCAGACCCCTCATTGTTCACTACAGCTATAATCTAAAATAAGATGCTTGGAAAGTTACCGATGTAAATTTTAAAGCCATAGGGAAATAATCTATATAGGAGGAGAAATGCTTTCAAGAAATTTTGAAATCTTTAATACGAATAGTTAGCACACTGAGCACAGTCATTCTTATTTGTTCTTGAAAGCCTAAGATATTGAGTTATTCTGGACACTTGAACAATATCCTGTCTCCTTAATTCAGACTGGCCTTTCTTTACCAACCTACTGAAAATTATTTTCCACATAGACATGGTAGCAATTTGCCAAAATAGCGACTCCAGGCACACCATTGCATGAATTCCAACCACTTTTCTTTTCAGAATATATAAATGAAAGTTTGGGATAATGCCAGGAAATCAACCTAGCCAGAGTTATGTGAACATAACACTGCCCTACACTTCTCTGCTTGACATTCCTTGTTTTAGGGAGTGAGAGATCATTTTAAGAGGCAGATTCACAATCTGAGCTCCCGGTTTTGATGTTTGTTTTCTAGATATTAATCACACGTCTTGCTCAAGAGAATTTTAATAATGTTTAGCTGATATTTGTGGAAGGAAAGTCAATTAATATCATATGAGTATTTAGATGTCCCAATTTCAATGGCTATGGCTCTACTCTCCTCCAGAGGAAATAGTTTTTGTTTTAAATCATAAACCTTTGAAATACATTAAAAACCAGTCCTGAAATTACAATTATAATTCTCCCCTGAACACCTAGGCTCTGTCAAATGCTGTGCTTTGTTTTATTTGTCTCTAAGTAGATGTCTCTCTTTTTCTCTTTTTTTAAATAGTTATTATTTCCTTCATTTGAATGGGTTTCTTTTGGAACAAGATGCTTAAATATATACTTTGATGTACCTCTTTATATTGGAGGGTGGGGCAAAATGAACACATTATATAGTCTTAAAAAATAGTTAGCAATGCTACTTGAAAATTGAGTTACACTTTTCATATATTAAACATGCCTGTGAGTCACTGGCATGTGCTTTTTATAATTAATAGGTAATGCAGACAGCCTGATGGTCACAAATGAATGTAAATGATCAAAATGTTATAAATGAGGGGCTGAAAGTCCAGTGACTGTTATAGTAGCTTTTTATTTAAATTTACATTTTAATTTACCTTTCAAATGTGTGAAATATTACTAGAATAAGAAACATATATAAACCTTGATTTTTTTTTTTTTTTGCATTAAACATTTTTAGAAGATCTTCCAGGGTTTTAGTTAAAAGGGGGGGAAAGAAAGACAAATTGGCTTTCCTGAGACATGAAACCAGACGGGTCAGCTTGGCTAATGCAGTTCCTGTGGTTCCCACAGGCTGTGTACGCCACTGGTCTTCCTCTGAGTGGCTCTGCTGTTGAAACTTAGCTCTGGCCTTTCTTTTGCTTTTGCTTGAACCTGCATTCTTGTGGGAAGGTAGTATGATTCAGACCACAGAAAAAAAGAATGAGCTATTTGGCCCATGCCATAACCTATTTAACCAGGTGGGTTTATTTTTTATTTCTGCCTTCCTCCTGGAACCTGATCACTTCTGTGATCAATAGACTGACAGCGAGCGCACGGATACCGCTGCTGATGGAGAAACTACTGCCACTGAGGTTGGTATAATAACTGAGGGTGACTAGTAGTTGCCTAGTGAAAATTCTGTGTGTATATTGGGTTTGGGGGGACCCTACATTGAGGAACTTTGCTTATTAGCTTTTAGAGTGGAGATAAATTCTAATTTTAACAGTGTGAGTCAAATATATTCTACTACCTAGACCAGTGATTCTCAAACTCTGGCCTTCATCAGAATCTTCTGGAGGGTCCCATCTTCCAGTTCTCTTCAGAAGAAGGTCTGGGGTGGGATTGGAGAATTTGCATTCCTAATGAGTTGTGAGGAGATGTTGACTGTCAATTTTAGGATCATATTTGGCTAAACTGATATTTTTTTTAAAAAGTATCCACCTATCCCAAATGAGAGGTAGTTTTTGTATGCTAGCCATGATGAGTGGGGAGGAGCATCATAACTAATTTAATTAGCTTATTGACTAGATACAGATATTTATTTAGCTTCCAAATGGTCAAATAATACTTGTTAAAATAGTAAGACTTCTCTTAACTCATTTTTGTAGATTGATTATATTATGTCACTCAAAAAATTGAATTCTCTAAGGAAGAAAAACTAACAAATAACTGTTAGTACTTTATTGAAAAAATGTGATCATATGGAAGAGTGATAGGAAAGAGACTATACAATTATGTATCCTCTATTAAATCTGGGATACATTAAATATGTATGTATATGTGTAGCTTATATTGTTTTGCAGATCTTCTCTACCAATAACTAATTAAAATTTCTGTTAAAACAATATTTATTTATAGTAATGAAAGTCAAGATATTTATTTTCTAAAATGCTGCTAGGATTTATTTTTTAGCTTTGTGATAATTTCTACTTACGGTTGTTTTTTACATAATAATAACAATATTTTCTAGTTGGGTATTTAGGAGGAACTAATAATATTGTAAAACTTTTTCAGATTTCTTTAAGCAATCATATGTAAATTTATTAAAGGTAATTTTCTATGCCACAATATAACAAATTCTTGATTTTATAAGAAGTGTTAGTTACATGTAAGTATATGTTAATGCATTTACTAAATTTCATTGTAATTTTAAGTGCTATAAATGAAAAATACTCTAATAATACTTGAAGTTTATGTAGCAGTTTAAAGTTTTGTTGTATATCATTTGAGGCATGCAAACAAGTACGTGTAACATAGTAGGCTGTGAAGCTTAAAAATAAAATGAAAAGCTGTGAACCCACCTCACACTTAAGAAATACCCTATTGCTAACATGGTGTTAGAGTTACCTGTGTGCTCACTAATACTTGGTAAACAGTTTCCTTTATTTTATTTCAGAGCCAGAATAACAGTAGTTCAGAGTGGGGCATGCCGGGTAGACAGTCTTGTCCCCTTTGGCAGATAAGGAAGCTGAGACCCAGAGAGACTGATTTGTTTATGACCACTTGCTCAGGCATCATCCTCTCCTCACCTGTAATTTTACTCTGGGCCTCCTCTGCAGCACAAGGCCATAAAACTGAGGTCCCCACAGTGCCTTAGTGGGGAAACGCAGCCTTATGACCGCGTGCACATGTGGCTTGGCTTAGCTACCTAGTTTTTGGTACTCAGATAGCAGTCCAAGGATTAGACGGGTCCTTAAAATTAGAAAAGTAAGGATAACAAATAGTTTTTAGATGAATTTATTGTATTTTTTTAAAACCTCAAAAATTATCCTGCCTGCATTTTTTAAAAATAAGGTTAATGTTGATGGTAGTTGATCTTTTTTTTTTAATTTCTTTACTTATTTCCTGTCTGTCTTGTCCCTTCTTAAATTGCTTAAGTATATGGACTTCAGGAAGTTCCAGCTTCCAAGGAATTTTTAAGTACGGGAACCTCTGAGTTAAATTCTTTGAGCTTTAGTTCTCTGGTCTACAATCATAGGATTATTGTGAAGATTCATACATTACAAGGGAGGTCTCACTATTGGGAAATCGTAAACATTTTTATGAACTTTAATTTCAGTGGGGCTCCTCACACTTCCTGAAACATTTCTAGTGTTCATTAAGGACAGCCCACCAAGCCCTTGCTGTCACCTCCCAAGCACATGTGTGCACTGTGCACTCATCACACTTGGAATTCTCCAGGATAAAGTGGGAAAGACTCACTGAACAGGGACTCTTTTGCCCCTATATCATTATTGTTTCATAATGTGCATGTGAGAATGTTGTGGTTTGTGTATAAGAATGAAACAGCATTTATATGCAAGAGCAAACTAGTCCCCCTTTTTGGAAGTTTGTATAGGCCATAGTTTTTCAGAGTCACTTGCATGGTAAGATTTTATTTCCCACTCTTTCTTGTTGCTGGCAGTCGGACCAGGAAGAAGATGCAGAGCTCAAGGCACAGGTAGAAAATAAAAATAAAACAATAGTAAAACCTAGTGTTTGATAAGTCATTGTTCCTCTATGGTGTTCAAATCTTCCAGCATGCTCCATAGCTGGTTACCATGTTGTTGGTGCAGTGTGGAGGATGGCATTTGTTCCCGTGACTACCACGTCCCTTACCTTTCCCTTTCTTCTCCACTTTTTCAGAATAGTCTGATTAAGCGAATAAAGGGTGAAAATGTGTATGTCAAACATAGTAATCTTATGTTAGAGGTTGGTATTGGTATATACCAGTGCATGTTTGTGTGTGTTGATTTCTTTTTGTGGTATACCTGGGGGTTCATATCATGATGCATGAACTGTGTGCTCTCACGTGTGAATAAGTGGGAATGACTTCTCACTTTACTCTGATTTCCTTCCTCTCTCCTTTCCTCTGTGTGTATTTATTTTAATTTTGTCTGTTACATGTGAATTACAGTTTATCTTTAAAAACTCTTGATTTTTATGCTTGCGTGAACTAGAATTTTTTTCTTCTTTCTTACTTGGAAATATCACATTTTCACCAGAGTGTCTGTGGTAGTGTCATGAGCTGTGATCTGTAATGAAATTGACATTACTTAAAAAAAAAAAAAAGCCCAAAAAAGAAAATTAGTTAAAATACTGACTGTTGGATTCTTCATGTTCTGAATATAGGAACTAGATAAAACTCAAGATGACCTGATGAAACATCAAACCAATATTAGTGAGCTGAAAAGAACCTTTTTAGAAACCTCCACAGACACTGCCATCATGAATGAATGGGAAAAGAGGCTTTCTACCTCCCCAGTGCGACTAGCTGCCAGGCAAGAGGATGCACCTATGATTGAACCGCTTGTCCCTGAAGAGGTTGGTATTCAGGCTGTGGGTTGTAATTGTGTTCTGTTCACTAGCCTCACTTCTCTATAGGGGCTGCAACTGGGGAAAGGAATTGGCAAGCTTCTGGGTAGAGAATCTCACCACTTGTCTGTGTGTAACCTGAGCTGACATGCTCAGTGTGCTAAAGAAAAACTGCAAAGTAAAATGATTAGGTGGCTAAGGAGTGAGTCAGTCACATCAGATGGTGCTTGGAGTGAACATGCCACAGGGACCATCGGCTTATTCGAACCATAAACCTAGATTTCACAGCTGGGAGAAATTGATATCTTAATGAACTGATGCTTTATCTGCACATACTTCTGCTAATTTAAGAAATGCCCTAAAAACATTAAATGTTTCTTAGTTTGATGAGGCCTACGGAGGTTGTCTAATGTTTTACTAATTAGTGATCTGAAGTTGATAGCATTTCAGGATTTATTTTATTCTGGGAATACTACATCAGACTTTTATTGGTATAATTAGTATTTTATTTGTTTTTATTTATAACTGATTTTTTATACATATAACTGGTTATTTTAACTGATTTATAACCAATTTTATTTGATTTTCAATAGAGGAAAATGATGTTAGAGTATTTTTTTTTTAATAAAAATCTTTCATAAAGAAAAGTTCTCTGTAAATTACCATCTGAGTATCAGGATTTAGCTGGTATTGAGTACTTCGAGGTTCCCATTGTTTGGGACCCACAGGAGGCAGTGGTGTAATCTGACTGTTGACCCTTAGATATCATCTTGCATTATCTGTCTTTCAAAAGAAGTAGTATTTTAAAACTGCATTTTTCTAGCATCAGATTGATTAATTTCCTATCAAGACTGCTTTATTGTGAGGTATTTGTCCAGGAAGCAGAAACAGAACAGAAGAAAATTAAAACTTAGGCCTTTATGGGAAAAAATTCTTTAAACAGTAGTATACATGAAATGCTTAGGCCCTTGTAGTGAAAAGAAGAGAGTAATTACACTTATTTTGGTTAGTTTCTAATCTTCCTTTGAAAGCTATTTATTGAAAATGACCACAATCACTATGTTCTTGACAATTCCAATCTCAGCTAAAAAGTGACAAAGGTATATATCCATTCAAATTACTTAGAAAAAAATGTCCTTTATGCAGAATAAATGAAAAGTACAAAGTACTCTTGTACCATTAAATACCAATTTTATTCAGATGGAGCTGTAAGAGACAAAAATTTCACATTCAGATTGATTTAAATATTGTAGTTCCTGTATTAAGAGCACCACTTGTTAGTTATGATCATTAAAAAATGTAATTGTAATTGGTCAAGTTTGGTTTACCCTATGTCAACTATCTCTGCTGGAAATAAAGATCATTTTGGTTCTGAAGATGGCAGATACCAGACTAAGTTACCAAAACACAAAACAAATAGCCACCAAAAATGATATAAACCAAAAAAGTTAGTCCTCTCTTCCCAGTCTGTTAATAAAGGAAATCATAGGTGGTAGCCACTTTGAATAGAAGTTTAGGTGGTAGCTTAAAGAAGTTAAAGTTTGGTGCTGATAAACAGGGACTTTAGAAGTATACTCTATTAGACTCATTAATAAAGTGTTTTTTATTGATTAAATCCTGATTCTTAGAGAATGACAATGACAAACCCAAAGAACGTTAATAGCTTAAAAAGGTGATACTTTGAACATATTATACTTTCCTCGGATGTTACTGCCTTTTTTGTGTTTAGTGCAGAAAAATTGCAGTACACACAAGAAAGGGTTTTTTGTTGTTGTTGTTGTAGTTGTTGTTTTTATTTTTTAATCATTAAAGGATGGAAACATGTCCTCTGCAGAAGAGTAAAGCAGTTTGGTTATTTAGACTGGAGAAGACCAACAGCTGGCTTAGTAACTACCTACAAGTGTATGCTAAATTGTTATGCTGAGGCCACTGAGCTCTACTACCATCACGAAAAGAGGAAATTGTAGAAAGAACTTGGCTAGATGTAAAGAACTTCTTAAAAACAAGGCTAATTAACCCTGGTTGTCAAAAGTGCAGCTCTGAAAAAGCTTCAAGCCCCAGAGGAAGAGAAGTCCTTTTGGAATGGTCAGTGCTCTGCTCACTTCCTTCGACCTTAGGGCGGGGGAGAGCGACCTATGGGTTCCATTCAACCATTGTCCAGGACTCTCGATGACACCCAAATTAATAGACCATTTGAGGACCCTGGAGAAAGCCCCACAAACAACCCAGAAAGTTCTTGTGCTCTAAATTCTTGCCAATTTGTATGTTTTATTATTTGCTTTATGAAAAGCACAAAAGAGAGTTTTATAATCCCAACTAGGCATATACAAATCACATTTGTTTACAAACATAACCAAAGGTTTTTATTTTGGAGGGGAGGTATTTTTGTGAATAAATTATTAATTTGATATCCTCTTATTTATCATGTCCCACTTTAAGTAAATAGAAATTGACCAGTTTAGACAGAAGTCCAATTATTTTTAAAAGGAAATATGTAATTTAATTTTTTAAAGTGATATTCCAAATAAAGCACTGTTTGGGTGGAGGGTGAAGAAACTTCGATTCAGTGACCCCAAGCCTAGTTGGATTTTTCTGGTGACATATAAATGTCTAATCAATCTACTATACACTTGAAACTAATAATAAAATAAAATTTTAAAAGTTGTGGGGAAAAAAATCTAATGCCCTCTGATTTTTAATGTGACCATGTTTTTTCTATGGTGATTAACTCCTAAGTAAATCTATTTCTATCAAAAGCTACTGATTTATGAACAATTAGAAGAAAATAAGGAATTATAAATGTAAATAATGAGCTAGTAATGGTGATGATCCTCTAAGAATATTAGATATATTTACTATAAAGTGGGAATTTTATTGCAAATGATTCGTTTCAATTATTTGAGTTAATAGCAGTCAAATAGCAAGGATGACCCCAAGCAGCAGATAATATCAAATCCTCATTAACTTTTGAAAATAAACCCACATACAGGGGCCAGCAGACATAGGAAGGGTAGATGTATAGTATGTGAAGAGTTCCAGGTACATCTTCTGTGCACAGATATTTCCCATCATAGTCTCTTGTGATGTACCTGGACCCAGTCCACATTAGAGGTATATTCCCTTGTTGTTACTTGAATAGTTAGTTTCCAAAACCCAATCAAAATGCAGTTCCCGTTGCCACTTGTTCAGTGCCAGTATTGTTGCTTTTGTTAACATACCTAGTTTTATAGGCATATATGCTTAGTACAGTCAATCCTCCTTATTCCTGGATTTCACATTTGCAGATTTGCCTACTTGCTAAAATTTATTGTAACTCTAAAATCAGTATTAACAGTATATCAGTCATTCACAGACAGGCGTAGAGTTGGGAAAACTTCACGCGGCTCATTGTCCACATTCCCAGATGAGGCTGAACAGGCAGTGTTCTGCTTTCTTGTTCCAGCTCTCATACTGTAAACAGGTATCCTTTTCACATCCTATTCAGTGCTACATTTTTGCTTTTTTGTGTTTTTGTTGGTGATTTTTCTGTTTAAAATGGCCCCAAGTCATACCACTGAAGTGCCACTAAACAGGAGAAGGCTGTGATGTGTTGTGTGGGAAACCAGGTGTGTTAGTTAAAGTGTCATTCAGGAATAAGTTAGAGTGCTGTTGGTTGTGAGTTCAATGTAAATGGAGCAATAATATATGTTAAATAAAAGGTTTCTAAGCAGAAACATAAAACAAGGTTATATATAGACCAATTGATGAAAATATTATGACCAGAGGCTTGTGGGAACCTAACCCTGAATTCCCTTAGAGGACAGTAGTTCAGTATTCACTAATTCATTGTTCACAGTGACTTTATGAATATAACTACTGTAAATAACTAGAATTGATTCTATCTTTGTATTTGTCTGCTTTCTGGTCCAACTCTACTTTTGCTATTCAGGTCTTAGATGGTCTTCAAATTGGACAAAATAATACATTCACGAAAGATCATCTTTTTATGGATAGGAAGAATTATTTCCGTTCTCTGAATCTGACTTCTGTGATTTTCTATTCTGGCCTTGGGGTGCAACTCTAAGTGCATATTAAAATTATCTATGGGAAATTTTTAAAATTCCAATGTCTGGGTTCTACATCAGAATCTGATTGAAGTAGTCTGGGTTGTACCCCATGCATCACTATTATCTAAAATCTCTTCACATAATTCCAATGTACAACCCAGTTTGAGAACCCTTAGCCCAAGCAGAAATGAGTGGTACCACTATATAGAAACCCTTAATTCCCAAAGAGCAAGTACACTGCTGAATTTTGAAGTTCAACATAGGATCTTGTTTCCCAATTATGATATAAAGGCGAGTGTTTAAGTTAGTAAACAAAATGGTTGGGATATACATCTGACTCTGTTCTAACCCATTATATAAGTAAATGTTTCAATTATCAACTTTGCTCTATCAGTACCTCTTTCTTTTCTTTAGCTGAGCTAACTGGATTAGATTGACCATATATATAATTTAATTCTAAAATCAATCCCATTAGTCACTCTTTTCCATTATTGGAATACCAGTTCTGAATGCAGATAATATTGACATGTTTAGTTACAGACACAAACCTTTGTGAAATTAAGTGATGTCAGGTGACAGGATGTGCTGAAAACCACCGTTTTCCTGCTGTTACTGTTTTTTTAAGCTTTCGTCTTAGGAAAAAGTGATTATAATTAAAAAGCCTAGCAGTGGTATTCTGAAAAGTACCTATAATTTTGACCCTTCTTTCTTGTTTCTTACTCCTGTTTGAAAAAGAGGCTATGACTGAAAGTAAAACAAAAATTCACATTAATGATTCTATGTGGTAGATTTTGTCTCTTCCAATACCTTTCTCCAAATTAGGGCAGAATGGGGATTCTTTTTCTTTTGAAAATGTCTTAGTTTGTTCCTCATTAAAGGACATATGAAAATGATGCTATTAAAATCTTTCAGTAGGTTATTCAGAAGAATATTCCAGATGCCCCCTTATAACCTCTTGTAGGCAAAGAATTAAATGTGGTACTGACAAATTCATAGACACACAGGAATTTTAAATAGGTCTCATAAAGTTATATTGTTAACAACAATAGAATTTATTTTAAAAGCTCCATTCTTCTAGAAACTTTGAACTTTCTGTTAATATTTTTTAGCTTCCTCTTCCACAGTATCCTTTTCATCTGTAGGTCTGTACATGGTGCACAGAGATAGGCTTACTCAAATTATGCCTGTTTAATACCAAAGAGAAAAATGTTTATAGAAGGAATAAAACTAGTTCTAACATATTTACCTTAATGTTTCTTAATTTTGTATGTTTAGATAAACATGATTTGAAATACTTAGTTTTTTGCTAAGATATGTTGAAACTGACTTTTTAAATTATTCATGTTATAAAAGTTCATATAAAGCTATTACCTTGAGTATATTTTATGTCTATTTGTGGAGCAATAAAGACTGAGTCTAGGCAAACTGGCTTTATTCAATTTAGTAGCTAATGCAGTGATCCGTGTGTATTTCTTTCTTTATTAAGCAGCACTTAAATGGAGAATACAACCAAGTATTTGTCAGAAGTAGAAGCGAGGGTTTATTCCTACCTTAATTTTTTTTTTTAAATCTTAGCATTTTCTTTTAATATTCAATTTAATGGTGCTGCAAAAGACTGACATAGACACTGTTCCATGTTAAGACACTATGCTGCTCTTTCATGTTCTGTGTCTGTAGAAATGAAAAATGTTTGAGTCATACAAACCTGAGTTTCAGAAAATCATCTGTTACTTTTTGGAAATAAGTATTCAACTTTGGGGTGGTTTCCGACCATTTTTCACATTAATAAACAATAATTTACTGCTTCAGAAAAAAATAATGAATATTATATGTATAGCACATTGAAAGAACTCTCATCCTAACTTGCCTTTTTGGAAACTGTCTACTTCCTCTTCTCCAACCCAACCCCCTTTATTCAAACAGACCAAAGAAGAAAGAGAGATTTCTGAAAAAGTTATATTTTTGCAGCAAGGAAGCTCTCCATTCCTTGAGTCTCAGGTAAAAAAGAAACATGAAGGAATTTTCCAAGAGGGAATTGTTCTTCAGATTTCAGTGTCATTAAAATATCTTTAGTTTCTGTTTTCCTTTTAAAACTAACCTTGTTTAAAACTAAGGTAGGTATATCATTTTTGCTTAGATTCTGGGGATGGAAAAAAGGAATTTTCTTACCATTGTAGTTATCAGTTGGCCATCATTTCTTTATGGCTTTTGTTGCTCATCGGTGGTTATATCTATGTGTGGTCATTGAAGCATTATGATTATACTTTCTAATAATAACGTTTGGACATTTTACTGTCTGTTTTACCCATAGAGTGATGCTAATTTAGATGATACTAATTTGGATTTTGAAAGTTCTGAACTTGTATTGGTTTTCCCACTAGCCAAGTGCGATAAAGAAAATGCGCGAAGGAGACTCTGCAGGCTCTGTGGTTACTTCTCATCAAATCATTTTCCAGAAAACTGCCCCATCAACCCTAGAGGTCATTTTTCAATTCATTTCATTTAATCCAGCACCAACATGTAGATGAATCTTCAATCTTTTTTCTTAAGGCACACATATTTCTAGATTTAAGTTTTCAGATAATGATAAAAATGAAAGTAGAGAACATATCAGTTTAAAATGTAAACCAAGGTACTCATCTGGTTTGACTTCTCTTTTCTTTGTAGCCTGTTAGGCTAGTCAACTGCTGGTGACGACATCCTATTAGGCTTCCCAAATGCAAAAGTTTCCTGACTATCATTTCTTCTGCCCTGTTGGAACTAACACTAAGGAAAGTGGCAAAGAAAGTACTGAGATGATGAACTTTGATTGTAAATAAAGTTGGAACACTGTACTGACCACTATTGCCTGTTTATAAGGGGTTCCAACAATGTCCCAACAGTGGGAAATATTTCATTACAATGTCTTCAATGCAGGCACACTCAATATTTATTGGCTAATAAGTGCTATAGTGGATTTGATCTCCTATATAAGGAAGTACAATTTACAAACATAAAAAAATAGTGTTCATAGAAATTTGTGGAATGCTGGCAAGTCCTTTGTGAGAATCACAGATATGAATTATTAAAAGTGTGACATTTAATGTGGAAACTATTTTTGTGTCAACACAAGTAAAATGAAATAACTTGTACAGCTGCTTCAATAATGTTATTTAATCTTGAAATATGAAATAATCAGATATTTAGTGTGAGATCAAATATATTTCTTGCAAAATTTACCAGCAAAGTATGTTTCTATTTAAAGAAATCTGAAATTACAGCTCTACTTGCAGACCATATTCCAAATTGAAAGTTTGAGTTTATGAATTTCAGATGAGAAGAGATTGCAGCCATAATTATTAGATAATAACACTAGCCTGTGCCAATCACATCACAGACCTCAGTGTAGCTCTTGCCCTGATTTTCTTAAAGGATTCTTATTTTAAAAATGAAATACCATCAGAATTTCTAATTTAGCTTTTATATTTCAAATATAGGGTACAGAGGATTGGGTTATTGTAGACAAAATACCTGCTGAGGTAGTTGATGGTGATTTGAGAAAGATTGTGACTTACAAAGTGGTGACTGTGAGCAGTAAAACTGGTGACATCCCCGCCGACATGTTAAGATTTAGTGCCATTGAGATGCAGAGCTTTGATGACTTGGCCCAAGAAATGCCATCGACAGAAGAAAGCAAACAGAAAATATACACCTTAGGAAAATCCTATGATACTGTGTCCGGAAAAATCGTCACTATGACCGGAAAAGCCAAAGAGGGGGAGAAGGGAGTGCCACCGTCCACTCTTGAAGCGCTTCAGAAGACGGAGACCGTGAAGATCACCCCTGTCGCGACAGGGTATGGGGTCGCGCAGGCCATGGCTGGTGAGGAATCCAAGAGAGGCCCCGAGGTCCCTACTCCGAAGCGGAGACTGTCAGAGTCCCTGGCCCCCATCAAGGAAGCCGAGTCCCGGCGCCAGAGCCCCGAGGAGGATGCGCCCCTCCAGACGGCCCAGGTGCGGGGGTGCGGCGCGGCTCTGCACTCGGGCCTGGACCGCGTGCCGCTCGGCAAAGCCCCACACGCCGCGGAGGGGGAGGCCTTAAAAGTGGGGCTCTTCGGGCCCAGAAGGAAGAGTCTGTCCGAGTGGAGGTACTCCCAGGAGCCGGCCGCCGCCGTCGCCACTGCTCACCATCCTTCCGCGCGGCCCGCGCCCCGAGTCGTGGTAACCAGTGCCTTGCCCTGCGGCCGCCGTTGCAGGGACCAGCTTGGGGCAGCGCCTTCCCCCCGAGCCTTTCCGTTTCTCTCGCTGTTTGGCTTTATGTTCAGAGCAGCCAACCCGAGCTTTTTCATTTGTTCCGTGGTTAAATCGATACCCCAGCCCAGCGGGCACCGAAACACTTCGTTTTATTTCCAGCTCCCTCATCCCGAGATGGGCTCCATAGTGCGGCTGTGGCTTGCAATGAAGGGAAAACTGATCTGCTTAGATGAGCACTGCCCTGACCCTGATTAACTCTCTCCGCTTTACCGCACCAGAGCTCATGGTCACCTCAGTTTGCTGTTTTATTTCTCCTTCTTTTCCTTTTTAGAGTCTGTATCGTAGATTCCTTCATCCTTCCTCCCTCTCTCCTGCTACAATTTTGTCTAACCGGCTGTGAATGTGTATGTGCCTGCTCTGGACTGTTCCTGTGCTTGACTCTCCATTTCTTTGTTCACTCAGACTAAGCAGTCTTCTGGTGAAAAGCTCATGGATGGCTCTGAAATCTTCAGTTTGTTAGAGTCTGCGAAAAAACCAACAGAATTCATAGGAGGGGTTACTGCTGCTTCTCAAAGCTGGGTTCAGGTGGCCTTTGATTCCATCCTTGATGTTCCTGACTCTGCCTATTTGCTTTTATTTATATCTGTATGCCTGTGTGTGTGTGTGTGTGTGTGTGTGTGTGTGTGTGTGTGTGCGTGTGCTCGCCCATGCGCACTTTGCCTTAAATACCTCAAAGGTGCCTTCAGTTCTTTTTCTTTGTGTCTGCTTGGCATATCTGTCATATGCCTTTAGTTCCATTATAAGAATGTACTTCAGATATTCAAAAGGCAATCATGCTGAGAAATTTTAATAGCATTTAATTTTTTTAAGTATCTCATGTCACCTATTAGGTCTAAGAAAGCAGCCAAAGCCAATATGAATGTTCTTTTGTTTTGTTTTGTTTTAATTTTAATTGCATTTTATACTACATTCTGGTTTTTGTAGGGGATTTTTGTCTATTTGTATTTTTGAGGTTATCTCGTAGCAGCAGAGGTTCAAATACGTGTGTCGGGGCAGAGGGCAAACATCAAAGATTCTGATGGGAGGAATGAAAGCTAATTTATGTTTTCTATAAGTGTTTCTGGTTATAAGCCATGGCACTGGCTTTAGGCATCCTGGTGAGTGACATCTTTTGTGGGGTTTTTTTTTTTTTCTGTTTTTTGACCTTTGGTTTATGGAAAGTCACACTGACGACATAATATTTTCCCACACAGAAAACAGAAACCAAGACTGGGTCCAGCGAAACAACAACCGAAACAACCCAACACTCCCAGCCTCTTAGCACTGAGAAGGTTGTCCAGGAAACTGTGTTGGTGGAAGAAAGACATGTGATGAGTGTGCATGCAAGTGGGGATGCTTCTTACATGGCTGGAGATGATGTGGATGCTGCAGCACAGGCAGCATCTGTCGATGCTTCTAGTGTTAAAGGGAAAGAGAGCTCTGCTCTGATGGAGGGGTCTAAAGAGGAAAAAAGGGAAGTGGCCGATAAAGCTGTACTCGAACAGGAAGAAATGGCCACTGCTTCTCATGAGCCAGAGGAGGAGCAAAGTGTAGCAATCCACGTTTCTGAAACTTTGGAACAAAAACCTCATTATGAGGTAACTAGTAGTTAATGTCACTTTTAGCACTAAATTAAGCAGATATGTGAGTTCTTAAAATTTAGTTATGTATAAAGATGGAGCTAAATTTAATTTTCTACTTTTTCCAAGTGCAATTTGTTTTCCTCTTATTTCCATCTTGCATGACAATTCTGGGACTCCATGCTGGTTTCCATCTTTTGGGTCACATGCAAACATATATGACAATTCTTAATAATGTATAGTTCCAGGAAATGGTTTCTACTCTCATTGTAATTGGCAATAAACCTGGGCAATGCATGTCTGGCCAAGATATTAGAAAATTTGATAAATTTATTTTGATCAGTGTACTTACCCAGAAGAACCAAAAACCATGCTTGTACAGGTACCAAATGCCAGAACTTTATTCTTTATCCTCTTTTATTGAGATTCTTGAAGTATTTGGGGTTGGGTAAGGTTAATCTCTTATTACTTGTTTCTTCTTTGTAAGAAGTTATTAAATAAATTATTTTTAACCTGTTAAGATTTGTTTATGAGATAGAGAAGGGGAGATGTAAAAATAGTTTATTTCCTTCAAAATGTTTTCCTTTGCCTGGAACATTCCATTTAAAACACTGTGGAATTCTGGGAGGCTGCTGGGCATGTATCTGTTGTGTGCCTCACTCTCCAACTTATCCCTCATGGACTGTGTAAGCAATTATTTCATACTAACTTGTGCTGTTATATATGCACCAAGTGGGGAGGAAATAAAGCAAAACTGTGTTTGTGCAAACTCTAATAGCCACTCTACCTACTCTCCATTGGTATAGTCATCTACTGTGAAGACAGAAACCATCAGTTTTGGCAGTATTTCACCAGGAGGAGTAAAACTAGAAATTTCTACCAAGGAATTACCAGTCGTTCACACAGAAACCAAAACAATAACATATGAATCATCACAGGTAAGATCATCATGAAGACCACTTTGTTTTACCCAGTTAGTGGCTTAGCGCATTTAACTATAGCTACGTGATTTTTAATTTGTGAGACTCAGAGGATCCAGCACCCAGACTATCTATGCCAAGAGCAATGCAATAATTGTAATTTTATTTCTGACGGTGTAGTAGCAAGTAGCTTAAGCCAGTCTTCATATAGCTCAAAAGGTAGAAAAGGCTCAGAAACCTATTTCCATAGCAATAGATAGAGGAAAAATATTAGCTCCATCAGCCACTGCTGACATTTCTCAAGTCCCAGTGTTATTAGTGATGGTTAACTCTGGCTATGTTTGGTTCAGTCTTGTAGCAGTAGCTCCCAGATGCTGATTGAATAGTACGGTGATTATGGGAAATAACTAAATCATTATAATGAACTAAACTAACATAGCAAACATCAGAAGAGGTGATGTAAATATTTGAGTGAAGTATCTATTCCTTTGCTTGCTTAGGTTGATCCTGGTGCTGATTTGGAGCCAGGCGTGCTAATGAGTGCACAGACAATCACATCTGAGACCACCAGTACCACGACCACTACTCATATCACCAAAGTAAGTGGAGCAGGAACCGATAAAAAGTAAGGCCCTCTTCCAGATTGGGCAGCATAACAAATAATTATGTGAATACCAGGATGACAGATGCATTAGAGCTTTCACAACTACTATATTTACGGTGCATTTGTCCTCATGTGCTAGTTTCTGTTTAGGAATATACATTCTGATCCCCTTTGCTTAACACTTAATTGTAATGCTTGACACGTATGTTCCAGAAATATTGGCTAGCCAAATCCAAAGGTCTCTCTATTCTAGCCTCGCCTCTGAAATAAGCAATTTAAAATAATCACAGAATTCTGTTTCAATTTTTAAAAAATGAATGATATTGTAATAACTACATATGGTATCAGATGGATACTAGACTTATTGGGACAATAAGTTCATAAATTATATAAATGTCTAATCTTATACAACTGAAACTAGTATAATATTGTATGTCAACTGTAATTGAAAAATGAGAGAAAAAGAAGAACAATGTTACTGAAAACTGTCAGCATTTTCTCTCATTTTCCCCATTGAACAATGGTTATTCCTCCAACTGGGCAAACTCATAAATGCTTGCATGTTCCTTTCAGACTGTGAAAGGAGGCATTTCGGAGACAAGAATTGAGAAGCGAATAGTAATCACAGGTGATGCGGACATTGACCATGACCAGGTAGGGTGTGCAAGATGGTGCATACTCTGCCAGAGAGACAAACTCCCTTTGGCCCTACTTTTCCCAGTGCTGTCTTTCTAGTCCAGCATGTAATCTAAACAGTTTTCTGAATTAACTTTTCAGTATAGAATGTACGATTTCTTTTTCACTCGTTGTACCTTATTTATAAATTATAAATCTAGATCTAGCTCATAAGTCTCCACCTTGCTACTGATCATGCATGTTCCACCTCCTTTTTGTCTTTGCCCTTCTGTGATTTCCTGGGGATAGGCGCTGGCTCAGGCAATTAAAGAGGCCAAAGAGCAGCACCCTGACATGTCAGTGACCAAAGTAGTGGTCCATAAAGAGACAGAGATCACACCAGAAGATGGAGAAGATTGATCCCAGGTAAGAGGTGATGCTAAATTCTCCAGGTTTGGCCTTGGCTGGCATGTGGCATGGGATACTTTCCTCTCATACTTCACCTGACTCCTTCCTTTCCTTTTTTCTCTCACGGAAATTTGCAGGGCTGGATGAAGAATTAGTTGGGGAGGTGCTGGTTTGTTTCAGATTTGGAGATTACATCCTGTGGACTTTTGCATACACTGCCAATTAGAGGATAAAGGAAAAGCAGAGGCTTTGCTTGCATGGTGTCACTAGCATTTCCTTTTAATCCATGCCCTGCACTCTTTTCATTAACCAAATTTGAAAGGTCAAATTTGATTTTATTTGTCATGTGGCCTAATCAAATTAAGGCAGTTTCATTCCAAAAGGTGAAATTTGTGTATTCCATATACTAGGGTAATAAAATTTTCTCCTTTTGATGGCAACATTCCATTATAACCTTTCTTTCTCATCAACTATTTCATTATAGCTTGTTTATGCTTATGTTTTGCTTTTTATTTTTTAATTGAAACCACACTCTCTTTCATTTTGGGTGTCTTATATTTTCTGTATTCTTTGGGTCAGTTTTTTCCCCTTAGTGTAGTGTTGTGTCTCATGAGGAGGCAAAATTGCAGTCTTGTGGCCCCACTTTCCTTGAGGAAGCGCATGCCTTTCCAGCTGCTGTTTGGGCAACATCATGAGCAGACAGCATCTCCTCTGTGTGCACAGACTTCTCACGCATACTAACCTGCCATGCAAGACTCATGGCTTGAGCATCCCCAAAGGGCTTTGAATGCTGAATGCAACCAATGAGCTATTTGTACACTTGTCTGTCTCTGTGATGTCTCTTAACACTTTACATGTATGAATTAAATTAGTTTTCAAATATTGGTTTAAGAAACCAGTCACCATATTCAAATTAATAAGGTAATTTAGGAGAAAGCAAAATTTATTTTCTCCAGTGAGCTTCAGCCACTTCAGTGATGTTGTAGTTATTTAAGACAAAACATACCAGTGGCTTATCTGGTATATTATAGTACCTTGTCAAAAAGTGCAGTGAATAACCTGTAAGATACTTTTGGTGACCTTGATCTAAGAAAAACTCAGATGTTTTTAAATGAGTAAGTGATCAAATTTCTTTTCTACAGGAATAACTTAGCCTGAACAGGAATCCAGTCATGCAAACCATTTGGAAAACCAGAGCGTATATGGAGTTCCCTCTTCTAACCCAACTGATTTGTATCTGCCAGTGGAAATTTTCAATCCAGAAGAATTGACCTTGACCAATAGTAAAGACACTGGCAGAGAGATCTTCCCATAATAAAGCAATCTGAATCAGCATCACTAAACTGATATTGCATGAAGCAACGATAAAATTACAAAAGAGCAGCATTTTTAATTTTCACAGTGTCTAAGTTTTCAGCTATACCTGCACGTTCATAACCAACAATATAAACCGTGATCTCATGTAACACATAAACACTCCATGCCTTTCATAGTTTATTATTATTAAAGTCTAAAAAAAAAAAGACCCCACAATTTCTTAGATGACAGATCTTTTGTTTACAGATAAATGAAGATTACCCTAAAATTAAATACTAGAAGCTGTCTAGGTCCAGTGTGTCAGGTTTATCCCAGATTAGATGTGCCAATTACCGTTTATTCAGTAAACAACTTGAATCTTGTACTTGTTTCATCTGGTTTTATTACTCCTCACCTATAAATAGTAATGACTCTCTGATCCTCTGGAAATATTTAATGCTTACAATTCTGCTTTGTGTATCTAATTTAATTCATTATAAGGTAGCACTGATTTTAGCATATTAATGTAATTCTTCCTTGTTGTCTGCTTTGGTCCGTGTTCAATCTGGGAAGCTTCTCAAAGTTCCCTAACAAGTCCTAAATATGTAAATTGTCATTATTTTGGGAAGCAAATCTGTATTTTTGTTAGTTTACAATATTATGAGGTTTCACTCCAGAAAAAAACTGTTGAGTATCTATTGTTTTCTCCTTTGTGTCTTCTTCCTTATATTTGAAATTGATTTTTCTTATTTTACTTGAAAGTCTTTTATTTCCAAATCTGATCCATATTTACAACCTAGTTCAGAGCCAAGCCTTAAACTGTACAGAATTTCCAATGTAATTAAACTATTTAGTGTTTAGTTATAAATAGCTTTCAAAAAAGATATATTCTTCACTACACTGTCTACTGCATCACACAGCCCATGGTGAATGAATGTTTCTGCATAGCAAAATAAAAATGGTAAATGCATTTAAAACTAATTCTCTGTGTAATAATTTCAGTATATTATATGTTTATCCCAGAGGTAGCATTTGCTTTGTATCAAAATCCTCATTCATCTGTATTGTAGAGATAACCTGTCTTCGTACAGACTAGCAAGTATATGTATGGTGGTACAGTGTGTGGACTCTTCAAGGCATTGGAGATGAGGAACAAATTACATATTTATAAATGTTTGGTTGCCTACAAAAACCTTAAAAAGTAACAAATGGTTATCACAGCATCTCATTTTCAAAGTTTTGATTTTTTTATAAGAATAGAGTCTCTGCTACAAAACCAGTGTTTCTGGGTACTTTTTATCTACCAAAGAGCCACCTCCCTCATACACATCAGCTCCGGAACTGAGCAGATTTCCTGGTGCATATGCTATGAAGACCCATGCAGCATGTTCCCAAAGCTCCATATCAGGCTCCTCCCATGCCAGGGACCGAGAATAAGACTTACTGTTACCAGCTGCCAGCCTAACACTCAAATGTACATGGCATTTCCTATCATATCATTCTGTATATAGCTTTCTGATTTTTTTAACTCAATTAAAATTTTTTTTTCAGAAAATTGTTGTATTTGACCACATAGCTTAGTCTTATTGAGGGAGTCAAATTCTTATCACTTATCTCTGAAGATGCAATCAAGTTGACCTTGCTGTGAATATTAAGTATTCATTTTAGGAACTGAAGCATCATTTTAATTATGATCAAAGCCAATCAAAAATGTGTTGAAAAATTAATACTTTATTGATAGGAAAATGATTAAGCGGCCTCCCAAGGATGCCTGCACCTGATCTGCTTAGTTTGTGTTCATCAAGATATACCCATGTTCACTGTTTTAAACCAAACTAATATTTTTGTATTTCTCTGTTCTCATCAGTAATTGCTCATTTATTTTTATAAAATTATACATTATCAAGGAAGTTGTACATTTTCATCTTTCTTTTTCTTCTCTGTTATGCTCCTCAGAATTTTTCCAGCTTCCACTCACAGTTATGTGGGAGTGCCAAAGCTACTCCCACGTATTTGGGTATTTGTGACAGCAGTGCCCCACTTCTAGTACCAAAATCTGCTGCTGCTTTTTATTGCTGTGTATCAAGGTACTACAAATTAGTAGTTTTAAACCACACACATTTATTATCACAGAGTTTCTGTAGGTCAAGTGACCAAGTATGGTTTTACTGTGTCCTCTGTAAGGCTGCAACTAAAGTGTCAGCTAGGACTTGGATCTCAACTGGACACTGAACTGGATGAGGACCTCTTCCAAGCTCTCCCTGGCTGTTTGCAGAATGCGTTTTCAGGAGGCTCTAAGAATATGTCTCCTAGCACAACAGTCTTAGATGACATAACATAACCAAGGGAGCAGCTTCCTATCATTTTTACCATAATCTGTTGATCAGAAGCAAGTCAAAGGTTCTGCTTACAGCATCAACAAATTTAAAACTTAGATTTAGAGATTAGTCAAGCCCTATCTAACATTCCCTAATTCAGTGGTTTTAAAACTTAATTCCACTAATATATAAAACTGTATTGTGGTGGTTGTGAAAAAGACCCACGTTTTCAGAAACTGAAGAATTTCCCTTCAGTAGCCACTTGCCTCACAGAAAAGAAGTGATTCTCAATTTTCTCTGATTCAGGCCCAGGGTCATAAGAAAACAAGAATTTATATGCTCTCAAATGGACAGAAAAACACATTACACATCTAAAGGCATATGGACCAGCATAAAAGCATATAGTAACCTGCACTTCTATACTAATCACAAAAAGATCTATAAAACATTAGTTATGGAGTCACCAAGCAAGAACAACAAAAAAATCTATATGATATCTTTTTATGGAGCCATAGAGTGAATTGCTGAATCCAGATAATAGCTTTCATTCGGGTAAAATACATCCAGTGGAACTGAAAAGGAGCTCAGTCTGGGCAGTGAGGCCTGAATTTGTGTGGACACGTCCTGCTCCTTCTATAACACTGAGATTAATGGATGGAACCACAGTGATGCTGAGAAACCCCAGCAAGAGAAATGTGGTTAGTACTAATAATGTGAAATTCCATGCAGTTTCACTCTCCCAGAACTTTCCATTTTCTTGTACTCAATATTTCTTTCAGATTTCACAGAGCCACCTTGGGTATAGCGAGTAGATTATATACCTTGTAGGACTGCTCAGCCCACATTTTAAAACAATTGCTGTAATCTATTTCCTTCATTATGTCAACATTTTTCTGGCACATCTGTTAACACTATTTAAGTCAACATCAACTCTAGCTCTTTTTAAAAACATGGAGTCAACATGGATCCAAAATCACTTATATACGAGGTTACACACCCTTCTTTAAAAGTTTTTTGTTTTGTTTTGTTTTATCTTTCTCACTGTGGTAAATTAACCATATTAAAAAGTGTCTGTCTTAGATTGCCTTAGAGGTAGCTTTGTGTTTTAATGGGTATTTAGTCATTAACTAAAATTGGGTAATTCCATTTCTTTAAAAGTACATTATTGTGGTAGGCCATTGGTGCATATAAAATTTTATTCTCAGAAATGACAGTTTATTTTGACTGATAGTTTCTTATTGGAGCTGTTTATTTCTGAAGAAGGGTGACAGAAGGAGCTAACTCTCCCTTGAGTATAGTTTCTAACACAAATGTACACATGTGCACACACAATAGCATCTCATGCTTCTTTGAGATAAATGTAACCTTTTAAGAAGTTAGCCAGGGTCTTGTATTGCAAACTTAGGAAAAAGCTTATCAACCAAGATAATATGTGGATTTTTAGAGCACCCAATGCAATGTGGAGGGTATTTTTTGGCTGGATTTCAGGCTTACTCATTCTCCTTGAATAATACTAAAATATAAATGATCCCTAAAAAGAAGGAATGACAAAAAAATGCACTTTAATGCAGTATAATTTTCCAACAACCAAATGGCCAAAACATTTTAATTCTAAGCTTTAGTGAGGTTGTAAAGCAGAAGCCATTCAAACACACTTCTGGTGGGAGTAGGAATTGGTAGTTTATCAGCAGGTAGGAAGGATTGATAAAGACATATCTTTTAATTGTTTATAAACCTTTGACCCAGGAAAGCTGCTTCAGGGATTTTTTTCTATATAATATATAGAAGTCTACAGGAATTAATATACAAGGATGTTTCATCCATGTTGCTCATAAAAGCAAAAAAGTTTCAACAGTAAATATTCATAGTGGGAAATTTATAAATTGTGGCATTTATGTAAGGTAAAATACTATGCAACTACCAAAAAATAATATAACAACCTGATAGAGGAAATTCTAATATGTTAAGTGCAAAATTGGATAAAAGGTGCATTATGATGTTAATTGGTTTAAAAACATTGCTTATCTATACACAGAAAATGGAGCAGTTCTTTGTCTCTGAAGGGAGGGTATATGATAATTTTTTTTTCTTTATGCTGCTGCTTTTCAAGTTTCTTTGAATGTCTATCACCAATATAATATTTTAAAAAATAATACCACTAATTTTATCCAGGGACCGAGAATAATGGAGCATTAGAGATATGCAAATGAGAAGAAATTTGGAAAACCAACTTTTTCCTGGAATTTCAAAGCTATTATTACAACCACCAAATGTTAGAAACACCTTGTTAAATACTGAGTTCTTTAGTCACATTCTAATTAGAATGCTGATAGATGAGTTTCTATTACAGATAATGAAGTTATTTATGGGAACACAGTGCTAGATCTTTCCAGATGAATAAGCTGTGCCTTGGATGTACATTAACAACTTAGGCACTGCATTTGCTTTTTAAGGGTAGTATTTAGTAGACTATAAAATGTTAAGTGTTACCACAGTATGATTGAAAGATAATGCTTCTCTGGGTCTGCTTAATTCTTATTTCCCTTTGCATAGTGCCTGTCACTACTCTTTTTTTTTTTAAAGCAAACATAGCCTAAAAATAAAATGCATAGACTGAACTCAGCAATTCTGTACCCTGTCACGTTTTATCACCTTAAGCTAGTGACATACACTTGGAGCCTCAGTTTACTCAGTTAAAAAGGGAACTATAGTCAACTACAAAAGTTGTCATAGTGAAAACCCTTTGGTTCTATGAGAAAGTGTGTGATCAAATAGGAACAGTTGAGAAAGTTCTTTGTAAAATATAAAATGGCACTTTGATGTAATGACTTAATTTTCCTCCTCCTCTCAACACTGTGAATTACTTATTCTGTATATGAAAACTCAAACTGGTTTATCTCAGGAATAGCTAATTGCCCCTGTTTGAAGAGGGATAAAAAAATCCCTCAGCTTGGAGAAAGAGTTCTGAAGAAGCTGCAAAATCTTCCTCGTTAAGACCAGCAGTGTTTGAGTGACCATAGATAGGATCTTTCCTGTGTCAGGGTCAACTTTTACTTTGTTCAAAGGGGCAACAAAGAAATGCATATGTATTATTACCTTTATGACGGTGGTTCATGCTTTTCTATAGTGAGAATTTAGCTAATATCGCCAATTACACAGTGAACATGAAGCAGCTAGCACAAATCCTAGCAATATTAAGCATGCACTAAATATGTATTAATCCAAAACTTAAAAATGCAAGTTCCTATGATTATTGTATTGTTTGTTGAGTAAGTTGTGTATCTATACAGTCGTGCACATATTTTTGGTTAGCTATAATGGTTTTCTGTGTAGGAGCTTTATATTTGCATTAGTACTGAATACACAGAATTGATGAGTAATAGCATTCCAGAATTTCATAGAATGTTTGTGTGCTTAACCAGGTTCATGTCAGGTACTTTTTTTTTTTGGGGGGGGGGGTTGGTTACCTATTGAGGACTAAAACAGAGGAAGTTCACAGTCTACATAGACCACATCTTCCAAGGCAGTAGGTTTTAACCCTAGGTACAATTAGAATTATTACCTGGGGATTTTTTTAAAATAACAGAAGCCTGAGTTTCTAGAGATTCTGAACTAATTAGTCTGGGGCTGGGACACAAGCATCACTATTTTAAAAAAAAGCTTCACAGATATGTCTAACGTACAGTATAAAGAATTAACTGGCCTCATCAAGTGGTTTTCGAACCAGAACATGCACCAGAATACACGGAGGGCTTGTTGAAACCCTGGGCCCTTCCCAGGATTTCTGATTCAGCAGGTCTGGGGCAAGGCTCAACAATTAGTATTTCTAGCAAGTTCTCAAATGCTGCTGTCACTACAGGTCTGGAGAACTACGGGCCTAGTGGAAAGAGCTCTAATTTAGGACTGAGAAAAACTAGGTGGCAAGTTTCTTGATCTACTGTGATTCATAATCTATAAAAGGAAATTAACTCATCCTCATGCAAAGTAATATAGAGATTGATCGAGACAATATTCTAAAAATCATATACAGAATGTTTCTAGTGCTATACAAGTTCAAGGCAATATTGTATTGCCCCATGTATTGGGAGCCTATGAGATACAGTGGGTTGATTCCCAGGAACACGAAGAGAACAGGATGATAAAATGATGAAAGCAACAACTGGTCATTCCAATGGTCAGGATAGAAACAATGACTTCAGGAGAAGAAGTATCTTAAAGGGACAGCAAGAATCACCTTATGAAAGTTAATAAGAATGACCAAGTGACAGAAAGTAGAAAGTTTCTGAGGAGGTACTAATAATAATTTTAAAAATGCTATAATACCCCCCAAAAGTGCTTCAGTACTCATTTGTTGTAATCATCCAAGAGAGGCCTTACACTGGGCCCTCGAAAAGCTCGAAATAAACTATGCTGGACTAGATCCAATCATGGGCACTCACGAAGATGTTTATAAAGAGGTATGTGGAAAAATAAAAAATTAATATACAATATAATGATGGGAGATATAAGAGGGGGGAGTGAAAATTAGGAGCCTAGAGGAGAATATACCTCTCCTAAGTGGGTTAGAAGAAGTCACATTGGAATTGTCCCTTAAAGGATATTCACCAGACACCAAAGAAGATGGTGAGGTATGAGGGTCGAAGAGCTGGACTCAGAAAATAGAAGCTTCTCCCCCATGCATGACTTGTAAACCTAGCACTTTATGATTCCAAAAAACCATCTACTATTCTGTCCCCTGATCTAGTAACTGTGGGGACATTAAATGAACATTTAATGAAGACAAATAGAGACATAACAAAATACCCTGCAAGTAAGAATGCCAGTACAGATGACTGAGGGGGTCACCTAAGGGTGCTACCTGCAGCTTCAGGTTGCAACTCCCACCACCAGAATGAGCAAGTTCTGAAAAATGAAGTCAGGACTTAAGAGGAGGGTGGGAATGAGGAAAGAGTTTTTATGACTTAGAGCAAGTGATGGAGGCAGCATAAACCTCTCTAGAAAAGATAAAGGAAAGACAAAACGTAGAATAAATGTCAGGTTTGGGGACTGGCTTAGGATATCCTGCAAGAAGTTTTAGAGATGGACTAGATTTCTAATCAAGTAGTTCTCCCAGTTTTATAATTCTAGATTTATATCATATAAGTGGAAATTTTTTTCATGTAAGGAATGTTTAAAAATAGAAAAGCAGTTTCTTTAAGTACAAGAAAAATAACCTGAACTATTTGAAAAGATAGCACTAAGAATTAAATGGATTTCTTTTGCATAAAACTTCTCCATTGCCAGAAATAGTTGGGACAGAGTAGTTTGATAGTTTATACCCACATATTTCATACATGACATAACAATGTTTAATGATGGGCAATCACATATATTAATTAATATACTTAATGCCAATAATACTATGAATAAATTCTTTGATGATTCAGAACCCTCTTTCAAGTATTATTTCCATGTATCAGTCTCATAATATTTCTCACTATACAGTTTTTAGGATACAGAAGGTGAAAGAAATGGACATGTGTATTGATCTCAAGACAGTCTGAAAGTTGCTTCTTGGAATAAATTTTTGTAACTGTTTATGATGTAATTTTCTCATGAAATTATAATATTAAATGCATTTTATGTGCAAACATTAGGTACTATGAAATATTAAAAACTTGCGTTTAAGGTGAAGTGGATTTTTCTGCAAAAAGAAATAGGGATGGACTCTTTGAAGCATGAACCATGACCTTGCTTCTCATGTTTAGTTTGGAGAGTATTAAATTAGCATCTGGAAAAATTTGGCCAGCCTTGGATATCATTGATATCAACTGAGATATTCTCAAGTTTTAGAATAGGTGAAATTATTCTTATACTTAAAGACATCCTTGGACATTCAGGGTAGGGCCACCTGGCTGCCCATTGAAGGAACCATTTCTCTGTTTTTTCTCATCATTTCCTGGAAAGGCATCATTTCAGGGTGGGAGTTGGTGGAGAAAAGTGGCTCTTTGGGGTGCAGGGACAACTGGAAACAGGAGGGACCAGCCAGCACAGATGGGAGCTGCACTTGGAGTTACCTAGCAAGAATCACAGAGCCAAGAGCTAGGTGACAGTCGCAGGTCAGAGCACATGAATACTGCAGGTAGGAACAGAATGAAGGGTCAGCAATGGACAGGTATGAAGAAAGCATTGAGAGAGGAGTCAGGCTTGATTTGGCAAAATCCATGAACTTACCAAGAACTTGCTGCTCTGAGAATAGACAGTTTCTTAAAACTCTGATTTCAACATTCCCTTTCCTTCTAAACGTGAGCTGGCAGTGAGCAGGAGATGAAGGAGAGACAGAAGTCTGGTTGTGTGTCACTCATCGTGTACCCATTAAGAGCTGATGATGAATGGATGTGATTTAAGAACGCATGACTAATATCTAGCTGTCATTTCATTGCAGTGGTCCATGAAATATCCCTGCTGGGCCCAGAATGACTCCTCCAGAGGTTTTTGACAGGCACTATATATTAAAAAGAATAAACACCTGAGTTCAATCCTTTTAGTTATGAAAAAAGAAAAATGCTAACATTTATAAGGCCATGCTCAAGTAGTAGTTACATCTAGCCCTCCCACCTAGATGTGTATGTGCACACACACACACACACACACACACACACACACACACACACACCTACTAGTCTTGATGTTTTGCTGGCCCCTTTGCTTACAGCTTCAGCAGCTCCCGGGGCCCACCACCGCTCTCTAGGATAGCTTTTCAGGGAGTTTCTTTACCCTTGTTGGTTTCCCTAACCCAGTCTTTCATTAGATGTCTTCAATCATTCTTTGAGTATCACTTTTTCCTGCAAGAACACACTCTGTATAGCCACTTGTTAGCTTTGTGACATTGGGCAAGTTATTTATGTCTTTCTTTCAAATCTGTAAGGTGGGAGAATCCATAAAGTATCAGTTTAAACCATGTCAACATTACAATATTTGATCAGTTCTGACCTACAGAAATGGCAATTTCATATACTGTGAGAACTACTTAAATATAAAGTAATTTAAATAGTGCCCAACTCATTGTAAGCTATTTAGTTGTAAGCTTCCTAGTTATGATGCTCAGACCCTATAAATTGTGTTTTGCCCAAAAATAGCACATTTATGCTGCCTCTCCTCCCTGCACCTGAAGTAAACAATCCTCATTTAGTGTTGGACCCCTTCTCCCAGAGCCCAGAAGCAAATTCAAATGCTTTGAAGGTAAGAGACACTTGTCCCAGCCCCTTGACCCAGTCTTCTAGTCTTGCCTTAAAAGAGATTCCTACTCCCACTTCCAGCTGGTCTAGTGCAGGGGCTCTCCACTACCATTGTCACAGGCACAGAGTGCTCCTGGTATCTCTCAAAAGAATTTTTTCATACGAATGTTCTTCTTGGTAGTTAGTGTAAGGCCTTATGTCACTCTTAATACTTAATTCCACTGCAATTACCTTAAAGGTTAAATGGGGTTCTGTGAGCTTACCAAGTGGCTCAAGAACCTTTCTGTAATTTTGTTTTTTGGGGAACGTATGATCTGGACTTCAGACTTTCTGCAAATAAACATAACCTACAAGGCTTATGTATAGAGAAGTGGTGAGCTGAATATATCCTAAATAAGGCTAAAGCATAACTTAAATTGTCCCTTGTAATTTTCATTGGGTAAGTATACTCCCAGTAAAGTTAAACACACTTGTATCTGTTTACACGTAAACTATCCTTGTTCAAATAGCAGCCTTTTCATTGCAGTTCAATTATTCTAACTCTGCGCTTACTGTGTAAGTAATACCAAAACTTCTCATAGGTCATTCTTTACTGTTTAGACTCAGACTCAGTCATGAAACTTCTGAATCCTGCTCCTTAGAATTAGGTACTGGCTGGGTCCAAGTTCTGCCACCTTCAGATTAAACTTAGAATACATTTATGAAAATGAAATACTGAAGAACTGAAACATATCTATACTTTAAAGAATTAAGAGAAGATAATAAAGGTTAAAAAAAAAAAGTCACTCCCCTTCTGAAAGAAATCTGCTGAAGTACAAAATTCAAAGGAGATAAATAAAGTGGTGCTTCCTTTTTAGTTGCCTTTTTTATTGAGATATAATTGGCTTATAACATTATGTTAGTTTCAGATGTACAACATAATGATTTGACATTTGTATGCATTGTAAAATGATCACTGCAACAAATCTATTTAACACATGTCACCTTACATGGTCACAAAAAATGTTTTCTTTCTTGTAAAGAGAACTTTTAAGACTTGCTTTCTTAGATACTTTCAACTATGCAGTATGGTGTTACTAACTATAGTCACCATGCTGTGCATTGCTTCCCCAGGACTGATTTATTTTTTAACTGGTAGTTTATACTTTTTGACTGTCTTCACCCATCTTTACCACCCACCAAACTCTGCATCTGGCAAACACCAATCTATTCTCTGAATCCATGAGGTTGGTTTTTTTGTTTATCTGTTTTTATTTGGTTTTGTTTTTAGATTCCACATGTAAGTAAAATCATTAGTTGTCTTTCTCTGTCCAACTTATTTCATTTAGCATAGTGCCCTCAAGTTCATCCATGTTGTCACCAGTGGCAAGATTTTATTCTTTTTATGGCTGAATAACTTCCCACTGTTTATATATATATCTACCACATTTTCTTTATCCACTCATTCATCAGTGGACACCTAGGTGGCTTCCATATCTCAGATATTATAAATAATACCTCAATGACATGGGGGTGCATATGTCATTCTGAGTTAGTCTTTCATTTTCTTCAGATAAATATACAGAAGTAAAATAGCTGGATCATATGATAGTTCTATTTTTAATTTTTGAGGCACCTCCATACTGTTTTATATAGTGGCTCCAGCAATTTACATTTCTACCAGTAATAAGTAAGGATTCTCTTTTCTTCACATTCTCACCAAAACTTGTTATTTTTTATCTTTTTGATAACAAGAATTTTAACATATGTGGTGTAATAATAGCTCATTGTGATTTTGATTTGCATTTCCCTGATGATTAGTCTGAACATCTTCCATGTCCCCGTTGGCCAGATGTATGTCTTCTTTAGAAAAATGTCTATTTAGATTGGCCCATCTTAATCAAATTGGTTTTTTTGTTTGGTTTGGTTTTATTTTGTTTTTATTTTTTAATTTTCTTTTTGCTGTTGGGTTATATGAGTTCTTTATATATTTTGGAATGTAACTCTTATCAGATATGATTTGCCTTTTCATTTTGTTGGTAGTTTTCTTTGCTGTGCAGAAGCCTTTTAGTTTGATATAGTCTTACTTTTTTATTTTTCCTTTGGTTGCTTTTGCTTTTGATGTCAAAACCTCACCGCTAAGACATGTCAAGTCTGCTGCCTATGTCTTCTTCTAGGAGATTTATGGTTTCAGGTCTTACATTCAAGTCTGTAATCCATTTCGACTAATTTTTGTGTATGGTATAAGGTAGGGGTCCAGTTTCATTCTTTTGCTTTTGTGCCTTATTTTAAAAAATAATTGGTACCAATGAAGCCAACCTTTCCTTACTTTTGTTTGTTTATTGCCAAAGAAACAGTTTCCAGTCATACATAGGCAGGCTTTGGTTTGCATGCACCAAACATCTTTAAGAAATCCTGCTATTGTGGTAGAATGAATGGCTTTTTCATTACATCAGCATAATACACTATAAATTAATTCATAACAAGAAAAGCACTGGATTGATGTAGCATACTTAGAGTGGAAATATTTTTTCTGCACTGTTACTAAGGATATAAAACCCACCTGTACCACCAATATAGTTGGGTGAGGTAAGAGGAAGAGGATAATAACAAACAGTTCAGATTGAAGAACAGGATTATGTGACTGGTTCTAGGAATGAGGCAGGGACCCAATTATCTTTCTTTCCTGTTTCATCTACTAAAATTAACTGTTGTCTCCCTAGCAACATCATTTTGCATAGTGTTAGATAATTGTATATTTATAATTGTATATTTATATTTATAATTTCTTTCACACAGAGAATTTCTAAACTATTTTAATGATATATAATTTTGCATATGTAAGGTAATTCATATAGTGGTATAATTCCTTTTCCTAACTCAGAAAAGATAAAATACTAGTACTGGATTTTAGAGGCTCCTTGGGCATCTTCTGTCTAATCTAGGATTAGCCCACACAAATATCACATGCATTCTAAATTTAAATGTTGCCAGATTTGTATAATATTTTACTTTCCAGTGTATTTACAGCAATATTACAAGACATTGCTATATTTCCAGCATCATTTTCCTTAGCTCTTGACAGTTTTGGCAGGAGGCTTAAACTTATTTTTGATGTGCTACCCAGTTTGATTTCAGAAGAGTTGTCCTCAAATATTGAGCAGCCAAAAGATACAAGGCATTTTGGGACCAGAAAGGCACTGATCTAGTCGCCTCCTGGTGAATGTGAGGATGTTGCCTAACTTCCAAGTCAAACCTGGCCTTTCATTAAGCCCAGACTTTCAGAGTGCTCCCTGATGACTTTAAGGTGGGTTTTTCATTGGCCTTGGCTGTTAGACTATTTAAAAAGGTAGCTCTGGATGATTTCTCAGGAAGTGTGGCCCAATTCTGATGATATCTTGAAGCACACAAATGAAAAACAAAACATTCATCAGCAAATCTCAAGGTTCCAATCACCAGGGTTCATCTTTGGGCTATGGCCCTAAACCTGGACTGTGAGAAGTCACCATGGCTGTTCAGTTCTAGGGAAGCCTCACATCCACATTTTGGCAAGCTCATGGAAACAAAGGTGGCCAACATCCTGTTTAAAATATCTCTCCTTAAAGTGAGTAAATTCCTTCCCAGGATTAGCCTCTATGCTCCATTTCCTTTAGCAGGTTTCCTGATAAGCACTCTCAAAACCCCACTTTTGAAAAAACACAAACTGTATTATGTTTTGCATTCATAGCAGCTAAGCGCTAAGCCCGACACACACATATATATAAAACCATTAAAATGAATGGACAGGCATAAAGGCCCACCTGAGTTAAATCAAGGGCATTGTGGTATTGTGGAGAGAGTCTAACCATTTCTACATTTGGTGAGTCCCATGGAGACATCATTCTCCCAGTTCTTTAGGATGATCTGACACCTGAATCTTGAGGTCCAATTTCAAAATCATTGCATGCTCTATCTAGTCTAGATCAAGGGCTTGGTGGAATTGGGAGTCTTGACTTAGATTTCAGATATGCTCTGAGACCGCCCTCAAAGTTTCAGAGTTACTGTTGGTGAATTTATAATTAGCCAGCTTGATCAAACTGATGGCTTTGCTCTTCTGTGGGGCGTGCTGTCTTTCATCAGGAGTTCTCAGTCTAGATATCACTAACTCCTAGTTTTTTCTAGAAATTGTTGTGTTTTTTGGAGAGGCAACACTTCTAGTTATCATTTAGAGTACTTGAAATCTAATGTTTTTCTCTAATTATGGATAGTTCAATGCCTGCAGCTTCCCTACATTCAGTAGTGATAACTCCATGTCACCTGCACATGTTGTAATTGCAGAATGTCTTCAATGCTGTTGAGATTTAGACCTTCCTTCTTTTCACCTTCATTCTTTCACCATGACTAGAATAGCTAATGTTCTGACCATGAAGGCACAAATTGCATTTGAAAGGCCTCTTCTTTTCAGAAACAAAATCCCAGAACCTTTGATAACCACAGCATAATTTACATGAATATCTTTCTCTATAAATAGAATTTTCACATACTTTTATCAAGAAGAACAAGTAGCTCTGAATTTCTGTATTCCTGGCCCTCTGAATTACAACAACTTGTGATTAAGATCTACTTGACAAATTTAAAAGACAACCATATCTATCAAGTTTATTTTCTTGTGGGAGTTGCTGCAGTGTGGAATAAGACAGGGAGTGGATTTGGACCTGCTTCTTAAAGGCTGAGACCAATGGGGAGAAAATCATATTTTATGCAATTAATGACCACTATAAATGTGTTAATTTGTCATTTGATCTTTGAAATGCCATAGATATGATCTAACAGAATATTATATAGAAGTGAGTACAGTGTGTGACTGGGTCAAGGAAAGGTTAAGACACTAAGAGTCCCTCGTCCTCCAAAGGCTTGGTCTCCTGGCTCTCACTCAGATTCATATCCAGCTTGAGCCCAGCTCCTCACTGACCCACTGCCCATGACCACCCACCTGCACAATAAGATTTAAACTTGGCACTGCACTTTGCCTGCATTTATTCTATAATAAATAATTTATTGTTCTCTACATACTGATTATCATCTCACTCTTCTGTGACTTTATTCATGTTGCTCCCTCTTTCTGGAGCCTCTGTCCCATTTTCTTTATTGGGTTAACTTTCACTCACTCTTCAGGGCCCAGCCCATGCATAATGGCCAACAGTCCACAGTAAACATTCCAAGCTAAGTGTCTCTTTGTATTTCTCTGCTATTACACATATAACATATTCAAGGCATTGCTTTGTGTCTTTCTTTCCTACCAGACTCTACTGATCAGAGATGAAATCCTACATACCTCTAAATTCCCATGTGCTGCCACATTTAATAAATGTTTGTAGAACTCAGGCTTCCTTATCTATAAAGCTTATTCACCAGTTTCACTTAGTCCAAATTGATTTCTTCCTTGTCTGAATTCTAACCAGAATTAAGTGACTTAGTATATAGGTCGTCTCTATTTTTTAATTCTGTTTTTCATCTGACACTCAAATAAATCTAAGTTTCATGAAGATTGGGATCATGTATTTAATACATACTCTCATACCTACCACAGCAATAAGTATATATCATAAATGTAAAATACTTATAGATTGTTTTACGAACTCTGGTTTTTATTCTATTAAATGATGAGAGTTGACTAGCTTCTCTGCTTCAGGGAGCAGTCATGAAAATTGTTTAGTAAACATTCAATATTAGATTTGATTCTTTGGATGAAATGTTATTTAAAAAATAAAATATCATTGTGAAAATTATATTTCACATTATTTCATGTTATTTCCAATGACTAAAGAGAAACCCACAAAGATAATATGGAGTAAATCCAAAAGGAAATGACGTCAGTATTTTTGGTTATTATAAAAGCCAGTAAGATATTTTCATGTTCCATAGTAACATCATTTTATTCACTCACATGTATACAATTTGATGGTTATTAAAATCCTCAAAGTTAACAAAGACATCAACATATGAAAACATATGTAATGAAATTGTTTAATATTATATATATTTGAAAACATAAAGTTACTTAGTATTATCTATATTTAATTTTCATCTTGATTTTTTGGAATATAAAATATTAGCTTAATAAGTAATTAAAAGAAGAAAAATAGATGCAATTTTTGGATGCAATTATATAACAACATTTGGAAATTTGATATATCATCTTATTTAATATTCTGAGGGAAATGCTTAAAAATTATGTGATAAATTTATTGCAATGGAATATTTTTGCCTTTTAAAAAGAAGAGTGATCACAAACCATTTTCTAATCTAAATGTAACTGTAAACTCTTAGCAGCTTGAAAGTTTGGAACGAAGCTCACACAGGTAATTATTTTTAAATGCTTTAATTATTGTGCATGACTTTATATTTGACAACTGTCCTGTCAGATCACTGTGCATGTTGTTTCATTTCATTCACATACTCACAAAGTGGCAAAGACTTTAAATTTTTTAAAGTCTTAGAGTAGCATCTACTACCCTAAGTAGAATAGAAGAGTTTATATAAGAAGAAAACTTACCCTGGAAACACTTTTATAGCAGCTAAGGAGCAATTAGTGCATCTACTCATCATTCTGGTACATTTTCTTGTAAAACTGTTCTTCCTAATGACTATGCCTTTTTAACAAGATGTTTTTATGTTTTATTCACATTTATGAGTAACATAGCATGTTATCACGTAGTGTCATTCTGGCAGTTTAATTTAGAACATTTTAATGAAATATTTTCAATAACAATTTTTAAAGGTGCTCTTAAGGAACAGATTAATAGCTGTAAATATTTCTTAAGCTCAGTTCTGAAATATTTTTCTAAATGCTCTGAAAAAAAATTTTGATGGCCTGCAATGATTAAGATCTGTAAAGTGAGCACATGGAATTCTATAATTCTATATTGTGAATTAGATATCAGGTATTTCTAGTGCAGTTGAAGCTACTATTGGAGCTGTTTGTGGTGTTCTGTTTGTGAAGTTCATAGTCAATCCCAAGCTAGTGGTTCTTAAATGTTTTGGTTTCAGAACCTCCTAAACCTCTTAAAAATAAATGAGGACCCAAAGAGAGGTATTTTATGTTAGTTATAGCTACCAATATTTATATTATTAGAAAATTAAATAAATGTTAAAAATATTTATTTTAAAATAAATTTATTATGTGTTATCATAAACAGCATTTTTTTTTCATTAAAAATAGTTCTATTTCCAAGACCAAAATGTTTAGTGAGAACACTGGCATTGTTTTACATTTTTAAAAATTTCTTTAATGTCTAGATTAAAAGTTTAATTTTCATATTGCTTTTACATTCGATCTGTTGAAATGTGTTATTCTGAATGAAGTATATCAATAAAATCAAATATCACACAAATATGAAGTTGGTCAAAGAAGGAATATTTTAATAGCATTTTCACAAAATTGTAGACATTATTCTTTGATACAACAACAAAACCACAAGTAAAATATGTGGCATTCGAAACCATATCAATCTACTTCTGATGCTCTGTTACATTATAGTACATCAGCTTTAATCTTTCACTCGTGATTTTGTAAGGTATGCATTGGTCACTTTAAAAAAATATTGTTTCACTGGGTTATACAGATCTTTTAATCATTGACATTTTTTAATCATTGACATATTCTATAATACCAAAAATAATCTCATTCATTAGTATAACCACTAATATCACAGTACTTAAAATCTTTAAGGGTTAGAAAGCTTAAAAGCTTACAATAGCAAAGACAAGTTTTTTATTATTCTAATTTAGTTGAGTTGTTTTTTCTAGAAGTAGTGAGCTCCTTTCATTTATTTTTGGGAAAATGTCTGGAAAATACCTAAGTCTGAATAACTATGGTTTTTTTCTCTGTCAATCATATCCCATAAAATAAACCAAAGAGTTCAGTTTGTCAATTCAAAATCACCATACAAGTGCTTTTCCTCAAGGCAATCATCATGCACTAGTATGCAACAGAAGTACTGTTTACATACTTCCAATTTCACCATCAAAATATTGAAAGACATGTCAAGGGTCAAGACCAAGTAAAATTAGTAATTTTTACTGCTTCATCAAGGGCATTCTTGGTGAAAGTGAACATTTTTCTTTGTCCTGGTTTGTTCTAAAGAGCCATCAGTTTTATCCACTATTACTTTTGTATCTTTGTGCAAATGTCAACACTGCGGAAAGGGTAAATAACATCTCAGTATTATTGGGAAAATAGTTTAGCCTTAAAGTTCTTGGGGACCTCGGGGTCTGTGGGCTACACTTTGAGAATCACTGTCCTAAGCAGTTATAGAGTCATAGGTCTTTGAACATGCAAGGGACACTAAAATAGAATCACAACTTTAGAAGAGGCTTTGAGAGATCATTTAGTAAAGTTTTATATTATGTTGTTTCACATTTTCAAATACTACAGTGTTCTCCACACTATAAAAATGTAATATGGCTTTCATTTTACAATACAGTGAATGAGTATCTGCAACTTGCTTTTTTTTATTCTTAATGCATCTTATGCTATATCTAAGTGAAATTCCACAGCCAAAATTGTAATCCAATCACCTTTTATTCTATTTTCAATAGACATGAAGGCTATTTAGTCTACTTACCCTCCATAAGATTAATTTTTTGTAGGAGTGTGTGAAATCAGTCCTTCCTATCTTCTCAACTTTTTTAATCATAATGTAATATACATAACATATAGGTTTGCTTTTACCACCATTTTTATCCCCTTTAAGACCCACAAGGCTTCCACATGACCCTTTTTTTATGTATATATGTTCTTTTCTGATCTGTTCCTTTATTATTACCTTTGCTAACCTGAAATGTATCATAGGCCTCCTGCCAGCCCCATACCTACATTCACTGACTTAGGAATGTCTATCTTGCAAATGCCTTTCCTTATAGAAAGCTTCTGAAATTTTCCACACCATTGTCATAGTGTTTCTATTAACACAGAGGCTGTGTGTGTAGGTATAACACTAGAATTATGACATACAAAGGAAAAGAGATGAACTATATACTAGACCAGGCTTCTCTAATAGAACTTTCTGCAGTGATAGAAATCTTTCACATCTGAGCCATCCTGTAGAGTAGCCATTAGCCACAGATGGCTATTGTGTACTTGAAATCTAGCTACTGTGACTGAAGAACCAGATTTTAAATCTTATTTAATTTTGATTAATTAAATGTAATTAGCTGTATATGTGCTGTGGTTACCATATTGGACAGCAAAATAATACACCTGTCTTGGAGTATCTCTTTTAAGTAGATAATAGTATGTTATCACAGAGTGCCATTTGACAGTTTAACTTAGGAAATATTTATTGCTATTGATCTGATCCTTAAGAGTAACTTAAAAAATTGTTATTTAAAATATTTCATTATAGAATTAAATGAGTTCATTCTCAAATGCCCAGGTGTGGACATTACTACTGCTCAACAGTACAGGATTTTTTCTCTTCCAGGCACACAGAGGAGTGCACCTCCCAGCTCCCTTGCAGACAGGCTGGGTCATGTGACTAGTTTTGGCCACCATACTCCTCTTTTGCTCTGCTGTGGTGATGGGAATGTTTCACAGTGGAGTACTTATGATTCTGAGCCCTGAATGACTGTGGAGCAGAGCTCCCCTCTTCATTACAACCCACCTTGGACATGTAACATGAGGAAAACAAACTTTTACATGTTAAGCCATAGGAAATTCAGGATTCCTTTCCTACTGCAACATAACCTAGATCATTCTAACTGATAAGAGTCAATATCAGAATCACCTGAGCAGAATTTTAAATCCAGATACCTGGGTCCCTTCCAGCTTGGAACCTAGACACTATTTTTGGTTAAAAACAAAATAAAAAGCCTCTCCCAGTGACAAGTATGCATGCTCATGGGTTAAGGACCAATGTTGCAAGGCAACATGGTTGTTACCATGGATACTACAGAATTGAGGCTTAGAAACATAAAGGTTCATTTTGTAATTTCACTTTGCTGCTAAGGGAGGGAAATATACCTTGAACGTGCTCTCTCCCTGTTATGCTTCTTTTTCTCTTGTTATAAATGTTGGGGATGGTGGGAGGGAGCAGAGTGATATGTCCTGGTTTACATATTGAATTTATTAATATTTTTATCCTGATTATCATACTTTTACAAATAGTAATTAGTTCCATAGAAGCCTGTTTAATCCAAAATGTAATTTTAAGAGTTGCATAGACCATGGAATAGCCTAGCAATCTAATTTCTATTTATAAATATTATTTTTATGTGTAAATGCATTCTAAGCTTGCATGCTGTATTTACAGCTTGATTAGCAAAGAATATTATTAGTAACAACTACTATACTGCCCATGTAATGTCAGCCTTAAAATGTTGTTATTCACCTTTTTAAAGCGATGAGTCTTTGATGTTGGTTATCTTATTTATTCACCAAATATCTATAGAGTATTTGTTATGTATCAGGCGCTATGATATGTAATGTTTACAGAGTGATAAAATAAATAAAGAAAATACCTGTCCTCATGGAGCTTATATTTTAATAGGAGATAAACTTTAAGTAAATACAGAGTTAAATATGTAATTACAAATTGTGTTGACTTCCCCAAAATTAATGCATAAACTTATTCCAATTCAATTTATAATTCCACTTTTTTGTAAAGGAGTTAATTGTATAATATACTAATAATGTTTATGTGGAATAATAAAAGACCATGGCTAACCAAAAGGAGATAAATGAGTGGTGTTGGGTGTAAGGAGAACTTACTTCAGCTATCGGTGTGAATCCTTGGAAAGCCAATGCTGAGACCGAGGAGCAAGAGGGTTTAATTTGTAAAGTGGGAGGAGAAGGAGAGGGGGGATGCCTGTAAAAGGGAAGAAATAGGATTGGGCAGCAGAAATCTTCAGCCCCGGATTAGATCTGACACCTGCTAAAGGACAGAGGCACCAAGAGCCTTTGACTGCCATGCAGATGTGCCATAGCCTTAGCCAACCTAGTGGAAAATTTTGGAACAAAATCTTTGCCATTGGAGAAGCCTCACACTGAGCAAAAATGGCCTGGCCCTAGCATTTCTACTGAGTCAGTCATTAGCTAGGGACTGCCCAGCTACAAGACCACAGCGCAGTCAACTGGCTTCGTTCCTCACAGCTGATGGGCAAGTTCTTCCTGAGGGAGATCTGAGAATGCACCTCATGGCTGCACCAGACTTTATATTAGCACAGAGTAAAGCCACTGCCACCAGAACAAGATGGTTTTAGTGTAAGAATACAAAAGAAATGAGTGTGATAGAATACAGAGCAAAAAATAATATCAGTAAATGAGAATTAGTGTACAAAATAATTTAATTCAGTAGGAGAAATTATTTATTTAATGAATGGTGCTGGCATAAATGGCTGTCTGCCTGGAAAAAAAATAAAAGTCAGCCTCTGATTTAGGCATAGACAAAAATTCATTTCAGACATACAAAAGACTTAACTTGTAATTAATAAAATAAAATATTACAAGAAATTTTATGAAACTTTATATAATGCAACAGTTAGGAAAATCTTATTATTCAGGGCTAGAAAACAGAAACTATTAAAAAAAAAACTAGAATATTTAAAACCTTTGTTGGAAAGAGATACCATAAAGTCACTAGACTAATGATAGATTTGGAGAATTATTTTTAACTCAGGTAAGAAAATTGGCTTTTTATGTGGTTGGTTTCTATAAGCCAGGAATGAGTATCGGTTATGTGTTTTGTACCCAAATGATATACTTACTATTTACATTTTCCATGCAAGTTTAGTGAAAAAATACATATTTAGAAACAAATTACATGACCTGAGACTCAAATAATGCATAAAGAGAGCCATGTTGACTCGCTCCAGTTCACGATTCTGTTGAACAGATAAAAGTTGTAAGAAAATCTGACCCTCCTTGCAGTATAAACCACTCCCCCTACCATGTCGCTGTGTGACTCTTTTAAATAAATGTAGGATGTTTGCATTGTATCCCTGTGGAAAATAATAAATGCCTATGAATGCCTCCTAGAAGAATCCCATAGCCTATTTCCTAGATCAGGGACACATGAAAGAAGTTAGTGTTCAGGAAATAAAATCTAAAAAAGTAGGCCTCTAGCTGGTCAGAAAAAGAACTCTCTCTTTTTTTTTTTTTTTTTTTTTTAAGATTTTCTTCCCTTGTCTATAGATTCCAATGGTGTAGATGTCTCTAATTCATGCTTAGTAGATAGTAAGAGGGGCCCAGTTAATAGACCCAAAAAGGTCTGAATGAAGATATCAACAGAAGATGCATGAGCTGGATTTACTAAGATTTACTAAAACAGATGTTTCAGTGTCAAGTTCTCTGTAGCTCCTTCCCAATTGTTTTCACAAGACTTTGGTGAACATCTCAGCCCCGTTCCTATTGATGAACCACAGCATGAATAATCCCAGAATGAGGAGACAGCATCCACATTTCAGTTCTACTATTTTTACTTCCTGAGACAACCCATCCATAAATTTACTATTCCTATGTAAATTATAATTACTTTCATTCATCCTCAGTTTGCTTGTTTAAGCTTCAAAGGATTATTTCCTTACCCTAGGATGACAACATTAGGTGAATAATTCAGAGTTCTCCTTGATCTATAGGAACTTTACATATATATGATCTCTAAGATCATCAATATGTATTTGAAATAAATTTATTTGGAAATATCCATGGCAATAAATCATTTTAGTATCTCTGCACATCAATGTGTAACAGTAATCTTCATTAGATTTTTCTTCCTCTAAAATTTGAAAGAGAAATAATTCCTATTCATATCTGTGATGATTGTGATGACAATAGGAATGGTAATTTAATTTCAATAATTATGTGAATACATGAATATTCCTGTATTGCTCACATGATTTATGAATAGTACATTCTGTTGAGGCTAAAAGAATGTGATGCCTAAAGGCACAATTAAATTTTTAATTCTAATGTCTTTCCAGGAATTTTAATTTATATTACAGGAAACTGATTTTAATTTTATATTTTATAAATTGTTGAAAGGCAATGTGGGGGAGTTCTAAAACCTGTGGAATATTGCATAATGCAGGGGCCTAAAGCTTTGAAGACAGATCCAGCTCTGATCTGGGTTCTGCCATTTAATAGACAATTCCCTTGACTTGAGCAAGTCACTTCACCTCTCTAAACTATAAGATTTTTTGTTTGTAAAAGGTAGGCTGAGGTGAAGGCTAAGTAAAACATTTGCACTATGCATAGCACATGGCAGATTCTCTACCTGTCCTGCCTCCACCACTAGCTGTATGGCGTTGGGCTAATCATAAACTGTATGGGCATCAGTTCATTGATTTATAGCTAAAAGTTTAGGTAAGTCTAAATTCCTTTTTAACAATGCATTTTATATTATATCTGAAAAGTAAGTTTTCAGATATATAAAGGAGTAGATAGATAGATGGTGTATCAGCTTCCTATTAGATGCCTTAACAAGTACCACACAACGGGTGGCTTAAAACAACAGAAATATATTGTTTTACAGTTCTGGAGTCTAGAAGCCAGAATCCTAAATTTTAAAAATAGGGTATAATTAAAGAAAAATAAAGTAAAAAATCCAAAGATAAACTATCCCAGTGGTATGGATCTTTAGTCAAGTCTCCTACAGAATGAGCTTCTAGCTACAGTTGAAAGACTTGATGCATGCTTTTCTTCCATCCCACAACCTCAATCCTCCTGTTACAGGACTTGGTTCTATTGTGTCTTTGAAAACCAGATGTTGTCAAAGTTATAGCAATGGAAATAAAGTGGAATGGGTAGTCCGTAACATTTTTTACTTCCTATGTAAGTAGTATATATACACATGATTATTATATAAATTTACTTTTGTATACTCAATAAGAATTATGCTAGTAGATTTTTTCATTTTAAAAGTCCTGCCCCTAAATTACACACAAATGTCATTTTATTCATTTTGTAGTTTATCCTTGATCTTTACATTTTTTCATAACATAGATGAAAATATAATAGGAAAGTAAGTGGTGCAAGGGAAGGGAATAAAGTCATACACAGCTGGTGATGGAAGTAAAACTCTCAAGGCACCTGCCTTACAATAACTTCTACCTTTTATCTTAATAGTGCTGCAAAGAACTTCTAGACTTGAAGTTTTATGTTATTTCTTCTGCATTAACACTTTAGAGAGTATCAAGAAGATGGATTGATAATTCACAGTCAGCATAATAACAATTTGCCTCATGGATCTATACAGAAGTTACTTCAAGTTGGCCTAGACCACAGCAGTGCAGCAGACACAAAGGACAAATCCGAGGGTGGAGATGTGCTCCCTAACTTCTCAATGCCTCCTGAAGCCTGGCTCTTCTAAGATACAGCACACCTTTATCATTTTATGCTTGTCTGACCCTGGGAACTCTTTCCAGCATTAAGAAGTCTATTTTAAAATATAAATTAATTGAATGTAAAATGCCCTCAGAAGAAAGGGACCTTATTATTTCTGTAAACTAAAATAAACTTTAAGTCAAATATATATTTTAAAAAATAATGTTTTCTCGCATGTGTTGTTTGTTGTTTAAACTTAGAATCAGAAACACTTATCATTATAAGCCTTTGTCAAACAATTAAAAAAGGTGGTTGAGGTGAGGAAAAGCAAAAACAATGTAATGCATCACCAAATCCTGTCCACACTGCCTCGACCATGTCTCCTGAATCTGTGCACTTGTTCCCATCCCCACCTCCACCATCCTAGTCCAAGCTACCAGGATTGATAACTGGGAATTCTGCAATAGCCTCCTAGCTGGTGCCCCTGCGTTCTCTTTAGTCCCCACCTGTCATTGCATACACAGTGTTCTTTAGAAGGTCAAATTTGTTCAAAACTCCTGCCATACTCCCTTCTGCTTCTTCCTTCTCCCTTCTCATAACAGTGTGTCCTTGGAATTTGAAAAGAAATAAGAATTGAAGAAAAAAAGCATTTCAATTCTATCTTTCCTTCATCTCAACTGCTGCTTAAACATAACTGGGTTTATGTAAAACTTAATATCATCCCCATTATTGTATGAACAAATGTTTGCCTTAACACTGTATGAAAATTTAGACTACTACCCTTAAGGGTTCTTTTCAATCCAAAATTTCCATGAAGAAAGATAAATTACAATAGATCTTAGGGAAATTTTTATGTTGTATACCACAATTCTTATATTATAAGATGTACATTTTTCACATTCTTAAAATCTCTGCAATTATGATGTATATCACAATTGATTGTGGATCATGGCTTAATCAACAGAACTTTTTCTTTAACTTTCCCCAAACAGTTGTTCGTCTTACAATCAATGATGTAAAATACAATTCCTAATCCTTGAGGCTCCAGTGAAAGTCTTATCTGGCCATCATAAACTTGTAAGTCAATTATTATAATTTTCTTTTTTATATACATAATGACTTATTGAGCATCTACTATGTATAAGGCACCATTAGGTACTATTGGAGATAAAAAGTCATTAATTCATTCAGCAAATACATATTGAATATTTATGTATGTAGATTTTGTTGTATACTAGTAGTGCATGGTTATTTAGACATATAAGATCTCTATTTTTGTGGAGCTTATATTCTGGTATGAGACATAGTAAAGTGGTAAAGAAAAAAACAAAAACATAATGATGAATTATAAATATTTCTATGAAAGAACTCTATATTACATAAAAATATAAAAAGCTTTGTTGATTATTTTTCTGTCTTTCCCATCTCTGAACATTTTCTCAAAGGCCCAGAAGCATTTTGATTAACATTTTGATTGATATTCCCAGAAATATTTTAATGCAATCTGAAGCTCAGAAATATTTCTGAGTATTTTCTCTGGAATTTGCTTTTAAATCTTCTTTCTCTTGCTACATTTTCTTTTGGTTACTGATTATTCTGGAAATATGTTTAATTCTGGATATTTTGTATTCATGCTTCTAAAGCTTTCACAACATAATTATGGGAATCAAGTAATAAGTCAATAATTTTCAACATCCTATTTTTATTCTTCTAGCTTACAATTTAGATATAAGAACATATTTATATTATATAATTCCTTTACATCTAAGGTTTATGTAATTCATGTCTTACAGAGAGCTTTTTGTGGTACTGAATCAGAGAGGATGCATAACAACTTATGGTCTTCAAATGACTATATCTTAAACCCTTTTCTAAGGTTGACTGTAATTTCATTGTATTGTGAAAAAATATACATACCTCATATTTACCATCTGAAATATTTTTAAGTGTGTACTTTAGTGACATTAAGTAATTTCACATTGTGTGCAACCATCATCACTATCTAGCTCCAGAACTTTGCATCTTCCCAAACAGAAACTCTATAGCCACTAAACAATAACTCTTCATTTCCTCCTTCCTCCAGCCCCTGACAACTACCATTCTACTTTTTTCTCTATAAATTTGACTTCTCTAGGTACCTCATATAAGTAAATCACAGTATTTGTTCATTTGTAACTGGTTTATTTCACATCATATATCTTTAAGATTTATCCAAGATGTACCATGTGTTAAAATTTGCTTCCCTTTTAAGAATGAGTAATATTCCACTGTACTACATTTTGTTTATTCATTCATTCGATTTACACTTATATTACTTCCACCTTTTAGCTATTGTGAGTAATGCTATTACAAACATCATTATACAAATATAGTTTTGAGAGCCTTCTTTCAATTATTTTGGGTATATATCCAGAAATGGGAGTGCTCAGTCATATGATTATTTTATTTTAATTTATTTGTTTGCTTGTTTTTAACACCTACAGCAGCTGGTATTCCTAGGTGGTCTCTCATCTAAGATAATTTTATTTTATTTTTTAAATTTTTTGAGGTAACACTATACTATTTTTCATACTGGCTACACCATTTATTTTCTCACTGACAGTGAGAACACAAGAGTTCCAGTTTCTCCACATCCTCACCCACACTTATTATTTTTTGTTTATTTGCTTATTTGTTTTTTGTAACAGTCATTCTAATCAGTGTGAAGTAGAACCTTATTGTAGTTTGAATTCATACTTACTTAAAGATTGGTGATGCAGAATATCTTTTCATGTGCTGTTGACCACTTGTAAGCCTTTGGGGAAATGTCTATTCAAGTCTTTTTCTCATTTTTCAATCAGGTTGTTTTTTGTTGTGGAGTTGCTGGAGTTCTTTATATATTCTGGGTATTTCTCCTTATTAGATATTCAAATTGCAAATTTTTTCTCCCATTCCATTCGTTGCCTTTTCTCTCTATTGATAGTATCCTTTTGATAAATAAACTTTTTAAATTTTGATAAAGTCCCATTTTTCTAGGTTTCCTTTTGCTAACAATGTTTTTAATGTCATATCTAAGAATTCATTGTTAAAGTTGATGTCGTATAGCTTTCCCCTGTTTTTTTAAGAGTTTCATAGTTTTAGCTTTTACATTTTTATCTTTAATTTATTTTGAGTTAATTTTTGTAAGTGGTACAAGGTAAGAGTCCAACTTCATTCCTTTACATATGAATATCCAGTTTTCTCAATAATATATGTTGAAAAGACTGTCTTTTCCCCACTAAATGGTCTTGGCACTGGTGTTGAAAGTCATTTGACCATCTATGTGATGGTTTATTTCTGGGCTGTATAATCTATTCCATTGAACCCTAGCCTGTGTTTATGCCAGTACCACATAGTTTTGATTACTGTAGCTTTGTAGTAAATTTTGAAATTAGGAAGTAAAAGATCTCCAACTTTGTTCTTTTTCAAGGGATTCAGAATCCCTTGAGATTCAAAACAAATTTTAGTATGGATTTTTTTATGTTTCTGTAAAAACATTGTTAGAATTTTTGGTAGAGATTGCATTGAATCTGTAGATAACTTTGGGTAGTATTAAGATCTTAAAAATATTAAGTTTTCCAATTAATAAAACACAGTATATCTTTCCATTTATTTTATTTATTTGTTTTTTTAATTTCTTTTAGCAATGTTTTGTATTTTTCAGTGTAAAAGACTTCTGCTTCCTTTTTTAAATTTATTCTTATGTATTTTATTATTTTTGATACCATAATAAATAAAATTGCGTTCTTACTTTTCTTTTTAGATTGTTCATTTCAGTGAAAAGAGATGCAACAAATATGACTGCAATTTTTTTAAAAGAATTCTATTCGATAGGTTAATTCACCATCTCCCCACCATCCTCCTGCATTACTATGCCATAAAGAGAGCATATAGTTGAAAAGGCCCTTGATATAGAAGTGATTTCTAATGTAATCATGTCGTACTTTACAAACTATTTCCTTTTACCAACCCCATTTCACATCATGTTTTATTTTTATGCTATTGGAAGGAATGAAGACAAAGACTTAAAAATGAACTTTTGAGCCTTTCTAATTTCACCCTTGGACTACAAATAAATGACTATTTAACAATATTTTTATATGGACTTGGGTTCTACTAAACCATTTTCATTCCCAATGCCAGATTCTTCATCTATCAATAATGTTCTTATTTCTTTGGTGGATGACAGAGGTCAAAGTGAGTGTACTTTTCCTGAAAACTTTAACGTGACATAAAATTTTTCACTAGCATCTGTAATTGGAAACTATCAATTGTTCTTCTAATCCAAGACTAGGCAAGCCTTCCTGTGAAGTGGTCGTAGCATCCCTTTTGGCATCAACCTAAAAGTCATCATCTGGGAATGTTAACCTGAATATAAGAAGCAGTTTGCCATTTTCAAGGGTCCAGGAAACACTCAAAAATCTTTTTTTATTCTTTTAATATGATTTTTCTTTGAGCTTGACATATGTACTACAGATAAAATCTTGCATAATTTGATGTTTTTCTTTAGACTATAACCTCCAGGAGGCAGTCAATGTTATTAATGAATGATTCAATAGAGGAATACTGCACAACTAATCTGTGGCATTTTGAGCATGAGTTGTAATTTTTCTGTGATGGTTTGTTATCGAATAAATTAGATTTCCCCAGAACATGGCCATTCCTTTTTCAGAAGTAATAAAACACTTAACTAGCTTTACATAGTTTTTCAGATCTTCACTACATTATCTTTGTTTTCTCAAATTTCACAAGTCACTAGTTCTGAGAGCTGGTATGAGAATTCTACAAAGTAAACATGAAAGCTCTAAGGTCCTAGAATAATATTTCTCTGAGAGACAATTTGGCCATATCTGCAGATGGCCCAGGTCTTTGCTGGCTGTCAGTCTTTAAGACCTTTGGTGTCTTGTGGTCATGGTAAAGGGGTTATTGGCTCTTGAGCAGCAAATGGCTTTAAAAAATCACGTCTTTTATGTCAAGGTTCATTTCTACCACTTAGGAAGAAGTATGACTAATAAAAATCATTTGGAAACTGAGTAATTTAGTAAATAACAACTTTGACTTTGAAGTATGACTGCCAGAATCAGACTGAAATGTAGGAAACACAAGAATGATAAGGTGAACTTGCAGACAGGAAAATAGCAATTCATTCTGAGTCCTGTACCACAGAAGAGATGAAATTGTCCACATATACAAGCAGATGCCACTATCATCAGAGTTTGACCTTACCCCAACATCCCTAACCCTCACACACAGCAGTTGGTAGAACTCCAGTTGCTGAACACAGTGAGGTAGTGAAGTTTACTCCACTTTGGCTACTAAGTGAAAAAGGGATTGATGTTAATTTTTTTTTAATTTTTGGTAGAATTCACCAGTGAAATCATATGGTCCTAAGCTTTCTTCATTGGGAGACATTTTATTATGAATTCAGTCTCCTTACTTGTTATTTATTTGTTCAGATTCTTCATGATTCAGTCTTGGTAGGCTGTATGTTTCTAGCAAATTGTCCATTTCTCTTAGGCTACCTAATTTGTTGTATCGTTGTTGTTAATGGTCTGTTATGATCCTTTGCATCTCTGTGATATCAGTTTTAATGCCTTCTCTGTCATTTCAAATGTTATTTATTTGAGTCCTCTCTCTTTTTTCTTAGTCTAGCTAAAAAGTTTTGTCAATTTTATTTCTTTTTAAATAATCAGCTTTTAATTTCACTAATCTTTTCTATTGTTTTTCTGATCTATCTATCTATCTATCTATCTATCTATCTATCTATCATCTATCTATTTATTTATTATTTGCTTCCCTGTGCTAACTTTGTACTTAGTTCATTCTTTTTTTATACTTTCTTAAGGTGTAAAGTTAGGTTGTTTATATGAGATCTTTCATTTTTCTTAACGTAGGCATTTGTCGCTCTAAACTTCCTTCAGTGCTTCTTTTGTTACATCTTATAAGTTTTGGTGTGTTGTATTTCTGTTTTCATTTGTTTCAAGATATTTTTTTATTTCTCCTTTGATTGCTTCTTTGATCCATTGATTAATTAGGAATGTGTTAATTTCCATACATTTATTTTTAGTTTTAGTTTTCTTGTTATTGATTTCTAGTTTTATACCATGGTGGTAAGAAAGTTCATTTAGTATAATTCAGTCTTCTAAGACTATTTTTGTGTTATAACATATGACCTACCCTTGAAAATACTCTATGTATACTTGAGAAAATGGTTGGTTTTTTTTTTTTTTTTTGCTTGTGGTAGAATGTTCTGTATATGTCTATTAGATTCTTTTGATCTACAATGTAGTTCAAATCCACCATTTTCTTGTTAATATTCTGTCTGGATGACCTATGCATTTTTGAAAGTGGGTTATTGAAGTCTCCTACTATTGTATTGTATTTCTTAATATCTGTTGATATTTGTTTAATATATATATACATATATATATAGATGTTTGATGCATATGTATTTGCAATTGTTATATATTTTTGATGAATTGACTCCTTTATCATTATATAATAACCTCCTTTGTCTTTTGTTATAGCTTTTGCGTTAAAGTCCATTTGTCTAATATAACTATAGCTATCCTAATTTTTTTGGTTTTCACTTACATGGAATATTTTGTTTTAAAACCCTCACTTTTAGCTTATGTGTATCATTAAACCTGACATTTTTTTCTTGTAGTCAACATATAATTGATCTTGTTCTTTTATCTAATCAGTCACTCTATGCCTATTGATTAGAGTAATTATTAATAGCTAAGGATTTACTAATGTCATCTTAATAATTGTTTTCTCACTGTTTTATATTTCACTTGTTCCTTTCCTTCTCTTTCACTATCTTCCTTTGTGAAATAATGATTTTCCATATTGGTATATTTTGATTCCCTTCTCTTTATCATTGTGTATTATCGTAAGTTTTTGCTTTGTTAGTACCATGAGGCTTACATAAAACATCTTATAGATATAATAGTCTGTTCTATATTGATGTCAACTTAAATTTAATAGCATACAAAAACTACCCTTTTACTCCACCCCACATATTTTGTTTTTGATGTGATAGTTTACCTCTTTTTGTATTGTATATTTTTAACAAATTACTATAGCCATAATTATTTTAATAATTTTGTCCTTTAACCTTCTTTTTATTACTAGAGTCAAGTGGTTAATACACCATCATATTACAGTATTAAAGTATTATAACTTGACTATATGCTTAGCTTTACCAGTTTGTGGTGTATTTTCATATGTTTTCATGTTACTACTTAGCATCTTTTCATTTCTGCTTGAAAAATCCCTTTCAGTATTTTTCATAAGGTAAGTCTAGTAGTGATGGGCTCCTATAGCTTTTGTTTGTCTGAGAATGTCTTTTCTCTCCATTTGTGAAAAACAAATTTGCTTGATAAAGTATTCTTGATGGCAAGGTTTTATTTTTCTTTTGGCACTTTGAATATATCATCCCACTCTACCATCCCATCTGCTGGTAGATTTATGGGGGGTGGGAGGAATTCCCTTGTACATGATAAGCTTCTTTTGCTGCTTTTAAGATTCCCTCTTTGTTTTTATTTTTGACAGTTTATTATAATGCACCTTGTAGAAGATATTTTTGAGTTGAATTATTTGGGGATTATTAGCTTCATCAACAGGAATGGCCAAATCTCTCATTGGATTTTAAAAATTCTCAGCCATTATTTCTTTAATAAGCTTTCTCCTTGTTTTCTCTGTCTTCTCCTACCGGAACTCCGATAATTTGCAGATTGCTTCTCTTGATTCAATCCCATAGCTCATATATGTTTTCTTCATTTTTTCAAATTTATTTTTCTTTATTTTTCTTTGACTGAATAATTTCAAAGGTCTTATCTTCAACTTCACAGATTCTTTCTTCTCCTGATCCATTTAAATATTGATTTTTGTCTATTGCATTTTTCCTTTCATTCATTGTATTCTTCAGTGCTACAACTTCTGTTCAGTTTATTATTATTATTATTATTATTATTATTATTATTATTATTTTTATCTCTCTGTAAAACTTTTAATTTTGTTTGTGTATTGTCTTCTTAGTTTCATCAAATTGTCCTTCTGTGTTTTCTTGTAGCTCACTGAGCTTTCTTAAAAAAACTAATTTGAATTCTTTATTAGGTAAGTCAGATATCTCCATATCTTTGGGGTTTGTTACTGGAAAGTATTGTAGTCCTTTATTGATGTTACATTACCTAGATTTTTTTATGTTTCTTCAAGTCTTGAGTGGGTATCTTTGCATTTAAAATAGCAGTTACCCACTCAAGTCTGCTGACCTCATTGCCCACACTGTTTCTGCCCAAAATATTTCTAATGAAAACAAGGAACACTTTATTCATTTTCAAAGTATCCCACACAATCCCACACAGTTGCTTCTAATAAAGAAAAGCGATTTACAGCAAGAGAAGTGCAGTAATAGAATTCATTGGTCTTAGCATATACATGCTACTAAAAAGCATCTAGTCTGAGAGATCTGTTGGATAACTTTCTGAAGATTCAACATGTTGCAGTGAAGAAACAACATTCTTAGAACTGAACATTATCATACAGAATATGTTTTGAGCCAGCAACCAATACATAGTGCCATTTCTCTAACTGCCATAATGTAAGGGTCTGAAAATAAAGAAATGGATGTGGAACTGGCTTTTCTCACTACTAAACTTAATAACCCACTCCCAGAATTTTTGCTTTTAATTCCTACATATTTGGCTTCTGCTGATTTAAAGGTCTCAATTCCTGAAGGAGGAAGGTTTCCACCAGCAGACACAATAAGATATATTGGATTGGAAATAGAGACTGCCATCTGGCCATTTCAAGGTCTTTGTATCCCAGAAATAACAAAAACTAGTTGGGGAAATTGATTCTGATTATAAAGAAACTGGAAAGTTGGTTTCTATTATGAAATGGCATCAGAAAATAATATCTGGAAGTGGAAGGTTTTCTTGATGTAGCTTTTATGATTTCCCTGTTCATTAATAAAAGTTAGCAGAAAACTACTACATCTCAGCAAAAACAGAATCATTAAGAACTCAGGCCCTTCAGAAATAAAACTTCAGATTACTCTATCAAGTAAAAATTCCCAATTAGCTTAGGTGCTGGCTGAAGATGCAGAAACTGTGGGATTGAAAATAAAAATATGAAGTTATAAGTATAAATAAAAATTGTAGCAATTAGGCATATTTTTTACTTGCTTGATATATATCAATTTTCATATTTTAAATATATCCTTATCATTTTCTTTTTCATATTTCTTGGTATAAAGAATTTTCATGGTTAATGTCATAATGTAATCTTCATACTATAAAATATTAAAGTGGGGTTGTAAATGAGTTGGGAAAGCAATTAAAAACACCTAGAGATGGATACTTAATTGGTGGGGTTTTATGTCTCTCTTTTTGAGATATAGGTGATATAGTCTCAGGTTATTATAACAAAACACCATAGATTGTATAGCTTAAATAACAAATATTTTCTCATAGTTCTGAAGGCTAGATATTTATAATCAAGGTGCCAGAAAATTCACTTTCTGGTGAAAGCTATCCTTCTGGCTTATCGACGACTGCCTCTCATTATGTCCTCACATGGTCTTTCCTCAGTGTTTGCTTAAAGAGAGACAGAGATAGAGCTAGAGATGATGATAGATAGATGATATATATTTTACAGATAGATGTGATAAATAAATGATTGATATATAGCTAGTTAGATAGATGATAGATAGATAGATAGATAGATAGATAGATAGATAGATAGATGATAGATGATAGTTAGATGATAGATAGATGATAGTTAGATGATAGATAGATGATAGATGATAGAGAGATAGGAAAGAGAGGGGGCGAGGGAGGGAGAGAAAGAGAGAGAAAGTAAAGACAAAGAGAGAGAGACAGAGACAGAGACAGAGACAGAGACAGAGAGAGACCACTTTCTCTTCTTATAAGGCTACCAGTTCACTTGGATTAGAACTTTATTCTTATGACTTCATTTATCCTTAATTACTTTTTAGAGATCCTATTTCCAAATATAGTCACACTGGGGCTCAGCCTTTTAACTTATGAAATATGAGAGTGACAAAATTTAGTTCATATCGAATGAGAACATTTTTGTGTGTACAAACAACACTTTATTGGAAAGAGGTATGAAATTATTGTCGCTGTTATGGGGGAATTTTAAATAATATTGAAGAATTTGTACAGTCAGTATCTTTTATAAACATAGATGCAAAATTATAAACAAAAAATAAGTAAATAAAATTCAACATATATAAAAATGATAATTCATCCCAAATAGTTTATTCCAAGGATATAGGTTATTTTAACATTTGAGAAGTAGTGATTACAATTTATGTTAGTATTATAACAGAAAGAAAAACATATATGGTCATAGGAAAAGATAAAAAATAATGCATTTGATAAAATCCATTATCCAAGGTCAATACTTTTTTGCAAACTAGTAATAGACAGGAACTTTATTAATCTAATAAAGTACCAAAACCCCATAGTAAACATCATACTTTATGGTTAAAAGCTTTCTCTATGAGATTGAAAGTCAGACAAGTTTTCCTATCTTACTACGCTTACCACTTAAACTTAACATTATAACGTGTTCCAGCAAGTATGGTAAGGCAACAAATGAGCAAACAAACAAATAAATAAATAAATTTCAAAAGATATAGTAACTAGAATGAAAAAATAGAAACGTGTGATTTGCAGATGATATAATTATGCATGCTGAAAATTCAAGATAATACATAAAGTATTAGATTTTTACACAATTATCAGATACCCAAATGTATTCTCTTGTATCTGCAATAAACAATTATAAAATGTAATTTTAAATGACTTAACTGAAAATAACATCAAATATATCAGATTTTTAGATATAAGTCAAATGAAAAATGTACAGACCATTTATTCAAAAACTTTCAAAAGTTATTAAGACCTGAATGAATAGAAAGCTGTAATATATTAATGGATTAAAGACTTGCAGTAGTAGATTTAAGGCTTATAATTTACATTAATGGATTAAAGTTAAGGAAGTCATTTTTCTCCAAATTATCTATAGATTCAATAGCCCAATAAAAAACACCAGAAGGTATCTTTTGCATAAAAATTTACAAGCCAATTCTAAATTTTATTTCATAATGCAAAGGAATATTGAAGAAAATGTTGAAGAAACAAAAACAGGAGGACTTACTCTAGTGGATAAGAAGATAGATTATAAAGTGGCAGTAATTAAGAGAGTGCTGTTTTTCTGCAAGGAGAGCCAAATATACCAAAAGAACAAAACAGAGAATCATCATCCCTACACTAATATAATGGTTGATTTATGAAAAAGGTCACACCTGAGCAGTGTGAAAAGAATAATCTTTCTATGAAAGGTGTGGGAACAATGGATATCCAAATATATAAAATGAATCTTGACCCTTACACCATGCCATATACAAAAATCATTAGGGGAGGGAAAAAACGTGGAGTAGTGAGAGACATTGCTGGATCTCTCTCCTTGAAACAACAATAAGCAGAATATCTAAAACCCAATAAAAAAGCACCCAGACTGCACACCAGCACGTTTGAGTGCAGGATCTGCACATAAGAGCTACCAAATGTTGGAACCCCAGGTGTCAGGCGGTGGACTAGGAGAAATAAAGAGGCTCTCTCTCACAGCTGCTGGAGCTCCTTACAGGAGAAGGGGGAGGGATAAAGGTGCAGTCACTTCCCTGAACAGCCCTGTTTGGACTACTGTGAGCAACTTGTGCTCGGTGGAATGGTCCAGTCATCAGGGCAAAAGACAGAGAAGTGGGACAGGACTGCAGAGAAACAACAGTTGATTTTTACTGGCCCTGGTTGCAAAATTGAGGCTGAGGTGCAGCTCACAACCCACTACCCAGAGGCCCCCTTCCCCCATACCCTCTGAGACCCAGGGGAATCTTAGCAAACACTGCTGAAACTGTCACTGATGCTGACAAGGGCTGAAACTGAGGGTAGCAAGTGTGATTAAATATCTGCAAAAAAAATTTTTTTAAGGAATTTTAAGGCTTTATATAAAGCAAGGATCCAAGAGGCTTAAATGCTACCTACTAGAAACTAAAAGAAAAGCATTTCTTTGCATCAAGTTAAAGAGAGACCTTTACATAATAAATCTTCTGTCTGGATAAAAAGCAGAATACACTCCCATTAATGCCCAGGAGGGAAAATAGTCCTTTAAACACCATGAACAACCAAAGTGACAAGGCAGCTCAGAAAGAAGAGAAAAATCTCCAGAAAATAAGCTTCCAGACATAAATATATGCAATTTAAATGACAGAAAATTCAGGATGGTACTTTTGAAAAAACTCAGTGAGATCTGAAATGAGTCACATCAACAATTTCAGGAATTGAAGATACAACTAGGTGAGCAGAGCAAGGAGATTGAAACCCTCAGAAATAACCAAATAGAAATTCTAGAGTTGAAAAATGAAATAGCAAGCTTGGGAAATAGAGTCGACCAAATGGAGGAAAGATCGGTGATATCAAAGATAGAAATCTAGAAGGAAATCAGAAGGAAGAAGAGAGAAATCAAAAAATTAAAAATATATTGAAAGATAAATACTATCAGGGGAAGAAACATAAGAATAATGGGCACTGTCAAAGGTGAGGAAAAAGAGCAGGAACAAGAAAGCATTTTCAGATAAATAGTTCATGATAATTTCTCAAATCTAAGGAATGAGCTGGAGCTTGGAATTCAAGAAGTCAACAGAACACCCAATTTCTTCAACCTAAAAAGGCCTTCACCAAACGCATTGAATTAAAATTATCAAAAATCAGTGACAAAGACAGAATTCTCAGGGCAGCAAGAAAGAAGAAAATGGTAACTTATAAAAGAAAACCCATTAGATTATCCTCAGACTTCTCAGTACAGATTTTACAAGCCAGAAAGGAATAGAATCAAATATTTAAACCATTAAGTGAAAGGAACTGCCAGCCTAGAACAATGTATCCAGCTAAGCTCTTCTTTAAGTATTAATGAGAAATTAAGACCTTTCAAGACATACATAAATTGAGAGAATTCTCCGCTACAAGGCCTGCACTATAGGAAATACTGAAAAGGGTCAGCTCACCTAAAACAAAATGACAGAAAAAAAGAATAATAATTAGGAGTAAAGTAGCTATCAGGCAATTAGAAACAGAAGAGTGCAACCCTTACTAAGAACAGAGCATTATAAGCTTAAATAATAAGAGAATTTCTATAGCAAGATAGTAATGAATGTTCAGCATACATAGGGACAAATTGAGATAACAATGACTAAAAAGGGGAGGATTCGAAGATCCAAATTCACAAAGCAGAATGGAGATAAGGCCCACGCAAAAGAAAATGAATGACGGTATATGTGTAACTATCCTTTTTCTATTTGTAACGGTAACCACACACTAAAGATTCAGAACTGAAGTATATAACATGAAACAAGAAAGACCAGAGAGAAAACCCACAAAGCCAATCAAAATAAGAAAAACAGAAACACAAGAACAATGAAACAATGGAAACATTGAGCTACCAGAAAGCAAAAGATAAAATGGCTATTAGAAGACCTCATACTTCAATAATCACCCTAAATGTAAATGGACTGAATTCACCAATGAAAAGGCAGAGAGTTGCAGAATGGATTAAAAAACAAGACCCAACTATATGCTGCCTCCAGGAGACACATCTCAGCTTCAAAGACAAATATAGACTCAAAATGAAACGGTGGAATATTTCAAGCAAATGGCATTCAGAGAAAAGTGGGAGTCACAGTATTAATATCAGATGAAACAGACTTTAAAATAAAAAAGGTAAAGAAAGATACTGAGGGACATTTCATAATGATAAAGGGAATCATGCACCAAGAAAACATAACCCTTATTAATATCTATACTCCGAATCAGGAAGCCCCGAAATATGTAAAGGAATTATTAACATAACTAACTAAAACAGACTAAAACACTATAGTAGGAAACATAAATACTCCACTGTCAGATATGGACCAATCATCCAAACAGAAAACCAATAAGAAAATAGCATCCTTAAATGACATATTAGACCAACAGGACATAATTGACATTTACAGAGCCTTCCATCCCAAACAGCTGCTTATTCATTCTTCTCTAGTGCACATGGAATATTCTCAAGAATTGACCACATGCTGGGACACAGAGATAGCCTCAATAAATATAAGAGGGTTGAAATCATACCATCCATATTCTCTGATCATAATGCTTTGAAACTAGAGGTCAACTCCAAAAAAGAAATCAGAAGAACCACAAATAAATGGAGATTAAACAACATGCTACTAAGGGTTAACTGGGTCAGAGAAGAAATACAAAGAGAGATCAAGAGATGCATAGAAACAAATGATAATGATAGTACAACATAACAAAACTTTTGGAACATAGTAAAAGCAATCATAAGAGGAAAGTTCATATCATTACAGGCATATCTCCAAAAACAAGAACAAGCCAAAATAAACAACCTAATGCTTCATCTTAAAAAACTAGAAAAGGAAGAACAAATGAAGCCTAAAATCAGCAAATAGAAAGAAATAATCAAAATTAGAGCAGAAATAAATGACATTGAAAGCAAAACAAAACAAAATAACAACAGAAAAAATAAATGCAACAAAGAGCTGGTTCTTTGAGAAAGTTAATAAACTGACAAGCCCCTGGCTCAGTAAAGAAAAAAGGGAAAGAATACAAATAAACAAAATCGGGGATGAAAGAGAGGAAATTATGACTGACATTGCAGAAATACAAAGGATCATACAAGAGTACTATGAAAAAGTATATAACGCCAAATTTAATAACCTAGAAGAAGTGCACTAGTACTTAGAAAATTACAGTCTTCCTAGATTGCACCAAGAAGAACGGGAAAATCTCAATAGACTGATCAGCAGTATGGAAATTAAAACAATCATCAAAAACCTACGAAAAGGGAAAAGTTCAGGACCAAATGGCTTCATCAGTGAATTCTACCAAATATTTAAAGAAGATTTAATGCCTATTTGCCTCAAACTCTTCCAAAAAATCGAAGAGGAGCCACTAATTCCCAACTCATTTTATGAGGGCAATATTACTCTGATACCAAAACCTGGTAAAGATAACACAAAAAAAGAAAAATGCAGACCAATATTTCTCATGAACATAGATGCAAAAGTCCTAAATAAGATACCAATGAACCGAACAGTAACATATTAAAAAGATTATACACCATGATCAAGTGGGCTTCAGCCCAGAGGCACAGGCATGGTTCAACATATGCAAATCGGTTAATGTGATACACCACATAAACAAATTAAAAATAAGAATCATATGATGATATCAATAGATGCAGAAAAAGCCTTCAACAAGATACAGCATCCATTTCTGATCAAAACACTTCACAAAATCAGTATAGAAGGAAAGTATGAAGGCCATATATGACAAAACCTCAGCCAACATTACTCTTAATGGCAAAAAACTAAAATCCTTTCCTCTAAGATCAGAAACAAGACAAGGCTGTCCACTATCACCACTGTTATTCAATATAATATTGGAGGTCCTAGCAAGTAGTAATCAGACAAGAGAAAGATATAAAAGGCATTTAAATAGGAAATGAAGAAGTCAAACTGTCACTATTTGTGGATGACATGATTCCCTATATAGAAAACCCTAAAAACTTGATAAAATCTCTACTAGAAACAATAAGCAAATACAGTAAAGTTTTTTAATACAAAATCAATGTTTAAAAATCTATAGTGTTCCTATACTCTAATAATGACGTCAGAAAAATAAGTAGAAAAATTAATTCCTTTTGCAATTGCAACAAAAAGAATAAAATACCTAGGAATAAATTTAATGAAAAATGAGGAGAACCTATATAATGAAAACTACAAGACCCTATGAAAAGAAATCAAAGAAGATACAAAGAAATGGAAAGAGATTCTGTGTTCTTGGATTGGAAAAATCAACATAGTTAAAATGACTATATTACCTAAAGTATTATACAGATTTAATGCAATACCTATCAAAATTCCAAATTTCATTAGCTTTTCTTTTTATTGAACAAAAAATCATCAGATTTGTATGGAAGCATGAAAGACCCTGAAATGCCAAAGATGTGCTGAGAAAAAAGAATGAGGCTGGAGGCATCACTCTACCCGACTTCAAATTATATACTACAAAGCAACACTAATCAAAATGGCAAGGTATGGGCAGCAAAACAGACACACAAGTGGAACAGAATTGAGAATTCAGAATTAAATTCATTTTGTATGGGCAAATAATTTTCATCAAAAAAGCCAAAAACATATAGTGGAGAAATGAAAGCCTCTTTAATAAATGGTGCTGGGAAAACTGGAAAGCCATCTGCAAGAGTGAAACTAGACTATTGTCTATCACCATATACACAAATTAACTCAAAATGGATTAAGGACATGAACATAAGACCTGAAACAATAAAATACATAGAAGAAAACATAAGAACTAAACTCAGGGACCTTGGACTTAAAGAGAATTTTATGAATTTGACCTCAAAGGCAAAGGAAGTAAAAGCTAAAATAAATGAATGGCACTACATCAAACTAAAAAGCTTCTGCTCAGCAAAAGAAATCATCAACAAAGTAAAGAGATGATCATCTGAATGGGAAAATATATTTGCAAGCAACACTTCTGATAAGGGCCTAATAGCCAAAATGTACAAAGAACTCATACGACTCAATAACAACAAATAAACAAACAAACGATTCAATCAATAAATGGGCAGAGAACCTGAACATACATTTCTCCCTAGAGGACATGCAAATGTCCACAAATATATGCAAATATTCTCAACATCACTAGCTATGAGGGAAATGAAAGCAAAACCACAATGAAATACCATATCATACCTGTTATAATAGCTATAATCAATAGGACAAATAATAAATGTTGGAGAGGATGCAGAGAAAAAGGAACCCTCATACACTGCTGGTGGGACTGCAAATTGGTACAGCTACTCTGGAAAACAGTATGGAGGTTCCTCAAAAAACTAAGAATTGATCTACTATATGACCCAGCAATCCCACTGCTGGATATTTACCCCAAAGACTGGAAAACCCATATCCAAAAAGATTTTTTCACACCAATGTTTATAGCAGCATTATTCACAGTGGCCATGATATGGAAGCCACCAAAGTGTCCTACAATAGATGATCAGTTAAAGAAGCTGTGACACATATATACAATGGAATATTAGTCATCCACAAGAGATGAAATACTGCCATTTGCAACAACGTGGATGGACCGCAAGATAATCATGCTAAGTGAAATCAGCCAGACAGAAAAAGTTGAAAATCACACATCACTTTTATGTGGAATATAAACCTAAAAGCAACAAGTGAACAGGACAAACAAAGAGACTCATGGACATAAACTATAGACTAGTGGTTATCAGAGGGTAAGGGGTAGAGGAGGAGGGGAGAGGTAGATGGGGTTAAGGTGGTCAAATATAGGGGGGTAGGGAGATGGTGAAGTGGGTAAAGGGGATTAAATATATGGTAGCTGAAAGAAATGACTTTGGGTGCTAAACACACAGTAGAATATACAGATGTTAAATTATAATATACACCTGAAAAATTATATAATTGTATTGACCAATGTTACCCCAATAAATTTAAATAAAAAATCAATACAAAATGAATTATAGATTTAAAGGAAAATATAATACCAATTTATAATACGGCATAGGGAAAGGCTTCTTCAATATACAATAAAACTTATAAAGGAAATTTAGATAAATGGGACTGCATTTAAATTAAGAACTTTTTAAAATCAAAATACATCATAGTGAATTTTTTAAAAGCCAGAAAGTAGGAATTTGTAACAATGGGCGTGAGTTTAAAATATGAAAAAATATATGTATATATAAACTCCCACAAATCAATAATAATAAAAAAGACAGCCCAAAATAAAAACGAAGAAGGGTACTTGAATAATCACCCACAAAAGAGGCTACTTAAATGGTCTATAGACATATGAAAATATTGAACACCATTAGTAAAAAGGAAAACACAATTTAAAACTATAATACATGTCGATGGCCATGCCACCCTGAACATGCCGATTTCCTGTGATCTTGGAAGCTAAGCAGGGTTGGGCCTGGTTAGTACTTGGAGGGGTGAACATCTAGGAAGACCAGGTGCTGTAGGCATTAAAAAAAAAAAAAAACTATAATATGCTATACATTTATACATGCATTCATTAAAAAGGCTAATTTTAAAAACTTGGGAGTAAAAAACAGGAGAAAGTGTTAGCAAGAATGTGAAATAATTGGAATTCTCATTAACTGCTAGAAGTAGTGTAAACTAGTATAACTTTGGATATCTGTTTAGCAGTTTTTATGAAATTTGGAAATTTACCTTCATTATGTCCTGCTAATTTACTACTAAGTGTATACTGCATAGAAATGTATATTTGTAGAAATGCAAAAAAAAAAAAATACAATTTGTAAAAAGGAACATATATAGCAATATTATTTATAATAGTCTCAAATGAAACTTTATCGACCATTAACAAAATGAATAAATTATGGAACATTCACATAATGATAAATTAAATAATGAAAATGAAAAACTTATATTTAATAATATAGATGTCAGAAACATTACTTTGAGTGGAAAAGTCTATACACAAAATAGTACCTACTTTGAATATATATATGTATGTATGTATGTATGTATGTATGTATGTATGTATTTTACTTTCAAAAAGTCATGTGAAAGTTATCTTGATGTTAGAAGCCAGGATATAGGCAATCTTTGGATTTGCATATGAATTTACTCTATCTCTCTGTGCATGTGTCTATCTGTCCCTGTCTCTGTCTCTCTGCCTCTCTCTCTCTCCCGTTATATAAATTACAGTGGCTTCTATGTATATATCTGAAAGAAATGAAATTATTATATATTCTATTGGGTCTGCTTCTGAGCAGTTTTAAGAATTTGTTCTAGAGATTCTGAAATTGGTTCTCTAATCTGATTAGATTTCAAGTCACTAATGACTCTATCTCCAGTAGTAAAAAGCTCACTGATAGTCTGTGACATAATGTGATAAAAAGAGATAAACAAAGTATCACCATTTAATACTCCTGATTACAGATGATCATTTATTTGATACCTTAAAACATTTTAGTCAAACTAACAATTATAACGAGATTGGCTGGTTGCTCCAATTGCACTGAAAAAAGTGAGGAAAAGAAAGGATGAGATTAGGGATTTGAATTCTCAGTCAAGGGTCACATAAATGACCCAAAAATTTCTGCTCTGAAAGAAACTCTTACTTCCTGTAGCTGCAGAGCTGTAATTGCTGAAAAGCAAATCCAGCCTCTAATTCTGTGAATGGATGAACTACAAAACAAACTGAATCCCCAAAGTTGGAGAGTGGGCATTGACTGGGAAGGAACGGATTCTTGAAAATTAGAATGGGGACGTATGGAACAATCCTGATAAAACTTGGGATGTTGAGCACCCTAACTTCTGATGTTTTTGTTTTTGTTTTCCCAGTGGAAACAGCTATCCACAACTGAAGAGATGAACCTATTTTGCCTGAGGAAACTAACAGCCTCCCCTGAGGTAGCAGCCTTGCATGACACAGTTAATCTTCTCCAGGACCCACAACCACCACTCCTTTTTGCTTCTAGAACTATAACCAGACTTGTTAAGGGTGTGGTTCCAGAGAGAGGTATGCTAATGGCCAATTTCTGCTTCTACAATCTGCTTACTTGTTTGATGTTAACTAGGGTGTGGTTAATCTTCTTGCTTGTTTGATGTTAACCAGGGTGCGATTAATCTGTTTGCTTGTTTGATGTTAACAAGGATGTGGTTCTAGGCTTTATAAACTGCCTCTTTTGGGAGCTTGGAGCTGATTCTCTGACCCTGTGTGGTGGAGAGTTAGTCACCAGCCGGCTAATAAAGGCTTATAATTTACCTTAATTGGCTCGTGGATCTTAGATTCAGTTGCTCCACAACAGACTCAAGTCTCAGCAAACCCCCAAAGGTGAGGTGTACCACACGATAAAAGAACTACATGATTTTTCTAATCTATACAGACAGAAAAACGGAGAATGGGTGTAGGAATAAATATTAAAGATTTGGGAAAATGGTGGCAGAAACAAAGTTGGATCAGGCCAAATTTATTGATAGGGACCAAGCAGAGAATCTGTACTTAATGCTGCAGTTTGGGAGGTTAGAAAGGACACTGGTTGGTTGGTTTACTGAAACGTGAACTGAAACGTGGTCTACTCTAAGTGATGTTGAAATGCCAGGACTGCCTCCATATATTATAGTAGAAAAAATCCAAAGGCTTAAAAAGATTGGAATGCTATAGTGGATTTATCATTTGAAACCTACCCACCCATTCTAAGAGGGTCCAGAAGACATATCTGTTAGGTCTGCGGGGGAAGGGCCAGCCAGATGCCTGCCTGGAGACTCCTCAGCTTGATACCTGGAATCCAGACCTGAATAGGGCCCACCCTAAAGCCCTAGGTGCCACAACCCTAATCCGGAGGCTCAATTAGCATTTGATTAACGTTCCCCACCCTATACCTCTACCCTCACATAACCCCATAAAACTCTGCCCTACCACCCCAGGGCGTGACTTCTCTGGCCCCTCTCCTCTCAGGACCAGAGAACCTTGCCCGGGAGACCTCTCCCAATAAATGCTTGCTTTTAAAACTTCTCTCAGCGTGTCACACATTTACCTTACAATATCTTTTATTTCAAATGTGAGATATAAATTTGTGAGAGAAGCCCAGTATTCTTGAATAGCTCTGTGATTGCTGTTCTCTATAGGTTAGAAATTACAGTGACTTCTGGGTATCTCTCTGAAGAAAATAAAAACACTATCTTGAAGAGATATATTTATACCCATGTTCATTACAGCATTGTTTACAATAGCCAACCTAAGTGTCCATCAATGAATGAATGTATAAATAAAACATGAGACTTACCAAGCACATATCCTGTGGTTATTTCCCTAGTTCTAGAATGCATAACTGTAATAGACATTCTCAGCAACTGGCAGAATCCCCACATTGGTTCCTTTGTTGTGGCCACCAGCCCCCAAAAGACACACAGACCACCAGAACTCTCAGTGAGTTATAGCAATCACACTCTTTATTTAGCCATCTGGGTCTACCAGGGGTACGCAGACCCCAAATTAAGCAGCCCCAAAATGTTGAGGTACAGGATTTTTAAGCCCCAAATCCCATTCTTCATTTTGTCTGAAAACAAAGGTTTATTTTTCTTCTATTCATTACCTGTCAACCCACTAGTCAGGTTTGCAAGCCGGGGTACAAAGCAGAAAGCTTGTTAGAATGTTATGTTTCCATAGTTAGTAGCCTATGTTCCTATGGCGATAGCCAAACAGTAATTTCTAGCAAGTAATTAATTTTTAAACAGTAATTCTCCAGCTAACACACCTTGAACTATGAAATGAGAGCTATAATGGTGAGAGGCCAAATGGAAGCCTCTAGAACTGCCTCTATCTAGGAAAATAATAAACTAAAAACAACATTCCTGGAAGGACTGTAGAGATTAATGCCACCACTGAGTACTTGAAGGATGCAGGGATAATGATTTCTTCCACATTTCGATTCAACTCAACAGTTAGATATGGGAAAATAACAATGGATTATTATAAGTTTAACCAGGTGGTGACTCCAATTGCAGCTGCTCTGCCAGTTGTGGGTCCATTGCTTAAACAAATTAACAACACATCCCTTGGTATCTGGTATTTAATTATTTATCTGACATATTTTTTTCTCTACACCTTTAGTAAATACCGTAAAAGAAATTTGCTTCTGGCTAGCAAGGGTAGAAATATACCTTAATTGTCTTACCTCAGGGGTATATCAACTCTCTAGTCCTTTGTCATCATTAAGTTTGCAGGGATCCTGATTGCCTTATCCTTCTAAAAGACATCACACTACTCTATTATGTTAATGACATTATACTATTAGATTTAGTGAGGAGGTAGTAGCTACTCTAGACTTATTGTTAATACATTTGTTTGTCTGAGGTTAGGAAATAAATATGGCCAAAATTCAGGGGCTTTCTACTTCACTGAAATTTCTAAGGGTCCAATGATGTGGTGGATGTCAAGAGATCCTTCTAAGGTATAGGATAAGTTGTTGCATTTGCCCCTTCTGCAATAAGAAAGAGGCATAATGCCTAATGGGCTTCTTTTGCTTTTGAAGGTAATATATTCCTCATTTATGTATGCTACTCTATAAAAAAAAACTATTTTTTAATTTATATTTTATACAGAATTTTTTTCAAATATAAAGAAGGGTAGAAAATAAAACCAAATTTCTGAAGTTCTCCGTCTCACCAAACCCACTTCCACAATAACTATTTTCATTATTGATCTTTTAGTTCTTCTGATGGTTTAACACTATTATACCTTATAGTATATTTATGCTTTTATTTCTTGATTTATCAACAATTAAACAGTGTCTATTGTGTTCCCACATTGAAAGGTGAAGAAGTGACTTATTTTTCACTAGCTCTAAGTCTCTCCTCCATCTACCAAATTTTATTAGTGCTATTATTTTTGTTGTTGTTTTATTCTTGTGGTTATTTTATAAAAGTAAATAATAAACATAGAATCTATTTTTGATCCCCAGTGTTAAATAGAAACTCTGAACTTAATCAGGTTCATACCAGTATTACCTACCCACTTGAAAAAGGACTTAACTCTAATTTAATAGATCAAAAGCCAATATTTATGGAAGCATTTCTTTAAAAAGAAAAAATTGTTGCAAAATACATACCAGTTTGACAATAAAATCTCAATTGTATGTACATACCAGTTTTATGCATTGCTTAACATGAAATTCAGAGTCAAGAAAAAAATGAAAAAATGAGTAATTCAGTATTAAATAAATGATATAACAACTTAACATTTTTACTGCTATTCGTTTCATACCTGATAGAAAGTTAAGGCAACCACAGTAAATGAGGAAAAGTCCTATAGTTTGAATTATAATTAGCATTTATTAGTTAAAGTGGTAATGACAGCCAAATAGCTAACGAAAAAGCTTTGTGTGACTGCCCCTCTGTGAACCAGATTGCTTACGGACACTCATTTGGCCTTTTCTCCTCCCAGAAAACAAGAGCCTCTGGCAGGAGGGTGTTGCCAGACAAAATTGACTTTTTCCCATTTTCTCCATCTCCACGGATTTTAATACTAAAGACACAGAAAGAGATTGAACTCTGCTGAAGATTCTGTTTCCCAAGAGGCTGTATGATAACAGTTTTCAAACATGACTCAAGAAATCATCCTGAGGAACAAAAGCACATTGAAAGAGCCAATATATCCAAAATATTATTTTAACATGTGAATAATATAAAGTTACTATTAATATATTTTGATTTTTTTAATACACAGTCTTTGAAAACTGGTGTGTATATATATTATATACTTGCAACACAACCTAATTTGAACTAGCCATATTTTAAGAGATTAATACGAACATGTGGGTGGTAGCTGCACTATTGGACAGAATAATTCTAGAGCATGGCAGAACAATAGGATAGAAGAAAGTTGGGTTTCTGATGTAGACACACTCAACCTACTTGGACTTTTAGGTACAGCTATTATGTGAGAAATAAATTTCTACCTTTTTGGAACCAGTGGTTTTCTGGTGGTTGTTTTATTTTATTTTTTTGAGTTTTTTATTGTAGCAGCTTAGCCTATATCTTTATTAATATTCATACTCATGCTTAAATGTACACTCATAGTAATACTAATATAGTACCTCTTTGAAAACTATATTCAAGAAAGCTAGAAGCTTTCTATAATTTTTAAAATTTAAGGAATCATAACTGAAGAAGCTCTGTTAATATCACACTGGGAAAGTACCTGGAGGGCCATAGATTCCATACTAAATTGTGCCTCCCTCCCATCTAGTTTCCATTTTTTAACTGTCTATTGACCCCATGCCTCCATCTGCTTCTCTTTAACATTTTCTTTGGAAAATGTTTCATAAGAACTGTTTAAGACAGAATTGTAAGTGACACATTAAAGTGGAGATAAAGAGTCAAAGAACAGAAAGTGAAATACAAATAAACTTAAGGTATGGAAAAAGTCAGGCATTTCAAATTAGGGTAAACTTAACTGTTAAAAGGGAAAATTATTGAAGCAGATCGTTAAACTTTCAAAAACATTTTAAGGTTTTGCTATATTTCAGATACATGACTAGAGCAATCTAGACTGGGGAATCAAGAAAGACTTTTGGTGGAGAGGACACCCGAACTGAGTCATGAAGCATGTGTAGAAATAAGTCCCCTGACATGGGGAACAGAGAAGTAGTGAGAGCATTGCAGCAGAAGGACAAGGCCCTGGAATAGTATCAACATGACACATTTGGGAGACCACAGACATTTGTTTTGACAAAAATACAAAGTACTACAGAGGAGAGTGGCTAGATATGAGATCAGGGAGGTAAGAAATGATTTAAAAGGAGATTGAGGTCAATGGCAAAGAACTGTGCTGCTTCTGATCAGTGCTCTAGAACCCCTAAGGATTTTCAATGTAGTGTCGCAGATGTGGTTAGTAGCAATAACAATATCAGATCTTCAGGATAATGAATATGATATTACACTGGTGGAATTGATATAATTCGGTGACCAATTATAATTAATGTTAAAGAAATGATAAATTTAAGAATAGGGCTAAGATTTCTGATATCAGTGACAAAGTAACTACTGGTCCCTTAAGTTGAGAGGGACATAGAGTTTTTAAAGGGCAGGATGACTGGTTTAGTTTTGGAGAAGTTAATCATGTCAGTAAGTTAGTAAAGGAATCCAACTAGGGAAGAAAAGCCTAAGACACTACCCTAGTGTCAATATTAATATTCAAGGGATAGACTAAGAAGGAGGTGGAGGAGGAGGAGAGAGGGAGAGAAGTGGGGTGGGAAATAATAGAAAGAATTAAAGCCAAGGAAAAGGAGATTTCAGTGCAAGTGCCATTTAGCTTGTCCTGTGGCTTTAGTAATAAGAAAGGTTATAATTTTAAAGAGGTGTTCATTGGGTGGCAGGAGTAGAGTCAAGTAGAAGCGAGTGGAAGGAACTGGAATAAGAAAGTGGACATGATAATTACAAACAATTCTCTCAAGCTTGACTCTTAAGAAAGGAAACAGCAACCAGGACAGACAAGGTAAAATTTTATCTTTTTAATAGATTACATAAACATTTTATGTTGAGGAAATTGCCAGTAAAGTGAAAGAAAGTTATATCCTCGAGAAATTATAATCAATGAAGCATTATCTAGGGCATAATCTTTCTACTAAGATGGGAAGAGAAAAGCAATTTGTGTGATGGCAGTGAGTCTGTACAACATGCAGAAGGCAGTCAACTGAGGGAATTTTCTATTTTCTCTAAACTAAAAGAGGACCTTCACACTTGAGTGAGGGTGAAGGCTGCTGGCTCTGGATCTGGATGTCACTTTCTCCCATACTTCTCAACTGCTTGGGGGTGACGACAGAGATTATAATATAGTTGGGTTGATTTGGGTTAGGTATACATGGGGGGAAGATGGGCAAGTGAAGTGAGGATTTGGGGAAAAACAGTAATTGAATTAAGGTTCTTAGAAGTTTCATCAGACAGGGAGCTTACAAGCTTGATCATGTTTAACTTCTTCATTCTGTAAAGGGAAAGACTGAAGAACTTGTTCAAAGTCACAGCAAGTTGCTAGCAGAGTGATGTTCAAAATTCAGAATTTCTGACTCTTTTCCACTGCATTGGCTGAGGGTTTTCTGTCCCCACTGTTTTTTGCTCATTCTTGCCTTTGGGCATTGACTTTCTTGGTGGATTATTGAAACACAGTCATCAAGCATTTGGTAGAAGGCAAGTTTGCTTCCTCTCTGACCTTGAGCATTATTGAGTGATAGGGGCAGGTGGGTGGGGGGGGCTGCCCCACGCAGACATAGGCTGCTTTAATATACCTATTAGCATTTAGAAAACTTTCTCTTTCTGCTGGTTTTCAGCAGATGTTAGGAAAGGACAGTGTTAGTACAATAGTAAAGAAAACTTTTTAGAGACAAAGCCAGTGATTGGCCCCATGAAGTACTTTTTAAATCATCTCCTTTTTTTTTTTCTAGTTGCCATGTAGTCTTTTCTAATGTCAGTTCCTTTTATCTTACTTTGAATATTTCCTCTTTGATTTGACTGTCATCTTTGTTACAAAAAGAAATAGTTATCACTGTGATTACAACCTTTGTGAAATAGCAAAGGACTAACTCCTTGCTGACACTGTCACAGATATTTCAATCATCATCTTAATAGACAACATACTGGAACTGTATCATCATACCTCTGATTCAGCTGTTTTCTGAATTGAATGTAGTCTCAATCTCTCTCACTAAAAAAAGAATAGGACCTGGTACCAATTAGATTTATTCTTAAATATGGAGGATATATATTTCAAGTATCTTATCTAAGCTTAATTATAATAATGTAAATTCTCAGATTATTTTAAAATCATCTCTATCCCAACAAATGAAATATATAATTGACTTTACAGATCCCCAAATAATACGAATTAGTTGAATTAGGAATGCTATAAAATACAGACCTTTATAATAAGAGTGTAACTAGAGTGACAACAGTGTTTAATTGCTTAAATTTATTTTGTTGGACAGCATTACCTTACTCAGAATTAGAGTTACCAAGTTCAACAAATAAAAATACAGGATACTTGGTTAAATTTGAATTTCAGATAAACAATGAATAATTTTTAGTATAAATATGTATTACATACAAATTCTTGTGTTGTTATTTGAAATTCAAATTCACAGAGCTGTTTTTTTTGTTGTTTTTTTTTTTGTTTGTTTGTTTTTAATCCTAGCAACCCTGCTTGGGATCTGCCTAACTCTAACACGACATAAAATTACCTTCATTGCCAGCCTGGGTCCCCAGTGTACACTTCTCAATCACTTCCCCTTTTCTGTCCCTGTGTCTCTTTGAAATTATCCTTGGGCTGGTGTCTACTACACAGGCTAAAGAGAGGGTGGGTCCAGCAGTTTCCACAGAATAAGGACAAGTGGAGAATGGCTGGGAAGCTGCAAGGCAGGAGGCAGAGATACGATTCCGAAGGAAAAAGTCCTGGGCCCATCAGAGTGTTATTTATCCTCTACAAAAACCCTGACCATTAAGATCTCATCAAAATGTATCCTCTTAATTCTGCTTGGACAAAAACTCCTTTCAAGTCAGCAAATGGGGTTTCATCTAAATGTATTCCTAACTAATATTAATACATGTGTTTTAAGGAAAGTTCATAGCCTTCATATGTTTATTTTACATGCCTGGAGTGGAAGCAAATAACTTTAAATTCTTTTTCTTTTGAACGGTGGTTGATTGGGAGGTGTTGGTCAGGGTATTGAAAAGCAAGTTATCCAGGGGCAGAATAGAAGAGAGTGGGTTTTCATCAAAATTAACATTTGTGGGTAGTACCATGAAAACTAGGAATAGAGTGTGGGGTGGCAGCTTTCTACTCAAGCCACGCTTTTTCGCTTTGCTCCATCTTAAATAACACCCCCAGAGTGATTTGATTATTCAAGCCTGTCTGCCTGTGATTGCTATAGAGCAGTCTGTTTAGAATTGCAGATTCTATATGTCTAGGAAAATAATTTAATTAATGTCCCACTCCCCTCTCCCAATCTTTCACTCTGCCTGTGATATGGTTATGATATTGGCATAAAGTCCCTATTAAGAAGATAATGACTCTTAAAATACTCTTATAGTGTATGTATATGTATATTCATACACACACCCACACACACATATATATACATGATACTTTTTTAAGAATAATTATAATATGTTAATTACAGAAAAGTTAGCAAATGCCTAAAAAGTACTAAAAAGAAACAAATCTCCCATAATACAGATATAATAACTATTAATATTTTGGAATATTTAAAATTTTTATTTCCATTCATAATTTTTAAAATGTATTTGAGTTGATATTTTCTTATTTAATATTGAATTATCATCATTTCTCACAATCAGACCTTTTTTAAAATAAGGGAATAAGTATGTCCTATGACTCTGTGCAAGATATTTAGAAAGAAGGTGTTAAAATTTACCAGTTACTAAGGTTCTCCCTAATCATCTTTCCAAAACAGAATTTCCCTTAGCAGTAATGGCCCATGCTTTTAAACTAGTAGCCTCAAACTTTTGACAAAGGAAGTCTTTGTCAAAAAAAAAAAAAAATGGCACAGATGATAGAGGCTCCGTTCATTCCTCTGGTGACCAAATCAAAGTTATGACAGACATAAGGAGCAAACAGCAAGGAAAATTGCCTGGAATCTAGATGAACAAGCCATACAACTAGAGAGAAATCTAAGAAATCATCCTGCAATTGGTAAAGGTAGGACGGGGTAAGGACATGAAACTGCCTGGTCCTGAGTGGCTGAGTGGATGGAGGATGAGGCAGCAGCAGCAGCAGACACCTTAAAGAGGCCAAAGAGACTGTGTCTGTGATTGGACTTTTGTAGTAATGGACCTGCTCACTCTGAGCACCAGAGCTGGTTTGGCTACACTGGAAGCACCAGAGTCTTACAGGGGGAACCTGAATTGTCAGAATGAGGGCTGAGGTGAGACTCGCTCTGTACAAAAGTGCCAGCAGTATCCATTGCTCCTCTGTTGAGCCCTCCCCTCTCAGACCACGGACTCAACACTACCGCAGCGGAGACATGATCAAACTGGATAACAGAGTTGGCTACACTCAGAGGATTCCCTGAAACTCTGCCTCTCTCAATTTGTGGCCCCACCCAAGCCACATCCAGGTGTGTCCTCACTTAGTCAGGTGCTCCTTGCTGAATAGCACCTAGACTCACACTGGTGGTTCCTGGCCTCAGTTTCTGGTGTGGTCTTTTGAGGCAACTATAAGCACAGCATCTGCAAATTGCTTGCTGAATCTTAACAGGTGGCCCCAAAGGGGTTCAGGTTGGGACTAAAATTAGCTTGCAGCTGAACCCTTCTCAGGACTGTGCCACTGGACACCTACCACACAAATCCACACTAATAAGACCATGAGACTTAGAAGCTTTGCTTAGTACATAGAAACAGACATGGAAAGGCAGCCAAAATGAGAAGACAAAAAAGCAGAAACCATGTGAAAGAACAGAACAGAGATCCAGAAATAATGGAGTCAAGCAATCTGACAGATGCAGAGTTCAAAACACTGGTTATGAAGAAGTTCAGTGAACTTAGGGGAAGTGTAGATGAATTCAATGAGAACTTTAACAAAGAGATAAAGTAAAAATGGAAATGAAAATTATAAAAGGAAACCAGTCAGAAATGAAGAACACATTATCTGGGATGAGAGGTATATTAAATGGAATAAACAAAGAAATAAACAAAGTGAATAAAGAAGAGGATGAAATAACCTATCTAGAAGATGGGAAAGCCAAGGACACTCAATCACAATGGCAAGAAAAAAGAAGCCAAGATTATAATAATTAAAGGAGCCCATGGGACAAAATTAAATGTAACAACAGCCATGTCATAGGGATATTGGGAGGAAAACAAGATGTTGAAGAGCTATTTGAAGAAATAATGATGGAAAACTTCTCTAACCTGGTGAAGAAAGTAGAAGGAATCTCAGAGAGTCCTAAAAACCAGGAACTCAAAGAGGCCCACACCAAGTCACATCATAATTAAAATGCTAAAGGTTGAATACAAAGAGAAAAACCTTAAAAGCATCAAGAGAAAAGTCCTTAGTTATTTACAAGGGAAGACCCATAAGACTGGCAGCTGATTTCTCAAAAGAAATTATGCAGGACAGAAGGGCTTGGCAAAAAATATTCAACATGATGAAAACCCAGGATCTACAACCAAGAATACTTTATCCAGCAAAGCTATTATTTAGATTTGAAAAACAGATAAAGAGCTTCCCAGACAAAAATAAGCTAAAGGAATTTATCATCACCAAGCCAGTATTACAGGAAATGTTGGAGGGACTTCTTTAAAAAGAAAAAAACATGTATCAAAAACAGAAATAAAGAATGGTCATAACTACATTCCTATCAACAAATACATCAAATGGAAAAAAATTAAGTGCTTTAACCAAAAGATAGAGTTACTGAATGGATAAGAAAACAAGACCCCTACCTATGCTGCCTACACACACAGGCTAAAAAGAAGGTAATGGAAAAATATATTGCCTCGATGGACCTAGAGGATATTATGCTGAATGAAATGGCTTGGATAGAAAAAGACAAATACTGCATGGTTTCACATATATGTGAAATCTAAAAGACAAAATAAACAACAACAACAACAAAAGCAGATATAAACTCATAGATGCACAGAATATTTAGAGGGATACTAGATGGGAGGAGGGTTGAGAGGGACAAAAAAAGGCAAAGAGATTTTTTTTTAATGTATTTTAGCTTTATTGAAGACATATTACAGTAGACAAACAAGTATGCTTTATAAAATATACATTCTCATGTGTAAGAAAATACAAATAGATAGCAGGAAAGGGCCACACTGAGCAACTTGGCTTATGACTTCAGGTACGGTCGAGGACCAGGGCTATTCAGACTGACATGCTGATGGCGGAGGGACTGGGGCACAGAGGGTGGGAATGGTCTCTCAGTGTCCAAGAGGCCACTTTAAGTAGACAAGAAACAGTCCAAGATTGGCCACCTGATTATCAATTTCTCTTTCAAGACAGTTTCAGCTGATAACTATACTTCTTACATTTGAAAACAGCCTCAAATCAAACTGTTTTTCACCTTCACACCATGCACTGGAGCTGCTAAAAAAACACTCAACACACAACCTTGAGGGATCAGGTCCAAATGTTGTTCTTAAAAGACACACACACACGCACACACACACACACACACACACACACACACTGTCAGTACCCACAAAAACTTCAGATGATTCATGGGCTTTCAGGTATTAAGAGCAGCTTATAATATATCTCTCAAGTCAAAACTTGTTATTTTTGCAACAAATTAGGCAGTTGTCCAAAGCAGAAAGAAAATTAAGGAAAACTGATGTTGGTTTAGATTGTACTCCAAACAAATAAGCTATAAATTAGAAGAAGCAGGAGGGAAAACTATTTGCCAAACTTAACTGGGAAGAAGACCATGTAATAGAAAAACAAAACATTACTTCTAGGTTGCCAAAAAACCTTAGCTCAACCTTTAAGATCCAACTGTTTCACAATTACCTTTGTAATCTCCATCAAGAAGTAAAATCAGAAATGGAGGATGTAGTATAAAATGACAGCAAATTTACCTCTGTTGTTCTGTTACTCTCTTGGCATCTCTGTAGATATTCAAATGATTAGAAAAGACCATAACACATTTGGGTAAAATACTGGTTATAAAACTAAACACCACAATTCCAACCTCATTCAAAATGGAGTACAAATGAATAGTTGCAGAATAGACGTGGAGATGTAGAGTGTAGCATGGGGAAGATAGCTAATAATGTAATAAAACATGTAGGAGAGAAGAGAGGTACTAGATTTAGTGGGGGTGATCACTTTGCTAGTTATGTGGATCTCTGATCACTATGAAATACAACTGAAACTGTTATATTATTGTATGCCAACTATAACTGAAAAAAAAAACTTATTGAATTGTACAATGTAAATACAAGCAACTAATTGTTTATTATATTTCAATAAAGACAGAAAAAAACACCTTGTAAAAAGAAATTTATATATTCCTTGAAATTTTTATGAGAGGTCATGTTATTTGTGAATAAAAATGGCTTTACCTCATTCTTCTAAAAAATATAAAAAAAAAGTGTCATTTTTGGAAGATGGTTTTTCATACAAGTTCATAATATCTTTTTTTTTTAAGTCTTTGTAATTTACACTCTTAAATATTGTGCAGAATGCAGCATTCTTATACAAGCATCTCTACCACTCCTCAATACTTTGTGTATTTAATTCACCCTGTGACCATCTAAGGGGGAATTAAAGCCCAGTTTAAGGAGTGAACGCTGATCTCATCATGATATCGTGACACTCTGTTCCAGAGGTGGCAATTGCTGTCTGATGTCTTTGCCCTGAAGCCAGCCCAGTCCCACCTCTGCTTCTTACTAGGTCTGTGATCTAAGGCAAGTCTCTGCTTCTCTGAGTCTCAGTTTCCTTATCTATGAAACAGAAGCATGGACTAGATGAGCTAAGGCTATTTAAACCTTTGACATTTGTGATTAAAACCAGAGTCTAAACACTCATGTCAAGAGAAACATTCTTTTGTCATGTTCTCAGGGATGCCAGGAATCTTGGGCCATATGCTCAGAAGGCAGCTCTTCATGGCCACATGACCCCTGAAATCTGGTGGAAATACATGACACTGGTTTGAAGGGCCATTTCCTCTTTTCTAATACTTGTCATAATAAAATAGCTCAACAGTCACAGGGATCTCTTAGTTTAAGGTCTATTTTGAAATTATATAGATTCCAAGTTTACTTGAAGTCTCCTTCTCCCCAACAATTGGAGATACTATAAAAGTCAAAAATGCCCATTATTACTTTTGGTTGCTTCTCTAGTTGGAAGCTAACCAGACACCAGGAAGCCAGATATATAATAAGAATTTAATAAATGCTAATTTAATAAATGAATGGTAGACTAAATAGGTATATTTAGGTTCATTCATTCTTTGGAGTGAGCCTGTGGCACTGGATTAAAAGAATCTCTATTTTTTTTACAATATTCTAAATTAAATTATTTGTATGCATAAATTACTAAGAGATTTTTATGTCAATAGATTCTGTATACTTTAATATAAATTCATCATGCTGATACAGATTTTGGACCAGATAAATATCATATTCAGAGGATATACATTGAATTCATCATAGCCTCATTTTTTTCCTTATTATTTTGCCATAATTCTAGTGCACTGTAACTATGAAATAAGTATGTAACCTAAATACATACAGAAGATAGAATATGATCATATCAAAGGAAAGAAATTCACATTTGTGGGTTACATTCACTGTACTAGGCACTGTTCATATACTGATTATCATTAAAAACCTCACAGATATTTGATGAAAAGGTGAATTTTAATTTATCTACTATTCTGCTTGGGAGATATATTTTTTTTCATTACTTAGGTCACACAGATGATAACAGAAGTGAACTTCAATCCTAGGCTGACAAAATTTGAAAGCTCATACTATTTTTATTATCTGAAAGAAAAAGACATTAGACAAAAGGACATTTTTATCAAAAAGAATTGGTTAAAGAACTAGAAAAAACCCTGAGGGGTTAGACATTAAAAAAGAGATAAAAGATCCTGTTTTTTTTTTTTTTTAACAGAATCTAACAAAAGGTCACATTTGCTTATCTATTGCAGCAATAAAATCCTTTTGTGGATTGTCAAACACATCACATCTACTTTATAACCTTATTTTATTTGATTCCTTGAGTGGAGTCTAGAAGAAAGATGATGTCCAGAGAGGAAGAAAATTCTAGCATCAACAGGGCTACTTGTTACTTGTATCATCCTGGATGAGTCATTTAGCTTTGAAATCTTGCTTTCTCCATTTCTAAATATTGACTCTCCCAACCTAACAACATTTTGTACATGTAAAGAACCCAAATGAAATACATATATGAATGTGAATTTCATAGCACTGTATAAAAAAAAAATCATGACCTCTGCCTCAGCTGGAGGCTACTGAGACTAATATTTGTAATTCTAAGACTAGGAAGTGTGAGAGAAGGAAGGGCTTGGAATGCATAAAGAATTCTAGAGATAATTTAGATTCTAATTCAATCTGGCTGCTGTGGTGACTATAATGATTTTGGATATATTCGATTATTGTCCTATCTACTCAGCAGGGAAATAAATCATTTTATGAGTCTAGATTGCATTTACCACCTCGACCATAAAAATGAGAAGTTTCACATGAAGTGTTGATTTACTTGTGACTGGAGTTATAGCAAATCTGACCAAGTTACCAAATTTGACAGCAGAAGAAATATAAGCATCCAACAGTGAGTTGTTCCAAGTGAAACAACCATACTGCTTCCAGAAACATTTGGCAAGCAATTCATGTGGGGAGAAAATAATAGCAAAGGCAAAAATGAATAAATGACAATCCAGCCATCAATGGATACCCTGTGGAGTCACCAAAGCTAAAAGCAAGATTTCCTGCTATGATTTCAGAGTCATAATTCCTTCCTCTGACTGCATGCAAATTAAAGAAGAGTTGGCTTAATATGACCCTATCAAGAAATTTATGAGTTAGCACAAATAAATAAAAATGCTGAGTAGGAGAACAAATAATTGCTTCCGTTTACTGTCTAACTGCCTACTCTTAAAGTTATACCAGAACCATAAATAATGAAATCTGAACAGAATGAATGCATGTTTATTAGCTAGATTTGAAATTCAAAATAAAATCAACATTTCATGTGAAGTTTTTTAAAGATATCAGATACATTCCATTTCATGGATGTTATGTTATTAAAGATGATATCATAATCTTCCTCTTGACAGCAGATAAAAATAGAAGAGTTACTTCTGCCTTAAATCTCAGGCACTAAAATATTTACAACTTCCAGGAATTACCAAGACATTGTAAGTTTTGCTTTTGGTGTTAGAGAATTGTTTGGGGCCAAAAATAATGTATCTCATTAATTTCAAGCGTTTTGCAATTTGCTTTCCATCAAATACAGATATGCTAAAGTCTTTTCCTTTAAAAAATATGAAACAAACTGATAAACAGATTTTTTTCCCACCCACTACCTAAACACATTTTTTAAGTGGAATATTAAAATTGCCTTGTTGTTGGACATGAAATGAATCATATAAACCGTTGTGACTTGTATTAGCCATTATTACTATACTTTTTATTCACCAAGTCATAATGACCGTCTCTTATAAAATATTACTAGGACCCTACCTAATATTTAATTATGTTTTTATTACTCCTTTGAGGATGACTTCATTCATAGCCATAATATACTACATCTTTCTTCTTCAACAACTGATCCCATTTGCTATGGAATTGTGAGAAAAATTTACCTCTACTGTCCCAAATTCCCCACCTCCCACCATGACTAAATTATAATCTCCTTAAGAGCAGAATTGTGTCTGTCTTGCTTATGGCTATATCCATAATCCTGTATACATTGTAGGTGCTTCATACGTATTTATGGAATGAATGACTGGATTGAAGCAGCAGCCTCTTTGCAATGCTCCGTGAAGAGAAAAGTGGAAGGGACAGATGTAAGGGGAAATTCAGCAACTGTGCTAATGTCCCAAGAGAGCAGTATCATTTCTCTGTTTCATGTTAATTATACCTAGTAACATGAGACTCATGTATTCTTGATACAACAAGAACAGTTGAAAGTGTTCATGAGAGAGAAAAATGAAACTAAGATGCAAGGAAATGAGCATTAGAGTTAGGTCAGTTTGAATAGTGGTTAAGAGATGCTGGGTTCAAATACCTGGACTGCCATTTGCTAGGTGTATGACATTGAAGAAATTACTGAATTTTGATGTGTTACAGTTTCATTACTTGTAAGTGGGGAGACCTATATATATGTGTGCTTTAAAAAATAGCAGACTCCAACAAATACATGGTCATAGCATTTCAGAACTGGAAAAAAATTTTGAGCTTATCTAGTCCAAATTAGTGACTTAAAATAGATAATGTGATGAGAAGGGCACTTCACCTCTGTGACACTTTCCCAAATCCCATTGTCCTGTAGTAATCAAAAGAAAAATATCAGACAAAACCCACATTGTGGAAACATTCTACAGGATACCTGGCTAGTATTCCTCAAGATTGCCAGAATCATGAAAAACCAAAGGAAAACTGAGAAGATGTCACAGACCAGAAGAGACTGGGAGACACAACAACTAAATGCAATGTGCAACACTGGGTTGGATCTTGGAGCAGAAAGAGGACGTTAATGTAAAAACTGATGAAATCCAGAAAAGTCTGGAGTTTAGATAATGGTAATTCACCATTGTCAGTTTTTTAGTTTGGGTAAATGTTCCACAGTAATGAAAGAAGTTAACAATGGAGGGTTATATAAGAGCACTGTGTACTATTTTCAGCTTTTTCCATAAATCTAAAGTTATTCCAGAATAAAGTTTGTTAAAAAATAGAAATGTCTAATGTAGATTTATTTTTTATTTTTTATTTTTTTATTTTTATGAAACACTCTTCTAGTGCTGGCTTACAATATATGAATCTTTCAGAGGTCAAACTAACACATTAGTTAATACATACCTCCCTTAGATTGGAAATGTAAAATGTATAGCTTTCTTGGATGGAAAATATAAGCATACCTAACTGCTCTATCTTTTACAGAATTTATTTTTTTACTTACACATTTACCCTTGAGTATCCATTTAAATTCTTTTAAATGCTACTTTGCAAATAGTAGAATGAAATTTTATAAATAACTTTTTCAAATCAAATATAGTATAGTATACCTCAGAGATATTGCAGGTTTGGTTCCAGACTACTGCTATGGCAATAAAGTGAGTCATAGGTAGAGAGTCTTGCTTTTAATTAGTAAAAAAATGCAACGATATATGTGAAGCACAATAAAACAAGGTATGCCTATATAGACTTTTCCCAAAAAATCTGTTTAGAAAGATAAACGACTTCACTCTGATATTGAAGACATATCATGAAAAGCTGATGACGTAATCTGTCTGATCATTTCTTTTTCCAGTTACTTAAGTGGTTTAAAAATAGGCTATGAAAGTATCTACATGTCTTTATGAATTGCTTAGAACTCTTGTTAAATTATTTCTTTTTAAACTGGAGATTGAGACCATAACTTCTACCAATAACAGATAAAAGAAGTATAGGAAAATATATTAGCTTGCTCTTTAATCACAAAGAAAATCATATAATATTTAGGGTCATATGTTATTTTATAATCTTACAGTTTTAATATAGTGGCAGCTAATAAATTAACTGGCTTAAATTCATGTGTAGCTTATTCATCCCAAAATAAAACTGGGATTTGGATCCAATTTGCTGCCTAGTTATGCAGACTAACCTGCTTGAACCTTTACTTATCACTTTGCCCTCATCTATAGTCTTATTTTTAAAGCATGAAAGAAGATAAGAAATGGCTAATTTCTAGACAGAACTTTCATGGAGGACTCTATAAAGGTATCATCTTAGATGGAATAAAGAATTCTTTTGAAACCCTGGTGCACTGTCAGTGGGCTTGCAAATTGGCATGACTACTATGGAAAACAATTTGAGGTTCCTAAGATTAAAAATAGAACTACCTTATGACCCAGCAATTCCACTTGTTGGTATTTACCTGAAAAAAAAAAAAAATAACAGAAACCTAATTTGAAAAGATGTATGCAATTCTACACTCACTGCAGCATTATTTACAATAGTGAAGATATGGACACAACCTAAGTGCCCATCAATAGATGATTGGATAAAGAATTGGTACAAATATGCAATTGAATATCACTTAGCCATAAAAAATAAAATCTTAACCATTTGCAATGACATGGATAGACCTAGAGGGTATAATGCCAAGTGAAATAAGTCAGACAGAGAAAGACAAATACCATGATTTCACTTATATATAGAATCTAAAGAACAAAATAAATAAAGAAAACAAAAACAGACTCAGATACAGAGAACAAACTGGTGATTGCCAGATGAAAGAAGGGGTTGGGGACTGGGTGAAAAAGGTAAAGGGACTAAGGAGTACAAATTGGTAGAAACAAAAAAAAGTCATGGGGATGTGAGTACAGCATAGGGAATATAGTCAATAATATTGTAATGGCTATGTATAGTGCCAGGTGGGTTCTAATCAGACGATCACTTCGTAAATTATAAAAGTGTCTAATCACTATACTATATACCTGAAACTAATAGAAAATGGTATTGAATGCTAAATCTAATTGAAAAATTAAAATTAAAAAAATAATTCTGCTGAGAATTGCAAAAGAATTAATGTTTATCTCATCATGCGGAACAAATGTCACCTTCTTAGGCATTGGAGCCTGAGGAAGGAAGTTAACAGCTGACTATGTACCAGGAATTGTGTTAATATCTTAAAGGTATCATCTTACGTAACTTAACTCTCTCAACACCTCAAATATCCCTCACCTTTTTGTTATAAGGCAGTGTTTTTCAGCCATGGCTGTACTTTACAATCACCTGGGGTGCTGTTATAACTGCTGATAACATGGGCCACATCACAAAGCAATTAACCAAACCCTCTGACAGTGGGACTCCACGGCCTGTATCTCTAACACCACCATCCCCCACCTCCACCCTACTCCCACCCCTGCCCCAGGTGATTGCTATGTACAGCCTAGGTTGACAAGTACTTCTCTCAGGCGTCTACAGGAATCCTAGCCCTCACTGGAGAACGCTGCTCCCTGAAGCCCTCTCCAGCATGACTGCTTGTACTCCGCCTAGAGTGGAGCAAGTGTCCATCCTCCTTCCCTTTTGAAACCCTTCCCCTCCTTTCTCTATAAAAGCCCCTAGCTGTGACTCTCAGGTCATCCGATTGCACAAATCATGTTCCACCCTGCCTCTCCCCACCACTGTCACTTCCCCTTATTTTTTGAAGATTTTAGTTCTAGAATTCTCTTAAACCAGAAATATATAAAATCATTGTTAGAGTGCATTTCATGTTCAACAAATTTAAACATTGCATTCAAGTAGAAAACTGAAATAAAAACTGTTACATTGTCATCTATCCCATCTAAATCAATGAAGTGGCAGTGGGAATGTGTCTTTTCCCTACTCCTCTCTGCTGTTTCTTCAACATGGAAAGGATGCTCCTGCCTCAAGACCTTTGTTCTTGCTGTTCTTTTCTCCCTAAAGGGCTCTTATCATGATCTTCACTGAACTGGCCTCCACTTCCTTCAGGTCTCTACCTAAATACTACTTTCTCAGTGTGCCTTTCCTTACGGCTTTATTTCAAATTGCTCACTTGCATTTCCAGCCTTCATACTTCCTTCCCCTGCTGTATCTTTTTCCATAGCACTTCTCACTAGGTGACCAAATACATAGCTAAATTATTTGTTTCTTGTCTGTTTCCCAAGTGGGAATGTTCATGTTTTATACACTGCTGTATCCACCGTGCCTACTATGCTGGGCACAACATGGATATTCATAACTATGTATTGAGTTAATTAATTAACCCTATGAGGTAGGTACTATTTTTATTCTGATTATGCAGATTTAAAAATTGCGGCCTTATAATTTCCTTTGGTATTGAGTTCTAGTTGTCACTTATCGGTCAGCCAGTACTTATTGAGGGCCTAAAGGGTGCTACACAGTGCTGGGTTAAGGTTGGTGACCAGGCAAGGTACTAGATCTGGGTCAGGCCCTTTCTTAGTGGTTTTTCATACCTCCCTCTTCCTTTCCTTGGTTGGAATTGCTCCTTTAATTTAGGCTCATCTCCATGATCCCTATGAAGCAAGGCACAGCCAGGAAGAGTTCAGGTGAGCACAAAACATATAAGAAAGAAGTTTTAATTGATGCAAAACTAAGATGTCAGGAATCTGTCACTTGAGAAATGCATTCTAGTGCTTGAGAACTCTTTGAACTATTTTAATTCATGGGAGGACTACCTAGCCATCCATATGCAATAAGGCTGTTTTTTGTTTGTTTGTTTGTTTGTTTGTTTTTGTTTTAATAATCGGCAGGAAATAAATATAAGCAGAAAGGGTGTATGCAATTATGTGGTATGGAGATGGGGATGCAGCAGCAACGAATCATAAGTGCTAGACATGTCCATACACTGCTAAATGCAATGACAGTTTTATTACTTGATAACATAACTCAATGATATAGTACTATTATTATCTCCCTGTAAAGGCAAAACATAAACATGAAGTTAATCTTAAAAACTATTAAACGAGAATAAACAAGCACCCCCCCCAAAAAAAAAAGAATAAACAGGCCCAGCCATGATATCAGAGGGAACGCGACCACAAAGTTATCAAGTATGAGCATAAATTTTGTTCGTTCTGGTTTTACCGGTGTCTATCTATGGAGAGTGGGCAGGTTATTTACCAGCACCAAGCTAATATTTGGACTAAGCACTCAAGTATTATTTCATTTAATCTTCACAACTGCCCTATTAGGTGCTTTTCTGATCTATATCTCAGAGAGTAAGAAGTTTAGGGAAGTTAAACAATATACCCAATAACTGAACTGGATCTGTCTGACTCTAGAACTGGTCTATTCTATCCTGCTTCATTCAATAAATCTAACCTCTGTTTTTGCGAACATCAAAAAAGATGTGTATAAAAGCAAAACACTGACATTTAATGTCACTTAATATTACAAAATCAGCTGAGGCCATATAGAATTTGTTTAGAATTTAATGGAGCCAATCATATTTCTTCAATGCTTCCTATGTACCTGTTACAAGCATTATCCCGTGTAATCACCACGCAAGCCCGGGAAAGGTCCTGTGCTAATTCTTCAGCTGTTAAATTACGCGTATTTTTCCCGAAAAGCTGTTTAAGTGGGTGTGGTAAAGCAGTATAAGCGATTCTGAGGAGCTGCGGTAGTGCTGTGCAGCCTCCTGTTATTAAGGAGAGCAGAAAACGCGGGAGCGAGAGGAACTTCCCAGGTCCAAACGCAGGGGACAGGCCCAGCCACCGCGTCCGAGGGAACGCGACATGATTTCAATAGCAATGGGGCCATTACTTCTGCGGAACTGGGATGTAAGGACAGTGCTGCGTTATCAGAGCTCTCCGTAGGAGCTGCAAATGAAATCGAGTCTAGGCTCCCACGCCTGTTAGAGATGCTCTAGGGCCTCCAGCCCGCGACTTTTCCTTGGGGAGTGACCGAGTGAACGTCGGAGCGTGGGGGTGTTTTGGCTGACCCCGGATCTTTAAGAGTGATCCTTTTCTGCTGGATGACTGGGGTCTCCCCGTACACTCCCAATAAAAGGTGTCACTTTTTCCATTTGCTCTGCAAACGTTCACTGATGCCTACCATTCTCCCGTATCCATAAGGCGGCGGCGACACCAGCCAAGTCCCAACGCTGGCGAGCGCGCGCCTCGGAGTCGGAGGAGCACTCAGAGAGCGCGGGCGCCCACTCGTCCCGGAGCCACAGGCGCCCCCCGCATCCTCAGCGTTCGGCCTGCGCGCGCCCTGGGGCGGCGCTGCCCCACGCACGTGCACACGCGCGGGAACACCGGGCTCCCGCGGCACCGGCGCGGGCGGGAGATGCGCAGTCGCGGCGGGAGGCGGGAGCTCCAAGCCGGGCGGGTGCCCGCGAGCGGCGCTCGTGCACGCGCCGCGCTGCTTCGCGCAGCCCCGCCCCCGCCCCGCCCACCGCTTCTCCCGCGCGCGGGCTCCGCGCGCCCCGAGCCGCGCGCGTGCGCGCGCGTGCGCAGGCCAGGGCCCTCCGGGGGCGGCCCCGTAGACGCCAACGAAAGCGTCGCGAGGTCCCGGATTAACCCCTTCCCGGCCCGCAGCCCAGAGGCGCGGCGGGTTCCGTGCCTGCGCAAGGCGGCGGCGCGCCTCCCCCCCAGCCCGCACCGCGCATGCACGGGAAGGGGGGGTGCCGCTGGGGGTGTTCACGGCCGGCTAGACAGTCTGTGCTCGTGCAGGAGGGCTGCGACCATCAGGGACGTGCACGATCCCCCCCCACCCCGCCCCCTCCCCAAACTCCAAAAAAAAAAAAAAAATTTAAAACACACTGCCACCCGCCGTGCCCCCGCGCCCCGCGTCCATCCCGTCCCCGGCCTCCGTGCAGCGAGCGTGGGGAGCCCCCGGCGGGGGTCCGTGGCTGTGCCAGGCTGCAGGTAAGCGCGAGCCGTGGGTGCTCAAAGGGCCCGGGCCGTCCGCGAGGCGGGCGCGGGGGCGGCCGGTGGCGGGCGCGGCGGGGCGGCCCGGAGGAAGCGCGTTCTCGCCGCGCTCGGGCCCCAGCAGCTCCAGGATGTGCGGGCGGCGGCGGCGCGGTGCGAGCGGGGCCGGGCGTGGGCCGGGCAGGGCCGGGCGTGGGGACGGGGCGCTCCCGCGGGCCAGCGAGCGGGCTCGGGCAGCAGCCGGGCGGCGGCGGCGCGACGACGACGACGACCCCGCGCGCGCGCTCGCCGAGTCTTGGCGGCAGAGTTCATGGCCGTCCTCGCTCGTGTCGCCGCAGTGCGCCGCGGCGAGGGTGGGGACGGCCCCGAGCCCCGCGCCGAGGGCGGCCCGCCGGGCGCCGCCCCCAGCCGTCTGCGGAGGAGGGGGCCGGGACCCCCGCGCTCGCACCCCCGGGTGCACCCGCCGAGCTCGGCAGCCGGCCGCGCGCCGCCCCCGCCCCCGGCCGCGGGAGGGCGGGGGAGGGCCCGGCGCGAGCCGGCCGGGGAGTGCGCGGGGCGCGAGCTCCGGGCTCGCGGGCGGAGCGGAGCGGGGCGGCGCGGCGCGGGGTTGCGGAGCCGGCCACACGCCCGCTCCCGCTCCCGCTCGCCGCCGCCGCCGCCGGGCCCGCCCCGGGCTCCCCCTCCGGCCCCGCGCCGAGAGCCTGCTTATAAAGGCGGAGTGGCCCCTGCCGCTGCCGGCTCCGAGGCCGGGAGCTTTTGTCCGGGACGGAATGCAGGCGGCCACGTCCCCCGCCGCCCGCCCGCCCGCGCCGAGAGAAATGCGAGCGCGGCTTGCCGCGGCGCCGAAGGCTGCTGCAGTCTCGCGCTCCGTCCCCTTGCTCCCCGTCGTGCCGAAGTTGCGAGCTTGGGCCGGGGCAGCCGTGTCGCCGCCGCCATTGTCGCGGCTGCTTATGTAAGCCCGGCTGTGCAGGAGCCCCCGCTCCTCGTGCTGTGATGCAGGCTTGGCGCACCAGCGGTCGGAAGGACCCGAACGAGTGGGCACCTTTGTTATGGAGGTGTAGCTGAGGCTACGTGGTATTCACCGTGGATGCTGGCAACGGGTCTCCTCCAGTTTGAGCCACCTGGACTTAGTTAGCAGTTGAAACCTCTCGACAGAAAGAAGTGGTCCTCAGATCCTGATAGTGGAGGACTAATGAAAAAACACAGAAATCAGCATCCTGATGTGTATGGCCAGTCCTCTCCCGAGTCCAAGCACTTTTATCCCACAAGGGACAGTTGCTGGCAACTGTAGGAAATGACCAGATAGGAAGGTTTCTTTTTTTTGCTTGGCTGCCTTCCCGACATACCAGGTTGCATTTAGGAAACAGTCGGAAGCATTCTTAGAAGTAATTTTGTCCACCCCTCACGCTTCGCAGATGAGAAAACCCACTGTTGCTTTAGGCAGCTGATTGGTGTGTTCACTTTTCTGTAGAAGGACCTTCTGTTAATTTTCAGGACTGTGGTCTCTAGGTTCCAGTCTTACACACAGTTTTTGGGTAAGACTGTTGCAGCCCAACCGTGGTCCTCTTTACACTAAAGTTTGTTTGTGTCGTCACTGTTCAGGAGAGGAGATTTTTTTGATGAAGTCCCTCTGTTGAGAGAGAAAACACAACAAGCTAGAATTCTTTTAGCCTTTTTCTAGAGATAGAGGTGAAAACATCTGGATTTCTCAGATACGGGCTTAAAGACCAGTGTTGGAAGTGTGGAAAGAAGAAAGCAGCTACTGTTCCCTTCCTCTAATGTTAATTGTAGGGTATGTGTACTTCAGTAACTTCCTTTATATTTTTAAAAATATATAAAAATGTGCTCTCTATATGAACCTAGAGAAAAATGTGGAAGGCTACATAACCTGCAGGAAACAGGCACTTTCCTGGCTTGTTCTATGTCTGTATAGCTATCTTCATGGTCATAGGCTTTGTCTGTGAGGAGAAATTCCTTGGTGGTTCTCCAGCACATCTTCCCAATTCCCTGCACACAGCCCCTCCATGGGTCCCAGGTGCTACAGTCCTTACCTGTTCATGCCTGTTCAGAGTTGGACCTGATGCTGCCAGTCACCCTCCTCTTGGTTCCCAGCCTGAAAATGGGTACATGTGCAAGTGCCAGGATGAGAAAGGAAAGTTTATTTTTTTAAGTTAATTCTTGAAAACATTCTTATTTAGAATTTGGGCTAGAGAAAGGTCCTGTCTGACTCTCGTGTGTCCTTTCCTCTTATAGGACTGGTGTACCCCTGATCAGTTATTCTGATCTGAAGAATTTGGTGTCTCAAGCATTAAGACAATAGCCTGAGTTGTTCATGGTAACTATAATTTCAGTATTAAATCTTGAAAATACAGTTTGGTGTTTGCTTTAAAATTAGGTGTTTATATATATGTATACATATATTAATTATGCATTAGTGTTTCTGTTTTCTCCAGGGATTATGTATATTTTCTACATTTATACTTTGTTGAATAAAAGTAAAACTTTTAAAAAGAAAACATGGAATACATTATTTTAAAAAGATAAATTTCTTTAACATTGTGACAGATGTCTTTCATGCAAGTTCTTCATTCCTTTTGCTTATAAAATACTTGTAGCACTTGTCAAGTACATCCAATCTTGATGACATTTTTGTCTGGATGGCAGATAGATTGGCATCCAGAGGGAATGAAGCTGCTCATCACTGTCTTCCTAAATGTCATCTGATTCTCTAAGGGTCATTTTAAAACTTAGCCCTCATTCAGAAGTGGCCCAAAACTGGTGTGAAAAAACTAGAAGAGAACACCAAATGGAATATTTTGGCAATGATATTCCTTTCTTATTCTGCAGCAGTGATTTGTCGCTTTTGGCTAGGGAGTAGGACATTGAATTGTTGTTAGTTATTTTACTGAATTTTCCTCTACATGAAATTAGTGTAGACACAACAGATAGGACTGGTGGATTCTTCCCTCAAACCTGTTTCTTAAACCTTGAAGCTGCCTTACTTATCATTATTACCTATAATTGTCAGGAAGCACAGGTTTTGTAGCTAGATTATAGCTCCTATGAGAATCTAATGCCTGATGATCTGAGGTGGTGATGCTAGTGCTGGGGACCGGCTGCAAATACAGATGAAGCTTTGCTTGCTTGCCTGCCTCTCACTTCCTGCTGTGCACCCCAGTTCCTAACAGGCCACAGACCCGTACTGGTCCGCGGCCCAGGGGTTGGGGAACTTGAACTAGGTATTGGGCAGATTCCTAACCTTATTTATGAAATGGGGAGAGTAATACCTATTTCATAAGGTTATTTGATCATTACATTTGTGAAGACATGTAAAGCACATAAAACATTACGTGGCAGGTATTATGTGCTCAGTAAAAGTTGGCCATCATTATAACTGGACAAATATGTAGTAAACTGAACATGAATAGAAGTAACAATTCAGAAACCCCTAAGTTGGGATCAGTCTTTTCTACTCATATTTTTGTACCATTCTTAACATGACTTTCTGAAATTGTTAGGTACCAAAAATTGATCAGAAAAATAAAAATTTACCTGTGTTTTCTCTCTGGAAAAGTATTATTCATAATTTTCAAACTTTCTTTTTAAAAATGTTTTGTAGGAGTTTTTCATCAGTATGTCTGAAACCATTAAATATAATGACGATGATCATAAAACTCTGTTTCTGAAAACGCTAAACGAACAACGCCTGGAAGGAGAATTTTGTGATATTGCTATCGTGGTTGAAGATGTGAAATTCAGAGCACATAGATGTGTTCTTGCCGCCTGCAGCACCTACTTTAAAAAGCTTTTTAAGAAGCTTGAGGTCGATAGCTCTTCAGTAATAGAAATAGATTTTCTTCGTTCTGATATATTTGAAGAGGTCCTGAACTACATGTATACAGCAAAGATTTCCGTGAAAAAAGAAGATGTCAACTTAATGATGTCATCAGGTCAGATTCTTGGTATCCGATTTTTGGATAAACTCTGTTCTCAGAAGCGTGATGTATCTAGTCCCGATGAAAATAATGGCCAGTCTAAAAGTAAGTATTGCCTCAAAATAAATCGCCCCATTGGTGATGCTGCTGACACTCAGGATGATGATGTGGAAGAAATTGGAGATCAGGATGACAGTCCATCTGATGACACTGTAGAAGGCACCCCACCGAGTCAGGAGGATGGCAAGTCGCCTACGACAACGCTCAGGGTTCAAGAAGCGATCTTGAAAGAGCTGGGGAGCGAGGAAGTTCGAAAAGTAAATTGCTATGGCCAGGAAGTAGAATCCATGGAAACCCCAGAATCAAAAGATTTGGGGTCCCAGACCCCTCAAGCCTTAACATTTAATGATGGAATGAGTGAGGTGAAGGACGAACAGACACCAGGCTGGACAACAGCTGCCAGTGACATGAAGTTTGAGTATTTACTTTATGGCCACCATCGGGAGCAGATTGCCTGTCAGGCATGTGGTAAGACATTTTCTGATGAAGGCAGATTGAGGAAGCATGAAAAACTCCACACGGCCGACAGACCATTTGTTTGTGAAATGTGTACAAAAGGTTTTACCACACAGGCCCACCTGAAAGAACACCTAAAAATCCACACAGGATATAAACCCTACAGTTGTGAGGTGTGTGGAAAGTCATTTATTCGTGCCCCAGACCTAAAGAAGCACGAGAGAGTTCACAGTAATGAAAGACCATTTGCATGCCATATGTGTGACAAAGCCTTTAAACATAAGTCCCACCTCAAAGATCATGAACGAAGACACAGAGGGGAAAAGCCTTTTGTGTGTGGCTCTTGCACCAAGGCATTTGCCAAGGCATCTGATCTGAAAAGGCACGAGAACAATATGCACAGTGAAAGGAAGCAGGTTACCCCCAGTGCCATCCAGAGTGAGACAGAACAGTTGCAGGCAGCAGCAATGGCTGCGGAAGCAGAACAGCAGTTGGAAACAATAGCCTGTAGCTAGAGGTGATGGGACAGGAACACTTTGCCTGAGCCATGGAGACTGAGATTGCATTGTTTGTAATAAGTGGAACACCAGTCACTGTATTTTTTGTGGAAACTTGCGGAGCATTGTACTCATTGGACTTAAGGCAGTGCTTGGTTAGGTATTATAAAAACATTTCAAGGAAATAACATTCCTTGTTCCGACCAAAAAGTTTCACTGTCCTGTCTGGTATTAATGTTGCCAGTAAGTTACCCCTCCTCTTTTTTAATGATTTTGAGGACTCCTGTGTCCAGTTCGGAAGTAAGAGACTTCTGTTGCGTTTTTAATTCCTCTACGCTTGCTGCACTAGTGAGTGTGCTGCACAAAGTGATAACTGAGTAAATTGATTTCCTAATCACAATGAAATGTGACTTAAAAGTACTTCATATACATGCAGAAAATACTGGAGGGTGGGTGGTCAAGGACACTGCGTAAATATGAAAACAAGGCCTGGAAATGTAGAATGGTCTTAGATTTATATTTGGTTTGCTAATTTTATATATCACTGTTTTTCAAGATTTTTGTGGACAAATAATGGTTGCTTTGCTGAAGTGTTTCTTCATCCATTTTGATTGCCCATACCTACCCCAAAAGATGTGGTAACAAGTCCTGAAGGCTGAGCAAATAGACAGGGATGTTGGTGGTATGGGGGCTCAGTTCTTTCATTCCTCAAATTTGGGGCATTGCCACTCTGAAACAGATGGGGTTTGTGGAATGGACCAATGGAATAGGATTAGAAGAGGGTGAATAGAAGCCTGGCTCTCAGAGACAAGGTTTTCACATTCTTACTACCAAGATTTCCTGGATCAAAATAATTTTTAATTGATTTTGAAATTGGATTTTTATTTAGTTTCAAAATTAGGACAAGAACGGGTTTGCTTCAGCAGATACCTTTGTGTAACTTAACGGAATGTCATCAAGCTTCGGGGCTCTTTGCAGCACATGATTTATCCATAAAGGAGATACAATATCCCTTCTTAAATTAATACATTTACAATCTTTTAAGTGTGTAAATAGTATAGAAGTGTTGGTCTTACATATTTCAAGTAAAAGACAGCTGCACTTTTTTTTGCACATTGAATTAAAATAACTTCTATCAGCAAGAAATATCAGTCTGTTTTTAACCAATATTAAAGATTGTCAGACCAAATGTTTATGTTTTTGAAGTATATTTCATCACCGATTTCAGTTTTAAGTAGAAGTTGATTGCTTTTCATAGCCATAAACAGAATTATAAATGCTGTTCTAATTTTGGTGTACAAATTTTTTAAACCATTTCTTTAGAAATATATTGAAAAACCAACAATAGTTTGAATTATGTTCTATAATAAAGCTTTGTCAACTATTTAGAATGTACAATTTTAGAAAAATGTTAATTCTTTAAAATTTGTTTTAGGTTGCCAGCATATATATATATATATTTTTTTACAGATACATTAAAGTCATTCATAGCTTGTCACATTAACACCTATAATTACTACTGTGGGAGAAATTTTATTTTTGTATTGGTATGTGTGTTAAGCTTAAGATTGTAGGATGAAGATGCTACCTTTTTCAGAAACTTATTTATTGGTAAAATGTTTAATTTAGTTAAAAATTAATTTAATTTCTTTTTTTAAAAGTTTATTCCATCCTAAAAGTAGTTCTGTTACTGTGTATATACTGTCGACTAGGAAGGGAACTGGTTGATATTCCTAGGCTATTTAACCAAAGCAAAGGAAAAATAATTTAGCATCTTGTTGATAGCTACTTCAACAAACCGTTTTTTAGGCCATCATTTTTGTATAAAAAGAAGATACACTTCTGTTTTCCTGTTTTCATTTTTTCCTAGTATCCTTTCATACATCCAGGTTTCTACTAGTGTGTTTTCTATGTTATCTTCATCATGGTTATTGAGTTGCAAATTAAACATGTGGTATTAACTCTCATTGAAACCACATCGTCACAGTGGTACCCCCCAAAAAGCTTCATTTTCAGCCCTTTATTGGTATTATGTAAATATTTATCATTTGTCCTCTTTTGCATAAGCAATATACTTGTGTTGTCATTTCTTCTACTGGTACTTGGTTCATATGTGTTAGGGTGCTTGTCTTCTCGGTGGCAGCATTCATGACATAGCAGCTTTCCTGTCTCCTGGCCACTGAGATTGCCCCTCTCCTCACCCAGCTGACTTCAGTAGTCCCCTGGATGGTGAAGTCATCATGTCGGACAATTAAAGGTTACCATTAATCACTGGGAGTTGATTCTGAAATGTCCTTACACTGAACCTAAATGTCATTGTTACTATCTTTTCATTATTTAAAAGTCACCTACTTTTTTTGTTTGTACAAAGAATTTTTACAAACTTGATTTAGCTTTAATGCCAACTTGAATTGGCAATTGAGGAAAGGAATTTTAGGAAGTCTAAAGTTTAGGTTTGCTTGCTAATTAACTTGATCATAGATTTAAAATTGTTAGAAATTAGAGGTCACCATTAAGTGATCTTATTACTAATAAATTTCTCCTATTTTGTTGGAAAAAAGTTGAGTTGAAGGCAAATGATGCAAATTTATGTGATTTTGATTTACTAGATTATGTTCTATAAGGTTATCTGTAACTCAGTCATTCATAACCTGGAATTCATTTTCCTGAGTAATGTTGTTAGTAGTGATTAGTTCCCATAGCAGCTGGAAAAGCTTGTGTACATGTAACAGAATTAGTAGTAAAAGTTACAGTCTTGATTTCTGAGTCCTGGGACTTAAGGAGCGGAGGCTTCCAGGAAAGAGAATGGAGAACTGTCCCTTTCCTCTTTCATTTATTTTTAACATCTTTCTTTATCATGCAAGGGTCTCCCCCCAGCTCACAAATGTATGGGAGACATTGTTTGAGGTCCTGGGCTGGATCCTGGAAATAGGAAGAAGGGATTTGGCTCCCTAGCTAGCAGAGTGTGTTTCCTTTCCCAGTTCTTAAGCATCCCTTTTAAAATTGAGGGTAGCATTTGCCCATCACCTCTTATCCATGATTTCTTAAAGGTCACCATACTGACCTTATCTTAAGGACCTAGGATGTAATTTAGCTGGATTGTGACATTTCAGTAGTTGTGTGTTTTCATGATCTCTTCAAGCGATATTCCCACTTACCAGTATTCATGTAAATATTTTCAGGGTAACTAAGTAGAAGTGTGGTTTAGTAGAAAGACTTTTGCAATCAAATTCTAATTGGATCTCAGTTTGTTTGTATTCCTTAATATATAAATATAGGCAAGTTCTTTACTGCCTTGAGACTTAGTCTTATCATTTCAATAACAGTGATGGGGATTTCTACATGGTCTGCTGTGAAGATTAAATATGGTAACCAGTACAACACATTTAGTCCAACTGCTTTTTAGATGCACCATGACTGTTCCCTTATTCCTAAAGAGCATTCTCAGTAGAGCAGCAGAAGTCAAACTGAAGTTCTCTTGATGTTTAACATCTATAAATTCTACATTCAATAGGCCCAGGCTGTAGATCTAGACTTCATTTAGTCCTCTTCACCAAAAATATCTACAGAAGCTGTTTTTATCTTAGCATTTCCATAATCTTAGACCCATTTGCTGCTTTCTCACAATCTATTATTTAAGTAGATTGTTGGTGTATAGTCAAGTTGAAACACTGGCCTTTGGATTCTCCCTGCTTTTCTTTGTATACCTGTGATGGCAGGGTCAGAATTACAATTTTGAGAGCTGACTCTTGAGTCTCACTGGGAAATGTATTTTGGGTTTTTTGTTTTTGTTTTTTTGTGTATATATATTTTGCTTTTCTAAAATTGGGTGTATTTTAGACCACACTCAACCTTTCTCATGCTTGTTTGTATGAATTCTAGGATGATCTGTTGCTTTTTTTCTCCAAAGTGTCTTACACTATTACCCAAGAATTCAGAATTTGCTTTTAGTTCCAGAATATGGGTTTACTGAATTATTTTGCTTGCTCTTTTTTTAGAGGACATTACCATTAATCTTACATAAAAGTACTTCCTATAGAGTAAGATTAAAGTATATCAGTCAGCAAATGTTTATTGAATGCCTTGTATGTGCCAGGCATCGGACTAGATGCTGGGGATGTAACAGTGAACAGGACTGACAGTATTCCTGCTCTAATGGAGCTTCCCATCCAGGATAGAGTTAAATGGTTACATTTCCAGATTTTATAAAATTTTATGATTTACAAATAATAGTCATAAATATAAAAAATATTTTTTAAAAATCTGCCGTACATATTTTTATTTAGTTCCTGAAACATACTTTAGAAAGTAATTAAGAGTTTTTAATACATAGTCATGAAAGTTAGCAGTACTGAAATAAACAGTCTCAAGTGACTTTTTGAATGTATGCTGAGAAAATATTTGCTAAATATTATCATTTCCATATAATGATTCTCATTTTTTCTCATTGATACGGAATTTGGAAAGGGAAATATGAGACTTTGTGGTTTATTGCTTTAAAATAATAGATTCTGGCATCAAGAACAGATATCAATGCAAAGAAAATTAGAAGAGTAAACGAACAATAACCTGGGCTTCTAGCACCTTTGAACAAGGTATATTAATAAATCAGAAGGTTCTTAGAGAGGGAACTCCATGAGCAATACAAGGTATGTGCAGCAGCAGCTCCAAAATGACAATTGAGAATCAGTTCCTAAAAGCCTAAAAACCTAGCATTTGTTGAATATTGACTAGATATCAGACACTATGTACACAATCTCTATGTACATTTTGTGACAACTCTGAGGCACACCTTACTACTGATTACACCAGCATTCAAAGAAATTAAAAATCCCACCAAAATCAAGTCGTTATCAGAGCCAGGATAGAAGAACAGGTCCATCTGCCTCCAGAGCCTATACCATCAGTCACCATGTCATATGCCCACAGTGAGCAACAGTGGCCCTGCATACATTCTTACCAATTTCAGTCAAATGTTAGGAGGAGGGCAAGAGCAGCTGGAAGAGACAAGCATTTAGGCAAACAGTTGCCCTTAAGTTGGAACTAGTCCCAATATTTTCATTTCTCCAAGAAGTTTCTAATGCAAGGGGCCAAATATTAAACCAACATGGTTTTACCTTGCTTCACTTCTAGAGGCTGTCCCTAAAGAAAACTGCAGATAGAGTGTCATGGATAATTATGAAATAACAGAGGTACCCATTGGCTTTCTTCACATGTTCTGTTATACCGTGAGCCAGGGGAAACGCACCAGACCAAAAGCCAAAAATTAACTCTATGTTTATAAAAATGGTTACCTATGATAGGAGATCTCTCCACTTCCCTGAAATGTGCTAGAAAACTTGACTTTAGGTTCTACTTCTACTGCTTTCAAGTTATTACCACCTAGGGCTGCTTGCAGAATTTTTTTCTTTAGCCAAAAAGCAAAAAAAGTTATTCTCTGCTTATTTTATCCCACTCTTGCTTATTATTTCAAAAGATAAATTAATTTTTCCTTAATAGATAGGAAACTTAGCTTTAAAATGCTTTCTAAGGTCAGATATAAAAAATTTAAAATATTACTGGCCTTAAATAGGATGGTAAATGTAGGTGGTTAGAAGGTAAATAGATGGGAACTTAAAATTACAGTTCATTCTTGTGCCGTTTAGATTGAATTAAATGAAGAGTATGTGTATGAGTGCTGTTCTAAATCTTGGAATGCATTAGCTATTCTGTTTTCTACAGTCTTCTAGCCAATATGAAACAGGAAATATTAACCAGATTGGAAGTATGCTGGATGAGTTGGCCTGGTTAGTGTAAACAAAGTTATATTTTATAGTCTGTAATAAATGTGGCATTGAGAAAAGAGGAATGAAAACAATGGTTGGGGTGAATTTTAAGTGCTATATAATTATTTTCTCAAACCAGTGAATTATGAGATCATAAGACTTTTTTTATTTTTTCCAGTTTTATTGCCTGATAATTGCCATACATTGATGTATAAGTTTAAGGTATACAGCATGATAGTTTGATTCACACCTATTGTGAAGTGGTTACCACAATAGCTTTAGTTAACATCCATCATCTCATATAGAAACAATAAAAGAAAAAGAGTTCTTATAATGAAAACTGTTAGGATCTACTCTCAATGTTTCTATATATGTTATACAGCAGTGCTAACTATAGTTATCGTGTTATACATCACATCCCTAGTGCTTATTTATCTTGTAACTGGTGTTATGGTGCGACTGAATCTAAGACCCAGGAAGCTAATTAAGGTAAATTATGAACCTTTATTAGCTGGCCTATGACTGATGCTCTACCATGCCCTGTTAGAAGAGATCAATAGGAAGCCCCTAAAAGAGGCAACTTATATAGCCCGAAACCACAAAAGCAAAAGCTGGCCATTAGCATATCTTTGTACAATACATCTCCTAGAACTAGACCCTGGTTAAAAAGGCAAGCAGATTACGGAAGCAGAAGTTGGCCATTAATGTCTCGCACAATAATAAACGTATTGGGGGGGAGGGGGGACCTCTTAGATTAAACAGGGCCTAGCAGACAGTTTTATTATCTGTATCCTGGAATGTTGTGCTTTTCCTAGGGGTTGGCACCTGAAGATATCCCTTTGACCTCCCTTTGACTGATTTACTGGAAAATTTTCCGCTCTGACACTGGGAGTTTGTACCTTTTGACCCCCTTCCAATTACCCCTCTAGTAACCATGAATCTGATCTCTTTTCTGTTTTCTAAGTTTGGTGGTTTTTAAAATCAGATTCCACATATAGGTGACATCATACAGTATTTTTCTTTCTCTGACTTATTTCACTTAAGCACAATGCCTCCATGTTGCCACAAATAGTAGGATTTCTTCATTTTTATGGATAAATAATGTTCCATTGTATATATAGGCATACTTCAGAGACATTGCAGATTTGGTTCCAGACCATCATAATAAAGTGAGTCATAATCTTGCTGTGGAAGTCTTGCTTTCAATTTGTAAAAAATGCAGCATCTGAGCAGCACAATAAAATGAAGTATGCCTGTATATACCACAAACCCTTTATCCATTTATCCATGGGTGGATGCTTAGGTTGTTTCCATGTCTTGAAAAATGCTTCAGTTAACATGGGGGTGCAGATATCATTTAAGTTAGTGTTTTCATTTTTTTGGGATATATTCCCAGAAGTAGAATTGCTGGATCACATGATATTTTTAAATTTTTAAGGAACACTAGTGAACAGGGTTTCCATTTTTCCACATCTGTGTCAGCATTTGTTATCTCGTGTTTTTTTGATGGCCATCCTAACAGACATGAGATGATGATATCTCATTCATGGTTTTAGTGTTCATTTCCCTAATGACTAGTGAACAGCATCTTTTCATGTACCTGTTGGCCATTTGTATGTCTTCAGAAAATGTCTATTCATGCCCTTTGCCCATTTTTTAATTGGATTATTTGCTTAAAGGAGGGGCTTGTATAGATTGTCTTTAAAATTAGTTCAGGATTTACTTCTATTGTTTATTGTTTTGTAATTATTTAATTAGTTGGGTTAATATCCTCCAAGCATTTTATTGTAATTACTTGGAATTTGCTTGCCTTCTAACTCTGAAGGGTGATTAAAAAATCCAGGTTCCTCAAAACTTATGGGAGGTGGTAGGAGAGAGGTATTTGCAAGCTGATGACCATCTTTCAGGTAGGTGGGTGCCACTGTTCAGAAGGGAATGTGGATGATTCCATCCAAACTTGCAATTCCTAGCAAAATAGCTTAAGCCACTTGGTGTAATTCAGCTAAACTAGGGCTTTCCTACTTATTTTAAGGATATTCTCAGACTTTGGAGATGCATCTAAAAGAAATGAAAATCATTCTTTTAAAAGTATTCCTGGATTCCATGCTGTCCTCTTTTCTTGATTTAGTCGCTTGCTTTGGTGGAGGTCTGAGGAGCAAATAAAAGACGAACTCTTTGAAATCCTCTGTACCTTCATACTTATTGGTGATTGGGGGTTGAATTTTAGATTGGGGAATAATCTGTCAGGAATTGAATGATTTTGTGTTTCTGCACAACTAGAATTTTCTGAGTAAACTTTCAATGGCACCTGAGTTGGAAAATTAGCCTTGGAAGCTAAAGGGTAATTGAATTCCCAGAGATCACCAAAGAGGCTTAAATCCCTTTCTCCCAGTGTATTTACATTTCAAAAGAGGAATGAACCAACAGGGCCTGGAGCCAGTCATTTACATTACAAAGGTTTACTAATAACTGGGCATCACAAGTTTCTCTGCTTCTATCAAGAGGGCAATAGAGGCAATTTTGGGGCCTATGTAAGCTCTCAGATTCCTAATTTCAGGTAGACCTCCTATGTGAAGGGTGACATATGACTTCCATCATGTCATCTGTAGGGTGATGGGTATGGGGCACTGGTGCAGTTATTGCTATAAGTAATAACTTTGGATTTTGCTACAGAACTCTCACCTCTGCTTTCAAGGTAAAAACGTGAATAAGTATGGATATTAAAAACAATCTTCAAACTTTTGAAAATATCTTGAAATCTGAAGCCAATTTGATTTCTGATCTCCTATGTGGCCTTTAAATTTTTCTCTTTAAAGCTTGAAAAATCTTCTCTTTATTATCTTGTTCTGAAATATGATATTTCTTGGTGTAGATCTTTATACTGGAAACCAATGAATCCTTTCAATCTGGAAACTATGTTCTTCGTTTTAAAAAGTTTTCTTGAATTATTTCATTTACTATTTTCTCATATTTGTTTTCTTTCTCCAGTTTTCCCAGACTGGAGGTCCTCTAAATAAGAATTCCTTGTTTTCCATCTCTTGTCTTGATCTAATTTCTGAGAGATTCCCTTAACTTTATATTTCCAACATTTATATTAAGATTTAAAAGAAAGCTTTTTATTTGATATTATTTTAGATTTATAGAAATGTTGCAAAATTAGTTCAGAGAGTTTCCATATACCCCAGCAAACATCCCCTAATGTTAATATCTTACGTAACCATAATATAATATAATTAACAGTAAAACAATTCTATTAACTACAGACTTGATTTTGTATTTTACCATTTTTCCCCCGTTATTGTCTTTTTCTGTTAATGAATTCAATTCAGGATATCACATTACAATTTCTTGTTATGTCTCCTTAATTTACTCCAACTTCTGATATGGTGGTTATTTTCCCCATGTCTTTCACAACATTGACAATTTTGGACTATATCAGTGTCTTATTTTTGTAGAACATGTCTCAATTTGAATTTGATAATTTCTTATGATTACATTTTTGGCAGGAATACCACAGAAGTGATATGGCTTCCTCTGTGAATCATGTTAGGGGTTCTTGATGTTGCTGTGTCTTATTACTGATGATGTTTACCTTGATCACTTGAATAATATAGTTTGTGCAAGGTTTCTCAATTATAAAGTTACTATTTTTTCTTTTTTAATTCATACAGTGGAGTAAGTATGTGAGAATACATAAACATCCTGTAGCTCCATAAACTTTGTCATTAATTTAAACATCCAACTTTGGTAGAAAGTGCTTACAATAGTTATTACTATGGTATTCAAATAGAAATTTTTCTGTTATCTTCATTCTTTTTAGATGTGTTATTGAAATTGTTTTATGAAGAAGAGATGTCCCTCCCCCCCGATTATTTGTTTATTCAGTTATTTGTATCAGAACTCATGAATATTTATCATATGAGACATAAGCTAATACTATCATTCTGCTACCCAAATTGTTTCAGCTTTGGCCATTGGGCTATCACAATTTTAATTCCTAAGAGCTTTGTTTTATTTTTGGACTATCTTCCACCTATACTTTTTCCATAGTACCCTGTTTTTGTATTAAGGTAGCAAAATCTCTCATTTTTCTGAAGATACTAATAATAGTTTGTTTTTTAAATGTTTTCCCTGCATCAATCATCTGTTTCCTCTAAGTTGCTTTTTCCTATTTGTTTGTGTGCCTTGGTCTCTCATCATGTTAGAGACTTTTTTCAGATATTTGTCATCTCATTTCCAAAAGTGTGTTACTACAACTGGCGGTAATCCCTGACCCCATGAGAGAGGCCTCAGGCTCTGGTGATCTGACTGAGGTGCTTGTTGATTATCACCTGATGTCAGCATCTTTAGATCCTTTCCTTTGAGATGATCAGACATGTCAAAAAGTGTTTTCAGATCTGTTTATGGGGGAAGGACTGGCAAATAGTGTTCTGGGAATCAAAGGAGAAGGCTGCAGAATACCACATATGCACTCTCCTTATCTCCTTGTTTTCTAAATCCCCACCTTCAGCTGGTGTCTCAGAATCCAGAGACTTTCTATTTCACCCCTTTACTGTCATTTAGTAGCAGTTTGGGGTAGTAAAATTAATATCGTGTATGACCAGAAGTTGCAGTAACTATTTCTATTTTAATATGTAGGATATTTCTAAATGAATATAGAAATGTATTTACCTTGTTGGTAAAAATAATATTTGTAAGCTAACATTAACTTACAAATAACTTACATATTCACTGGCTTCAGTTCTACTTTTTAAACTCCCATTCTACATGCACTCATTGTGCTTTATTACAAGCCAGGTCCTGTAGTAGGTGCCAGGGATTTGGTGGGAATCCTTATAATTTAGTCTGAGAAGAACAATTCGTAAACAGTTATCATCTCCTGCATGGGGAGGGAGGGTGGAGATTGCTGTGTGTGGTGCTGCACAGGGCAAGAGCACTTGATTCAAACTTGGAGGGAGGGATAAGGGAAGGCTCCGGGAGAGAAATCTTTCCACATAACTGTCACATGTGGTCTCCATATTGATTTCTAGGTGGCATCTCAAATATATTCAAAACCATACTCCTGACCCTCAAGTCTGCTCCCCATATAGCTTTTCCTTTTTCACTAAATGGCAACTCCACCCTCCCAGTTGTCAAAGACTATAGAACCTTTCTCTTGCCTCCAGCATGAAGCCACCAGCACCTCCTATTGGACCAGACCTCAAAATGTAATGCGAATCTGACTACTCTTGCAGGTTATAAGCTACCTCTTGGCAAGATACTGTAATGGCCTCCAGTGGACTCCCTGTTTTTCTGCCATTGCCCCATTCTACCGCAGTCTGTGATAAATATGGCCAGTGTGATCCTTTTAAAATAGAAATTCTAATGTCCTTCCATTACTTTCCTGGAGTACTTCAGGTCTCTACTGAAATGTCACTTTTTCGGTGAGGCCTTGACCACTGTACAGATAGAAACCCCACCTACCTCCATGTAGGTATTCACGACCCATTGTACTTATCTCCATGTAACATACTATATCTTACCTTTATAAATTTACTGTTTATGTTCTATCATTCCCCGCTAGCATATAAACTCCACGATAGTTAGAATTGGGTCTATTTTGTCCATTGCAGTGTTTTCTAGATAATTCTAGAACTGTAAATTTCTCTCAACATTTTTTTGTATGTCTTCCAATCATTTTTCTATATACATATTTAAATAAACATAGGATCATGTTATACATTGTTTTTATGCTTCTATCACTAAACAGCATATAACAAACATTTTTTTTAGTAACAATACTCTTTTTGCACAGTGTAATTTTTATTTCTGCATAGTATTCCAGTATTTGTGTATTACCATAGTTTATTCAAACCTTTACTTTTATTCTTTTTGTATCTTTAATTTGTGTGTGTGTAAAGCATACCAACTTGACCAAATATTTGTACACATTAGGAAGTAGACTTGTTGGGTCAAAATATATGGAAAATGATAAAGCTTTGTTATCAATTGCCAAAATGATCTCAGGAAGGTGATATCATTTATATTTCTACCAGTTGTGCAATATAATTTTTTATCACACAGTAGTGGATGTAGGAGATACAAAATAATATCCGTTTTCCAAGAAAAAACTAGAGAAACCAGTAAGAATTTGACCCTTTTCTCTAAAACATCTTTCCTTTTCTGTCTATTGCTTTATCTGTCCCTCACTCTAAAACTTTGTGAAACATGATGAAATAACCTTTTAAAAGATTTTCTCATACTGATGCATTCATTGGGCTTTGCATGCTTTCAACAAGAAATTGTAAATTGTTGTTTTCACTTTTATAATAATAAAAAGTACTACCCATTAATTTTTGGAATGCCATCTGACAAATAAGAAATAACTGTTAGCCACAGGCAGGCCCCACGTTTTTTATTTGTGTTTAGAATTAGGCACCAGGAAGTACTACTTATATTGTCATGGAATAATAAAAGAATGAAGATAGATTTAGTATGTAAAAGTTGCATTCTTGGAGATGGCACTGAACAAATAAGAGATTGATCACTTAATTAAAACATCAATAAAAGTAACCAGCACCTTAAACATTTAAGTGTAGAATACTTGAATGTACATTTTATTCATGTGCATTTAGATATAAGGTCAGGACCCTACTTGTGGGTCCAATGACTAGATTTTCATATTCTACTTCCTATAATTTGTACCCATAATATTACTATTTCTTTAAAATAGAGAAAGAACATAAACTCATTGTGAAACAATTACTGCTTAGATTTTTGGATTTTTTTTTTTTTGGCCAATATTTTATATTAATCTCAACTATACATGATACAACAATTTAGCTCTTCAGTTTTTAAATAGAAGCAATCCTCAATTATTTATCAATTCATGAATTGTTTAATCAAATTACACATTTAAAAAGTACAATGGGCATAAACGTGTTTGGGGTGGGGATGGAGGAAATAACTTGGCAGGCATACAATTCAATTAATAGAGGCAGAAATATGTTTTAGAAAGTAGCCCACTAGCCAGGAGTGTGCAGTGGGTGATACTCATCAGAGTATAGAATGATATTTATCATTAGTACCATATTCAAGTTGTGAGTCATTTTCAGCAGTGTATTATCAATCGTTTTAACTCTTCATTTGAGTTTTCTTGGTTTTGAAATTTGGTTTATATTTAATTTGTAATTTTAATAGTTCTGTAAGTTATAAGGATATAACTCACAGGAATTTATAGTGGTTAAATTTGTGTATGTTTAAGTAACAGCCTAATGAAACTAGCATCAGTAATAGGTAAGAATTTATTTTATAAAGATACTTATGCAATATTCAAATATGAGAAACACCATATAATCTCGGAATTGATAAGAATTGATATAAAAATGGCTTGTATCCATCTCTAAGATATATATACATTTATATTTGCTGTTCCACTCTTATCCTTTACCCTACTCCCACCCCTTCTGTCTTGCCAGAATGAACACTCATGCAGTCATTAAAGAAACAACCAAGGCTCTTTGGCATACATACGTACTGGGGTTGGGAGGATGCTGGGGGAATGGAAACAAAGTTGAATAAAACTTGGACCCTAATCTTAAGAACTCTGGAAGGGGAGAACTATAGACATACTGTAATTGGTCATTCAGCTGCAAGTTACTATTTCATAGGCAAGAAGTTAAGTTCCAGAAAGAAAAGCAGGAATGGCCATTTTGGGACATCCATAGCATGGTTTGTTACTGCTGCTACTTAGTTTTTGCACAGTGAGTTTCAGCATTAAAAACTGTGATTTGTATCTTCAAGAATACTTTATTCTGAACTTGCCTCTGTGGACTAAAACCATTATAATGGTGACAAATTGTTTGATTCTCAGTTGTTATCACTTAATATTTACCCTTATTATACCATATTGTGTGCAGTTGAACTCTTCTAAAGACATGTTTGTTAAAAGGAAATGTATGTGTATGTGTCTGTTTAGTCCCTTTATGAAAGCTATATATCTCCTGAGGGACTGAGGCTAAATCAGAATTTCAAAAGGAAATTGGTAGTTAATTTATTTAAAATGAAGACTACGACTCTCAAATTTAGATTTTTACATTTCTAGATGTTCGCATAATAAATTTTCTTTCTTAGAATCAAGAAAATTGTGCACATAAATGTAGTTCTGGCAAAAGTCAACATAAACCCCTCTTCACCATCATCAGGAAGGAATCTGGCATGTATCTACGTATCTAACCAAGCCTGTTGTTGCAGAGTGTGACGGGATCTAGTCTGAGAGACCGATTTTGGATCTAAGCTAAGTAGCCTAATCTTGAGGACAAACTTAGAGAAATAGAGAATCAGTGATTTGGCAGCTGAGTTGTTCAGGGCTCTTGATGCCAAAATCTCCAGTCACATGTGGGTCATAGCTATGCAGACCAGGTCCTAGGAGGAACCTTTCAGAGGATTCAATTTTAGTAGTGGGGAGAAGGAAGTCAAGACTGAATTCTGTCTGTTAAGGTTTTAATGGAAGTAGAAAACTTGTCGGAATCTGTGACAATTAGTCCTTCATGGTGATCATATTAATTTAATGACTTTTCAAGGAAGGTGAGAGAACCAGACCTTTCTCATTCTTACTCTAGTGTTCTTTCCCACCTACTGCTAACATTGTATTTCTCTGATACAGAATTTTACATAAACAATTCCACTGGCAATCATTAAATTAAATAATGTCCAAAATGAATCTGATACGAATTCTTCCTAAAAGAAAGTCCTGCAAAATCATATATAAATAGATATATATCCTTGGCAGAAGATTAGAGTAAATTTGCCATTACAATGTTAGGAAGTAGTCTGATTAGTAGTGATTAGATATTTATACACTTTACAAAGTGATCACCACCATAAGTATAGTAACTGTCAATCACCATACATAGTTATTAAAATATTGACTATATTCTGTATGCTGTACATCAGGGGTCCCGAACCCCTGTCGTGGACCAGTACTGGTCTGTGGCCTCCTAGGAACCAGGCCGCACAGCAGGTGAGCGTCAGGCCAGTGAGCAAAGCTTCATCTGTGCTTGCAGCTGCTCCCCAGCACTAGCATCACAGCCTCAGCTCCACCTCCTATCACCAGGCATATCACCAGGCATTAGATTCTCATCGGAGCACTGGTCCCTGGTGCCAAAAATGTTGGGGACTGCTGCTGTAGATTATATCCCCATGACTTATTTTATATCTGGAAGCGTGTACTTCTTAATCCCCTTCGCCTTTTTCACACATCTTCCAATCCCCTCCCCTCTGGCAACCATTAGTTTGTTCTCTGTATCTACGAATTTTTTTGTTTTATTTTTTCATTTATTTTGCTTTGTTTTGTTTTTGGATTCCACATATAAATAAAATGTGGTATTTGTTTTTCTCTATTTGACTTATTTCACTTAGCATGATATCCTCTAGGGCTCATCCATGTTTTTGCAAATGATGAGATTTCATCTTCTATAGCTGAATAATGTTCTGGGGTGGGTGTGCGTGTGTGTGTGCGTGTGTGTGTGTGTGTGTGTGTGTGTGTGTGTGTGTGTGTGTGTGTGTACCACATCTTTATCCATTCATTTATCAGTGGACACCTAGGTTGCTTCCAAATCTTGGCCACTGTAAATAATTTTGCAGTGAACATGGGGTGGGAGAAGGTCCATCTATCTTTAATGTTTTCAGTTTTCTTTGAATAAATAACCAGAAGTAAAATTGTTGGACCATAATTTTTAAAGATATCTCTATACTCTTTTCCATAGTGGCTACACCAACTTACATTCCCACCTACAGGGCACAAGTGTTCCCATTTGTCCACATCCTCACCAACACTTGTTATTTCTTGTCTTTTTGATAATAGCCATTCTAACAGGTATGAGTAATATTTCATTGTGGCTTTGATTTTGCATTTCCCTGATGATTTGTTATGTTGAACATCTTTTCATGTCTGTTGGCCATCTATATGTCTTCTTTGGAGAAATATCTATTCAGGTCTTCTGCTCATTTTTAAATTGGAAATTTTTTTATGTTGATTTACATGAGTTCTTTATATAGTTTGGATATTAATCCCTTATCAAATATATCACTTACAAACATCTTCCATTCAATAGGTTGCCTTTTCCTCTTATTGATGGCTTCCTTTGTGGTATAAGCAATTTTTAGAAGGCACTAATATGTTTTCTAAAATGGTTATATTACTTTAAGTTTCTACCAGCATTATATGAGAGTTTGAATTGCTCCACATCCTTGCCAACACTTGGTATGGTCATCTTTTTAATTTAGCTTTAGCCATTATGATAAATGTGTAGTTGTAGCCCATTGTGGTTTTAATTTGCAGTACCCTAATGACTAATGATTTTGAGCATCTTTTCATGTGCTTTTTGGCTATTCGTGCATCTTCTTTCCTTGGTACAAATCTGTTGTTCAATTTTTAAATTGTTTTCTTACTATTTAGTTTTGAGTTCTTTATATATGCCAGATACAAGTTCTTTGTCCCTCCCTTTCTCTTCTCTCATTCTAGGACTCCAATCATATGTGTTAATCTGCTTGAAGTTTCACAGATCCATTTATTTTCAATCTTTTTTCCTTCTGGTTTTATTTTGTGTAGTTTCTATTACTCTGTCCTCAAGTTCACTAACTTTTTGCTGTAGTGCCTAATTTGCCATCAACTATTTTGTGTAATTTTCATCTTAGATATTTTAATTTTCATCTTTAGAAATTTGATTTTGTTATCTCTCTTTTGCTTCCTTATATGGCTCATACTTTCTGGGACATGTACAGTATATTTAAAATAGTTGTTTTAAACACACTTGTCTACTAATTCTATCATCTGTGTCATTTCTAGGCTGTATTTTTTTTTTTTTAATTTTGTTTGTTATAAATCATATTTTCCTGCTTCTTGGTTTGCCTGGTAACTTTTATATCAGATTCAGGACATCTGTGAACTTTACTTTATTGGATGCTAGACTTTTGTATTTCTTAAATTGTTTTAGGCTTTGTTCTGAGGTGGAGCTGATTTACTTGAAAACAGTTGGATGCCTCAGGCTTGATTTAAAGCTTTGTTAGGCAGCCTTATTCTAAGGCTAATGCGGCCCTCTAGGAGGCAGTACTTCTGTGGATTCTCCTAGATACTCTAAGCAATAGGTCTTTCTACCCTGGCTGGTGGTTAATACACACTATCCATAGCATGCTGAGATCTGAGAGCTGTTCTGCTTGCTGTTTTTGTTTTTTTGTTTTCCCCTTCTGTCCACAATTTCCTCACTCATGTGTGAATCAGTACTCTGCTAAAGACCTGGGGGAATCCCTTTGCAGCTGTCCATAGCTTGTTTTCTGTGCATCTGTCTCCTCTGTTACTCTGCTCTGTGAATTCCAGATGTTGTGGCCTCCACCAATTCTGAACTCAGGGCGGGTCTGGGTTCTCCCTCTGCTCAGCCACAGGAAACTCTCCAGGTGGTAAACTAGGGCCATCATGGGGCTCATGAATATTTTATACTGTGTGTTATAATCCAGTACTGTGCTATTTGGGGGTTTGGGACTCAGATTATTGCAAACTTCTTCAGGATGGGTCAGATGTCCCTTTGACAGGCCTCATTTCTTAGTTTTTTTTTTTTTTTCTTTTAAAGCACTTCTGTACTTTCTGGCACTATGAAATCCTCCAGAGTCATCTTGTATATTCTCTGCTCCATCCCTAGAATCAGTCATTTCTCCAAGGATTCCTGGTTCCTTTTATTGGAGAATGGTATAAGACACCAAGATCTAGGTATTGGGTATCCATTAGCTTTTTAAAAGCAAATTTATAGTTATTGGAGCCTAGCTAAAAACTCACAATAATTTCCTGTTGCTCTATATAGTAATAGTGATTGATATACATTAGAGTGTTTAAATGGTATGAAAATATAAACTTTAAAAATAACAAAATTGTGGTTTTGGATGGGTGTACTTAACTGAATTCAACAATAAGGTAGTTCCCAAACATCTGATTGCTGATTTTATCAGTCGTGTATTAAAATACAAAGTGTTGATTTTGAAATTTAAAAAACTTTCAAATTGAATGATCATTGAACAGTAACAGATTGTATGTAATTTAAAATTAAATTTCCATTTTTAAGTTTTAATTATGTCGAGTAATTACAGAATAGTGTTATGAAGTAAAGATTTATTTGAAGCAAAAAATTAACTCCTATACTAATAATATGCCACAGAATTGTTTCACATTTTTCACTTTTCATATCTTGTTACTGATCTACATTCTTTGATGCTATTAATGGTCTCAAACCCCTTCATAGTATTGAGTTAATGATAATTGTTTCTAGAATCGAAATTAATTCTAACCCCATGGTAGGAAACAACCCTGAGTGTCACTGTTCCACAAGAAAGACATACATAGAAAACATATCAGGAAAAGCCAAGCAGAGGGTGATTGAACATTTGCTCATGTTGTCCATGGCCTGTTACAATGAACGGGCCTCTGAAAGAGAACTGTATTTAAATATGTTTATCCCACCCAGCTTCTTTTAACTCAGCCTCACCAAATCTCAAATATTGATTATGGTTCCACAAAGTTCCTTGATTTCAAGGAAGCAAACTCATCCTCTTCAGACCATCCTCTTTTTGATGGTTCAGAGCCATTATTAGTATCTTCTTTGGAGGGAAGAATATTTCTCTCTCCTACCTTCTGGTGGTTGCCAGCAATCCTTGGCTTTCCTAGGCTTTCCTCTGTTGTCACATGCTTTTCTTCCCTTTGTGTCTTTGATTTCTCTCCTCTTCTTATAAGGACACCAGTCATATTAGATTTAGGATTCACCCTAATTCAGTATAACTTCATTTAACTAAGTAAATCTGCAAAGATCCTGTTGCTGTATAACATCATATTCTGGGTGTATATGAAATTTAGGGAGACATTATTCAACCAAGTACAGACCTCTTTCTGTTACCTCCTTTTTTGCTTTTTGTTTTTTTGCTCTTCTAGAACTTTAATGTTACAAGATATACAATGAGCTGGTTGTGTCTTCTTTGCTTTTGATGACCTTTTACATATCATTCCTTGTTTTGTTTTTCTCAACATTCATGAATTGTAAGAGAATCATTAACTCATGAAGATACATTATTTATTTCAAACACGCTCATTAGTCAAGCTTCATATATTTTCTTGGACTTTTTGTCTTCTTTATTATCTTGTTCTTTTTGAGCTTGAGTTTCAAAGGTCAGTCAATGCGTTTTTCATAACATAATGAAGATTTTTGGTTTCATTTTTAATAAGTCTTTTAAAAATAGAAATATCTCTAACAACCTACATATATTTTTTTCATTTTTAAGATAACTGGAGATTGTGTGTGGCTTTATTTAGATGCAGATATTTGCAGTCACCTGACAAAGGGGTGGCTTCAAACAATGAACTCCAGTGAGAGAAATGTGAGATGTATGCAATATTATATTATGATAATGGCAATGCCATCCATGCATCAAAGCAAAGAACAAACTTGATTGGAAAAGCTTTATACTAATATCCTATTGTGGTAGGCAAAAATAAATAAATAAATAAATAAAGACTTCCAGCCTCTTTAGGTAAGCAGAACTACTTGGAGAATTAAACAAACAAACCATGACCAGTGTTGACAATGGACTGGGAGTAAAAATAGATGTAGTTAGCCTATTGGCACAGTACTGCACTGCAGAGTAACAATAAGTACCAGAGGACCAGCTCTGCCTGAGCATAGGAAGTGTGTCTCCAGATCCCATCCACAGGAAAAAGGATGTCTAAAGACTAGTGAGCTCTGACCAATCACTTTATCCCTCCTCCTCCATTGGGAACAAGAAAGGGGATGTAGAAAAATGAAAATGGAACCTCCAATATTCCTGAATGGGAGAGAGGAAGAAATACGTCCCACATCTTATCTGTAAGGTCTGTTGTTTCTATCTCTAAAACATACTTCATATCTATCCCCTACTTTCTTTCCACTTCTGTTGCCCCTTCCTTAGACCCAAACCCTTTCCTTTCTCATTTCAGTTTTTGCAATCCAGGCCTCAGCTGCCTAAAATCCCGAAGAGATGTATGAAGTCCCATGTAGTCCCCAAGTCTATTAGAAGCCCTACATTATAGGGTGTTTGCCTTGGAATTAATCAGTAATGCTGCTTTATTTTCATTTTTCAATCTGTCCTTTGTGTATGTCCCAACAGTAAGAACCTTGGAAAGAAAAAGTTAAGTCACATCTTGAATGTGCTCCCTCCTCCCCAGTCATATGCAGTAACTAAGTCAGAGCCCAGATGTAGTGCTGTAGGACTAACAAACACCTTCTCATCTTATTCCATCATTGCAACGTTTTTTCTCCATAATATATCAGTTTGATAATGTATGTAACATTATTGCTACATAACAATATCCCAAAACTTTGTGGCTTAAAATAAACATGTATGATTCCACAGGAATCACAGATCAGGAATTCGGGAGCAGCTTACTAGCTACTCTGGCCTAGGGTCTTTTCTGAGGGATAAAGTCAAGATGTTGGCTGGGCTGCTATCTTCTGAAGGCTTGACTGGGACTCAAGGATCTGCTTCTAAGATGATACTCCCACTTGGCAAGTTTATATCAACTCTTGGAGGCCTCAGTTCCTTAACCACATGGAACTCTTTTAGGGCTGTTTTAGTGTCCTCTCAACATCTGATTTTGCCTGGAGTTAAGAATCCAGGAGATACCAACAATATCTTTTATAATCTAGTCTTAAAATCTATACACCATCACTTCAGACACATTCTACTCACTAGAAGCAAATCACTGAGTCTGGCCCACAAATAAGGGAAAGTAAATTAAACTCTACCTTTTGAAGAGAAGAAAAAGAATTTGTGGGCATATTTTAAAACCCAGTAAGTTTCAAGTGTACAATTCAACAATAAGTCATACATATTTTGCATTGTATGTTCATGGCCCATAGATTTCTTTCTGTCATCACATATTTGACCATTTTCACCCCATCTACCTCCTTCCTTCCCCCTTCCCCTCTGGTAATCACTAGTCTATTGTCCACATCCACAAGTCTGTCCCGTTTGTTGCTTTAAGTTTATATCCCATATATGCGATATCACACGGTTTTCAACTTTTTCTGTCTGGCTTATTTCACTTAGCATGAATATTTTTCTTATTTCTGATTTGTTTTACCCTTACGCCAACATGAGCATCACCTAGAAACTTTAGAAATGCACCCCACCCGGACCTGGTCAATTAGAAACTCTGGAGGTAGGGCCAAGCAATTTGTGTTTTCTTAATAAGCCCCTCAAGTGATGTTGATGCTCCCTAAAGCTGGAGAATCACTGTAGAGCAGAGATCCCTAACCCTGGCCTGAGGACTGGTACTTGTCTGTGGCCTATTAGAAACTGGGCCACACAGTAGGAGGCGAGCAGCAGGCGAGAGTAAAGCTTCATCTGTATTTGCAGCTGCTCCCCAGTGCTAGCTTCACCACCTCTGCTCCACCTCAGATCATCAGGCATTAAATTCTCATAGGAGTACTGGTCCCTGACGCCAAAAAGGTTGGGGACTGGCTGCTGTAGAGAACTGTTGAGATCAGGCCATTTTTAAAGGATCTAGGTAAGAGGATTTTATTTGACCTGAATTAATAGTTATCTAAAGTTTGTATTACATAGGTAGTCACCTGCTCTGCTAGCACATTACCTTCAATTAACTGGTGAGAAATTAAGATGTTTGAAATAAAAATATTAGAACCTTAATTTCGCCAAGATAGTCAAATCTTAACCTGCATCATAGAGGGAAATAAAAGAAAAAAAACATTATTAAAAAGTATGCTCATTTGGCTGGAGTACATTCTCTAATATATGAAGAATTGCCTGATTTCCTGGTAAGTCACAAAATGTGCAAATCAAGTCATACAAGCCAAATTAAACTAGAAAATTGTGCCATTTTTCACATAGACCCCAGGCTCTCTACTATGGGACTAATCTATCCTTCATCAATGTTCCTCAACTTTGGATGCAAATTGGAATCATTTGATAAGATACTTTCAGGGATACCCTGAGAGCAGCAGGCGAGGGAGGAACAGTGGGTTCTTCAAGTGCATCAGTTTACATAAGCAGTTCAGGTAGTGGGCCCTGTTCCCTTCTCAGTACAAGCCGGGGCCTGCCATGGACCTCAGAAAGAAGAGCTTCAGAGTACTAGCTTAAGTTCTAGGAACTAGAGCTGAGATAGACTATTTGAAACAGCTTGAAATATCCTCATTTAAAAGAGTCTGCTTTGAGTAAGGTCTTTTATACCTCACATTGACACACTACTGAAAGATAGCCCTAATAAATTGGTTTCTGCGGTCTTAGGAGACAAACAGCATTCATGATGCCACAGCTTCCCGAGGAAGTTCACCTAAAGCAAGGCTAGTGGCATTTGATTTGTTAGGAGTTCTGGATATTCCTGGGGTGGACTCTTCCCCCATGTGATCTCAGGCTGTCTGTCCATTGGTTCCATATACTGCAGCTTACCCAGGACCTGGACATGGTTGTTAAAGCTATGCAATAGAAAATCTGGAATTGGAAAGCAAATATGAGGAGCTCCACATGAAATGCCTGGAAATGGGGAAAGTTATGGACAGATTTTTTTTTTTAGGGACTACCCCCAGGGATGAAGGCAGCTCAGGAACAGAAGGAACTTGTCAAAGCAGAAATCTAGGTTTGAAAGCACTTTAACTTACTACATAAACAAACTTCATGAACATATCTTTTTTTGACCTTTTCAAGAGATTTGAGAAACATAACGGATTGAAGGCTATCCTGAGAATGAAGAATGGATGAAGAAGCATACTGAGGAGTACATATTATGAATTAAAATGTTAAGATCAAGTACCAAGCATTAAAGGCCCACTCAGAAGAGAAAATCTAGGTGAGGACATTGCTCAGGTCCTGAGGAAGGTCCCAGTAGCCTGTTGGCCATCTAAGTGAGCCTAATAAAGAATCAATGAGGAACCATTCCCTGGAGGTCATAAAGAAAACAATGACTTGATCATAATCTGCTATGACTTGATTTCAGCTGTGGAAAAATCTGATGTGGATCATTTACCAGTGACCCTCTCTCCCTACTTTTTTCTCTACGTGTAACTATAAGCAAGCCTCAAGTACTTTCTTCTCATATTTACTTTTGGTGATCTTGTGATCCTCAACAAAAAAGAGGTAGCTACAGAATATTAAGTATGAGTTATTTTGACTTGAGTTACATTTTTTTCATGTTCTATTTAATTATGTCTTGATCTTGCATTAGGAAGTTTTTGTATTCTATCAAATATGTGCTTTTGTGAGGTTTATTGAAAAAAAGTTTAGTGCTATCACCTGTAGATTTTTTACTGTCAGAAAAACACTGCTTTGAAATCAGATAGTAGGCCCAAGATTCAGTTTATTTTGTTAGTACATATGTGCTACAAAAGTGTGGTATATAAGAGGTGATGTTGAGGGACCTAGTCTCCTTATGAACTCTTGTAATACTAACTGGCAATGATAAAATAATTGCTATAACCTGTCTTTAATCACACCCTGCAAAAATATAATTAGGTTTTCCTATGGTCCTCATATAAATTGTCCAAAGAGGCAGTGATTAGTTTTTATGAATATGAAGATGCCTAACCAGGAATTCAAGACATTTCAGTGAGATTATATTGACTACCAAAATAATAAAACCCATGGACATATAAGAAAAAATAGTTATGAATTTTCCTACTTAGAGGGCTTCAGTGACTGCATTTCCTTCCCATTCTTTGGTTACATAAAAATCACAGAATTATAAACCAGATTTTAATGATCAAGTAATGCCTTTAATTATAGAAAAACAGGCCAAAAATGTAATTTACAGAAAATGAGGGAGATAAGTTATTTAACAAAGGAATAAAGCCAAGTGGATACAATTCAAATACACCAATCCATTTTTTTTTGCCACCAGTTACCTGCATTTTAAAAGATACCATCCTCACCAGATTCAGCAGCAAACATAAAAATTGCTCAAGTGGGTTTTCTGTCTCCTTTCTAAGTTGCATATTTTAAACATATATTTTTAAACTATAGGGCAAAAAAGAAAAAAGGCCATTAAAAAAAAAGTGCCATTCTTTACACCCAAAAGTATTATTTTACCAGACATTAGAATATGCACTTTGAAGTTTTTTATCAGAACACAACTGTTTCTGAGGACATCTATTTTGTCTTATTCATCTTTGTTTCTTCTTTAACACCAAGACCGATACTTGGCATATGGTAATGTAAGACATATTTAAATTTTTTAAAGTAAATATTTTTTTCTATGTAGTGTCCAGTGCCTGAATTCCTCTGACCAAATGCACAATCTGCGATCTTGTGTTCTCAGAACAGAAATGAAGTATGTGTAAAACTGGTTCTTAAAAGGAGAAATGTCGAAATCTGGCTGCCAGGCACACTACACACTAACCCTGGACTCTGTCTCCAGACCTGAGCTATCCAAATCTGTGTCCGTGGATGTGAGGCAAACTCAGGCACTTCCCAGTTTGGCTCTGAATTTCAAGCGCGGCCAGCAACCGTCTTCCCAGATGGAAAGGGCGTAATCCTGGGTGGTCCAGTTAATTTCTAACAGGCCCCTAGCCTGGGACCGAGGGGCTGTGCGGAGTGCAAAGGCAGTGGGATGGTAGGAACAAGCGGCCGCCAAACTTTCTAATCAAGTGTCGGGGCCCAGCAGCTGGCAACTGGAGAGCTCTTTGCGAATCAAAGCCAAGCAGGGCCTGGTCAGTGCGGAGGGCAAGTGGCTCGCCGCCATGCCTCCAGACACGAGGGGTCCAGGCGCGGCTGTTTTCTAACCATTCCTGCCCAAGGCCCGTTTCTGCGCGTCCACGAAGCCCGGGTAGTGACTCAACACAGGGCTGTCCCTCTCAGTGTAGGGGACTACCCACGCCTCTGCCGCCCTAGAGCAGCGGCTGGTTAAACACGCCACCCTTAGGGTGTCGTTCGAGAATCTGGCCTCGAAGAACCTCACGTAAGAGGCCGCCTGGATCAGAAACTGGGGAAGCCGGGCGGAGTCGCCTGTAAAACGCTTCGGGAAAGGCCACGGGGCACCCAGCGGACGCACCTGGGCCCGTAGGTTGGCTTTCTCGCACAGCAGCCGCCGCACCCGGCTCCTGAGGTCGTTGTCCTCCCCGCGCAAGACACGGTTCTGGCTGAGGAGGTCCTGCACCATGACGCTCCCGCCCGGGCCAGCGCCCGCCGCCGCGTCGCCGGAAGTGCGTGTCGGGGGCGGGCCCCGTCGGCGGCTCGTCGCCGGAAGTGCGTGTCGGAGGCGGGCCCCGTCGGCGGCTCGGACGGGCTCCCGCCGCGCGGACCGGTCCCAGGTCCGAATGCCGGCGGGAAGGGTCGCGGGGCCTGCTGGCCGGAGAGGCGGCAGACGGCACACTTCAGAGGGCGGGCGGGGAAGAGCCCAGGGCAGACCCATGCGGATCCGCAGGGCCTCGCGCCGCGGCCGGCGGAGGAGTCTCACCCCGAGGCAGCGCGCGCCGACTTCCGGGAGGCGTCCTCCGCGGGGCGGGCCGCGGTGCTTAACCGGGAAGCTGGCGCCGGGCCGCCGCGGGTCTGGAGAGGCGGCGGTTTGCGCGGCGGCGCGTCGAAATGCTGCGTCGTTCTCATGTTCGTTATGTTCCACATTTGGGGCTCTTCACGTGTTATGTCCACGGCCTCACAGCTAAGAGGAGGCAGTTTTAATCAAGCCCCCGTGCCTCCAGAATAGGTTTATCCCGTGGGGCTTCCCACCTGACAGTCTGCTAGGCCCGCTCCCGCCAGCACCCTCCCTCCTAAAGGCCAGGTGTATGTGTTTTTCCTGAGGACCAGAGTCAGCTCAGTATACAAGCTGACGTGGGCTACAAAGTCGGTGGAACAGTGGGAGAATGCTCCGTGAGCGCCAGGTCTTCAACTAAAGGGGGTGCGCAGAGTCCTTAGATGGGGAAGGACCAGGTCGGGATTAATGCCGTTTGTATTTATACTAATGAAAGGGACAGATAAAATCCGGTCCAACTGAGCCGTTATTTACAGGTGCTGCCTGAGAGCACTGCTTCTCTCCCGTAGTAAGACTGCTCTGACTTCCTTCCTGCCTCACCAATCTCGTATTTTCCCCCTCAGTGTGGTATCCTAGCTAAAGAAGACAACCTGTGCGTGTGCGCGCGCACCTGTCTGCAACCAGCAGTTTTTAAAAGTGACCACCAGGTGCATGTTGCCCTACTGAGCGGAGCAACTCTACCAAGAACCATTGTCAGTGTCTGGGACCTCCAGGTGTTTGTCCCACTGTGTCCAAATTTGAGGCACTCAAAGATTGTTCCCGTGGACCTTCGTATGCAAGAACCACCTGAGGTGAATGGGGGGCGGGGCGGGTAGCAAATTCCAAGAAGAGGGTATTGCTATGCAGTTGAGGGACTAAGAAACTCAAATACCATATTGATGAGTAGTAACACTTACTTTAAAGAATATAATTTAGGATTTTTTAGAAATGAAAGCTAATACCTGCTGCTAGAATCTTTGATTTGTCATTTACATTGATGTGGGAGGTTTTCATTGCGATTTTTAATTGATTTACTTTTTTTTTTAGTATTTTACTGTTGGAGACCACTTTGTATTCATAGAATATCTTTCCTAATGACACTGCAGGTCATAAATTGTGTTAAATACTTTTGAAAGCAAATGCGAAACGATTCTATAATATTTAAAATATATGTACCTCAAGAAAGAAAAACATACAACAAAAAGTGGTTATCTTTGCGTGGTAAACTATTTACTTTATATGTCTTTATTGTGGAACAATTTGAAGTGGTTATTGCTTTTATAAAGGAAAACGATAAAATCTAGTAAACTGAAAAAAAATTAAGGAAATATGAAAGAAATACGTTCTATTTTTTTTTAGCATATTAATTATCAAAAGGGAGTTTCAGAAACCACAAAGGATGAATCCACAGCTTACTGGAGACTGCATTTCAAATCTCAGGCTTAATCTGAAGAATATGTAGTGTTCTATTCCTTTTTAGCCAGAAATCAATTTTTTCCTAAGGAAAAAGATAACGTGTTGTCATATTCAATTCATATAAAAAAAGGAAAGCCCTTGACTGAGTCTGTATAATTTACGGAATTGCTCTGAAGCTACAGATAGTATCAATATGTCATTTAAAGTTTCAGAGCCTAAATGAACTCTTCCGTTGTCCTCAACATTCATTATAAAACATTCAAATAAGACTGGGCAATCGTGCTCAAAACACTCAGGATGTGTCTGCCATATATTTTTTTGCAGATATATTATAAAATAAATTTTAAAAATTGCCTGACATGTGATAGATGTTTAATAAACATGCAGTGTATTTATTTAAATTATGAAGCTAATTAATAAAATAAATGAGTGAATTTATTACCCAGAATAAGACCTAGAATGTTAAATTTACTGTGTGGCACTTCCCTATTCCATGTTTTCCAAGCTAACCAGTATTCTGAAATGTGTGTTAATCTGACTTTTTTTTTTAATATGGTTTTATAATTATACCTATATAACATTTGCTTAGTATTGCTTATTTCTGAACTTCATAAAAAATATCAGACTACTTTAGATTTTTGTAATTTGCTTCACTAATTCAAGATTATGTTTTTAAAATTTCTTCAAGTTGTGTCATTCATGCAGCACTAGTTCATTTCTTTTCATTGATAATATGTTAATATACCATAGTTGATGTTCATTTTTCTGATAATGGACATTCGGATGGTCTCCAGCTGTTTGCTATTGCAAACAATAATATGGTTATTCTTGTACATGTCTTCTGGTTCACTTGTTAAGAATTACATTAGAGCTTAGATTTAAGAGTGGAATAGAGGACATATGAATGTTAAACTTTACAAGATAATTCTATATTGTTTTAAAATGGTTGAAACAAATTACACTTTCATGAACACTTGGTATTTTCAGACTTTTTAAATATGCCAATCTAGTAGGAAAAATTTTTTATCTAATTAGTTCCTTTAATTTACATTTCCTTCATTACTAGTGTATGTGAGCGTCTTTTCATGGTTTTTGACCATTAAATTTTCTTTTTCTATGCCATGCCTGTTCATGCATTTTACCCAGTTTGGGAGTTCATTTTTTTTTTTCTTATCAATTTGTTCTTTATATACCCTGGACATGAACATTTTGTTTCTTATATGGATTGAATATATGTTCCTCAAGGTCGCAGTTTGCTTTCTGTATTTTTTGTGTATCTTTTGATGAGTAGAAGTTATTATTTTTAATTTAGTTGAATTTATTCATCTTTTTTGCATTTAAGATTTTTAAATGTCTGTTTTAAAAACTATCTCGCAATCCTAAGATCAGAAAAATATTATTCTATATTTTTTTCTAACTTTTAAAGTTTTACCTTTTCAATTTAAGACTTAATTTGTCTTAAATTGATTAAATGTTGTGAGATAGAAATCCAATAACTATTTTTTAATGACTGGTCATTTGTTTCAACAATATTAAATAGTGTCTACTTTACTCACTTTTTTGCTATGCCATCTTTTTACATATATTTGTGATTTGGGGCTTTCTATTCTGTTTCGTTTGTCTGTTGGACTGTACTTCCACAAATACCAAGCTATCTTAATTTATAGAGCTTCATAATAAATTTTTATATTGTGTAGGATAGGTCCTATTGATCTCTTTCATGAATGTCTTGGCTATTCTTGAGTCATTGCCCTTCTCTATATATTTGTTGAGCTCTTATCAGCCTTCCTTACTCCTCTGACTTCTTTTAAGATTTTGTCTCTGAGGCTGCAGTTTCACTCCAATGTGTCTAGAGAAGGATTTCTTTCTACTTAGTTTATTTAATAAATTTTGTGCTTCCTGCATCTGTAGATTTCTGACTTTGGTTCTGGAAAATTTCTAGCCATTCTATGTTCGAATATTGCTTCTTCTTTTTATTTTCTGCATTTAGGCTCATATTAGCTATGAGTTAGATCATCTTATTACAGCTTCTCTTTTTCTTATCTCAGGGTTACCAGACACTGGACTCTGTTACTTTTGAGTAAATTCTTTGAGCTATTTTATTTTACTAATTTTCTCTTCAGTTGTTTTAAGTCTACTGTTAAACCTATCCATTGAATGCTTAATTTTGAAAATTACGTATTTTTTTCTGGAAGTTTAGTTATTTAAAAAATAAGTCTGGCTATTTTGATAATCTGACGTATTTGAATACAGATGTAATAACAGGAAACAATGCTTAATTTCCTGGTCCATGTTAGTTATTAAATGTTACAGCTCAGAATTAAATTCAGGTCTTTCTGATTCCAAAAGCTATTATCTTTTAATTATATCAGCTTTTTCTACACTTTGGTCATATGAGTAGCACCTTCATAATTTTGACATGCAAGTAATGTATTAATAATTGATTAAATAAATGCGTATATACATCAATGTGTTAAAGCCCTTCCTTAGAATAGTACTTAACAAATGCTCAATAAGTGTCAACTTATTATTTTTAATATTTTTATTTAAATCAATTTTAATTTTTAAAACTTATTTGTATTTGCCTTATCCTAAGTAATATTGTCTGTGACATAGTTTTGATGTCTAATTTATATTTATTTTAGTACAGTTTAAGTCACATACCTATTAAAAATGTTTACCCACATATGTTTCAAACAGTCTTTTGTATCATCAATGTTACCTGTATTACATAGAAAAACAAAATTTAACAGTCACTCAATAAACTATACTTGAACAAATGTTTAATTATGTTGCTAAACTAAAGAATAGTTAATAGCTAAATGTTCATCTGAGGTTCATTTATCTCCTGTCTATGTGATGTAGAGCAATTTAACCTATCCATACCTCACTTTTTCTTCTTTAAAGTAAATGTAGTGATGGCTGTATTTAAGTTTAAAGGATATAATATATATAAAACTTTTAACATAATGCTTGATACACTGAAAGGGCTCAAGATGTTAAATAGCATTATTACTTTATTTTAAAGTCCTCTAGAGGAGAAATTCTAAAACTTCAGGAATTTAATGCTTGAAAAATCCTCCTGGAAGCTATGATTTACAAAAGGGGCATTATTTCAAGGATCTTTTCTTTTATGTACAATTTTTAAAAATTGAGGTGGAATTCTTATAAAATAAAATTAACCATTTTAAAGAGAATAATTCAATGGCATTTAGTACATTCAGGATGTGCAATTTTATTACCCTCAAGGAAATCTTGTGCCCATTAAACAGTTGCTTCCATTCTCCCCTCCTCCCTGCTTTGGTAACTACCAATTTGTATTCTTTTTGTGTGGGTTTTCCTGTTTTGGGTTAGGGTTAGGGTTAGGGTTAGAGATATGGTATTCAAAAATAAGTACATGAAAATATTGGTGGTGGTTAGATTTTCCTTGTGTGTTGGGGCTGCTGTTCATTTAAAATTTCAAATCTCAAGACCAGTGTCAAATGAGTGATTTTCTATGGATGAGGGCCATTTATCTATGGTTATTTGTCTATTAAAGTTAAACTCTATACACTTTTGGCTGTGATTTCCTATTTAACTTATATAAAACTCATTTCTGTAAAGTTGGAAGTTATCTGCCCATTGTTTGAATTCCTTAGTCTTTCTGTACACTGTTACATGGCATTTAATTATATTCTGCCTTGCAATTTGGTGGTTTATGTGTATGTCTCGCACCTTTATTAGAATGGAGCATTCTTAAGGGCAGGAATCATATCTTATTTTTATTTCTCAAACAGCAATTAACTTTCTGCCATGCATGTAATAGGTATTCAGTAAAGATATGTCTAATGAATATTTAATGAATAATCTTAAACATTTTTTCATACCATTTTAAAGGGATTTCACACTTATTTATTCTCAACTCATTTCTGTAAGAAGCAGCTTTGTGCAGAGGAAAGCTTTGTGCATAGATTTTTGGATGTAAGCCAGGCCACAAAAGTTGACATTTCATAACAAAAGTGACTACTTCTATGATGGCTACTACTACTACAGCCTCTAATTGCTGTTCATTAACCAAGAATTGCACTTCATTATTTGTTACATCACTTAATTTTCTTCCAAATCCTATATGTTGGGTATTAATTTTTCTATTTTGGCATTTAGAAAATAGAGGCTCAGGAATATGCCTATATTCTCATACTGTCTTACTCTTTCTTCATCCTACATAGTCTTTTTCTAGTTTGTCATATGAACTCAAATTGTATTTTCAATATGCATCCTTATATGATAAATAATCAACAAATGCTCATCCAAAATGGAAATAAAGGTATCATCCTAAAGATGGGATTAACTACAGATACTGCTTTTCTTAAGCACAAAATCTCACACAGAAAGTAGATAAAAGTTTATTTAGAAAATATACTTTAGAAAATAATACTAATAATCTCTTTGGTTTGGAATTTAAGTATCCAGATTAAAACCTGATCTTTGGAATAAATCATCCTAGTTTAAATGTGAACAAGTATTTCCATAATGCCCAGAACCCCAACCTCTGAGGGACATGAAAGAAGGCCCTTACAAAGTTTCTAGGAACTTAAGATCTAGCAGTGGAGATGGAATTCAGACCTGAGGAATGTGAGAAAAAGAATGGAAGAATACTTGATTAAGGGCCCTACTTAGCCAGTGTTCCCAGAGTAGTTATATCCTAGTGCCTGGCAGCTTGGAGCATTGTGGTCTGGGGCTTCTACAAAGGGGGTCTGAAAAACAAGTATATTATAGTCTATTAGTTACTATGATTACTTTTATTAAACACTGTTTATTTTATGTTTACATATTGTAGTATCTCATTTAAAGAGTCAGCAAGGAGAGGATAGATATTCTAGTTGGTTAATTCTTACTTATCCTTCAGATCTTGGATCAGATGTCAATTCTTCAGGAAAGTTCTCATTGTCCTAGCTCTTTCTACTCCAGAACTAGGCTAGATGTCTTGTAATGAGTGATTATAGGATCCAGTATTTTTTCTTATGACAACTTAATCATATGTCAGAATGTAAGCTTTCTTATTAGAATGTAAGTTCCATGAGGGCAGAGATCTTTATTTTGTTCACTGATGAATACTAGGTCAGTGCTTGGCATATAATATGTACTCACAATTATTTGTGGGATAGAAAATAAAAGCACTACTTACTTTCTAGGTATCACTTTTATATTATTCTTGTCTTAAATCGCTGTTTTTTTTAAATTAATAACTACTTACTTTGGGGTCCTTAGACTAAGAAGAAAGAGAGACAAAGACTTCTCTTGCACATGGGCCTTAGGCTAAAAAGACACTTTTAGTTGTATAGAAGGCTGATAATGAAGATATCTGGTTCTGAGGCCTCCCTGATGAAGATATCTTTCTTTTGTCTCTTCTGCACTCACAAGGAGCCTAAGCCTGTTAAGCAATATTTAGGGGGAAAGGGATGAAACTAAATGACCAATAACCTAGGGGAAGCTGAGGATGAACAGCAGGTACTACTTGAGGGAAGAGGATGTTGTTGTCCATGGGAGGAGTAACTTCATAAGTTAAGGATGAAGACTTTCAAAGCCCTTTCATGACATTCAAAGTGAATGCTTTGAGGTGCCTGGGAATGGGCAATTGGAGCCTGAATTAAAGAGCTATTCTGCACATCCTTCTGAATTCCATGTATGTGACAGAGAATAGCTCAAGAAAAGCTTTGTGTTCAGTAATGAATTATGCCAACCCTACTTCTGAAGTTAATGGCAAATTACAGGTGAAAACATACCTTAGCTTTAAGCATAAACTCTAGTCTACGTGTGTACTTATGTCTTAGTTTGTTCCATGTCATATCAATGCAGTAAGCATCAAAATGTATCGAACAACCATAACAAAGATGCTAGATGCCTGTGTCAGGAAAATGTGCATACTAAGGATTTCTATACAAATTTAAAGAATGAAGACATTCGGTGGTAAAGTGTCAGAAAATTTAGAAACTGACATACTGGAACATCTCCTATCTCTGCACATTACATGTATGAAGAGCTGACCAATCAGAAATTTTTAGTTATGAAATAAGCAAATATTAAGAGGTGGTGCTGTTGCAAGTACTGACTCTTCTGTAGTCCCAGAGACTGCTCCTGTGGCCCAACTTTGCTCTTTAAAGTGCCAGGCTCCTAAGACTGGTCTGCCAGCTTATTCTGCAATATACACTGTTTTTGCATCAAGGGCCCACTCAAACCGCAGAGATCTTCTGGAGAGAAAACTCTATCCTAAGGACTTAGGGTTCTGGGGGAAAGATAAGGATGTACACAATAGCCTCTTTTGACTACTATTTCCCTGGACAAAGACTTTGTGTTAAAAGGCTGGGTATTCAAAGTGCTGAACATAACCAGCTTTAAATAAATTAGGTCAGAGTCTAGTGATTTTTGAGAGGGCTACAGCTTAGGCTTAGTCTGAGCCCAATCTGAGTAGAAAGCAGACTCTCCTACTTTTGCTGCTAGAGATGGTGTAGATGGGAAACACATTCTTTTGATATTATTGAGAGGGTTCTTTTCCCATTCTAATCTAACCCTGTCCAAAACTAAGAGTAGTTGATATACTGAGAAAAATAACAAATCATCCTAGAAACCTATCTAGTAAAATAATCCTTCAAAACAAGAATTAAATAGACATTTTTAGATAAACAGAGTTTATTATGAAAAGATCTCTCATTCAGAGACTTTTATACTGAGCCAGCTATTTATATATATGTTGAGAAGCAAATATTGATTTTATAAAATAATATCTAACTTTAGGAGAAAATGGCTTGAACTAAAATATTAGATACTAATAATGTATACATTGAGAGGAGTGGGATCAAAGTTAAAGTACTTTAAGGACATACTACTGTTGGGAAGAGGATAAACAGACTAATTTTGATTACCTTTAATATAGTTAAGTAATTTTTAAAGGTACGACAGTGGTGTGATTATGTTCAAATACCTAATTTTTAGAGAGATAATACTGAAATAATTTCAAGTGAAATGATGTATCTGAGATGGGCTTCAAAATGTCTAGAGGTGGAAGGGTTGGAGGAATGGGTGCACGTATAGATGAAACAAGATTTACCATAAGTTAATACATGTGATACTGGGTGAGGGATATACTGCAGGGGGGGTGGGGGGGGTGGAATTCATTATATTATCCTTTCTATTTGTTTATATACTTGACATTTTCCCTAGTGAAATTGTTTTAAATATACACACATATAATTTCTAATAGTATATATGCACAAACATGTAAGTATAACAAAAGATGTGTGTGGCAAAGATAACGCCAGTATCCAACAAGCCCTGTTTTATTTATATAAATTTTTAAAAATCAAACTAGTTCATTGAATTCATTCAAATATTCATTGATTCAATAAACACTTTAAAATGTGTGTAGTTTCTACTATGTACTAAGAATGCTGGGCATTCAGTTGAAAGTAAACCTGTTGAATATCTCATAGTTACTGAGGGAACCAAGTAAGTAATTACAATCCAATGCAGTCCTAACAATAATAGAGGTAAACATAGGAATTCTTGGGAGACAGGAGGGCATCTAATCCTGTGTGGGTTATGAAAAGCTTCCAGAAGGAGGCGTCGGTCTTTTCTGGAAGAATAAGTAGAAATTAGCCAAGTGAAGAGGAAATGTGAGTAGGTCATTCCAGACTGGAGAAAGACAAATAAATATATGAGACTAGAAGCATCAGGGAACAACATTTGTGTACAGGGAACTGGATAGTTCAGTTTTGCAGGAACGTGAAGTAGAAGGCAGGAAGTGCTGACATATAAAGTTAGATAGGTGGAGACCAGATGAAATGTGTAGGACATATTAGAAGTTATTTGGATCTTTTATCTTGTAGACAATGTAGCATTATCAAATTTTTAGTTTTTTCTTCGGAGAGGAGTAACATAGGTAGGTATATGTTTAGTGCTGCATTCTCTACAGGTAACTCTGGTAACTGGTAAATCAAGGATTAATCTGGCCCACTACCTGTTTTTGTAAATAAAGTTTTATTGAAACAAAACCACACCCATTTGTTTGTATGACTGCTTTCCCATTCTGAAGGTGAAGTTGAGTGATTTTAAAAGAGATGAACATAAAGCAGATGACTATAAATAAGCAGATGAATATGAAAACATGAGATCAGGAAAGCAATTATGATTGCTGTTATACTAGTTCATGTGAGAGATAACAAGGGATTGATTAGGGCAGAGTTGATAGGGGTGGAAAGTAGCTGGTAAATTTAAGAATTATTTAGAAAATAAAGTCAGCCAAGTTAAGGGTCACTTGTAGATTTTTAGCATAGATGAAAGATGCTGGGACAACTGAGAGAAAGATTATAGGAGAACGTTAAAATGGGAATAAAGATAACAAAAAGTTGAATGAAGTGTGTCTAAGAATCCCTATATCAGCCCACCTGTCACCTCATTCGTGAGCCTCAGGATCAGGAAGGTCTGAAGTTTGAGATTGGGATAAGGGTGGCTATTGCAGTATGGTAATTAAAAAAAAAAAAGATTATTTAATGGTTTGTTTTTTAAGCTATGCCAAAATATCTTTGTAAATGTTAACTATCCCATACCATCAATGTAAAGAAGTATGTGTCTCTTTCTTTTACTTTTTATCTAATCACAGAGATTTATCCTCTTAACTTTTTTCTACCTCCCTAATCTACCACCAATGAATCTCATGTAACCCTCCTTATGTCTCCTACTTTGATTCTAAACTATAAAACAAGCTGCAAAACTGCCATTTTCTAGAGCATTTTTTCATTCTGTTGAGATTTTGCTTCCAGAAATTTTCATCAGTTTGTCTCAAATAAACTCTTAATAGACTTTTTCTTAGGCTTGACTTTCTATCTTTGACACTATCTTTACTCTTTCCTCATAAGTTATATTAAGGTCTTGCAATTTCTCCAAATTCTTCTGGTCTTCCCTGCTAAATCTATTTCTTCTCTTTTTCTGTAAAAAAATTTTACCCACGAATTCAGAATGAGTTTCCAAACAAAATAAAACAAATGCAAACTATTTCCTTTGGGGTGGAAAAACTAGCTATGCTTTTTCTGGCTTTTCTCCCCAACTCTTACCAATTGAATCTTGAGGTTAGGACTCAAAACCATTTCTCCCTCTGTCCCTGCAATTAATTAAAAGCATTGGATTTCAAGACTTTACTCTCTGCTTTGCATTTCAAGCACATATCTTAAAATTTAAATGCCAAGATTCAGCCTAATGTCTACTATTATTACATAAAATGGTATAAAAATCAATTACTATGAAAACCATTAATTTTCATTTCCAAATGTTATTATGCTACTTAAGCATTATTAACTTATTGAAAGACCTTTAGAGTATTTTCTCCTTAGATCATTTGGCAGTGTCTCAGTATTTATAACTATTCACTCCCCCTTTCCCACTGTTAGAAGCCACCCTAGATCTTCTCCACCTTTGTCCACTCACCATTCAGGATGACTCTAAACAGCGCTGACACTTCACTCTTTCACTTTCTCTCTGCTGATTAGTTAGCAGTCTTTTATAGGAGTACTCCCAAGACTTGTCATCCAAAAGGGCTCCACAGCTGAAACCTTAAGCTCAGAAATCCTGCCTGCAGTTCTGCCCAATTTCTTATTTGCACTCATAACTTCTAGTCCAGAATGACCTTGTATTTCCTTTGTCCTTAGAGAGTTCCTCATGACTTAATTTCTTTCCTGCCCCAACTTGGATCCCATGGATTTAATGGCATTCTCTTTTGTTAAAGGAAAATCCAGCAACCATAAATTTTGAAAAGTTGTCACTGGCTTTATTCAGTGATTCATGAATAGGGTAGCATTCAATCCACCAGACAGAAGAGCTGTACTAAGTAAGAGATTTTCATAGAACAAAGTGATCAGGAACAAGGAGTTATACCAGGCATTTGCTAATGGTTAAAGCTGGCTTCTGTTCCTCATATGGAACAAAGGGAAGTCTTGGAGCCGGTAACTTGTGCCGAGCAGGTAACCACTGAATGATTGATTTACATCTTCCTTTTTGTGGGAGAACCAAGCATAGAAACAGATAAGTTTTGGTTTGCTGATTGGAGGGTTTAGCAGGAGTGACTCCATCTTTAGATATTTTAACACATGCATGCTCTGACTTCATATGACCATGTCATCTGACAGCTTTGTAGATAAATATTTGGAGACCTCAGTGTTCTTCCTTTTTTCTTCCCCCTTGTGGTCTCTTTTTTTTTTATACTGGACTCTAAGTTAGTTGAAAGCAAACCTTCAGTGTCTATTGCTGTTTTTAGTATTGATCCTTTGATCAATAAATGTTTGTTGAATAAATTAATGAAGAGTAGTACTGTTTTAAAAATTGCAACATTTTATTATTTACTCATTCATCAATTATTCATATTAGCTAATTACAGTAGTTCAAAGGTGCTGAATAGAAAATGTAAAATTATTTCAGATGTAAAGCATTTTTAAAATTTAGGAAACACTGAGTCAGTGTATTTTATAGTTAATTCTAGCTCTCAAAATGTCCCATTTTTAGAATATTTGCACTCATATTTAAATATTAGATGGTTAAAATATGCTATTTAGATTCACTTTATAGCAGTATAATTTACATAAAGTAAAATGCACTAATTATAAGTATATAGTTTAATGAGTTTTGACACATGTATACATCCATATAACCACCACTAAGGGTTAAGATACAGAGCAATTCCATCATCTCAAAAAGTTCATTTGTATGCCTTTTCAGTCAATCTAATCAACCTCTCAATATCCCCAAGCTCCAGACAATCATGGATATGCTTTCTGTCACTATAGCTTCTTAAGCCTTTTCTAGAATTTCATATAAATGAAACCATACAGCATGTACTGTATTAAAGGCGTCCCCAACCCCTGGGCAATGGACTGATATCAGTCTATGGACTCTTAGGAGCCAGGCTGCACAGCAAGAGGTGAGCGGTGGGTCTGTGAAGGAAGCTTCATCTGTATTTTCAGCTGCTTCCCATCACTGCCTCAGCTCCACCTCAGATCATTAGTCATTAGATTCTCATAAGAACACCGGTACCTGATGCCAAAAAGGTTGGGGACTGCTGCTGTCTTGTGTCTACTGCTCTCTTATGTCTGCCTTCTTTTGTTAATGTTCATGCATAAGTCTTTATGTGGACACAGATTTCATTTCTCTTGGGAAAGGAGAGGAAAGGATAGGTCTTGGGGTAAATATATACTTAACGTTATAAGAAACTATACAACTGTTTTCCAAAAATGATTTTAACATTTTACATTCCCACCAGCAATATATGAGAGTTCTAGTTGTGCCATCTTTCATCAACACTTGGCATTGTCAGTCCTGTTAATTTTCCCCTTTTTACTGGGTATATAATGATACTTCACTGTGGTTTAAATTTATATTTCTCTGATGACTAATGATGTTGAGAAGTCTTCATGTGCTTATAGGCCATAGTAATGTATTCTTTTTGTGAAGTATTTGCTTAAACATTTTGGCAAGTTTCAGTTAAGTTGTTGTCTTATTGAGTTGTAAGAGTTATGGATACATTTGTGTGTGTGTGTGTGTGTGTGTGTGTGTGTGTGTGTGTGTATTTATATATGATATTTTCTCCTAGTTTGTAGCTTGCATTATCATTTTCTTGGCAGTGTTTATCATATAGCAAAAATTTTAATTTTGAAGTCCCATTTATCAGTTATTTTCTTTTATGATCCATGCTTTTTGTGTGTTATATAGGAAATCTTTGCTTACTCTAAGGTTGCAAAGAATCTCTCTTATGTTACAAGTTGATTTTTAAAATAGGTTGAGAAGTAACCAATGAATCAGTCTTGCTATGAGCTTAGCTACCATGGTCTAAAGAATAATTGTTCTCTGATACCAAAATTCCTGTATAGTATACTGTGACTCTCCTAATTCTGAAATGTGCCTTTGGATAGAGATGAAGAGCTTTAAATCATTGTTTAAAAAATTATAAGTATTTGTAAAGGTAATAATAAATTTATTCTCAAACATATAGCTCAAGTGAGCAGAATATGAGAATAACACCCAATTTCTCAGTTTGGACTGTACTGAGGCTTTTTTCTTTGTCATTTTACTTTTTTAAAAGTTTGAAAAAAATTTTTTTCATTTGTTTAAAAGAATCTTTTTTGAGTTTCTTAGTATTCTTCCAAGTCTCCAAGTAAAATCATTAGTTCTGTCAGGTGACATTTCCCCCTGTGCCTGCCAGTTCATCTAGCTCCTTGCTCAAATATCCATAGGGGTAGGAGTGTCCAGTTTGATAAGCTCAGCACAAGAGCAAGAAAGTTGTGTCATCTAGTCCAACTTACTTACTCTCTTTCTTCCTATCACTGTCCCCATCATTAGCTAGAAATGAGGGTGCTAGAACAAGGTAGATGCTGGTGGTGGTGGTGGCTACCTCTCTGATAGACGTCTACCTCAAAATTCAGTGTATTGTTTGAGAATAGAGTAAGTTGCCTTGATAGAGGTGTTTAAACAAAGTGAGACAATATTGGGAACGTAAGCCTCGGTTGTGGGGTGAGACTGGATAAATGATATATCAAAGAACCTGGATCATATGATAGAATAAAAGGGAATTTTTATTTTTCTCTGAGGTATTTTGTTATTAAATTGATCATTTACATTAAGATATAAAAGTGACAGTAGGATTATTAGGATATTTAAATCCTAATAATTAAATTATTTAATTTATTTAATTATTTAAATTAAACCGACAGAATAATAACTCCAGTAGAAGTTAAAATTGAAGATGATATTGTTAAATATAAAATTTGCTGATGAAATAACTGTAAAAAAAATTAAAGTGCCTTGGTTTTATTGGGAATAGAATTAATTGCTCTTACTAAAATATAATCAAGCAAAAACTGGATTGGGAATATATTGTCCTCTGGCTGGGTAGCAGTGGTGTATTGAGTAGAGATAATGAAGAGATGATGGCAGGAAGAAGGGCAGAGAAGAGATGAGGATGGAGCTGAGAAGGAAATTTTTCTTCTGTCACTTATCTGTTGCTTTGGTTTTTACTGGATTATATTACCTCCTATTGCCGCAGTAGGCTAAACAAAGAAGCTATGGGACCTTTTTTATTCTTTTTTTTTTCTTTTTCTTCTTTTTGGCATTTTTTCTTTCTGCTACCTTCTAAGCCTCTATCTAGCTTGGAAGTCTATGGGGCTCCATCTGGGTTCCTTCCTATATAACATTTAGAAAGATGAACTCTGAGGTTGGAGAAGATGTAAGGAATTTATTTCTTTTTAAATGCTGATACATCTAATAACTTGCTACTCAAAAAATAGTCTGTGGACCAGCAGCACCTGCAGCATCAACATGACTTGAGAACTTGTCAGAAACACAGAATCTAAGGACCCACTCTGCTCTCCTGAATTATCATAATATGTATTATAATTCTCCATGGGATTCACATATGATAAACATATTTAGTGTGCTTTCTTGTAGGATGTCATCTAGTCCCAAGGTATCAGTAATTTCCTGGAATAGGTTTAACTGAGGTTGTATTCTCTCTTAATTAATCCATTATCATATTTAATCCCCACAACAAGCCTTGGAGATATGTTGATCCTTATATCACAGATGAGACAATGAAGTAATTTATCCAAGATTACACAACTAGTACATGATGAAGATGTTATACTTGGGTCTGATTGGTTTCCAAGTCTTTTTTGTTTTCCTATACTCGATTGCTTTTTCTTGAACTTAATCATGAGTAATTGTTTATGCTTTAGGAGAATAAAGCCCATTAAAAATAAAGATTATAAAAGAGAGCCCTATTGAGTCTGTTTAAAGAAAAAAGCCTTTCAATCATTCAAAGACTATTTTAAGTAGTATTTCACATTTCTCATGGTAATAAAGCAAATAATACAGAGTGAAGCATCATTGGTCTCTGGCTTTTGGTGTAACTTGGGGAAGTGAGAGGACTGCATCCTGTCATGCCCACACTTTATCCTGCTCATCTGACTTGTATCTTGTTGTTGCTGAGGCAGGATCCATCTGTTCAAGCCTGTGTTGAGCCAGGTGCTAAGAGCAGTACTGATTGTGTTATGTTGAGACTGCCCATACGCCTTCATGCAAACTGTAGTCAAGGGTTGTAAAACTATTTGCATTTTTAATCTATCAGATGGCTTTGAACAAAACCAGTGCCAATAAGGCTATTTGGATGTTTTATATTTGCCAAAAGAGCACAGAACTTATGGTCACCAATCAAATCATTAAGAAATATTGTATTTTCAGAATAGCTATATTTTCCAGGGAGAGGTGCAAATGATGAAACTCTATAAAACACTGGAGATGACCCTGATCAACATTTGTTCTTGGAAAACTCTATTCAAAAATAGAGGATTAAACCCAAACCGACTGACATCCGCCTTTAGCTTTGGGGTTGTAACCCAGATGGACTCATTTCAAACTGGGTAACATGTAGTGTGGGCTGTTCACACTGCACAAGCATTTCTTGGGTGAACTAGATAATGCTTTAAAGTGAGCAATGGATTTAGAAGCACAAAGTGAGTGTGGGGCATGTACTAGTATCTTAGAGTAGAACTGGGTATACATAGACAAGATTTTCGGTTTGGTGAAGGCAAGGGAAGCACTATTATTTCTTTATGGGTTTCAGTTGTTCTCACACTTGAAGGGGACTCTGTTGGCATGTCCTTTCATAGGGTGTGTGAGTTTGTCAGCGGATGAGACCAGCCTCATCGAGATCTCTTTCTTTTGCTCTGTCTGGCCCTGCTTTCTCTAAAGTGATGACATTGAGGGCCTTCAAGCTTAGGAGCTTTGAGAGCCGGATTGGCTGCTTAGGAGCGAGCGGGGCCTGACAGGAGCGCCCTCTTCATGCCTCCATATTCACCCTGTCCTTCCCTCCAGCTGTTTTTCTGACGTTAGCACAAGACTGAGACTCAGAGCGAGAGAGGAGTTCTGGACCCCGAGGACCGATTAACTTTGAGGTCCCAGCGGCTCTGTTCAGAGCCAGCCCAACTCGGAGAACTGAGTCAGCCTCTAGAGTAAAGCTTTTGGAATTATTTTTATTTTTTTTTAAAAAGGGCAAACTCATCTTAAATGTCAGTCCAATATCCACGGGGGCGAGCGACAGCAGGTAATTAGAAGCAATTAGCTGTCCCCCTGCCGGGAAGCTGGGCAATTACCTTTTTCTCGCTTCCTCTTCCGTCCTTCCTTCTCTCGTGGAAGCGGTAGAAGTGCTCTGCTCTCTAAGCAGCTATGTAAACTGAGCTGGCACCGGAATGAGGGATGAATTGAGCAGAGATTCCGTCTCCTCCTCCAGCCGCCGCGGTGGCCGCCGGCGGAGCAGTGCATTGTGGAGGCTGAGCGCGCCGCAGCCGCTGGCGCCGCGGCCCCGGGCGCACGGCGGGGAGCTGTCCGAGGTGCTGACCCCCCGGCCGGCACCCGGCCCGCGCCCTGCGCGAGCACCTGCACCGGACCCCTCCAAGTCCTGGCTTTCCTCCCACATTCCGTCTGTCTGTCTCTTTTTACCTAGGGGCGTAGCGGCTGGAGGAAATCATGGTGTTCGCTCCAGGTACACCTGCACTTTGCTTTTTCACCAAGTGTCCAGGCGGGGAGCGGGGAAGTAAAAGGAGAGAAGAGGGAGAAAAGGCCTTTTTACCGTATGAACCCACCTGCGCATTTCGGAGTTACTGTCTGTGAGTGAGGGGCGGGAGAGTGCCCCTGTGCGGCATCTTCGCCCCTCTCCCCAATCCTGCCCCATATGTCCTCTAACAATCTCCAGCCATCGTCCCGCCGCGTTTCTTCCCGCCTGGCTCCTGCACATCCCATAGGAGCTAAGGTACCTTGAGAACTGGCAGCTTCGCCAGCGTCACAGGCGCCTACGTGGGAGGGAGGGTGGAGAGATGGGGCAAAGAGCAATGGGCTTCAGGCTACTTGGTGGGAATCTTCTTTACTGACACTTCCTCCTCTGAAGAAGTGACAAAGTGACCCGGTTTCTCTCAACCTGAAGAGAGAAGTGATTAAAACCCAGGGGAGTGGGACGAAGGGCAGAAGAGCTATACTCCTTAAGGAATTAGACCTGAAAGTCCGGCTGGCCGACGGCTGCAGCACAGAGGCTGCTACTACTGCACTGCTGGCAGGGTTACAGTGTGTTGTTGTTGTTTTGGAGATGGCGGTAAAGGACTTTGGTCTCTTTGATGCTGTCTGTGGCTACAAGTTGGGGAAGAGTCAGCTTTGTCTGCATTTGACCGGCTTACCAGGGTATGCGCGTGTGTGAGCAAAGACATGGACGTGTGTTTCAGACGAGGTGGTGTGGAGTTCCGGAACAGCGAAGAAACTGTAATCATTGTTAGCATATGAAACTGTCTCTAGAGGTATATACAAAGTCTTTTTTCCCCTTTCTCTTAAATTCCAGGCTCTGTTTTCGTTAAAGATTGCTGTGGAAAAAAAAAAAAAGAGTAGAGGACCCTACACCCCTTTTAACTGTTATGGTTCTTTAATTTGAAAGGTTGATTCACATTTGTTCTGGCCATGGACCTCAGACAGCTGGAAAGAAAAGATTTTTTTTTAATATAATAATTCAGTCATGATTTCAAAAAATTCAGTGAGCAGAGGAAGTTTCACCCTCCTCCCCAAATCAGAATGCTTGCTGGAGAGGGAAGAATTCAGTTTCTGTCAGTTCTGACACTGGCCACAAGCAGTGACTAGGAGGAATCCCTAGAGGAAAGCCCAGGAGCCCTTCTGCCAGCCTCCCCCACCATCCCAAATAACTCAAAGCAAGAAATTGTTCTGCATAGTGAAGGATATTCAATTAACACAAGATCTGTAAAGTTGGAAAACAACAGCACTTAGTTGCATATATAAACTACTTAACACTTTATAAAGCACTTGCATGCTGTTAACTCATTAGGACTTTAAATTGTGCTTTGAGGTAAACAATAACATTTTTCTTTTACTATCCCGAGGGAGGCTGATTCCAGATGGGCTTGCCAGTCTTAGCTGGAGTTTTCTGACCTCAGAGTCTGTCTCTTTTTTCCTATTATACCTCAAAGCCTATCTTCCTGGAAAAAAAAAATGCTTCACTAGTTCCAGGGATAGCTGCTTTTTGGTTCAAGGTCAGATATAGCCAAGAGGAAGTGTCTTTTTATTTCCAAGTGGGGGATGGGCTGGAGTTGTCCAGAGTTAGGATCCTTGGCTAATGTTAACAAGGCATTTTCTAAAAGCATGATTGTGGGTGAAAGATTGTGTGATGAGCAGTGGGGAATTTCTGGAGTTGACTGATTGGTTTAAGCAATCTATTGTTTGGACAGTGCTTTACTTTTCCAATTTTCTAATAAGTTTGTATTAGGTTGTTTCCCACCCTCCTGCAGAGACAGTAGAAGTTAGTCATAACTATCAGAGATGGCATAAATTAACCTGGATAGGATATGTACAGAAACCTGTGATAAATCCCTTTTTGAGTCATTTGTTCAATTTTGCTTTCTCTTGAAAAACTATAATCATTTTTAGGCAGTCAGAATAGTGCCAAAAATATGTCAACTTACCTTTTCATCTACTAATTGTATGTCTTCTAACTCATATAGTGATATCATTCCAAAAGAAAATCAGAACGATAAATTATTTTTGAATTCTGTCCCCCTTTTAGCATTACAACCTCATCTCTAGAACTGTTTCTCTTCTAAATCTCTATAATCTGGGGATCCAGATGTTTCATACCAGTCAAGGGAAATACGCCCCCATCCTTTTTTTTTAAACCAACCTAATGCTCAATAATGGAAGAAACAGAGGAATGTGCTATGACCACTCCAAAATTAATAAAGTGTGTTTCATAATCCAAGATGAATATAAACATAAATGAACAACCAGATGTTCATAAAATTGGATCAGTGAGGACTGTGCCCTTCAAAACACTGTAGCTTTTTGGATTTTAGCAAAGGGAAATAAGAACCCTAAGGTCTAGTTCTGGCCTTGTTTCTGTGGAATGACCTGCTTTTGAATAGTTCTGCTGCCTCTCTGCTTAACTTAAAGGCAAAGGTGAAAAGTGAAAGGAATTCATGAAGCAAGTTTCAGTCCAGAAGTACAATGAATGAGACTATATAGTTCTAGTTAGGTTTCATGCTTATCATGTGGTATAAAATTTCCTTGCATTCTTTTATTTCAGTTAGTCTGCAGATTGTAAAGAACAGGGTTTAAGTTGGACAAGGTCTTTGGGTGGTTTCTCGGTTTATATAAAGCAGACAATTCAATTATTTACTTTTCCTTTTATAGTATTCATAGGTTTTGTAATTTAGGAGGGTTTTAATTTTGTGCTCACCAATTTTTAAACCCCTTAAAGGTAAGGGACCAAAGCCTAGAACTCATTTTTTTTTCCCTCTAAAGGAATTATAAAAAATTAATAAAAATAAAAAGATGAATAAAGTATAAATATGTTCTTTGTAAATAGCATATATTCCTAAATACAGGTGAAACTAAGCTGGGGCACATGACTGAGGCTACAGGATGAAATGAGACCCCTTGCTTCCTTTTCCTAAATCTATCTATTCTGCTTCCTTCCCTTCTCTAGAATGAAGGTGAAATCTCTCTTTCTGGAGGAATGTGAGATTTAGAAGTATATCACCAGAGCCAGAAAAAAGTGGGAGACACAACCAATATAGAAAAATATTTTGGCTTCGGTGTATAATACTAGACTGACCCAGGTTACTTAGTCTCTGGTTATAGCAACAGCTTTTGTTTGGGAGGGAAAGAAGTTCTGGGGGCAGATTTCTGCAGTTGGTTTTGTGGGAGAATATCAAGGCATTGTTACTAATTTGTGGGCAAAGTCAATGTGGAAGAAAGAAGAAAGACCATTGGATGTTGAGATTGAAAGTAAAAAAATAGGAGAATATCAATGTCATGGTTTTGCCCAAAGAATTTTAGACTCTAAGCAATCAGATTATCAACTTCTCCCACCTATAGGAAGACCTAATGAAGAATAGATTATGAGGTGGAAGTATCGGCAGAAGTTTCCTTATCCTTATCCTTAGGCCATTCCCTACTTCCCTTAATTGTTAGTATATGGTACTTCAGGGATTAATGCACCTCTCTGTGGATGGACCTAGTCATTTTGACTTGTTTAGATTGCCTTCAAATATTATGTATTGTGGACAAAAAAAAATCCTTCTTCTTTTGCACATGAATTAGACAAGGTGTTTCATTGAAGGATAAAAATGGCATAATTGTAAGCAATTAGACAATCAGCCCCTTAACTTTTAAGATTAGTTTGAAAAACATTTAGCAACAACAGATTAGAGAGAGCTATGAAAAATATTTAAGAAAATGTCATTTTATTATGATATATAGTTTTTATTTATATATATAAACATTGCTAATACCTGAGAAATCAATAAATAAAATTATATTGCAGACTGTCTTAAATGTCAGGTTATGACCTGCCAACCCAAATAAGTTCTCTTCTGTTGTCTTACAGATTTAAAAAGGTTTTTATTAATTTATCATCTAAAAAATATATATACAGTTAAATTGACTTTTTGGGCATACAATTCTATGAATTTTAACAATGTATAGAGTTGTATAATGGCCACAGTTTTATTGTACCAAAAATCATTGCCTGCTACTCTTTTGTAGTTAAACCCTTCCCCCCATCTCTAAATCCTAGTTACCACTGCTTTTATATCTCTATAAATTTTCCTTTTCCAAAAGGTCGTATTTGTGGAATCACACAGTATGTAAACTTTTGAGATTAGCTTCTTTCATTCAGTATAATGCCATTGAGATTCATCTATGTTGCATGTTTATCAAGAATTCATTCCTTTTTAATGTTGAGTAGTATTCCCTTGTATGGATGTACTCACAGTTTCTTATCCCTTTCCCCATTGAAAGATATTTAGGTGGTTTTCAGTTTTTGGTGATAATGAATGAAGTTATGATAAACATTCCTATACTTGTAATGTGAACATAGGTTTTTATTTGTCTGAGGTAACTAACTACCTAAGCTTGGGACTCCTGGATCTTATAGTAAGTATGTGCTTCACTGTTTTCCAGAAAATGGTATATGAGCATTACAGTTGCTCTGCATGCTTGCCTTTCTGATAGGTATATAATGGTATTCATTGTTATTTTAATTTTAATTTCCCTAATGACCAATGATCTTGATAATTTTTTTCAGGAGTTTATTTGCCATATGTATATATTCTCTGGTGAAGTATCTGTTCAAATCTTTTGCCACTTTTTTTGGAGGGGGATGTTTTTTTCTTATTATTTAGTTTTAAATCCTCTATATATCTGGATACAAATATGCTGTTGGATATGTGATTTGCAATATTTCCTTCCAATTTGTGGATTGACTTTTTATTCTTTTACCTTTTTTAGAGCAGAAGTTTTTAATTTTGATAGTCTAATTTATCAATTTGTTCTATAGATTTTGCTCTTCATATCATATCTAAGAACCTTTTGTATAACCCAAGGTCAGGAAAATTTTCTCCCATGTTTTCTTCTAAATGTTTTATAATTTTACATTTAGATCTAATCATGGGATTAGATGTCCATCCTCATTATTTCATCTAAATTTAATTATCTCTTTTATTATATGCCCAGCATTAATTTTTTAATTAAATGTATTGGAGTGACATTGGTTAATAAAACTATACAGGTTCCAAGTGTATACGGGTTACAATTCTATCATATTATCTTTATATTGCATGTGTGTTCACCACCCCAAAGTCAAATTTTCCATTATCATATATTTGACTCCTTTTCTATCTCCCTCCTTCCCCACTTTTCCTTTGGTAACCACTGAACTGGTGTCTGTGTCTATGTTATTGTTTGTTTGTCCTGTTCTTTTGTTGCTTTCAGTTTTATATCCCCACATGATTGAAATCATAAAAGACCTCACCTTCATGGTAAGGGCATCAACATGTGAATTTTGGAGGGACATAAACATTCACTCCATAACAAGTTGATTTTTGGATATGGTGTAAGTTATAGGTCAAGGTTCTTTCCTTTTCATATGAATATCCAATTGTTCTAAAAACCATTTGTTGTAAATATAATAATTCCCCATTGAATTAAAAATTAATTGTCTATACTTGTGTTGGTCTATTTTTGGACTTTATCTTATTTCATTCATATATATGTCTCTCTAATACCACACCATCTTAATTACTATAGCTTTATAGTAATCTAAAAATTAAGTAGTAGAAATTCTTCAACTTTGGCTTCTGTAGTCCCTTCGTCTTTCCATGTAAAGTTTAGAATCAGCTTGCTTATATCTACATAAAACCCTGCTGAGATTTTGATTGGAATTCTGTGAAATCTATAGATCATTTTGTGGAGAATTAATATCTTAACTATGTTGAGTCCCTAATACCTAAATATGTCTCTGCATTTATTTAGCTCTTCTTTGATTTCTTTCATCAGTATTTTGTAATTTTCAGCATCCAGATCTTGCATGTATTTTTATAGATTTACACCTATGTATTTCTTTTGAGAAGATCCACTGTAAATGGTATGTAAAAACAATTCAATTTCCAAACATTCATTGCTAGTATAAAAACATGATTGGTTTTTCATGTTGAACTTGTTTTCTCTGATCTTGCTTGATTTTTGCATTTGTTGTAGGTGCTATTTTGTAGATTTCTTAGGAGTTTTTATGTAGGCAATCATGTTGTCTTCAAATAGGGACCATTTTATTATTATTATTTTTTTTGCCTTTTTGTGTTGGCTATGGCTTCAAGTACAATATTACATGTTAGTGAGAGTGGACATTCGTGCCATGTTTCTAGTCTTCTGGCAAATCATTCAGTCTTTCACATTAGATATGTTAGCTGTAGGATTTTTTTGTCGATGCTCCTTTTTGAGGGTTGAGAAAGATCCTTTCTATTCTTAGTTTGCTGTTAGTTTTTATTATCTACAGATTGTGAGTATTGTCAATTTTTTTTTTCTCCTTGTGGTGATATGATCATGTGGTGATATGATCTTCTTTAGGCTGTTAATATTGTGAATTATACTGATTGATTTTCAAATGTTAAACCAGCCTTACATTCCTAAGATAACACTCACTTGGTCATGATGTATTATTCTTTTCAGATACTAATGGAATTGACTTGCTAATAGTTTGTTCAAGTTATTTTGGTCAATGTCCATGAGAGATATTGGTCTGTGGTTTATTTCTCATGCATCATCTTTGTCTGGTTTTGGTATCAGAGTAAAGCCATCTTCATAAATGAGATGGGAAGTGTTCCTTCCTATTCAATTTTCTGGAAGATACGGTGCAGAAGGATATAATTTTTTCCTTAAGTATTTGGTAGAATTCACCAGTGAAAGTATTTGGGCCTCAAGTTTTTTCTGAAGGGAGCTTCTTAAACATGAACTCAATGTATTTAATAGATATAAGACCATTCTATTTATCTTGGGTGACTTTTGGTATTTTTTAAGGAATTGGTTCATTTATCATTATATTCAATGTGGGTTTCTTATAAGTAGCATATAGTTGGATCTTGCTTTTTAATAAAATGTGTAGGTTTTAAAAGTGATTTAAGCTAGTTACTGACTGTCTAGATATCTTCCTTCTATAATTACTGCATTTTCTAATTTTTTATCATTTAAAAATAGGTAGTATTTCATCATTTGTAAATTTTTGTTGCTATAGTTTTAGAAATTTTAGTAAGCATAGATAATAAAAATTACAATATTACCCAGCAGTAACCGCTGTTGATATTTTATATATAACTTCTCAAACTTTGTCTCTATGAATATGTTTCCTACTTTTTAAACAAAAATGGTGTCTCAACATGCATACTTTTTTTGACATTTTTGTTTACAAATGTACTATTACCATCTTTTCATACCATTTAGTTGTCTTCTACTTGTCATTAAAAAAACTACAGACATAGAGTAAAAAGATGTCATTCTTTCCATTTTTATAGATGACAGAAGTAAAGTTCAGAATGCCTGACAATTTTCAGTTGCAGAACCCAAATTCGACATTGGATCCACTTATTTTCTATGCACAACATAGCTTTAAAACAAATAGCAAGCAACAAATAATTTGTAAACTATAATTAGAGACAAAAAAAGAGGTAAAACTTGTCTTTTTTGGAGAAAATATGTATGTTGAACACCTCTTCTTCCACTTTAAAGTATATAAGGGTTTCTCTCAACCACACAGAAATGGGCTCTGTCTTTTCACACTTCTTGTATTCTTCATCTTCTCCAGATTGCTCCTCTTAGTAATGGAGAGTGAAAGGATGGATAGCCAGGATTGCCAAAAGTTGACCAGAAGAATAAAAAGATCCAAAACATTTACACAGTACTTCATAATTTTTAAAACATTTATATTAACTCATATAATTTATATTAACTAATACTACCATATATAAGATAGTTTTTGAGTTGAGAATAAATGGCATTGGACTAAGTGTAACTATTCCTTCTCTATACAACTGATGAGAATATTTCAGTTATTCCATAGCATTTCAAATATGAGGCAAAGTTGGTTGCTGCTTAAGCACTGGTTTGGAGACAGATAGGCCTGTCTTCTGACACGTCTACACCTAGTGTCATTGGGTGAGTCATCCAGTCTTGCTGATTTGCTTTTCTGTAAAATGAAGATCATAATATCTATTTTCCAGAGTGGTAATTAAGATAAAGGTAAAGTACCTGGCTCACAGTAGGCTAAATGACAACTATTAGTAATATTATTGTTTTAAAAAGATAATGGCTAATAATGTATTTTTTGTATACATCTGCATGTATATGATTTTGATGTTGGACTATCATTCTTAGGAAGCTATACAGCTGATTCTTTCTGTGGAGGAAAACTGACTTACTGATTCATTATGTTACCTGGGTAGAGGTTATGAAACTTTAAAGCAAATGCTATGACAAACTGAATTGATGATAAAGCAGATGTCTGAGTGCATCCTGGGATGAATAAGTTATGAATCATGGAAAGTTGCTGTTTAAAGGCTAGCAGCTGCATGCTTGAAAGCAGATGGCCATCTTGCTGATCTGAATAATTCTGATCTTCTCTAAATTTAGAAGTTGAATGATGATTTTCTGGGTATAATGTATTATATTTTTAATATTTAATTATTTAGTTAGGGTAAATTTGTAGTTTTGGATATGAGATATTGTTTCACAGTCTCTCTGCCTTTGTTTTTTCTTGGAGACATAAGTTTCCATTCTGTGATCTTATGTCATAGACATACACACATCTTAGATACCATTCTTTGCATATTATCTCTGGTCCTACATGAATCTTCTTGGAAATAAAGCTCTTTCTTTTTTTCCTTTTTTTCTTTATAAAGGAACTTTAGTGGTGAAACAGCCACACAGTTTATATTAGAGATTAGAAGGGGGGTTGTAGTTTTTCTTCAAAAGGTTTTCTGACTTGCTATGTGACCATGAATTAGTTAATCAGCTTCCCATGCCTCTTTCCCAATCATTTTCTAATCATCCTCAGCATCTTGGAGGTTTAGCATCTTAGTTTTCAGTATAGGCATTCATTGGACAGAGGGGATAAATGTAAGAAAAGGCAAAGGAACAACATTTGTAGAAGACCTACTGTGTGCTAGGTATGTCACATGCATTTTTAAAAAAAAAACAACAAAAAAGCTACTTTATACAGTAAATGTCAGAAAAAAACCTCTTTTTCAATTTGTGGCTAAAATGCTGTTTCATGTTCCAAACAGATGTAGATGATCTATTTGCAGAAGCTAACAGAAAAAAATAAAATGCCTTTTCCCATTTCTTTAAACAATTTTTTTCTTTAGAATGAGAGAAATAGTACGTATGGTGCTCAAGAAATTCATTCAAATTATGAATGTAATATCTCTGTTCTGAACACTTCTCATAAACCTTGCATGATGGCTCTGTTTGGTATTTAGATAGAAGAAATCTGTGGAATCCACATCTTGTGTTGTTTGACAGAAGTTGTTAATTTTCATCTCTATGCACTTTATTTCTAACATTCTTATGTACTTATCTCTGCCTTTCCATTTTCATTTTACATTTTTGTGGGAATAAAAATGAAATTATATGTTTATTATAGTACGATAGATGAGATTTTGATCACTCCTAACCAGGGAATTTAGAAGAAAGTTCCCTATAGCCTTAATTGCAATCTGACTCATGCTTCAGAATAGATTATTTTACCACATCTTCAGGCCATGCTGTATAAATCAATAAATAATAGTTGTTTTGCTCTAAAAATAATGTCAAGAAGGACAACTTTTAAAGCATTATTTATCTTATTATTCTTTCTTATGTCTGCAGAGCAATGCTAGTTTGGTGAGGCTGTTGGTCATGAAACTGGAACTCTATAAAAAGAATGTGTATGACCAATTCTCTACCCAACACCTCAAATCAGAGCAGATCTCTTAGTGAAGGTCATGTACGGCCTGATCTGGGGAAAGAGATGGTAGTAGCTTTGGTGGGTATGGAGCTGGAGTTGTTAGGGAAGGCCATGAAAGGTGAGTAGGGATGGAGTATAAACACTGTGTTTATTTTCATTCATTTATTCATTCATTTACTCAACACATGCATTGCCTTGCTCCTCTGAGCCAGGTGCTCCTAGATGGTAGGCACTAGGACTTTACTTGAACAAAGTACACTAAAAGGTTAGAGTTCTGTGATTAAAGGGCAGAAAGTAAAGAGGTATAGGGAGGAGGGATGGGTCAGTTCTGTTAGAGAGAAAGTGACTATCTTGTCTGATCTGATTTCTGCTGGGAAGCCTTACATGGGAATAGTGAAAGCCTTACTCCAGTAGAGAAGCCCTTTCTTTTCTGTCCACCATTCTGGGTGCTGCTAGGCTAGGCATAAGGGCCTTGTTTGTGAGTGCCAAAGTGCCAAAGCGCAGGATGGGGAGCCAGGAACTGCCAAGGGAGAGAGTCCCTTTTGTCTTTTCTTTTTCTGCATATAAATGTACCTTATGAAAAATAATTACCTGCAAATGACAATAAAGATGCCCTCAAGGCAGGACCATATGAAAGACCTGAAAGAAGACTCTCTAAGGGGGGCTGATATATTTGATCTGGGCCTGGCTCTTCTCCTGAAGTTAATCTTCTGCTTGATCATCTCCCCTTAATGACTACCACCACCAGGACAGGGCAAGGGTGTGCAAAGCTTCTTTTAAAGAGTTGCTTTGAGCATGGGTAGGAATGTCTTTTTCTGTTATCCATCGATATTTCACTTCTTGGTTCCTGTTCCAGCCCACCCCATTATTATGCAAGCTGTAGCTCAGGGATTCTCAGTGCTTGCTATACATTAAAATCACCTAGGAAGCTTTTAAAATAGGTCATTGTGCTGGGTCCAACCCATACTGATACAATAAATATCTCTAAGCATAAGTGTTCGGTAAAAGCTGTCTAGGTGGTTGATTGTGCATTCGGGGTGAAAAGCACTGGTCTAATGTCAAAGGATAAGCACAACAGGCAGCAGCTTGCTGATTCTTTACGCTGCTGTTCCTCACGTGTCTCCTCTTCTCAGAAAAGGGCATATACAAGTTAGGTAAACAAATGAATTAGTGAACAAATGGTCATCTTTCTTTTCTTTCACCTCATAGGTATCCCATAAAGCAAAAACTAAGAGAATATTCTAACTCTGCTTCCCATATGGGGCCTTTTCACCCAGGCCCTCCCTCTTTTTAGGAGATACCTCTTCTGGTCACTGGTAGGAATATAGGATTGTCACTCTAAAAACTGGAAGTTATTTTGTCCTACTTATTAATGAGATCTCAATCACTCATTATGGTCATAACAGTCATAAAACCAGGATTACACACATCATTTAGCAGAGGGTGTATAAATCTGTAGGCAGATGTGTCCTACTGTGGTTGGGCAAGGGGTAAGCTGAATTGGTACAGCTCCAAAGCAAAGCAGGAGTTAGGGACACATGGCTTTGCAGAGGGATATCAACCAGGGATTTACACTGAGGACCTTGGAGATGATGTCTCTCTTCCCAGTGGTTTGCCTGCAGGCATGACTCTATGGGAAAGAAATAAGGCAGAGCTCAAAATATGTGCCAGGCATTCCTCCCAGCAATGAAAATATAGATCTTCTCTAATAATGTCTTAAGTAGCTTGTGTTATTTCTACAATAACCTAGGTTAAATGGAGAAATAGGGACAGTTTTCTTGGTTCCACTTTTCAGAAGGGCAGATTTTCTACAAATTTCAAACACAGAACAAAATAATTGAGGTAAGTATATTATCAAATCAGTTTTCCCATAGTCTTCAAACATGCTTTCATTACATAATTTAAGTTAGAAGCCATTTATATATGGTGAGATAAGATGTCTATTTATTACTTATAGAGTATTACATGTAATATTTTAGACTATTGCATTAGTCTGAAAATAAATATTTAATGCTATTTAATATGCTGTGTCCCACATTGTGCTGGAAATCCTGGGGTTAAATTGCCTAAATGTTTCATTATAATGCTATGAAAGGTGATTATATATAAAAAAGAATATTTAGTCTTTAAAATAATTAGTTGGTCTTCAAGTTTTATAAAAACATAATTCCAAGTTAATATATGATGTATACAGGCAGCATGGCAATGAAAAACATTACTTGACTTGGAATCAGAAACTTTAAAAATGGGATTTTCTATACCTGTTATGTGATTTAGAGGAGCTACTTAGTCCTTCTGAACCTCAGTTTACCTAATTATAGAATAATAATAATCTTTCTTATCATATAGGGTCAGGATAATGATTTATGGAAAAATTACTATAAAATATGTTGAATAGATATACATCACATAGAAATTTGAGTCATAATTTGTATTTAGAATTTTAAAACTTTAATTAGACATTTATTTTGCATGAATCTGTAAGAAAAATATCCTTTGGTATCCTTAAGCATTTTCCAGCTTTTACGAACCCTCTGCTGCCCTGAGCTGAGATACTGACTCTATTCAGCACTGGCCTTTGAAAATTGCTGTATTTTGCTGCCTCCTCTTGACCAACACACCCTGAAGCCACAGGTGGTCTCTGAGTGAGACTATAAGTTGAAAGTCCTTGAAGACTTTTCCAAGGCTATGTGGGTACAGGGAGAGTGTTAAGAAAATTGGTTCTATGTTGTTACTCTAAATATGTGGTTGGCCTTTGAACAACACAGATTTGAATTGTGTGGGTCCACTTACATACAGATTTTTTTCAATGCATATATTGAAAAATTTTTGCAGATTTCTTTACTGCTGTGATGCAATCATATTGATTATGCTAGACTTTCATAAAACAATCAAATTGCTGCTTCTTCATTATCAATGCATTAATTTTATACCTGTAAATAAATATAAATTTCCTTTTTACATCATCTTCTCATTTTTGATGTCCAGTGTTAGTAATATCTATAAGACTTGCAGTGTTTTTGTGTTGTATTAGATAATATTGATGTAGGTAGGTACTAACAGATGATTCATCTTGTAAACAGATGATGTAAATTTATGGTATCAATAAATACAGAATACTGTAATATATTTTCTCCTCCTTATGATTTTCTTAATAACATTTTATTTTTTCCCAGCTTTATTGTCAGGCTACAATATGTAATATATATATACAATACAAAATATATATGTTAATTGACTGTTTATGTTATCGGGAAAGCTTCCAGTCAATAGTAGTCTATTAGTAGTTATATTTTGGGGGAATCAAAAGTTATATGGGGATTTTCAACTGTGTAGGGGTCTGCCACTAACTCCCACATTGTTGAAGAGTCAACTGTTTCTTCTCAGGGTTAATTTGCTTGAGAGATCACCTGTAGTCTGCAGTTTCCACTATCTAGCCACCACTTTCATAATTGCTCTTTTTTCTTTATACAAAAGAAAGAGATTTGTTTCACCCTCCCGTAATTTTACAATGTCCTGAAATTGAGAAACCTGGGAGGTACCAAACATTTGGGAAAGGATTTTAAATTTTAGTATCTTATTATAACACTGGGATTCTATAATGTATAGAATTTAAAGCACTAGGCTTTTATGGCACAGCCCGTCTTTACTGAATACGCATAGTCTAGGGCAGAGGTTCTCAACCAGGGGTAATTTTATCTTCCTTCTCCCTCTCCAGGGGGACAGTTGACAAGGTGTGGAGATATTTGTACTTGTTGTGGTTGAGGGTTTCTACTAGCAAGTCCAGCTACATAATTTGCAGGGTACAACACAAAATGAAAATGTGAGGCCCCCTGTTTAAAAAAGCAGGACAAATGCCTTGAAATGTACTTAAATAGAAAGCTTTATCCTTTCTTCTTTGATATCTTTCTCACTGTTCCTCTCTTCTTTCACTCTCTTTCCTCCCCCCACCTCGATTTATCAGTCATTTTAATTTGCTGTTTACCTAAGTCAAGAAAAATTAAAAATTTAAATTATTAGCATAAATTTTACTTTTCATTTTAATACCATATAATACTAGTTTAAAAATGCAAATATAACTTGTATGCTGAATCAACAAATTATACAATTAAAATTTCCTACCTTGTACACGCGTATGTATTTCTTACCATAACAGTGGAAATACCGCACAAAACTTACTGAACTGTTTTTTATTTCACTTCTTGATATGCACATGTTCTACCAACATGTTCTACTTTTAGCTTATTGATGAGGCAGAACGGGCTGAAAGTAAAGGAACTGATGATCACCTTATCTTTCCTTTTTCTTCTGTCATTGTTCTCAGCATAAGAAATACAGAGAAATAACAAGAGCAAGAAAGAATATGATGGGGTTCCTTGGTTGCTCATATTTCTTATTATACAATTGCCTTTCTGTGTTCTAAGTAAGTTATGGTTCTAACAGAAAGTGTGGCCTCCTCCAACCCTTGTATTCCCTTTGAGGATTTGAGCCTCAGGGAACACACATCATTAGCTCACTGGAATTCCGTGCACATGGGGCATTACCAAAACTATATGTGTATGCAGATGGGTTGGCAAGGAGTGACATAATCTCTCCTCTATTTAGGCGTATGGTCCAGTGTCCCATTGAACTTTACTTACAAAACTGAAGTTGAAAGGTATGATTACTCAGAATTCCAAGATGACAACGGCAGAGCACACACACAACAAACAAACAAACAAACCAAAAACCAAGCACAGGGTCCTTCCTGACATCTAGTCACTAGAAGCTAGGGATGCTGCTGAATATCCTACATTATCTGGGACAGCCCCGCACATCAAACACACATGTTACTTCTCTATATTTCTTATTCTATCTCTGAAGAACATCTGAAGCCTGTACACAAAGCCAGTACTCCCCTTTTCTACAGAGTTGTTCCCATGAGGTCCTGTTCTGTGTTCCACAATGTCATGTTTACCCAAGACAACTGCTTTCCACTCTTCAAGGGACTGTTTACTCAGTAATGGTCAGGCCTCTCAATGTTTACCTGAGCAGGCATTTTTGCTTATTGCTCTTTTTGCTGTCAATTTTTGCTGTCTCTGAAGGCAATGCTCCCTTGAAAAAGAATCCTCATGGGCACTGCCTCTCTCACGGGACAGGATATTGGGAGAGGCGGCGCATAAGAGCTTGTGCTCCCTTAACGCTTTAGTTTCTGGGGTGCTCCTAGCCAGGCTAGATCATCTCCAATGCCAGAGTTCACAACACTATTGCAACTTTCCTCCAAGTCTGCAAGTTAAAAAAAAAGTTCATGGGAGAAATTCTGGCTTAGCAGCCAAGAAACCTAGAGCGGGGAGCAGAGGGCAGGTGTAGAACGAATGCAAGGGGAGGGCTCCGGGCAAGTGCTCAGAGCATCTTTCTTGGATTTTGGTCTTCATGTTCCAGGAAGAGTGCAGGTGTGGGTGAGCAAAGCTTCCAGACAGCCCAGATTTAATCTCCCAACCCCCTTTTCTGGCTGGAATTCCATTTATGTGTCTCTAACCACTCACAGCAGATGGTGGGGTTGGAGGAGGATGTGTGGAGGTGGGGCATGGGGATCATATCATAAAAAGACCAGGTGGGACAGGAGCTTTTATAGCAATTGTTGTTGCTTACCATCATCAATGCGGTCAAGTGATCGCCAACCTCATTATGCTTCTGTATTAGAGTTCAAGGTTATTCTTTGAAACTTATTTCTGAATTCCCAGCATCTTTAACAGAGCTTGGTTCATATTAATTATTTATTAGGCAAGCATTATGCACCAGACCTGGACTAGTGCTAAACAGACTCTGAACTCTGTCCTCTAGGGGTTTTGCATGATTATGCTAAACAACAGTTGCTAGTTGTCTTGAGTATGTTTTATCTGCCAAAGGAAAGTATGTAGTTTTATCCCAACTAGAATATAATAGAAGTCAATTCTTCATTTCTGACTTGGCTCACAGTAGACCTGACAGCTGCTTTTGTCGGGCTTTCATGTCATTGATAGCTGTTCTTTTTTGGACATGTCAAATGGGAAAATGTCAGTATCTTGAATTAATGATTTGGAGAACAAAAATTATACAGAAACTGAAAAGCTATGAAACATACTACATCACACAGAAAAGACACCTACAATGTCCCAAATTTGATATTTAAAATTTTTGGTTTAATTTCACAAAAGACTTTCTGCAATTGTGTTCATTTAGTCCTGAGGAAATGCACATGTATTATGCATCCCTGTTATGGTCAGTAAAAGCAAGTTCTCTCATAGGAAAGGATTTGAGCATTTTAATGATTACTGGTAATTAGAATGGTTTTTAAGCTCTTTATTTTGCACATAAAAACATCAATTTTCAGAATTTTATTGATTAAATAATTTTTAACTAGTTGTGAAATGAAACATTTCTCTTGCATTAAAACTCAATGTTTAAACAAAATTGTTCCCCAATTATTTTGCTTTAAAATATCTAAATATGCTGTAAACTTTAAAAACAAGTAGTATGTAATATAGATACCAACCTTATTTTTTTCCAATATAACTCTTCTTTATTGGTGGGACTCTGATATTTATAGTCTTAATATGTTCTTCAGAGAAAATTTTATAGATATGATATAAATGAATCGAGTCAGGCTCCTCAGAAATTGCTTCTCCCAGCAGTAAAATTTTAATTTCTTATATTTTTTCCCTAAAATGTTGTTATCAATCATATTAGCCTGGAAGCTGTATGCTTATCCTTGGAAGTCATGTCATGTTCTTTCTACCATCTTCTATTAATTGAGGCAGTCACAAATGCTCTTACAAGTTTAAAGGAAAGGGAAATAGACTTCATCTCTTGATGAACAATGGCAGGGTTCTGAAGACATGAGGACAAGAGATATTGCTGTGGTCATTTCTGGAAAATAATAAACTTCCATTTACTTAATATGGTTTTCATGATGATTAAATGAGTCAATTCCTATGTAAAATGTTTAGGGTATATGAGTATGCTATTGTTATTATTGAACATGTAAAATGTGCTAGAGGTCTGTACAGATTCTTAGATTAACAGACTCAGAATTCTAGAGTTTCCAGTCCAACCTCTAATTTAAACATAAGGAAAGTGAAGCTCAGAGGTTAAAGAACTGGGGCCTTGAGTCTAAAATTGTGAATACTTATTACTTAAGGTCAAACCATGGAGTATGGAAACTTACAGAGCTGACAGTCATGGAAATAGAACTATAAATAGTTAATTAAATCAAATAATGAATGCTCTGTCTCTAGAGATCCTTAGAATCTGATTTGATTATGGACCTGATTATAAAAGAAATAGGTTCTTTTTCTAACTTGTAGTATATTTGTGTTCAGTTGTAAAGTTTTTTTTTTTTGCCTTTGTGATTGATAGGATCAGATTAAATTCTGCACAAATTGCTTTTGTACCACATACTTGCCAAGTAATGCATAATAAGCATCATTTTTATTAAAAGAAGATTTTAATGTTGCAAATGAATGAATTAGCAGTTCAGAAGGCATCCCAGTCATATACAAATGTAATGGAACCCAATGTAAAATTTCAAATGGTTACAGTTATTAGAATTTTAGGCTGAGAGGGTACAGGGGAACAGTAACTATAATTGCTGGGCATTGGCTATATGGTAGATAGTTAATTTGGCAGGTTTTAATGAAAGTGTACTCATTTTTTTCATAGAGAATTATGTGTACAGTTTATTATAAAGCTTTTTCTAATTGCTCAGAAACATGTTAATTGCGAGAAAGTACTTTTCTCACTTTGGTGTATCTGGATTTTCTAATCTGTCCATCAGACCCTCTAGAGACTTCAGAGGAGCCTAGAGCAGCCCATTGAGTGGGTGGTGTGCATGCTGAATGTGATCCATGGTCATGGCACTGTTGTAGGGAAGGATGCTACACACCCTGCTTAGTAGATTCCATCTCATATTTGAATTCAGCCTTATTTCTTGGATCTGAGCTTTGTGGAACTCACTGAGGAAGAGGACCTTGGCTGATGAATGGTGTCTGTCATGGTCTTAGGCAGAGGGGGTGGCTGTGCCAAAATACTATGTGTTTACTCCCTCTGCTGTGGATTTCACCCAATCCTCCTGTGATGACTAATTCCATGTGTTAAATTGTTCAGGCAATAGTGACCAAATTTTGGTCAAATGCCAGTCTAGATGTTACTGGGAAGGTACTTTTTAGATGTGATTTACATTTAAATCAGTAGACTTTGAGTGTGGCACACGATCCTTCATAAGTGAGTGGGCCTCATCTAATCAGTGGAAGGCCTTAAAAGAAAAGACTGAGGTTTCCTGCAGAAGGAATTCTTCCTCTAGACTGCCCTCTGGACTTGAGGCAGCAACATCAACTCTTTCATATGTCTCCAGCCTGCTGCCTGCCCTGAAGGTTTTAGACTTGCCTGCTCGCTCTCTCTCTCTCTCTCTCTCTCTCTCTCTCTCTCTCTCTCTCCCTCTCTCTCTCGTCTCTCTTTCTCTCTCTCTCCCTTCCCCTATCACATTGGTTCTGTTTCTCTGCAGAACTCTGAGTAATACCCCTCCTTTAGTTCCCTTATTTAGTGCCCCCTCCTTTTAAAAAGAATTGCCTCATGTGAAGAGATGAGCACATGTTTATTATCCATATCATCCAAATTCCACATTTTTAGGGAATCTAGATTTGGAGGCAAAAACCCACAAGGAAGTGTTTACACTAAGACAAAGATACAAAAAAAAATGCTTATAGGGTTCAAGATAAAATAGCATTTTAAATAATATAAGATATAGAAATGTAGAGACAGTGTGGTACCTAGAAGGAATGGGCATGAATTTAGAATTGGGATTTGAACTGTGATCTGCAACTAGATGTGTTACCTTTGAAAAGGTACCTAACTTTTCTGAGCTCCAGTTTTCCTCATCTATAACACAGGGGAAATGATGCCCACCTTTTGGTATGTAGTAGGTAATATAGGTTCTCAATCAACAGTGGCCACTTTGGCTGTTTTGCTTATTAAGAAAAGCTGCATAAGGGCAATGGCAAAATAAATGGGTTATGTTTTTATTTATTGCTTCCTTCTGCTCTGCTAAACAATTTTTTTTCAAGTTAGTCTCTTCTCTTTATTTTACTTCACCTGTCACTGCTTTCAGACTGTTCATTCTAATCAAGAGGTAAGAGATAAATATAGAGCACACATTGTTACTCCTTTTTGGTAATAGGGTTTAAGGAAAAGCAAAAGTGACATAATTCTTGCAACAACCACAATTCAGGGGAAGTCAAGTTCAGACTGGGTTGGAGGGCAGGGAAAGTAAATGGTAGTCTTCTCTGCAGTCAGCTATATACATGGTCCTATCTATCTGCCTGGGTATAGGGAAAATCGCACTACTCCCTAAGGATGTTTACAGGAATAAATAAGATAATTCATGAAATGTGCTTACTATGCCAGGAACATAGCAAGTATTCAATAAAGGTTAGCTGGAAACATTAGCAGCAGCATCAGCAGCAGTAGCCGCAGTAATTTATTACAAGGATTGGCAGAGAACACTTCAGGTAGAGTGAAAGTATGAAAGAAAGTCACCTGGAAAAAATCTACAGAAAAAACTTTGCACTAAGGATTAGTGAAAAATAAAATGTTTAAGGTGGAACTAGGACAGTGTCATGAAACTCAAAAAACTGTTACATGGATATTATTACAATGGTTTATGAGAATCTATCCTGTCAAACATCACTTTTATTGTACACTCAGTTGTTACAAACTCTTTATGGGACGCTGTTGCTTGAATTTCTGCGAAGTTAACATTAACGTGGCAGACATCAATGCTTGCCTAAACAATAGTAATTCCTCCTTTATCTGTTTAAAAGAGTCGTGATTCTGTCTTGATATCTACCCTTCACCCATGTGATTCAGGTAAACGCTGACTCATATAGGCTATAATGATGGTTCCATTCCTATTGCCAGTGATTGGTTCATGAGTGGCCATATTATCAAAGAGATAAGAAAGGAAGTCTGCTGGTTCAGATGTGTGTGGAGGAGGGTGGAAAGAGAGGAAAACGTCTAGTAAAAACAGATCCTTTTCTTAGCTCTTAGAAACAGTCACAAGGAAGAAGTGTACTTCCTGCTTCTGGATGTTGCTTTATAAAGATGTGATCCTGGATCTATTGCAGCCATCTTGTGGACATGGGGGAGATACTAGACATCATTTTATTATTATTATCCGCTTACCTTTGTCTGGAGAGAAAGGCATACTGACATTCTGGCGTGTTTTTATTCTGAATGAGGATAGTTTTTATTCTGAATAGGGAGGATGAATGTCTGTTACTGTCTCCTTTGAACATTTTGCCTGTGCTGAATCTTGCTTCTTCTGCCTCCACAGTGCTGTAGATTCTGACCCTGGAGTCTCTTGTTTTCTCTCGTACTAACTGAGTCTCACTTTCTTGGCAGCCCTTTTAATAATATGTTCCAGGCTATGGCTTTTTACAAATACTTTCTGTGTCTACTTATTCCTATATGATTTCCATCTTCCACAGATTTGTAAAGATCTCTCTTCATTGGTGTCTTCGGTTCCATTTTCTCTTCTTTTTATGGTTATGGGTTTATTTTATTTTTTGTATTTTTATACATTGGAAGCTGCACTCATTAATGCTTGTGCTTAGCTGATCATTAAGACTATTTCTTTTGTAAATTGTTCATTATAAACTCGTATTTATATTTGGGTTGTTATCAATTTGAAAACCTATTTACATATTAAGATAATCCTTTTTACATATATAACAAATATTTTTCCTAGTTTATTGCTTTTTAAAATTATTATTTGTGTTTTAGTCCAACCTTTTTGGCACTAGGGACTGGTGCTCCGATGAGAATCTAATGCCTGGTGATCTGAGGTGGAGCTGAGGTTGTGATGCTAGTGCTGGGGAGTGGCTGCAAATATAGATGAATCTTTACTCAGTCGCTCACATCCTGCTGTGTGGCCTGGTTTCTAACAGGCCACAGACTGGTATCCATCAGAGGCCTGGGAGTTGAGGATCCCTGTTTTAGTTGATATACCAAAGATTTTATTGTCGTGTAGTAAATTTTATCGATCTTTTTCTTTGTGGTTTCTTGGTTCTTTCTTTGTTTTTATCTTTGGATGGACTTTTTCTTCCCAAGATCAGATATATATTCACTACATAATTTTGATTCTCTCTTTCTCTCTTTCTTCCTTTTTTATTTTATATTTTTTAGACCTCAAATGTGCTGTATCTATCTAATCACATATCTCAATTCATGGCACACCATCATCACTGGTGCATGAAGAGCCCCTGTTTGTCATTTTATTATTGTTTTTTGTTCTTTCACCCTTCAGTTTCAGTGCCATTATCTCTCCAGCCATATACATCTATTCTAGTGTATCTAGTGCATTTTCTCTATTTAAAACAAACTCACCACCTCTCTATCTGGAGTTAGAGATTGAAAAAATTTTAAAGACATTTATCCAATTTGCTCATTACTTTTTTCCTGTTTATTTGAACTAACATCTTTACCAAATATGAGGTGCCAGCCTTTCTAACCTGTTCTATTTATCCATCTATCTGTTTTGGTGCTAGGATCACATGGTCTTAATTATTACATATTTTAAAAAACTTTTCAATATGCAGGAGTGAAAATTACATGTAATATTCTTTCTGTATCATTTAATTCTTTTCTCTTTTTTAATGTGATAGACAAGGGGATTGTTCTTTAATAATTGACACAACTATATATGTCAGCACAGCAAGTTGCTAGTCACTGTCACCTAAGTCAATCATGTGCTACAGTTTACAGATGGTGAAAAACATTATGGAAGATGTGACTTTAGGAGCAAAAGCATATTTAAAAGAAGTGCCTATAACTGACTCAAAAGAAAACAGTGCTATGTTTTTGTGAACTATGGTTTAGAGTCACTCAGGATGCTCACTGTGATTAACATTCTTACAACTTTACATAATGCTTTGTCCATTTGTAAGAAAACCATATCCAATGTCATTTTGAACATGAACATGACAACATAGGAACCAAAAATGAAATTGGGTTCTTTTTCTTATTTATTTTGAAGTTGAGTTCTAACCCTCTTTTTGTCCATGTTGAGCAGACTCTTCTGTCTGGAATTGACTTTTTTCAACAGCTTTTGTCTTTTTTTTTTTTTTTTTTTTTTGATATTTTGGGATGTGGTTTGAGAATTTTTTTTTGTTTTTCCCCTTAAAATATGTGAAAATATTGTGGTGGTTTTGAGATATGGATTTGCTGTTTTTGGACACAAAAATGGTGCCTTATTCCATGAAGCAGCACTGGACTGTGGTTCTATGTACTGGTTGTGAGAGAGGAAAGCAAGCAAAAGCATAGGAAAGATGTTTTCATGCAAAAAAAAAAAAAAGAGAAGAAAAGTTGGTAACTCACTAGTGCCTAAAGAATCAAATTTATTAATTCAGAAAAATAAAAACCCAAGCATTTCATTGTGGCAAAACAGCAAAATCTAAATGCACTTCTATAAGACCGTGAGCATTTTAATTCCTATCAATAATCAGTAATACAATAATAAATTAGAGAGAGGTTTACACATAAACGGCCACATGACACTTAGGTAATTTCTTATTTAGTTCAGGGAACCTTATTACTAATAGATGTTTATAATCTTTCCAGTTACTATTTATGTTTTAATTAATTTTCTAAAAATTGGATAAAGGCTATGAAAGTAATAGCTTATTACAATAATTGCAAGCACACTTTAGAATGTGGAATATTAGAGGTATTCTCTTTTTAGCAAAGGAAGCTTGAAGCCAGACAAGTAAAGTGACTTGTCAGTTACTTAGTAGTTTAGTGGTGAAGTGGCTCCAGTCTAGACTTTATCTAAGCCCAGTGTAGGTTCTGCCACCTAGGAATTGCAAACTGCAAGGACTAACTGGCAAAGGCCCTTTAGAGCCCTGTGTGGAGAATGTTTCTGAGGGTTAGGCAAGCTCACTTTTAACAAGCGACATGAAGGGGTGGCAGTACCTGCCTTAGAAAGAGAAGTGGCGAGACATGAGGTCTGTATCTGGCTTTCCTGTTCACACCTTTCCTTTACTTAGAGACCGGTTTGTAGATATGCTTGCCTTATATGTGAAAGATCCCACACAGGCCATGTTGCATGTGTGGGTAAAGCTCACCTTTACCTGAGTTAAGGACAGTTGTTAGAACAAGTGCTCAGATCAGAACACTTAGCATTCTAAGGGGCTTTTGAAAACTCTCATTTCTACTTTATTTGAAAACTGGCTGTGGCCCAGAGTGTTGCTATTCTCATACTAATGTTAAGGATTTAAGTTCATACTATAATTACAGAGAGGAGACAGAGCACAAGGAGTGAAGTGCCTTGTCATGGTTGCTGTTATTTCTTGCACCTTACTCATTATTTCCTACTACCCTTGGAGTGTTGACAGGTATCTGCCAGGCAGGCTCTAGCACCTTCCAGTTATAAGCTGAGCTTAGGATAGAAACTGTGGCTGATGGCCCATTTTATCTGCTTTTACTAGGCATCAGTTAGAGACTTCAATGACATCTCCTTTTGATAAGCAGAACACAGAGTTGAAACATTTCAATAGAATATTTTAATGTTTTGTTGGGTTCATCTTTCTTTTTTAGTGAGTGCTTGTGCTGATCTATATTTCCTCAGTTAGTTTTCATACTCTACAACCTAATCGGCTGACAGATGGAAGTAAACATAAGAGAGACACCAGTTGTATACAGCTGAGAAAGAAAAAAATAAATTGAAAATTATTCAATTAATGGGCTAGAAAAGTGGAAATTGATTAAAATCATTGAGGACAATGTTACTATAAATTTTATTTTTAGATATAATAAAATAAAAATTAGTGTTTTTTACTCTAACTCTTTAATATCCATCCAAAAAGACCAGTAATGTGTCAACTTCTCTTAGGAATGCATATTGTACCAAGTTGTATGTTATATGTGGGTGACAAATGTTATGAGCTGCCTGCCCTTTGTATTAAGGATGACACTAATGTACTATATATTACTTGTAAGGCAGGAGCTATAAATGTTCTCAAATATTATGATAAAGTTTTGTTATGCTACTTACCTTCAGCCACCTCTTCCCTCATGACCATTGGAAAATATGCTGAAGAAAGCTTAAATAACTGAGAAATGTTATCAGTATTTCTGGAAAGGCATGGGGCCTTCTGGCTCATCCCAGATTGTATGACCTTGACCTTCTTAGCTCTGTGCAGAACAGTGGAGTTCATTGGATTAGAGATAATAAAGTTGAAGTTAGATACAGAATTTTACTTGCTTTTCCAGAAATAATTTTATTTTTCAGTGAATAAAAAAATGATTTGGTAAATTAAATACAAAATTGTCATATATCTGCAATCCACCAGTGACTCTAATTGTATTACCCTGTCCACAAATCATGAACATTGAATTGCTTGCCCCTCTGTTTCACTGAGTTCTGGCCTATTAAAGCAAATGAACTTTGTAATTATAGTGGGCACTAATAGGGTATATTTTTCGTTTTTTTTTATCATCTTACTATGAATTAATTTATTGCTCCTCCTGGGAAAACATGATTTTACATCAAATCATTTTTATGTGCATTTTAAATTAAAATATTAGTTGGTTTTTTTTGCTCATTGTCCTTTTTTCACCTTGCTCTAGATTTTCCACATGGAGTTAGAGAATACTTTCTAAATACAGGTATAGTATCTGCTTCCCTGCCTATGAAATATATTCAAATATGTAGTGATCTTTTCTGTTCATCCGATAGAATTACACCCCCTCTCTCCCAGTTTTCTAAAAAGGGATAATTGTCATACTATTGGATTTTTTAAATAAACTGTCCAGTACATTATGTGACTCACAAAAGAATAGCAGATGGATCCAAAGATATTGAGTCATATTGTTCAGCCTTCTGAACACACATATTGATAACATTATCTGCCAGCATTTATTTTTTATTATCTGCAAATGTTCTACCTGTTAATGCTTCATGAGATTTAGAAGTGTGTCTTCTAATTTTCTTACTTCCTGAAATTCATTTTAATTTATACCTATTAACTCCAATCATGTTTTGAAATAAAGAGCTCAAAAACTGCCAAGAAGACAATATGACTCTAACATACAAAGAACTAAAGTATGTATATGAGAGGGAAATTTTCCATAGATAAGAACTTCTAATTTGAGGGTATTTCTGGACAACAATACCTTTAGCCTCACAACAAAGTAGAATCTGAATATTTTTCACTTGATTTATTTTCACCTTTCAATGATCCCAAAATTATAGAAGCAAGTTCATTTTCTCAACAAAAGGTTGTTTTTTATATTGTCCATGAATCTGAGTCCTTTGACAAATTTAACCATAATGAAAGAGAAAAACCCTGGAAATGACACTAATCGCCATAACCCTGGTTTCAGACCTAGACAGAGGGCAGATGAAGCAGCAGTCAGAATTTAAAAATTAATGGTTACAACCTTGTCAAATAATAATGATTAATTAGTGTTTCCCAAAGTGCAGTACAGATTTGGCAATTAGCTAATTCAGTAAATTGAGAAGGCATACCTTGTACTTCGGGGCTTGTATCATCTCCTTGATTGTCCCATAATTAAATCAATTGTGAAATGGTCTCTTAGCCACTGAATTTTCTCATGCTCTGTGGGTATAGATTGAAGGTGAGTCTTAAATAACAGAGTAACCTATCTGAGACCTGAATCAGATTACCTGCAGTAATGGCTAAATATGTAAATTCCTGAGCTGCATCCCAGATTTTGAGAACCACAAACCCACTAGATCTGACCTTTCCTATACAGATCATCCTCTTTATCACTTTGCCTTTGTTCTCTATTTCCTATCACTTGTGCCATGACAGGGCAAGCCCTAGTAGTGCTGATTTTAGGTCTTTCTAAAAAGAAATGTGTGCAAAATGAGAATTTTGAACTCATGGCAAAATAAAAGAAGCCCATCAGCCAATACATATAAATATAAGTATAAACATAAATAATATAAATATAAATATAAATAAATATAAATACATATATTTATACACACACACACACATATATATGTATATATACACATATATATGATGTATACATCACATTCAGCTCTTCATAACATTTGAATATTTCTTATAAATTTTTATCCTCACAGTTATCTTATGAGGTATATCCGGGAAGCCTTCACCATTGTTAACTGAAAAATGAGTTAAACTTGGTGAGGGGGTTAAGAGGCTTGCTCATAAAGCCAGAGTATATCTTGTGTCTTCTTTGAACATCATGAGGATTATCTAAATATCCCTAATGCCTAGCACATTTCCTGTACATAATTGATGCTTGATAAATGTTTGAATGGCTCCATGTATCATTTATCTTCTCTGGTAGGTTCAACCTTCCAGGACAAGGACAGAGAGAGAAATCAGAGCAGAGGTGTCATCTAGATTGCTCTGATCCTTATACAGGAGACCAAGAGATGAAATCTACCTGTCATTTTAGAGAGTCTATCAATGTAAACCTTTGCATCTTAGAGTGGTTATAATATGCCTTGTATAATTAATTTCTATAAACTATTTTTATAATTTGCTTGCTAGAAATTTTTAAGGTACTATCTACAATGTTAATTAGATAGATGTAATTTAATTATAATCTGTATCCTCAGATACTCTCTTTTCCTCCCTGCCTCCATCTCTCTCTCCCTCCCTTATTTCTTTTTCCAGTATCTGATTCTTAGAGCAAATGCTCAGTTGATTTGCTTTGCTCTGCCTTGTAGTTTTGATGCTGCCAGCCAAAGCTCCCTGAGACACAGGGTGAGACATGAAATTAGCCTCCTGTCACATAGCTCTAACAAACACTTCTAAAGTCTGAGTTTATTTTCCTTCAGCTTCTTTTTCCTTCTTAAATATCACTGAAAAAAAGAAAAAACCATCTGATCTTTTTCTTCACTTCCTTTTCTATTTCCAGCCACCTGTTCCCTTTATCTAATTAACCCCAACACAGTAAAGGAAGCCAAGATTCTCATGGTTATATAAAAAAGGTATAGTAAAAGAAAAGCCACACATACTAGAATTTTGCCCAAGAAAACTTATGGTTGAACACAAAGTTTTATGTTTCTTTGTGCAATTTGTAGATGAAGAAATGGTGACTTGTCTTCCCATTTTTCTGTTTCAAAAAACTAATAAAATATTTGGATGTGTATTATGTGAGACAGCTGAGAACTGTGCAGAATGGCCCAGAGATAGGGTTCACAGTCAGAGCCTCTAGGACAGGGGCTTGCTCAACATAGGCTGATGGCCTTTGAGAGTTGGTGAAACTTGCTTCATTATATACCATTTGTGCAGAGTTCAGGGAGTTTATAAATGTGTGGAGAGCGTTTCCATGGCAAATGGTTGGCCAATGGAACAAAATTACCCAGGAACGTCACTGGACTTAATTGAAGGGAGCGTGTTTTCATATTGCCTTGTTCTGAAAAGTATTTCAAACCAAATGGCGGGAGATAAAAACTGACCATTAGAGGGGCTGATAAAAACGCAAAAGGAGGAGAGAATGGAGAAAACTGGGAAGATAGGAAGTAAGAGATATGAACTTAGAGTGAAATTTCAAAAATTGTAATTGGCCTAGTTAAACATGGCCTAGAAACTGGAGCAGCCTTTCTGATATTCTTACCCTATTGTGCTTCTGCACTGCTTTTCATGCATAGAGTCTGAGCTGGTGCCAAAAGAGCATCTCCTCAGCTGTTTCCTCCTGTGCTTGAACTCTAATTGCAGTGAAGCAGCCAAATGTGGCAAAGGAAGCCAAGAGCAGGAAACTAATGGGAGCAGAGAGAGAGGGAAAGAAAGAACAAATTGGAAAATGGAAACTGGAAAGCCAGTGCAGCAATCATTAGTTGAACAAATACCGAGTGTCCACTGCGAGCCAGTACTGTGCTAGGACCTGGGAGCTGAAGCTCTAGTGAGGAAAGATGAATAATAAGCACAGGCTGTGCTGAAATTAGCAGATGGGACATGTTAGTTTCATTTCTGACAGACAGCTGCACATTCATTCCCTCTTGATGCAAGACTTTCAAAGAGGTGTTACATATGTAAGGCTTTTCTTCTCGGTACTAAAGTCAGAAAGCTAAACACAGTGTGGCTGCAAGTGGTGAAATGCTCCACTCAAAGATTTTGAATTTTAGACAACGACTGCATGGAATCCATGTAGACCCAAACTCTTTTTATTTTTATTAGTTTAATAGACATTTAGGTACTTCTCACTTTAAGTCATAGTTCTAAGCACTTTACAAATATTCACTTATTTAATCTTCATAATGTTATTAGGGAGGTGGTATTATTGTACCAGTTTTATAGGTGAGGAACCTTGCTTGTCCAAGGTCCTACAATGCTATGGACTGAAAGTTTGTGTCCTCCCAAAATTCATATGTTAAAATCCTAACCTCCAAGCTGATATTAGTATGAGGTGGGGAATTTGGAAGGTGAGTAGGTCATGAAGATGAAGGCCTCATGAATGGGGTTAATGTCCTTATAAAAGGGACCCCAGAGAGATCTCTCAATTGTTCTACCATGTGATGATATAGTGAGAAGGCAATTATCTATTAACTAGGAATTAGGCCTCCACCAGACACAAAATCTGATAACACCTTGATATTAGACATCCAGCCTCCAGAGCTGTGAGAAATAAATTCTTGATATATAAGCCACTCAGCCTATTTGGTAGCCTGAACAGACTAACACATAGTAACTGGTATCAGGCCGTTTGTACATTTAAAACTAGATCTTATTAGTGATGCACTGAATACAAAGCCAAGTAAGAGAATGAGAAAGGGCATGAGGTGAGACAAGACATGAACCTGGTAAGCAGGGCCCTGAAGGCCATGGTGAGAGGTTAAGCTTTCATTCCAACTGCAATGGGAGGCCAAGGAAGACTTTAAGCCATTGAGTGACATCTTGTATTTCCCTTTAAAAAGGTTACTCTGGCTGCTGTCAGAGGAACAAGTGGAAGAACAAATAAAAGATGTAATAACAAGACTGTGACTTGATATATGGTAAAAACATTTAGGAAGTGAGCGAGGGCATACGCTTATGTGTTTTCCATTTTGTGCAGCTAATAATAGAAGGGTTCTATTATTAGCTAAAAGCTCTATTATTAGCTGTCAACCTCTTGCCTTCTTGAAGATGAGATAGTAGTGCCCCATGGAAGGGACTCCAGGGCACACAGTTCCAGTCCAGCCCTGGGATTCACAGAGTGGGTCCCCAAGTGAGTGACTCCACATAAAATCGATTCTTTATCTCTGTCAGTCTTTTAAAGTCTTAAAATGTTTTGTGGAATCTAAAACTGAGAAATCTTAGGCATCAGTCCTTCCTAAAGGTGAAAATTTGGCTTGTCTTGTGCAAACCTGGCACATTTAGACATTTAATAAATGTTTCATGAGTGACTAGGCGAGGGCAGAATTTGAGAATAGCTGGTGAGGGGTTCTACTTCCACACCATGCCCTGGCTGCTACTTGCATTTCATTATTAGGAATTAGTTTAAGGCGTTCGCTTGCTTTAATTGCTTCTATGTCTCCAGCTGGTGCAGGAAGATCCTGGGAGTGATCAAGCTGTTTCAAGTGACAGGGATGTCAACTTTGCAGCATACATTTGTGGTTGGAATATAGTCTCACATAACTCCCGCAATTTTCACATGTGTATGGAGGCTGTTGTGATTAATACTATTCAAATTCATCTAAAAGCATTACTGAATTCATAGCCTCTTTTTGTCATATGTGAAATATTTTGACATTGCAAAGACATTGTCTTCAAAAGGTTGGGAGCTGTTAATTCAAGGGGAGTAGAAAAGATTTTACGTCATGTTAGAGCATAATCTTCCTCTGGTTCTCCTCCCGAGTCTTGCTATGTACTCATATCCTCCAGGGATGAAGAATTACTTTTAAGAGATTGTTTAGTTAAATTCTAGACATGCACTTTCTGATGACTTGTCACAGCTGGGAATTTAATTCCTTCTTTAGCTGAAAAATAGTGATTGTGAGGATTATACTGTTTATTTTAGGGAGGACAGTATAAGAGGGCTTTTTGTTTTTTAAAGGATTCCTTTAAAATCAGAGAGCTAACATCAGTTCCTCCCCAGTCTGTTCCTCTCTCCCTGTCTCACTTTCCAAGGTGAGTAGGAAGGGAGAGCATGTGGCTAGTTTTGCCTAGGAATTTGGAATCTTTTAAATATTTAAGCGATCTGGTAATTCGGTCAAGTAATTTTCATCTGATTCAAGATAGGAAACCTCTACACTGTATTTTCAGCTGCTCTAGAACTCTTAGGAGGACAAATCTATAAATGGCCTTGCATGATTTTTTTGTGGTCAGAAAGTACGATGCTGTGCTAGTTATGGTGTTTGATAAACTAAAACCACATTCTTGTCTCGTGAGTCAAAGATTTCTCCTACACTAACACACACATTTGCACCCTGAAGCATCCTTGCGTGAGCGCGCTGCCCAGGAACAAAGGCAGCCGGCTCCCTGCCAAAGGACATCCTGTCCCTGAGTCTGAGGCAACCCCAGTAGTGGCCACTGAGGGGCAGCAGAGGCTGCAGAACGTTCAGTGGAGCCGCTGGGGCAGGGTGGACGGGCCTCTGAGCCTCTGAGGGTGGATGGAGGTAGTGTGTGAGGGCGGAGAGCGGATTCTGCGGGTGGGAAGTGAGCACGTGATCCCTAGGGTTCCAAGGTTTTTCTTTTCTTTCTTTTCTTTTTTTGCTTTCTTTTTAAGTCTAGTATTGTCACTTTCTTTAATACACAGGCTCTCATGGTGCCTACTTTTTCTGTCGCCTAAATACCTGACTACCGGATTTCCAGAATGACTGTCCGGGCTGTGCTGCCCCTACCTGCTCTCCCTTTCTGGCATATCCCTGGGCAGGAACGCAGGGGCGGACAGTGTGGGCCCGCCAAGTTTGTTTGATAGTTCTGGAAGGGAAAGATGAGCACTGTGTGACACGACACTCTGGAGAAATGAGCTGGTTAGGAAAGGTGAGGAGACTGGGGTAATGGCTGTCCCAAAGGGTGGCCGGGCCCCAGCTCCTTCATCCCAACTCCTGCTGTTAATACGGAAAATGGACATTTTTATCATTTCTGCCTAAAGTGCCACGTACACCCTCGCTCTGGATCAAATTCTTGGTTTTCTCTTTCCTCTGGGTTGCCATCCCTAAATTCTTTCTTTATGGAAATTCTGGAACAGCTACTGACAGCAAGAAACTAGGAACTGGGGAGGGGTTTGATTTCCTGAATTTGGGTGAAAAGAGAAAAACCTGTAGTTCAATTTTGCACAAATCTGTAGTGGTCACAATAGCTTTTTGTGGTCACTCTAAATTCATAACCCAATCTTAATTGAATTATTTTTTTATCCAAAGTTCGGAAAATTAAATAGAACATTTTTAAGATGGCATTTCCCCTGCCTCAACTTCCTTAAATGAAAAGCACGCATGCATGTGTGTGTTTGTGTGTGTGTTGCCATGACAAAGGCCATTTAGTTTAATGTAGCTTGATGTATCATTTTTTTCCTTTATGGCTGTTGTTTTTTGTGTCTTGTTTAAGAAATCTTTGCTTACTCCCAGGTCATAAAGATATCCTTTTATATTTTCTTTTAAAAGCTTGATAGACTTTTAAAGACTTTTTTTTTTCTTTTAGAGCAATTTTGAGCTTACAGCAAAATTAAGGGGAAGGTAACGAGATTTCCCATATCTCTCCCCCGCCTGCCACCACATAAGCACAGCCTCCTTCATAATCAACATCCCCCATCAGAGTGATACATTTGTTACAATCCAGGAACCTTCATTGACAAGTCATACTGACCTAAAGTTCATAGTTTACATTAGGGTTTATTCTTAGTTCTGTTAATTCTATGAGTTTGGGCAAGGGTATAATAACTTGTATCTACCATTATAGTATCATACAGAGTAATTTCACTGCCCTAAAAAACCCCTGTGCTCCAGATTGTTTTACTTTTCAAATAAAGATGTGAAATCTACCTGGAACTGATTTTTGTTGTGTGGTGAATAAGTACTTGGCCCAATCTCACTGCTTAAAAATACCGGTTTTTCTCCTCACTGCACTACACTGTCATGTTTTTCATAAATCAGGTGATTACGTATGTGTACGACGCTGTTTATGTACCCTTCATTTTATTTTATTGGTTAGCTTTTCTATCTCTATATCTATATCACCTCTCTTGGTTACAACCAAGTGCCATGTAATGACATTTTGGTAGATGACAGATGAAAACTGCATGTACAACAATGTTCACATAAGATTATAGAGAAGCTAAAAAATTTCTATCAGCTAGTGACATTGTAGTCATAACAACATAGTGCAACACATTACTCACGTATTCATGGTGATGCTGCTGTAAACAAACCTGCTGCAATGCCAATTGTATAAAAGTATAGCATGTGCAATTATGTTCAGTACATAATACTTGATAATAAATGGCTGTTACTGGTTTACATATTTGCTATCCTATACTTTTTATCATTATTTTAGGACATATTCCTTCTACTTACAAAAAAAGTTTGTTGTGAAACAGTATGCCGTGTTATACCGGCAACGCCATCATAATACATGTTTACTTTGTCTTTCGATTGCATCATTTTATCTTGTGCCTGGTTTAATTTCATGTTGATTTGTATGGTAACATGCTATAGAGGTTTGTAGCCTAGGAGCAAGAGGCTGTGCCATCTAGGCTTGTGTAAGTCATTCTATGGTGTTCACACAATGACAAAGCTGCTTATGATGAATTTCTCAGAACGTGTCCCCATTGTTGAGTGGCGCATGACTCTACTACAGATCTGTAACTGGTACTGAAAGCTGCTGAATCGGGTCTTCCCTATTTGTTGTTCTTTTATAAATTACCTTTGTTCCTCTTGACCAAAATATTCATTTGATTTCTAAATTAAAGTTGTCTTTTCCTTTTTTAAGTTTTGTTGGGACTATTTCTTGCAGCTTTCCTAAAAATAATACATTGCAGCCCAGTAATATAGTAAAAGTCAAATGATGTTCTAAAGCAATAAAATAGCTCTACAAGGTAAAAGCTTTCTAGGACACTGTAGGTCAGTGTGTCACATGTCTGTCTTGCCCATTGCCCACAGAAAGAATTTGCTATCTTTTCCCATTGACATTTCCAAATTCTGTTTCTCAAGGTCTGCACCAAATCCTGCATGTACCCACTTTGATTACATAACTCTCCCCAGATTTCTTCAGTTACCCTATGTGGCACAGATTTAATGATACACTGCAGAAATACTCTTGGAAAAAGACCCAGCACCTCCAAACCTCCCAGGCCCTGTACCTTGTGGGCTAACCTACTTTTCACCTCCAGTCTCCCCCCTCACCCAGTGGGCACCCAGCCACTCAGACAGGAATAGCCTTCAGTTTCTTACAAGGCCCTGCTCCTGCACATTTCAGGAACTTTCCACTTTGGGTTTGGCCTTCCTGCCTGACATGTTCTTCCCTTTCTGCTCCCACCACCTTCTTTTTATTGATTAATGCCTTGGTAACCCTTAAGTCTCCTGTCCCAGACCCTTCCCTGACCCCCATATGAGATCAGTTCTCCTTGAAATGTGCTCCCTGTGCTGCCTTCATGGCATGTGCCACAGCTCAAAATTATAAATCTGTTTGATTATTTGGTTAGCACCTGACTTCCATTAGATTGTAAGCTCCAATAAGGCAGGATCCATGACTGTGTTGCTCAACATTTTAATCATTAATACCTAGCCTCGTGGTTGTCATATAGTGAGTGCTCTGTAAATCTTTTATGAATGAATGCATGAATTAATGATACACTTTGGCCTGGTGGCCTATGTAACTCTCTATAGTACCCTGCATACAGATGCTCAATACATATCTTACTTGTTCATCTCACATTGTTCTACAGGACATTTTAATAAGGAACTCCATATAGTTTATGAATGTAGCTTACTACACTCTGAAATGATGGACCTGGCCATTGCAGGCAGAGTCAGGGGTAATTCTTAGTGTCCTGTACCTGATTCATTAGGGGTGGTGGTAATAGTGGGACATCACTAAAATATAACTCAAAAGTGTTCTGTATCTCTTTTGCCTTCAATATGTCAAATCTACCTTTTGGAAACCCTAAAATACTTCTTCTGATATGGTTATGGTACATGGGGATGCAGCATGACTTGGTGGCGTTAGCAGCAAACTGGAAACTCAGAGACTGTGACTTTCTGTTGCTGGGAAGGCACATAACTTTAGCTAGCTCAGGGTCAAAGCAGGGCAACCAGGACAGCTTTGTTAGCCGTTGGCATAGATAAGTGAGCTCTAACATCTGGTCCTTCATGAAAAATTCCTGTAGTTACAGAGCTGGAAAATAGACTATCATTCCATTAATAAGGGTAGCAGAATTAGTTCTTGTTCTCTGTGTTCCTTCCGTAGGCTAGTCATTGATGAATGATAATGCTGTCTTTATAGTCTGAAGCAGTCAAAGAGTAAGATAAAAATATGCTTTATGCTTTACCATCAGCAGCACTGTGTGTTGGAGAGAATGGATAGGCAATGGGGGCAGAGCCCTATCCTACCCTAATAGAGAATTCTGTAATTTGCATATATAGTGACCAAGTGGGGAAAGACAGGAGATAAAGACACTGCTTATGACACAACCTCTGGCACATTCTCAGTGAGATCGAGGGGAAATCACTAATCGAATTCTGCCTCAAAATGGGAACACTGATCTTTTCTAACATTCACCTCACTGGACCATTATAGAGTTAATGTAATAGAGGCAAATGGAACTTAGGTTCTTAGGGGGAAAAAAACTAATGTAAATTTTTATCAGGAGGATCTTCTTATGGTCGTTAGAAGCATGATTTTAATAGATATAAATTAGGAATTAAGACCAATTATTAACCATATGGCAATTGAGTTCCTCTGACACCTTCCACTGGGGTAGGTGAGATTGACATGTGGAATAGTAAGCTCTGAGGTGAAGGAGGAGAGTATGGAGCTCTGGGAAGTCTGTGGAAGGCTGGTCCCCCTGAGGTGGGCTGGATAACACAGGAAATCGTGACTACGGAGTTGCCTGAATATGTGTGTATGTCAAGGGGCAGGAGGCAGGAGGCAGGTAATGATTGGAGGTGGAAAGTCACTGAATTCAAATTTAGTTACATCACATTCTTGACTTCAATGTACTTATATTAGGCATTTTGAGTTTAAAGTGAATTAAATTGATTCATCTTTTGTGAAATACCATAATGATCTTATAAATGCTAATTAGGCTAGAGGACATTTGCATCATCTAAAAATAAGCAATTGGCCACCTACAACATGTAGATGATATATTAATTTCAAATACATGAGTGCATATACATAAATGGCAAGACTCAGGATTTTTGTGGCTGCCTTCTGTTGGGCTGTATTGAACTTCTCCACCAGGAAGGGGAGATAAAATACCCATTCCTTTCAAGTGAATACCATTTTGAATGGAGCACCAGTCGGTTATTTTGGTGAGTGAAGCCAATCCTGTGAATGCCTGTTCTGTCCGTGGCGACTTGCCAAGGCAGGGGGCCTTGGTGGTTTTTTCCTTCTTAATTAGCTGCATTCTTACTTCTGAGCCAACATCTCAGGCACAGCTGACTGGACTGGAATGAAATGCCACAGTCATTTACTCTATGGCTGGCCTAAGAGGTGACCTGGCATAGAAATGCTGTTTTTCAGGGATAACGGTTGTACGCGGAGTCTTTCAGCTTCTCTCTCAGGAATTTCAATTGAAAATATGGCAAGAATCAGGCAGTTGCAAGCAGAACCTTAGCTGAAATGTCCCCAGAGAGAAGGCAGTATATAAAATCAGGAAGCACTGCAGGTCATGAATAAGTAGAAACAAGGGTAGGTAAATGCCTTGAAGCTGGGGAGACTCCGGAAGGAAGGGAGAGTTGTTAGATGAAAGCAGCTGAGGGAAAGTTGAAGCTCTAATGGCAGAGAACTATACGGATAATCCAATTACTAGAACTGTATTGGATTATTCCAATCTCTGAATTATAATATGAGACTCTGCCAGATATTTTCATGATGTCTAGCTATGACACATGTATCCACATAGTAACTGCCACCCTCCACAAATAACCTTAAGAGTATCTTTTTTTTTTACATTCCAAAGAACCTAACCTACAGTATGTACCAATGGTTTACAAAAATTTTTATTTCAGTCTTATTGAGATATAATTGACATGCATCACTGTAAAAGGTTAGAGTATATAGTTGAGTGCCTTGACTTAGGTATATTGTGAAATGATTACCACAGTAAGTTTAGTTAACATCCACTATTTCATATAGATACAAGAAAAAAAATTAAGAAAAAAATTAGTGATGTAAACTTTTGCAAATTACTCCCTTAGCAACTTTTAAATATGCCTTACAGCAGCATTAACTATAGTCACCATGCTGTACATACATTCCCAGGCCTTATCTTATAACTGGAAGTTTGCACCTTTTGACCTCCTATATCCAATTCCCCTATTTCCTGTCACCCACTCCTGGTAACCACAAATCTTATCTCTTTTTCTCTGACTTTCTTTGTTTGTTTAGATTTTACGTTTAAGTGAGATCACACTGTATTTGTCTTTTTTAGTTAGCATAATGTCTTTAAGGTCCATCCATGTTGTTTCAAATAGCAGAATTCTCTTCTTTTTATGGCTGAATAGTATTTCATAGTGTGTGTGTGTGTGTGTGTGTGTGTGTGTGTGTGTATAAAAAAATTTTTTTCTTTATCCATTCATCTATTGATGGAACTTAAGTTATCTCCATGTCTTGACTATTGTAAATAATACTGCAATGAACATGGGGGTGTAGATATCTGTTCAAGATAGTTATTTTGTTTCCCTCAATATAAACCCATAATGGAATTACTAGATCATATGGTAGTTCTATTTTTGTTTTTAAGGGGAATATCCATACTGTTTTCCATAGTGGCTGCATCAATTTATAATTCTATTGACAGTGTACCATGTTTCCCTTTTCTCCACGTTCTCACCAGTGCTTACCTCTTGTCTTTTTGATGACCATAATTATAATAGGCATTGTGGTTTTAATTTGCATTTCTCTAATGATTAATAATGTTGAGCACATTTTCATGTACCTATTGACCATTTCCTTGTATTCTTTGGAAAATTTCTATTCAGGTCATTTCTCATTTTTAAATTGGATTATTTGTTTTTCTGTTGTTGAGTTATATAAGTTCTTTATGTATTTTGGATATTAAACCTTTTCACATATGTGATTTACAAATATTTCCACCATTCTGTAGGTTTTTCTTTATTTTGTCTATCTTTCCTTTTACCGTGAAGAAGCATTTTATTTTGATATGGTCTCATTTATTTTTGATTTTGTTTCTTGTGCTTTACATGTCATATCTAAAAATTTGTTACCAAGACTCTTGTCAGATAGCTTCTTTCCTATATTTTCTTTTAGAAGTTTTATGGTTTCAGGTCTAATAGTTAAGTCTTTAATCTGTTTTACGTTAATTTTTATAAGTGGTATAAAATATGGATTCAGTTTCATTCTTTTGCATATGTATATCCAATTTTCCTGGCACCATTTGTTAGAGAGATTGTCTATTCTCCATCTAGTGTCCTTGGATTCCTTGTTAAGTATTAGTTGACTGTATATGCTTCAGTTTATTTCTGGGCTCTTGATTCTATTTCATGTTTCTATGTGTCTGCTTTCATGCTAGTACCATACTGTTTTGATTACTGTAGCTTTACCACATACCTTGAAATCAGCAAGTGTGATGCCTCCTGCTTTATTCTTTTTTCTTGGGATTGATTTGGATATTCTGTGGTCTTTTGTGGTTCTGTGTATAACTTTTTGTTTTGCTTTTATTGTCTAAGTGCACTGGGTGGCTTTTACCATCATCTTCACTTTTCCCTTTCACTGTTCTAGCTACTTGCCATTCTTTTTGTCCCACACTCTCCACTACATACAGATATTCATGACCCAGAGCAAAGTGGTAATGAGAACAGTGAGGGTTAAACTAACCTTGCAAGTCACCAAAGAGATCTTCCTGACATAGCTTGGTACAGACTGCCTTTGACATTTTAATCAATTTATCTTCATAATGAATGAATAAGGACATGACAGTTTAACTCAGATATAAGGTCACAGTTAAATATAGTGTAGATTTTCTTTTTTTCTCTCTCTCTATTATTAAGGTATCAGCTTAATCTTGTCCCTAGATTCTTCTCTTCTCCATCCAAAGACAGAAAAATTGCTGTACTGCAGGGACATTTTAGAGTTAACACATATCTGGTTTGGCTAAAAAACTTTCTCCAGGAGCAAGCATGGATGAACTTTTTTTGGTTTGTCCACATACTTGTGTTGTCCAGCAGCGTGTAGAGTTCCCTGAGGTTCAGATTTGAACTGCTGCCAAGTTCATACTCTCCTTTTTCAATTGAACCTTAGTCCTTATATGGAAGTAATTTTAAAAAAATTCTTAATTACTTTCTTTTAGCATCAAAACCTCCCTGAGTTTTAGTAGGGCATATGGCTGTCTGGCTTAAGACTATATTTCCTAGTCTCCCATGTGGCTAGGTGCTGACATGTGACTCAGGTTCCCTCAATAGAATGTGAGCAAAGTGATGTTTGCAACTTCTATGACAATTCTTAAAAGTGAATTGCTTGACCTCTATTTTCTTTTTATCTATATTCCAGCCCCAGATGGGATATCAGCTAACCAGCTTCACTCATGTAGCTGAAGGCAATGTAGTGGGAAATGACAGAGCAGTAAGGTGGAAGGAAACAGAGTCCTTAGACAACCTGGTGGGGCACAGTCATCTACACACTGGAGTGCCTCTGAGCTGCTGTGTGAGAGCAATAAAAATCTCTCCCTTGAGGGAGCTGCTCAAATTTTGAATTTCTCTGTTATAACAGCCTAATCTATATACCCCAACCAACACAATAGTGGACATTAAGTACTGAGCAGTGGTTATGTCATTTTGTTCTCTAGCAATGATCCTAAAATAGGTGCTACTTGCCCATTTTACAGATGTGCAAGCAGGCTTAGAGAGGTGAGGTGACTTGCCCAAGATCTCACAGCTGTAAGTGGTAGAACTTGAATTCATCTCTGAGGTATTTAAAAACACACATTCTTAATTGCTATGCCCTCAAGTCTTAATATTACTGTTCGTTATTTTTCTATAGATAATATTAAAAGTATTCTTCTCTTTCACTTTAAAGTTTTAGACTGTTACACACCATAGCTTTAGACTCTTTCTTTGCTGGGTTTGGTATACATTTAACATTTCGTCCTGCCTTTTTTTTGGGGGGGGTGGGGAAAGACGAGAGTATTGTTTTTAGTTTTGAATATAGATTCATCTTGGCTTGTTTGCTAGATTATAAATCCCTCAGGAGATGTACTAGTGACACAAATGCTGAATAAATGGCAATTAAATGTCGAAAGGAATAAGGGCTCTCTGGTCTTCTAGAATGACTTAGTATTCTCTTATGTGATGTTGTTCTCATGGGTATATAAATTCTGCTGTAAATGTATCAGTCCTGGTGAAAACATTCTTCCCCTAATTTAAAACATATTTTTACAGTAGTAGTGTATTTACATAGAGGAAATAACTGAAAAGGTGATTTTGAATAACAAATGATGCCCATTATTCTATCTGTCACTATAAATATAAGCAGGTGGAATTTAAAATTTTTGCAGTTGCACTTTAGACAAATGTTAGATTCATAATCATTCTGTTGTGCATGAGTTAGTAATACATTGGTTGCATTGTAAAAGAAAATTCAAAATAACACTGCCTTAAATATGATATATGTGTGTGTGTATATGTGTGTGTGTGTGTGTGTGTATGTGTGTGTGTATATATATATATTATATATTTTTTTTTTCTAACATGAAAGGGTCTGAAGGTGGTCAGCCAAGGACCGATATGGTAGCCAATTGGCCATTGGGATCCCCAGCTCCTTCTGACTTTTCCTTCTAAATGGTTTCCACTCTAAAGGTGCCCCCATGGTTAGTGGGAGCCCCTGTAATGACAACTGTTGTATCAGAGCTTTAGGCAATAAAATTCAGAGAAGGTAAATTGCCTTTATCTGCCTATTCCCTTTCAAAGATCTTTTCCAAAATTTTCACTAAACAAACTTCCACCCCATTGGTTAGAACTTAATAATACCTAGTTATGTAGCAGACCAAATAAAATCAAGGTTTTGTCTTATTTTTAACTAAGGAAGAAAGGGAAGAATCAATGTTGGGTAGATTGCCTCGCCATCTAATTAGAAAATTGCCACCATTCTAGATCAGTGATACAGACAAACTCTGGCCCATGGGCCAAATCTGGCCTTCAGCCTATTTTCATTTCTGTGTTTTTTTGTTTCTTTGTTTTGCTTTTATGTTTTTTGTTTTTGTAAATAAAGAGTTACTGGAACCAAGCCATATGCATTCATTGATGTATTGTGTACAACTGATTTCATGATACAACAGCAGAGTTGAGTGGTGGTTACAGAGATGAGAAAACCCACAGCCTAAAATATTTACTATCTGACCCTCTATATAAAAAAGTTTGCCAACCCCTGCTCTAGATTATGGAGGACAGATTTTGACAAATGAATGGCTTTGTTCCTTGTGATACTATTATAGGAGCAAGATTAAGTTCAATGTGGATTCAGTAATAATCTAGTCTTCTTGAGCCCCAGTGACTTTATATCCATATTTTAGGCATACATTTGGCTTCAAGCAACATAAAACCTAATTAGACAAAAATGAGTTGATTCATATTACATGTAAAGAAATCCGGAAGTTCACTGTCCAAGGATGGTGCTGATGCTCAGTGATGCCTTCAAAATTGGGCCCTTTTTTCCTCCCCAACTATATATAGGATGTTGCTGTTCTCCATGCTTATTGTCAGATGGCTGCAGCACCTAAAAACATTGTGTCTTCATCACACGGAGGGAGAAGGGAAAGGTACCGAAGGCTAAAGGGGGCACGAGTCTGTTGCTTTCTAAAAACTTTCCCAGAAGTGCTCATTGGCCAAGACCATAACTCATGACCACGGCTAGCAGCAGGGGATTCTGGGATGGTGAGAATATAAGTCTGGCACATTACTGGGGTAAATGAATAGAGATTCTATTGGAAAGGAAAAAGGGGAGACAAGAGCAGTATGTGCTGCAGAGGGCACCTCACAGTAAACTGAGCTACTCTAGCATGTTTTTATAGTTTTAACTCCTCTTTCACCTTTCCTACCTACCCTTTCTTGCCACAGTTCTTAAAATTAATTTTGTTCTTTTCACCTCCCTTGCATATTTTTGGCTAGGTGAGAAGCCTGGAAATGAGCCGGAAGAAGTGAAGCTGCAGAATGCCAGCAGACAGATTGTGCAGAATGCCATCCTGCAGGCTGTGCGGCAAGTCTCCCAGGAGAGTCGGCGGAGGGAAGAGAGAGCCCGAGACAGCCGGGGCAGCTTCCACTTGGGTGTGGGGGAATTAACCAAGAAGCATGAAAAGAAGTAACACAGTGGATTTGGCTGCCATCATATGCTTGGCTTCCAGCCTTCCTCTTAGTATAGGATGCGTCGTCGCCAAAATGTTGCCAGTGAAGCAAACCAAAGTGTCATTGACACCTAGCAGTAGAATGATTTCACACTAGCCCTTGGCTGAGAAGCTCTGTTTTGAAAAAGTGCGTTAGACGATTCTGTTTATATTAATGCAGTGCCTCTGAAACAGTGGGGCCAAACACAACACTGTAATTGCAAAAGTAGTTTGTAGCAAAATTTATTTTTAAAGTTATTTTTAAGAAAAATAATTCTGTCTTGTTTGTTTACTTCTGCCTTTTATGCATCCTTTCTGTGAATTTAACCAGCAGTCCTATTTGCTGAAATACTGAGTACAGTACTGTGTTCATTGTGTATTTAAAAGACTTGCTAGAAAAGGAAGGAATGGAGTTTCAGTCACCTTCAAATATGGAACTGAAGGCTTTTCTAAAGTGAGTTCAGGTCCAAGAACAAATTAAGCAAAGACAAATACTAAGACCAAGTTCCTGAGGATCTTACCAAGGCATATATTTATATTACTTTTTTAAAAAGGAGTTTAGCATTTCAGGAACTGTTTTTTAGTCTCAGTTGTTTGATAGTTGGTGTTTACTTTCTGTGCAGATATCCTTTGGAAATATTATGGATTTCTTTTTTCATCTCAAAATTAAATTAAGACAAGTATATATGCATGAGTTGTCCATAACTCAATTCTTTAGCAGCCTCATAAAGAGCAGCTACAATTGTAGATTCTACCCTGGAGCTAAACTAGGGTCTGATTCTGGGGGGCAGTGTCCTTGAAAGAAGCTCTGGGGCCTTATAAATGCTGTGTTTCCATCAGGCTATGTCTTTGCACTAATACCTCGCTACTAAGAACTTTCCTTTTTCCCACTGACAAATTAAAATTATTTTTTTGAGATTATAAAAATCATACATATCAGGAATGAATAACACTTAAAATGGGAAATCTGTTTTTTTTTTAAACTCTCTGAAGCATGAAAATACAGTGGGAATATTAAAGTGACAGTGTTGTGAATGTAGTTATAGAGATATATGAGTGTGTATGAATAAAGTTATCTATATATTGCAACAATATATGACTTCTGCTTTATTCCTATGTAGATAACGCATATCTTTCTGGAGTCTTTAGAGTCCCATTTCCTGGGCTTGACAACAGTTATTGAGTTGGTGCTACTGGGGATAGAAGAAGAATTTAACCTTTGTTAAAACTTTTTGGCTTGAGAGTATCAATGTCTACATTTGATAGTTTTTTAAAAAGCCAAGTATTTACAGCTAAAGTATGTCTTGTAAAGCATGCTTGTAAAATTCCAATATGTTACACTTTCCAGAATGGATATTATTGATAACAGCAGATGAATGAAAATAATCTCTTATCATCTCAGCTAGACTATCTCACACAATGCACAGATGGAATAAATTCACAGGGAGAATGGCAGCAGGAGAGAGCAGAGGGCTTAAAATTTAAATATGGTTTATTCATAATTTTTTAAACAGAACTCATGACAACTGAAGAATGAATTTAAGTTGATCTGAAGGCATATCACTGATGTGATATAACTGCATAGTATAAATAGTGTGAATGAAGTTATAAAGGGAAATTATTCAGGAGAATCTATGCACACACAAATCCAATGCTAATAGTTTGCAAGTAATCTGGCACTATGTATACTGAGAGGTGTGGATGTAACCAGCATTGGATCTTGCTGGCATATGTAGAAACACTAACATATCATCTTTCCTCTCTTGTGTGCTGTGCTGATACATTGGGGATCTTTGAAAACATCCGATGAAACTTGGTATCTAAATGTTACTTGTAAATAAAATATATCCAACTTTGAACTATATTGTAATTTTAAGCAAAGTTTTCTATGTCCTACTGTTATGGTTCATTTTATAGGTGAACGTTACATTCGTATGGCACCAGAAAGTGTCCCAAGGCTGTTTGCTAAATCTCTAAATATCATGACCCGGGAAAGTGCTCCTTTAATGGGCTTCCACTGTGACTGTGAGGAAGGAGGTAGATGATGGTTCCTGAGGCTTGAGCAGAAAAGGACATGTGCTAAAAAGTGGCCTTTGGATCTCAGGAAGTAGAGATAAGTGGATCTGGAAAGTTGAGTGTCTTTCATGATCTTTCTGAGATGGAAAGTGTACAGTGAGGAACAGAAGTATGAAGAAGTTCTGGGAAGGAATAAATAAAGTTAAGCAACTCCTGCATTTAATAGGTAGGTGCCATCTTGGCAGAATCCTAAGGAAGCTCAGCTGTTTTAAAATGGGTGCATCTGTTAGACTTTTACTTGTCTCTCAGTATGAAGTTACTGGTTTCTAAAAGGGCTGACAGAACATCATTTAACATAGGGTTAAGGGTTTTCACTGGGTATTATCATAAACCAGCACACAGCTTTGGGTTTTAGGAATTAGTGGGCACACTTATTTCATGTCCTTTATCTTCTTGATTTACCACATGGTAAAGCATACATGGGCCTTCCAAGTCTGTGTTTAGTTGTTCATCTTTCACTTTGCTTGTCTCTGGGGTTTAACTAATAAAAAAAAGACACAAACAACTTACTGCTTCCTTTATTTTTTTTTCTTTTTTCTCTTTTTTAGCCACTTAATCTTCCCTTATGGTAGAATTCCAGGTTACAAATAAACAGATCAATCATTTTCAAAAATTTTAAGGACTCTATAAAATAATACAAAAGAGGGATTTTAAAATTTATTCACTGTAACAACTGTTCTAGTAAAATACAGTAAACAATAAAGTCTCTGAAAAATCTGGTAACTAATTTAGCCATTTTACAACCAAAATAGGTGTAAAGAATGAACATTTGAGCAAATCATTCAGTTCTTGTAAGGAGAGGTTAGAAACTAAAATAATATCATCTCTAGAGGATAAGAGCTTTCTGAAGTATATTACTACACGTTATCTTATTCGTCTCTACGCTACTGCTCACAATAAGATGCAGGCAGGATATCTTATTCTCCTTTTGCAGATAAAGTCATAGTGTGTTGAAGAGAGGATAAATATATCCTAGATTGTAAAAAGTGAGTATTATTGCGCACAAGAACCCATGAGTCACTGCTCTTGAACTTCATGAGTATATAAATTAGCTAAGGAGTTTAAGAATATAAATTCTAGAAATATTTATATTAAGATGGGAGAATAAAACTGCCTTACAGAATACCTTTCTGAGTAAGAAATAAAAAATAGTAAATGGCCAACAAAAATAATCACCAATAGAAAAGGTTCAATCCATTTCCCTCAAAATGTGAGTGCAAAGGGGAAAAAACAAACAAACAAACAAACAAAAACCAAACAAACGAAAAAACCCTGGAAACTCCAGAGGGAACAAAATGGAAGATTAACACCAGCATGACATGTTCAGCTTCTCTTTCCTCTATTCCTCAGAAGCCATGCTGATCAGTCTACAGAATCCTGACCCAGGTCTGACCCAGGTCTGGGGAAAGATGATTGGGTGACTTTTTCATTGTCTTCTGGCTGCCGTGTAATGTCTGTTGGGAAGAAGTAGGTGAAAAAGGAAAGGAACTTCTCTCAGACGAAAGTAACAACCTCATCTAGCAGAAACAGAAAAAAAAAAAAAAGAAGAAGAAAAAGAAAAAAAAGAAAAAAAAAAAAAAGAAAGAAAGGAAAAAAAAAAGAAAGAAAGCATCTATTTAAAAATCTCATTATATTCTAGGAAAATGGATACAAGATGCCCAACGGCAATACTTCCAGAATAAAAAAAAAATTTTGAAACTTCTAGGCTGAGAGTGAGTCATTTACTAGCAAAGATGTCACTCAAGCATAAAGGCAAGCATAAAAGAAATTACCAAGGGTTACCAGTACTTACGGGCTCTTCTTGAAAAAATTGACAATGAATTTTAGCCCACTTAAAGATAAATCAGAATAAAGGATCTAGGATTGGGGGAGCTGCAGCAAAAGGCCTGGCAAAGAGCAGTGCCTTCACTTAAATATAAAGTGAATATTACATAATTGTGAAAATTAGGCTAAAGTAAAGAATATATATTGTTATACTTTAAGAATATAAAAATATAACTAACAAAAATTAGGAGGTGAGGCAGGGGAAATGGCATCATGCTCATGACTTCATCTATTAGAGAAATGATAAATTATATGATTTTAAATTGAATGGCCTAGTTAAAAAACCTCAATGATACTAACCTCTCAATCTATTTTATCATTCCTTTTCTTAAACTTAAGTGAGTATATAAGAATGTATCTTATGATAATATTTATTTAAAGTTTAGCAATTCCTTTAGTTTCCATTTAGTTTTTTCTTTCATGTAATTAAAAATAAAGTGACATATATATTGTCAGTGCCAAGCAAATTGAAAAGGGAAGGTTTTGGTGGTGAGATACCCAGTTGGAAGAATGCATGAGGGGCCGACATGAGAATGAAATGCTAGGCACCAACTCTATTGTGGGGAACGCACTTCTGTTGGGGAGGGGTGTGGTATTGTGTGCACTTCTGCTCCCCTTCTTGTGCTCTCCTTCTGTTCTTCAGGAGACCGCATGGCTTCACACATATCAGAGTACAATATGGCCTTCAGCTACATATGCGCGATACAATAAGCTGAAGTGTTTATATATTTTAGGCACAGGTGCTCTACTACACTAATGTAACATTCTAAATCTGGGGTCCTATTCCTAGCCCCGAGCCTGGATCACAGCCAGACTTGGGAGCAGCCAGGCCTGGCTCCCACACTCTACCCCTACACATTGTAGCATAGGAACTGGCTTGGAGGGTGCTACCTTGGGCCCACAGTCCACTTGCCATTCCTGAAGTAGCTTAGCCCTGCAGGGCATCTGCCCTGGGTTACTTTTTACCTGCCATCTCCCTGGGTGCTGCTCAGCACACCAGGGGCATTGTGACATGGCAACTTGTGACCTCATCAACGGTAGCCCCAATCATTTTCTACCTGTTCCATGGTACGAGCTGTCTGTGTACCAGGCATCCTCAGGGATGGGAGCCCCTCCCTCTACATAAGGACTCAGTATGTCTTCCATCTTAGCAGGCTCTGTCAAGAGCTCTGCCTGAAACTGTACTGATCCAAACAGGGAGTGCAGTTGACATGACAGGGGGCTCACAGAGAGGGGTGCCCCACTGCTCTAGGTATAAACCCTCATACATAGAGTCTTTACCCAAGACCGCAGCCACACCTCCACAGGGTATGGGGACTGCATGGTTACAGGATTAAGGTCAGTGATGTCCTCACTGGCCAAAATAGCTGCTTCTCTATCAAAAATACCAAACTTTCATGCTTTTCCACAATTGGAACTAGAGGCCTATTGTCACCTTCCAGGAATTGTGCTTCTGCCACAAGCCCTATCTAAACCCTACATCATCTATCTGCACCATATCCAGGGAGGGCTGGATTTACTACATGTAGAGTTTGGGCTTGTCCTATAGCTTGCTTTGTAGCCTTAAAGGCCTCTTCTGTCTCGAAGGGTCCAATCCCATTGGGCAGCCCATCACACTAGATGGTGCAGAGTTCTCATCAAGGATGTTAAATGACGAATGAACACTCTCCAAAAACCCCAGCAGTCCCAAATAGGTTGCGGAGTTGCTTCACAGTCTCAGATTGGGGCTATACCTATATCTTATCAATCACCACCTCTGGCATTACCTTTATCTTACCCAACCAGACAACTCCCAAGAATTTAACAGAGAACCTGGACCTTGTCTTTGTTCACTCCCAACCCCAGTCAGCTAGAGCTTCGTGCAGGCTGGTTGCTGCTGCTTCTAGTTGTAAGAGAATCAGAGGGTAATATATCATACAAGTGCACTGCAGGTGGTCATTTCCACATGGCTAAGTCTTGAGCCAAGAGTCAACGGCACAGGGTAAGGCTGTGCAGATAGTCCTGAGGAAAGACAAAGAATGTTTACTGTCACCCTTCCCAGGTGAAGGCAAGCTTTTCTTGACTTTCTGGGGCTATGGCAATAGAGAAAAAGGCATTTTCCAAGCCAACTACATAATGGTATCATCCAAGTTCATGTGATAACCAGACTATGATGTCCACGATGTTTGGCATGGCAGCATGCATGGGCAGCATAACCTTATTCAACTCCCATGGCCTCAAGGTCAACTGGCTCCCCTGCCAACCAGGTGCCCCAGTCAAATTCCTAATCAGGGAGATAATTGGTCAGCTGTACCTCATGGGTTGTGGCTTTCCTAGGAATCCAAGTGAATTGCTGGTCAGGGCACAGCTGATTTCATAGCACCAGCAGCACTTCATTAGGTTGCTGCTCAGTCTTTTCTGCAGGGACCCAGGAAATCAAACTGCATCTACTTGTGCCTCGCAGCACAATGGGATAGAGGCTGCTCCACTCCCCCTTTCAGTCATGCCTTCATCTGTGCACTGGCCAGCCTGGGAGTGCATGGGGTGGTATGGCGCACACTCGGGTGGAACATTCCTTGTGTTTCACTTCCACATCCCCCCAACCTAGCCATAGCACATGTCACCTCGTAGATATGCCTATCCACACAAGGGGCCAGCTGTGCCACCATGGTACCAAAAGTACTGGCCAGGCCAGAAGTCAAAATCTAGTCCTTCACATGGGTTATAAATACCTCTTCATCGGGACTAGAATACTGGGCACAAAACGTCATCTGTCAGATGCCTGTTTCCCGAATTATCTGGATCAGATCTGAGTTCGTGGTCTATCTGCTCACTGTCTCTGGCGGCTCCCCCAGGTCTGCCCACATTGTCCTTACAGTGGACATGAGCCAGTTAATGAGAGAGTGATTGCCTATGCCGGGCACCGCATGCGCCACATTCCGGAGTCACTACCGGAGGGTCGGTATCATTGTAACAGAGGCCAGCTGAGCCCTCTCTTCCAGAGATAATTCAGTACTTTTGGCCCCATCATCCCGCAGCCATAACAGCCACTCTGGAACCGTCTCCCTGGTTCTCTGTCGTACCTGTTTCGTCAGGTACCGGAGTTTGACGGGGGTGTCCTGGGTTAAGGTGGTGTGCTTTTTAGTCTGGAGGGTGCCGCCAGCTTGCCCAACCCCGGGCCCAATGGCTTTTCTACTCCGACCTGCTGCTGTATCCCCAGCTGTGCCTGCAACAGTATCGCAGGCGGGGTCCCAGACCCCGATGATGGCAGTGACTTATAGGGCCCCGCAGCACGTGTTCCGCTGCCGCCAACCGCCTTTCCAGTGCTTCTTCCTGGCATTGTAGCTGCTGCACCTGCTGAGCCTGGTGCTGAACCTCCAGGCTGGCTTGCTGTAGCACCGCCAGGAACATCTGTTCCACCCGACCTGGGGCCTCCCTGTGAGCGGTTGAGACATTCAGCTCCAACATCTCTAGGGCTTTCTGGATGTCTTCTGACATGGCTTCACTCCATTCCATTCCTCTGGGGACATCTACCTAGCAAGATATGTGGCCAAAGAATACCACTGGGAGGTGAGGGCCACGTGTCCTCTACCCAGGTATTCTCCTCCTGGGGACTGTCCGGAGCTCTGGGAGCTGTACTCACCTCATCCCGCTGACTACACCATGTATCAGCGCCAAGCTGTTGGAGGAGGGAAGGTTTTGGCAGTGAGATGCTTAGTTGGAAGATTGAAGGAGGGGCTAATGTGAGAATGAAATAACAGGCACCAATTTTATTGAGGGGAGCATGTGTTTCTGAGCTAGGGGACAGCATGGGCTTTATATGTCAGAGAACGATAGTGGCATGCAGCCACACATGCATGATACAATAAGCTGAATCATGTTTACATATGTTAGGCACAAGCACCTCACTCTGCTAAGGTAACATTCTAAAACCGGGGTCCTCCTATTCCTAGCTGCAAGCCTGGATCACAGCCAGACCTGGAACCTATATATATGTTTTATATATGGATGATGTATATAAATTCCTTGATATCGTACATGACTACATTCATTTATTCCACTGAAGCTGACCTGGAAGACTCTTGCAACATGTCAAGACCCTAGGTGATCTTCCCTTTGAGAAAAGGAATTTCTTTGATCATTAGACTTAGGATGCAAATGGCCCACAGTCTAAGTAATAAGTGATGAAAAGAATAATTTTATAGCTATACTGCTTTTTAATTTTTAAAGCAAGTTACCATTGTACAGTAGATCCTGTCCTAGTTGATTTCAACTTAACCAATTAACCAGTGCTTTCCCCACATGCCTGTCATTGGTGTGTTGCTGCAGATTCGTAGTTCTGAGATAAGGGGCCTGAAACTCTGGCAATTGGAAGAAAATGTGGGGAGCTGTAGGCAGCTGTGACATAGCTCTTTAATCCAGCTAAGGCACAGCCCACCTCACAGGGTAAATCCAGTGGTATCCAGCAAGGGCACAGCACCGCACCCTGGCAAGGCAGTGGAACCTTTTATACCCAGGTAAACGGGGCATATGGTTACAACAGAGGAGAAGTGCTGAGTCACTTCCCCTCAGAAGTTAGCTACCACCAGTGTGAGAAGGAGCCTGATAATGGTTATCTTTCTTTCTCTGCATATCTGGTGTCTAAGAATTGATTCTCTTGCACACCCTTGCACTAATGCTCCACTAACTGAGTTATATGTGTAGCCACTTTTGGTGGCCATCTACATGACATCAGCATTTGTCATTTCCCTAAGGACAGGTGGCTTCTTAGTGCAAATAGCTCTCAGTTTTTGACTGTGGCCTTTTTCTACCTACATCTAGCTGTGTGCTTAGCACACAGGCTGGAAACACCAGGGAGCTGAGGCTCAAGCCCTTTAAAAATGATGAATGGGAGGTATTGCACAAGTACCCTGCCCTCCTCACCTCTCAGTGGGGCCGACTCTGATGCACAGTCTCCCAGGGGTAGCCAGCCTGCTGAGTCCCACCCAGGTGTGCACAGCCTTCTCTCGTTCCCTCACTTTACCATCTTCACATTGGTGCATCCTAAGGTCAGCTCCCAAATGAACTTTGACTCAAATGTTTGTCTTAGGGCCTGCCTCTCAGGGAACCAAACTAAATACAGCACTGTTATGGTTTTTCTTATCAAAGAAGACTGAGGTTACTAATGACTTGTGTTTTGTCACAAGAAAATTGGACCAGCTTTTCTGCAGAGGCAATCTGCCCCTTCCAGATATTGAGTGATAGCTGACATCTTTCAAAACAAATCCCCAAAGTAATAGACTGTGAGTTGGTTAAAAAATTCAATGTGTTGTGTGTTTTAATTTTATGATGGATGTGTTGGTTGCCTTGAGACTGATTTATCTGTTCTGTTTTCTAAGTTGACTAATTTGTAACCATTGGGTTCACATAAATATCAAATAAACAGTCATCAGAGGGTGCTCTGTTAACAGAAAGTTGAAAGGCGATTGCCAGGCCATATAACCTGTGAATCTAAAGAAACTAGGTTTAATGAACAGGAAACAAATTTTAAGTCTAATAATTTTAGCAGTGTCTTTCTTCCCTGCTGAATTTGAGGCTTTTTTGGCAAGTCTTGGGAGAGAGTCATAATTTTAAATTTATTTATACTTTTGCTTATGTTTTACAATGAAAGGTTTTTAAAAAAAAAAAAAAACTGGGGGAGAAACTCATACAGGGCTTTAATTTGCTTCTAGTTTTTAAAAAGTTCAAAGTTCCTGAAAAAATGCAGTGTTTTGGAGTCAAAAGAGTGCTACTCTTGTCAGGCCAGGTGAACTAAATTCTAGTTTTCCGTGTAATTGCTACAAACACCCTGTAATGATCCTTCACAACATTTGTTACAAAATGGAGTTATATATTTAATTTTTAGGTAATTTATTTAACTTCTCTTTCTACAGCTAAACTATAGGCTTATGAAGACAGATAATGTGTCTGTCTTATTTAACCTGTATTTTAATATTTTCTCAGCAAAGAGCAAGTGTCTAATCATTACTTGTTGGACAAATAAATTTCCTACAAGCTTCTTAATTTTTGCTGAGCCTTGTTTTCTTCATGTGTAAAAAAAGTTGGCCAAGGTGATTACTAAGCTTCTTTCTAGTACTAAAATTAAATGATTCTATGGGTTTTTTTTTTGTATTTTTATTGAGGTTTCACATAAGTGAATTTTTCTGTAAGTATATAGCCAAGTGAGTGCCACCAGATTGAGATAGGCACATTTCCTTATGTCCCTGCCAGTTGATACCTTCCCCAGGTTAACTACCATTCTGATCTACATAACCATAGATTCGTTTCCCTTGTTTATTGACTATATGTAAATGGAATCATGCAACATACACTCTTCTTTTCATAATATTTTCTATAGTGGCTGCATCAATTTACAATCTCACTAACAGTGCACAAACAAGAGTTTCCTTTTCTCCACATCCTCACCAACACTTGTAATTTCTTGTCTTTTGATAAAAGGCATTCTAACTGGTGTGAGATGATACCTCATTTTGGTTCTGATTTGCATTTCCCTGATCATTGGTGATCTTTTCATACGTTTTCTCTGAAGAAATGTCTGTTTAGGTTCTCTGCCCATTAGTTAATTGGATTGTTTGTTCGCTTGTTTTGCTATTAAGTTGTACCTACTCTTTATCTAGCTGCTGCAATGGAAAAACTGGGTTAGAGCCTTTCCAGAGTAGAAATCCTCTGATTCTGTGAATTATTAATCCAGAAATGTTGGTACCCATTGACAGCGTATTCATTAAGCGTATCCATTACAGATCACATTTAGGATAGTACAGTCAAATATAAGAATGAAAACTCAATTTTTACTTTCATTTGTTTCAGAATCATAACATTGGAAGCAACACTGAGCAACTACTTACTCTGCTAATGTGTTTTCTGGTATGCAGTGTTTTGCAGTGAGGAAATTCTGATAGGATTATATTTACTTAGGAATACACAGGAAGTGCATAATAAAGGAACCCAGTGCTATTAGATAACAACTCTTTTCATCTCTTGTCTTTATTTTCAACTTTCTGTAAACTCCTTGTATTCGTCTACCATAACCTCTTCCCTACCTCTTCTAGGCTTCTGCCTCATCACCATCCATCCCTTACAATTTTGAAGCATGAAAGACTTGAGAGAGAGAAGAAAAAGAAGGAAAAAGGCTAAAATAAATCAGAAAAGACATAAGTTTTATGCTCAGTGTAGAAATGTGCATGTGTACATTAATCTAAATATATGTATTTAGGATGGAATTAATAGAAAATTTTTGGTCTTGGTTCTAAATCAAAAGTAGTCCTATTTTATAACAACAATCTACATAAAAAATAAGCATTTTAACTTATATTAAGATAGACACAAAAGGATAGAGAGCAGGAATGGTTCCAAAGAGAAAAGAGTATTTCAGCGGAAATCTTTATAAACTAAAGATATGAAAGAAAAGGCAAGAAAAATAATTATTTCTGAATTGCTATATATGTTTTTTAGATTTAAAAACCACATTTTCATATCAAAAGTACTTCGTAAATTCTGGTCTTCTTCTACATGTTTAGCTTCATCTCTTGTCACTTTCTACCTAATATTTTATGCTTAGACATTCTAAAATACTTGTAGTTTCTTTTTGATTTCATACTTTAGTGCCTGTGATCACACAGTCCCCTCTGCCTAGAACACTTTCCCCAACCTCTTTTATCTTGAAATCTTTTGTTTACTTTTAAGATTCAGTTCAAACAATATTTTCCTGAAAGTTTTTTCTCATACCTCTACACTTTCATTCATTCAACCAGTGAAATTGGTCTAAACACATCATCTGTGTGCTCAAAGTTCCTAGGCTGCCTTAGTATCTACCACACATTCTTGCAATGGTCTACTACAGTGTCCATCTCCCCTGCTAGATTATAAATCTTCTAGGGCCTGGGCCATGTCTTAATCATTCTTGGAGTCACATGATATAATACAGCACCTCGAATAGGGTTTGTTCACAGTAAATGTGGAATTTAGTTGTATTTTCAGAATTTCCAGTGTATATTCCGAGATGTGTTACATTTTAGGGTTGGAGCACAGATGAAGGGAGATTCTGTTCAGTGTGACTTTTATTTTGCACATTTGATTAAATGGGTGAAGGGGTATTATTATTATCTCTAATTATAATGATCACTGGAAGCTACTAAGAGGTAGATGAAGAATAAGACATACATTATCTTGCCACAGGAATGATTATATCCAAGGGGTATTCAGTAGCAGCTCATATTTCAAGTCAATGAATCAGAAAATTCTCAAGCAAAATGCCAATGTGTATGTATGATGTAAAGAAAATAATCACATTTATGTATTATTACAGTTGAAAATCATCTGACTCTCTGTTCTTCAGCAGCCACATAGAGGTTTAAAGAGATTCTCAGATCTTACAAGGATTCTGCTTCTTTGTATCATCTCCAGTACTCCATCACATAGTTCCACAGTAGACTGTGGTCACAACTTGTAAATAGCAAGGGACTTTCTTCTAGATTCTGATCCCATTTTTTATTAGAGGACTTTGGTAAACTTACTTAACCTCTCTTCATCTCAATTTTCCTAACTAAAAAATGGGCATGCTGTGATACACACTTTACAGAGAGATAAGATTAAATTGGTTAGTGTGTATAAGAAACTAACCATGAATTTTGATATGTAATACATACTAATTTATCAATTTATTAAAGTTTCTATTAATCACTTAATCTGTTTATTCAACTAAATATATATGTATATTGAGCACCAACCCTGTGCCAGTCATGTTCCTCATGGACTCTGTAATATTACAATATTATAATTATTGTAAATTACATGAGCACTTAACAGATGAAGAGACCAGAAAGCTGAAGACTAAGAAATAAACTACAAGCCAGAACAGTCTCCCATGGTAGGGAGATGAATTATACCTATGTAGGCCAAAGTATTATAAAATAATAGTAATATGTCAGAAAAATTAAGCTTATTAACATTTTTCTAATAGTACTCACACCTGTTTTCCAAAATTTCTATATATCTCTTCAAACTGATATCTTGGTAACATAATTTCAATCACGCCACTCAAGTTTAAAGAAACCACTACCTTAAGTTCTCAATTAGTGAAAAAACAAATTCAAGACATGTCTAAAAGCTTGAGAAAATATTTTAAGAAAATCATAAGCAATCTTTAGGTCTTGGGTGTCCAGGTACAGTTTTTCTGAAGGAACCAACAAACTCATTTTAATTCAACATTTGTTTGATTCCTGTCTTGAGGGGGTCTTACTATAAATCACAATTGAGACTGTCCCCTGCGCACTTTGCACCTTCTGCTCAGCAGTCATATTCTTCTCTTTGTTTTGGTAATGTTTGCAATACACTTGAGGGGTGGTTTTTAACAATAGCAAAAGAGATGGAGATAGGTATGAGCAATACAAGGAGGACTGACATTACTGGAGGAGTAGAAAGGACCATGAGGTAGCCAGAACACAAAGTCATAATTCTTCTTTCTACTGGGCATCTGCCTTTACCCAGCTCTGTTCTCATGTGTAGAAGTAGTGGGTAAGAACTCCTCTGTCTTCTTTGTTAGATGATTGTAAGGGTTAGAGTTAGACCTAGGTGGTTATAAAATGCCTGGCATAGGAGTATATTTTTCAAAAGCTAGGTGAACGGAGATGTGGGAGTTGGGAGTTTTGGCAACAGTGAATTCCTTCTCTATAGTTTGCTGCACTGAGCAAACTGAGGTCTCTGGGGAGCTGCAGACTTCCCTGAAAGTCTTGGTCAGAGAGTGAAGGGCCCTGTGGGGAGGATATGGAAGAAAAGAGAATCCTTTTTTTTTTTTTTAAATAAATTGGTATTTGCAGACTTTATATACTATACATATATAAATCATGAATGTTAATTGGCCTTAGAATGTCTTGATTAATACTCTCAAGTGTTTTGTTAATGAGACTCAAAATGCATATTAGTAGTTTAAATGTGATTAGAGGATGTTTTAGTTACGGAATGATACTGTCTGTTAAACCTATTTCTTTTGTGCTGTATCTGGAACATATCTCAGGGTTCCTTTCAAATACAGAATAAAGTTAAAAGGTTCCTCTAATCTAATTAAGGATGCGGGATTACTTAACTGAAATATAGAGGAGCTGATCTCTCTCCCCTCCACTCATTGTCCACCTACTTCTTTTTGTAAGTGAATTAACATGACTTATAGCCCATCAGTGGATACTTAAATAGCTTCTGGAACAAAAACTAATAGAAAAATAAGCTTAACTAAATCTCAATTTGCCTTAAAATTTAGTTGGAAACTGGGTTTTGAATCACTTAATGTATGAGTTCCAGAGTTCAAAACTATAATATATTTTGACTTTTTTTGTTTTTGTGTCATTTGGTGAAAACTCGATACAAATTTCTAAACTATGGGATTTAATTGTAGCAATGGTGACTATATTGACTTTAATAGTTTATAATTAACCATGTAAAGTCCTAAAATACTGGAGCTGAAGGTGATTTTCAGAATAGCATTCCTCAGAGTTCTGCAGAAGCTAGTCTGTAAGATGCTCTGGAAAAAAATACCACTCTTTGTGCCATCAACTTGAGAAAAACTGCATACCACAGCTCACTCTTAGAAAATGACAATGCACATGAACTCTGAACAGTTCTGCAGTAATGAATGCTGTTGATCTTGTGTAACCAATGGCCTCTGTAGTATATTTTACAATAGCTGCTTCCTAGCCAAACAGCTAATATGACTTGTAGGCAAAATAGTTTGGAACATCTAGTCCCAGATCAAGTGATTTGCCCACAGCAATATAAACTCAAAAATTTTGATTCCTATTTTATTACAGCTAGCTTATATCCTTACCATAAAGAAAATGAAATATGGTTGGTATGGCCTTTTTTTACATGCCATGCTTACTAACTAGTGATTGCTTCTTTTTTTAACATTCACAAAGAATATGTACATATATATAATATATAGAAAGCCATATGTACAAATACACACTTTTTTATTTATATAGAAAATACCACCTTTTTATGTTAATAAATACAAACCTACATCATTATTTTTAATTCTCTTTGATTCTTATATCTCTGCCTTTACGTCCTTCTCCTGCCAATGGAGAACTTTTTGTGACACAGTTTATCTTCATCTAATATCATTCCCAGCAAAGACCAGTTGTTTGTGGGTGGAAGTGGGAGGACTGTAATGAGTAGGTACATTTTTGCAAAGGTAGAGATTGCCTTGACTTTAAAAGCCTACAACCTGTCTAGATAATATGTCACAAAGGAGGCAATGGAGAGGAAATGACTCTTTAGATTGTAATCATTTATTTTATCTTTTCCGCTCTTATCCATTTTATAAGCCTTTGACTCATATTGTTATTTTTAGTCTTAGCATGTGGTACATTGAATCTTCTGGCTTATTTGTGGTTTGGTGGAGCCATATAACATGTTTTGGCCACTGGAATTTGAATGGAAGTAGTGGGGATCACTTCTGGACTTAGCAAGTATAAATCCCTGCATGAGCCTCTGATTTCTCTTCCTGAGTAGGGAAAATAAAGTTCTCCTACTTCGAGATCAAAATCATAAAAGTAATGTTGTCTTTATAGCTGAAGACTTTACATGCATGAGAAATACATCTTTATTGGGTTTTAAGGGTGGTGTTCATTACAGATTCCTATGCTGAATGAAGTCACTCACCTTGATGGTATCACTTTGAATAATAGTTGCCCTTGGTCCCAAAGGGAAATCAACTTCAAAGCTAATTTTTGGAAATTTACTAGTCAAGAAGCTTAGGGAGTCCTTTAGTAGATCCATAGGTTTTTCTAGGTTCAAGGCCAGCATAGAAAACCCTTTCTGTTAAGATTTTAGAATTTTGAAACCCATGAGGGAAAAAAGAAGAAATCTAGAAATACTGGCTTCTTCAGACAAATTCCATATGTGGTAAAGAAAGAAGCTTGCAGAAAAATAGGCATCTGAACACAAGAACGTACCATTTTGCAAGATGGAATATGTGAGTGGGAACTGGTGATAGCTGATTGGTAGCTTTGACCACAGGTCTCAGGCCCACTTACAGGCAAACAATAAATATGACCTGGTCTCCAGCTCCCTAACATTAATCTTCTTTGTCTCTGAAAGACCAAGTGTCTAATTTTAGGGAGGAAAAATAAAAAGTTCTGCATGTTCAAAAAAACTTCAAGCCTAAAACTGAATCCAGACAAAAAGAATGGGAAGCATCAATCTTATCCCCTTAGCTTTCACCTCATAATTTGATACCTTATATTGTGTTTATTTCTTTATGGGCATCTAGGATGTGAGCAAATAAAGAAAAAAATTTTAGCTTATTCTTATCCATATTATAGGTGTGTCTATGATTTTTTTTTTTTTTTGCCATGATTAGGCCATAAGTTTCTTTGGGGAAGGGACCTCTATGTCTGTTTTGTCATTGTGTTTTCCTAGCATTTGACAGAATGACTAGCATGTTGTTGGTACAGTTTATTGGATAAATTAAAGTAATTCTTGCTTGATACCTGCCACTGGAGGATCTAAAGTGTTAACTGTTCCTCAAAGATTGATGGCCCACAGATGTTCATGCTGTTTTCAGCAAGGACACAATGCCCTGCCTCATAAATTCTTGGGCGTTCCCCTGTAACTCCTACCTGGAGAACACCAGGGGAAGCAATATTCCAGAAACAGAAAGTAGAATGTCACTTGCTCCCCCATCCCAACCATTGGATTCCACCCATTTTGGGGGTTAGATAATTTGTGTGATAGTTTTTATTTGGACTTAGTAATGGACCTTCTTCCAATGTAGATTTCTATTTTGGTGATATTCATGGGTAGGAGAGGGTTTAAGAGTTGAGGTAGGAAAGGTATGTGGTGGGAACATGGGGAGTTGAAGGAAAAATTGAAGGATGGAAGGGAGGGGAGAAGGAAAGAAAAAAAAAAGATCTTGAATATTACAGATGTAGATATTAGCTTGTGTTTATATGCCAGTAGCAATGTGGTTGAATGACATTTTCAACCATTTCTAGAATTTTAATCTTAGTTTTAATGACCCAGTTTGGGTGGTGGTGAAAGAGTCTCAAAATAATAATGACTCTGAAATATACTCTTTACTAAGGCTCTTACTGCTTTGATAAGTAAAGTGGTTTGCAAAAAATGGCATTCTCAAGCCTAGACTTAAAAGTGTAAGTGTACTCTAGTTTGTGAAATTTGTACTTAATTAGTCACAGAAGACAGATTGAGTCATCATTTAGAAAAAAGACTCTTCTTTTTGAGCCTTGAATGGTTTTTTGTGTTTAAGACTGTGAAGACTTTGAAGTTGTTTAAGCTTAAATAAAAGAAACAGTTCTCTGGAGTTGGATTTCTGGTTGCAATAAAAAAGATAATTTTTACTAAGGTATTCCTGAATTAATACCCTGCAAGACAGCAAACCTCATTATAGGCTGATCTGTGTGCTACTAGCTCAGGTGTAGCTGTTGTGGATATCGATGTTTTGAATAGTGAGAATTATATGAGGCATAAAACAGTGCTTAAGCTTGTAATATACTATGGCAGCCATTTCCCTTCAAATATTTCAATTGATTTTGGTTTAGTAACAAAACTAAAAAGAAAAACTGTGTTTTATTGGTTTACAATACACACCACAGGCAAGCTGATGCAGGACTTCGCACCTCCTGGAAATTCACTTCAGGGATTTCTGAGCATCCTCTGGGATCTAAGTCCTCATCCATAAGACAGGTCAACTACCACAAGGAGACCTGTGGCGATTTACTGTTGGTACTGGACATTACTGCTTCTGCTGTGTGTCACAGCTGCCATCTATTTCAGTGGTTTCTTTAGTAGTATTGCATAGCATAATCCTGAATCTATCTTGCTAAGGATTTTGTAGATACAAGATTTAAACAAGCTATGTGGTGCCAAATCCTAGACTTTGTGTTTCCTCATCTTCATCATTCTGGGTTGAAGGCATATCCCCCAGTTTCATTCCCAAACTGTATATTTTGAGTCCTGCCAATCAGTGAATGAACTGTTGTTGTCTTATGTTGTGTAAAGAAAGCTCTCTACTAATGTTCTTAATTCTCTCCTGTCCAGGTCAGTTCTATGAAAGGCCTTTGTTCTTAATCTTAGCTATATGAAATTACATGATTTTAAATCCCTTTCTTTTTATTGTTTAAGTCAGGGTTCTTCAGTGAAACAGACTCAATAGGGGGAGAGCGAGAAGGGGAGATTGGGAAGGAGGAAGAAGAAGAGAGATATTTGTTTTTAAGGAATTGGCTCATATGATTATAGGGGTCAGCAAGTCTGAAAAAATGTAGGGCAGGCTGGCAGGATGGAAACTCATGAAGAGTTTTTCTGTTACAGTCTTCATGTAGAATTCCTTCTCAGGGAAACCTCAGTCTTAGTTCTTAAGGCCTTCAACTGATTGGATGAGGCTCACCTACATTATTGAGGATAATCTATTCAAAGTCAATTGATGGTAGATGTAGATCACATCTACAAAATACCTTCGTAGCAGCACCTAGACTGGTGTCTGAACATACAGATGAGTGCCATAGCCCAGCTATGCTAACACATAAAATGAACCATCACAGTCCACTTCTAGTATCCTTTCCTAATCAGGCTGACTACCAGACAGCCCTCTCAAGCACATGTTTATTTGCTTCATTCAGATTTTGTCCTTATTCTGTCAATCAATATCCAGACTCTCATGAAATTAGCAAATTCAAATACATATTTCTATCGACTTCCTTCAAATAACTTGTGTGTCCATGGAGAAAAGTAACTTAAATATGTTACTGAAGAAATATTTTTTCATGAGAGGTGCATATAGAAGACAGATTTAAGTTCAGAGATTAAGAGCTATAGTTACAATTTTCATTGCAAATGGATTGTATTTTAAAGATAGGTTGTAATTACCTTTTGAAAATTTATTTAAAAAAAATGGTGGTTAATTATCTAGCACATAAGAAAATTTGTAGTTCATGGTGTATGCGATATAGAGTATTGTTCTAATGGTTTAAGAGATTATATCCACCTATATAACAATGTTTAAATACACAAATACATTTGGAATGTCTATCTTGGGATGTTTACAGATGCAAACATGTTATGTAGCAGATAAACCTAGGCAGCATGGTTGGGGCCTCCGGGTCTACTGTGAAGAATTGAGGGGCTGTAGCTTTTACCAAAGTCTCATTTTCAAGATCACTTTGACTGATATTTCCTTTTGAGGAAATAAAATACAATAAATAATAGAGAGGTAAAATGCTTTCACCTAAGCTGTTTAAATATATATGTATATTTAGAATATATATATTTAAAATATGACCCAGGGTATTACAAACCTAAGAAACCATGCCCCTATGATGGAACTTAAAATAAATCTATGGCAGAACACGAAAGTTCAATTTGAGTTCTGGAATCCAGGAAATTCTACATTAATCATATTATATATATATATATGTATATATGTATATGTATATATATGTATAAATATATATGTATTTATACATATGTATATATATTTATATATAAATATATATAAATATATATATATAAATATATATATATTTATACATACATCTATACACTTCATTTTCGCTCTCTTATCCGATTTTGTGTACCTGTTTCTCTGTTACTTTTTGACATAGTTCCTTTGACGTAGGGTTGAAATGTATTTGCTTTATTCAGAACAGTTTCTAGGATGGTGTTTTCTTAATAAATATTAAATGTAAATTTAGAAATAGACCTTTAAATACAAGGAAAACATCTATAGGTGATGAGCAGAACTTGTTAACTGCCTACCCAACAATCATTCCTCTTATTTTTCTTGATGATAGAACCTCAGGTTTTTAAGGGTTTGGATAATAATGGGCTCAGGAAAGACAGACTCATCTTCAATGATAAACTGTGATTGGTTTAAACCAGTGTTGTCAATCCCATTCTTTGCCATGTGATCCAGTTCTGGTCAATGAAACATAGTGGAAAGACAGCTGGGATTTTAGGAAAGGTTTTACCTCCTATCAAAAATTGAAGCAAAAGAGGAAAAATCTTTTTTATTCTTGTGTTTGGATTTTTCTCTTGTGAGAATGTGACTGCTTGGAGCTGTGATTATCATTTTGTGGTCATGAGGAGAGAGCAAGAGAATAGAAGAGAAGTCTAGTTAGAATCCTAACTTCATTGAGCTGCTGAACTAACCAACCATGGGAATTCTTTCTTCTGAATTTCTTATGTGAGATAATATACCATCATTGTTTAAGTAGTACTCAGTCTAGATTTCATAACTTGCACCCAAAAGAATTCAAATTGATACAGAAAAGCATTTAAGTACATTTTGTGATACAACACCACAAATATTTCCTAGAACAGTTTTCCTGTAGGGAGCATTCAAAAATCCCCCATGGAAATTCTAAGTGTGTTTACCTTAGAAACACTGTATCATCACTCCTTGTTCACTTGGCAATGTCACCCCTGCTAGATTGTGAACTTCAGGAAGAAGCTGCCTACCTGATGAGATTGGAGGGTCTCAGAAGTAGGAAGAAGCAAACATCTGAATGGTTTCAAACACTTTTAGAATCACCTAATATTTTCTCTGGTGAAAATATAATTTCAGATGTCTTGGTTTTAATATACATTCCAGTTGGATTCCTTAGGTGGCCAGGAATAAGGTATCTAGTGAAAACAACTCTTTATAAACCAAAGCCTTTTGTATTCTACCACAACATTCAATGCGTAAGATGGGAAAGGCGTCTTTCAGGTTTGGCTTCTTCATCAATACCATTTATTTTTTATAAAGAATCTAGTGATTCAAAGAGTTATACTCCAAATCAGTGTAGGAAATGGAAAAGTTGAATCTCTAAACCTGGGTATTCACCAGCTTCTCTGCAGCCTACTTTGAACTTTGATTCTTCTCCTTACCACTTAAGGGCAGCAACTCTGACTGATGGGTTCAATTATTTCTTATTCCTTTTCTCTTCAATGTAAGGAATCTTTTACTCCATTAGGTTTTCTGCTTTCCATTATTTTCTTGCTGATTTTCTTACTATTTTGAATCTCTAGATGTTTTAGGCACACTGTCCCCCTACAATCTCACCCACTGTTCTTGTTCAACCCCTAGGTCAGTTCCACAAGAGACAAAAATGGGCATAGGTATTTAAGTATACATACTCTGGGCAAGCTCATTTACTTTTGCAGCAGACTTGATAGTAGCTCATTTTCTTTTTATGCTATTGGTAGAAATTAATAAGCCAAGTGATCTTTGGGCCACTACCAAATGTTTTCAAGCTTTCGTCCATTGTTAAAAAGAAACAAATCATGGGATTACTCATCATGAGAACTCTAATGCTAGGTCTTCTAACTGTATGTATGATCATAGATATGTCGTCCAATCTTGTGCCTCAGTTTCCTGATCTGTGGTTTCTTCCTCTGCACCAATAGCATCATTGACAAGAAATTAAACTTATTATTAGCCCTGACAATGACTAAAGACAGCTCAGATTATATATACACATAAACATACACACACATACACACACACATATGTAATGTCCTAGTTTAAACTTGTAATACACAGTTTTCCACTCATAACATCATGCCATGTGTATGACATAGCTAGCCATCTCTCCAGTTCCTCTCCAGAACGTACCCCAAATAGAGGTAGCATACACAATGTGTTCTTTTGCCTTTATATGCCTTTACATTATTTACATTAGTCCTTGCTTATTACAATTATTAGGATAAGGGGCTCATCCTGGAGTAATGGGAGTTGTGTATAAGATTACGCCTTACATAAAACTCAACTTTACTGTTCAGAATTCACTCGTATTCTAGACTTACCTCAGTTTTATCAACACAGGTGCAAACTGTGGTTCTCCCTCTCTCTATTGTCTGTTTCTCTATGAGGTCTTATTGACCTACATAATTTTAAAAAATATATTTACCAACTTAAACAATTTTTAACTTACCATTTCAATTTCCAATATAATGTATTACATTTCTGTTAAAAATTACCTTCTCTGTAGGAGCAGTGATATTTTCTCTGTGTGTCTCAAAATATTAATAAAAATTAAAAGAGATAATATAGATAATAGCATTTGGTTCATAGCTTCATACTTTCTCATAGATAAGAATTGTATTATATATAATATTAGCTGTCACTATCAAAGTTTATTTTTTCCTTTTTTTTTTATCAACCTCCAGTAGTTTACTAAGTCAGCTTTTTGTTTGTGTTGTATTTGTATAGTAACCTAGATTTTGGAATCAGAAGATCCTTGAATTTTATTTCCTACCCTGCCATTTAGTAACTGTGTAACATTGGACAAGTTATTTAATCATTTAGAAGCTCTCTCAAAAATAAGAATGTTATTGCTTTTGTTAGAATTAAAAATAATAAACAGTAAAATGGAATACAAAGGCTTCGTGTAATCTGTATCTTTTTTTCATAAGCAGTTACTACAAATATCTTGTGAATTTTTTTAAGCAAATACTTTTCTTTTGTGATGGAAGATGTTTAGTCTTTTTTTTCTTAAACATTAAAAATAATATCTATGCAGCTCAGATGACTCTCCTCTATTTCCTCACTGTAAAAGTAAATTCCTTTTTGTGCTCAATTTTGATAAGCTCATGTGTATTTTTCTGGATAGGCTGGTGTGAAACCTAAGCCATATTTAACTTGGCCCTTTGTTTCAACCTGTAATTACTTAGCAAGTTCTAATGATCTTTTATAGGTTTCTCTCATCTCTGGTGTCCTCTGCTGTTGCCACTGCTATTTCAAAATCTTATTACACTATATGCTTAAAGTATTGCACTACTCTCTTTATAGCTGGTCTCCCTTTGAATTCTCTTTTCACATACCTAAGCACTATTTTGCCACTTCTCTGCTCAAAAACCTTAGTGACTTGCTATGCCCCGAGGAATAATGTCTACATTCCTTAAGGTATTTATATGAGAACCTAGAAAATCAAATTCCATTTTATGTCTCCTACTTTTTCACCACTCTTCTGCATGAGCCCTCTGCTATTACTAACCTATTCCACTCTCTCTCTTTCCTAGTTCTAATCTGCTTTAAAACCATGACCTCAATAGGAAGTGTTCCCAGACAACTTCAACCCATAATTCCCTTCTCTAAACTCAAGCAATTATTGCTGAGTGTTACTGAGTTGATGGTGAACATTTTGATTTTTCACATACACTTTTCCTGCACTAGCCTCACTTACTAGGTATTGAATCGCTTATTGCAGCAACTCTTTCTACATGTCTCTAGTATCTTCCCATCTATGAGCCCTTTTTTCTTCTAAACAACACTTTGACCAATATACCAATTCTTTACACACTTTTCCTATCTCCCCAGTAAAATTTAAACTGAATTTTCTTCACCTAGGCAGCAGAGCATTGCCAAAGAGAAATCTGCTACCATAGGCAGCAGAACATTGCCAAAGAGAAATCTGCTACCATAAAGATCAGTTCAGCAGTATATTCACTCCTTCAAATACAGCTGGGCACTTGAGTACCTTTGTTAAATCTTATAGTTGTTCTTGGTCATGTTCCTCTACCATCTCTATCAGCCACCATTCCATATTTGCATTATTTTTTAAGCATCCTTCTCTATTCCAAGCCCTCCTTCTCAGAAAATGACCTTGCTTCCAACATTTTAGAAAATATGGAAACTATCAACCATGGCCTTTAATTTTCTCTTCCCATTCCAATACAATATATGCAAATAAATGTTCATTAACTGTTACCTGCTTTCCTCTAGTCTTAGAGAACCCTTTGTCTCTATTCTGGCTGAGGCCAGCTGCTCCACCAGGATCCTAGATCTGATCCCAACCTATTGTTCCTTTTCAATGACTCCTTCTCTGTACTACTTCTTCTTCTCTTCTGATTTCTTCTTCATAGACTGTAAGAATGCTCAAGATTTTATATCTGGTAACGATGGTGTGCAGAAAGACCACCAGAGTACTACTGCCTCAGAGCAGAGCAGTACCAGGAAAGATGTTTCTTTGGAGAAATCAAACTGTTTCTCTATCCTTTATTTCTTATTTTCCCTCCAAAACTCTCCCTTAGACAGAGAGAAATTCTAGATTTACAGTAAATCAAAGATTTTTCACCCCTCGAGGAAATATCCTATCTCCTATCCCCATTATCTAGGAGCTAGAGCAGCAAGCATTGAGGATCTAGAGATCTACTTGGTAGCCTTGTAGGTTTTCTGCCAAGCTCTGTGATTTCTGAAAGCCTATTATCTCCCTTGTCTGGGACCCTAAGGTTCTGGAGTACTGTGAAAACCTGTAGGAAGGAGCACCTCACAGCAGGCAAGGTCAAATATGCATGATGATTAACTCTCGTCTTTTCTTCTGTTGATAGTTCTTTATGCTTTTGTATCTTTGCTGCTAAGTAGGGACCCTTTAGGTTGTGACCTTAACAGGAGTGTCTGAATGACCATCTCTGTATACTTCTGGTCTTCTAAACTGTGGCCACACTTTTATAAATGTGATGCTGTATGTCGTATTTATTTTGAGACAGAGGCCAAAGTGAATTGCTTCTCTATCAGTTATACTAAGCAGTGTGTAATGGGGTAAGTTGATAAAACAGACACAGCTGGAATGTGATTCCATTTCAGAACATGATATACTCCTTGGACCAAAGAGTTGCCTTCTTTGGAACTCAGGCACACTAACAAGTCTCCACTAGCTTGCATCTTGGTCCCTTTGGCCGCCAATCTCATATATAAGGTAAACTCATTTTCAATACGATTCATGCTCTGAAGCCTGGTTCATTCTAAGAAGTGAAAACCGACCCCCACAGCAACAAGACTGATCACTTGGTAGATATCAGATTAGTGCTGGTATTTTTTGATCCCCATGTGAATTGAAACAGGTGTTTACTTGAGCTCTGTGAGATTCTCTAGAGATTTCTAAGTGACTTTCAGGTGATTTCCATCTTATTACTCTTTCCCTATTTTCAAACAAGTGTTTTTAGTACTTGTCTTACAAACTCTTATTTTCAATATTCAGCATCGAGTCATTGGCCCTTAAGGAAATCCCTGTCGATAGCAGTGGCCAAAGTTCCACAAAAAATAATAGTACAGCAGTCTCACATGAAGCCGTTCCGGACGATACTCACAATGACTCAACATTTTTGCTATAATACAGCTAAATGGTGCTTACAGTTTACACCACTCCAAAGTATCTTCATCAAGCAGACTCACCCTCCAAATATTAACACAGTTTATGTTCGACAGCAGCTTCTACTGCAGTCAAGCAGGTTGCCTGACCACAGATGAAAGTTAAGGCCAGTTATCTAAAAACAATTGTCTGTTAACCTATGCTGACATCAGCATGTGAATCTTCTCAGGCAGACATGATGTTTCAATAGAAGTGCAATTAGGTGGTTATGTTACACAGTCACTATCATTTTCTCAGTGGTTATCTAAATTTTACCAAGATTTGGAGAAGGGTAACTCAAAAGTGAGCACCACACCATCAACCCAGTATCACATGAATGTGCTGCTCTAAGGCTTGTCTCTTGAAAGTCACGTGAATCCCACAGGGAAGCCTCGTGAGTATCACGAGATTCTCTAATTCTTGTTATGAGGTTTCCAGATTACTTCCACCTCATTTAATCCTGCTAGGCTACAATCAGCACCTTCAGAACACGTTGATTGAACAGTTGATGGAACAGCCTCAATGTCAATATCACGGATTTCATTCTTTGGTTGTTAAGCAAGTCCATCTCAGAATTTGTAGTCTGAGGTTGGGTATATAGAAATTCTGAGGTAGCCATTCTTTCCTCCATCAGGTTGTATTCTCACAGTGATAGTATTTTTCCTACATTACAAAAATAATATTGGAAATTGTTTCCATCACTATTCAGTTGCTGCCTCACAGCACACTCAGGCTCAGTAATCAATGCCACCAACGTGCGAATGTTGCCTCCACGAACTTTTCCTGACAAAAAGACAAAATTAGAAGTGAATTAAAGATCATTGACTGCCCGCATATACCGTTGACTTTGAATTATATTTGTAATGTGGACACAACATTCGATTGGAGGTGAGTATTAAGTCTGTCTCGGCTACCTTTTTTTCACACATACTAACAATTTCTCATTGTTGATGTTAATTTTCTCAGTTGTGTACTCGTTACTTCCAAAAAAGCACTATATCATCTTCTCTTGTAAGGATGGGAATTTGTGACCTGAGCCCAAGGCACAAGACCTGTATTTTCTTAACAAAAAGTACAAGAGAGACTGTGAACCAAGGCACTAAACCTGTCCTATTGAATATTAGTAGATAGGATAATTTAAACCACAAGGTAAGTCAGTCCTCAGGTAATTTGGGTCTCATTTCAAAACCTAGGACCTTGTCTCCTCCCTGTCTATTTTGCTCCAGTGTGCTGTCCATGGTAAGAGTTACAATCCCTACCTCTAGTACCAGAAAATAGATTTGAGAAATTAGCCTAAAGCATTTCTTAGGACTTTCTCTGACATAGACTGAAATCAAGGCATAAGCCCATATTTCCAAGCCTGTTTTCTGTGAACAAATGTTGCCTGAAGTCCTTATCTCCAAACCTTCTTAATAGAAGAAAAAATAAAATGGAGACTATGGAAATCTTAACCAAGCCCGAACCTCCTTAAAGACCAGCCCCACAATGTCAAGATCATCCAATTGGTAACAAAATCTAGTCTAAAGACATACATCCAAAAACATGCAGCCTGGTTCCTGCTACCTGAAACTATTTTGGACACCTTGACCTATAGAATCAAGCTGTCATGTCCTAGAAGGAGGAAGAATGGAGGGCTCAGTCCATGGCTCCAAGAATGTCCTCCCTTTAAAGTATTTACAATAGAAATTGGGTTGAAGTCACCAACTTGTGTCATCCAACAGTATATTCAGCACAAACTGTTTCCATGAACAATTTTCCTTTTAGACAATTATTGAAAGGTGACCAAACTTTACAGCACCAAGCCTTTCCACTGGTAATAAAACATAGTTTGGGCACTAAAAAATTTGGACAAAACTTGAACTGTATTGTAAGTTACTTGATTAAAGAGCCTGGAAGCAAGACCAAGCATTACTTTTATTACCAGGAAGTAGAGACATTGGCACATAGAATATAGGCTAACTTTACTTAACAAATCTTTAGACAGAGGACATAGCACCCAGTCATAAGACCTTGGTAGGAAAAAATGTCGATGGAAGTCCATGGCCCAGGACCCACTCCTCTGCTGGAACTAGAATAAGTTGTCTGGACGTTTGAATACACAACACTATGCCAGTCTCATTTACAGAGTACACTAGGGTCAAAACATTTCACAAGCTGAAGCCTGATTCACTGTAAGGGTTAAGGTGAAAACCTGAATCTACAGCAATAATACTCATCACCTGTTAGACACCAAACTCCTGTGGGTCTTTCTTTACCCTCACGTGAATCTCTCCAGGTATTCACTTGACCTCCATGTAATTCTCAGGTGACTTCCACCTTCTTCTTCTTCCCCTATCCTCAAACAAGTATTTTCAAAACACATTTCAAAAACTCTTATTTTCAATATTGCAGCATTGAGTCATTGCTCTTTAAGCAATTTCTTGACAGCAGTAGCCTAATGTTCACCTTCAAGAATAGCGTGGATCTCACACCAGAACTGTTAAGGGTTATGCTCACAATAACTCAGCGTTTCTGCTACAATACAGCATAATGGCCCTTAGAGTTTCTGCTCTCAGGCAGTTTCGTCATTTGGACTCAGCCTCTAAATTTCAATGCAGTTAATGTGTGACTGCTGCTCCCATTATATACAAGCAGGCTGCCAGACCAGATATGAAACTTCAGGGCAGTTACCTAATACAAGTGTGTGTTAGCCTATGCCTTTGTCCTCAAGCAAGTCTTCTTATGCAGACATGACCTTTGAATTGAAGGGCTGTTAGGTGGATATGTTACACAGGTAAACTTATTGTCTCAATGCTTATGTAAATTTTACCAAAGAATGTAGAAGAGTAACACAAAAGTGAGTGCCACACCATCACCCCAATTTCTTGTGATTTTCATGTGTTGCCTTCAGGCCAGTCTCTTTCTGGTCACCTGAATTCCATGGGAAAGCCTCCTGAGTATTGTGAGATTCTCTAATTTTTCATACTAGATTTCCAGGCAACTTCCACCTCATTTCCTCCACTAGGAAAATATAAGTTTTTTAAGAACATGTTGAAGAAAATGCCTCAATGTCAGTTTTTTAGCTTTTTTTCCTACATTGGATTAGCCAGTCTCTCACAGATTTTAGTCTTTGGTTTTATATAGAGAAATTCTTCAGCAGCTGTGTATTTTTGAAATGGAGAGGTAACCTTACAATGACTCAGTGTTTTCCTACAATAAGTAATATGGCAGTTATGGTTTCAGCCTCTATCCATTTGCTTCCTCACAGCACACACAGGCTCAATTATGAATGCAGCCAATGTGCGATTTCTGCCTTCACTGACTTAGGTAATTTTCCTGACTAACAAACAAAATTAGAGGCAAATTGAAGATCATTGACTGCCCGCATATACTGTTTACCTTACATAAAATTTGAAATATGGACATGACATTTGATTGGAGGTCAGTACAAAGTGTGTCTCGCCAACTTTCTGTTCTATGCATACTAGTGATTTCTCAGTGTTGATGTGAATTTTCTGTCATATGCTCTTGTCACTTCAAAGAAAGCACTACATTATCTTCCCTTGTGAGGATATGGATTGGTGAAATGGGGTCAAGGCACAAGACCTGTCTTTTCAAACAGAAGTAGAAGGGAGACTGGGAACCAAGGCACTAACCTATCCTCTCTGAAAATATGTACATAGGATAATTTAATTTCAAGGCAAGTTTGTCCTCATGTAATTTGAGTCTTATCTCAAAATTTAAGACTTGTCTCCTGCCTGCCTTTCCAGTGTGCTGTCCTTGGTTGCAGTTATAATCCCTACCTCTATTTCCAGAAAGTAGATTTGAGAAATTAGCCTTGAGAATTTCTTACAATTTTCTCTGACATAGACTGAAACAATGGCCTAAGCTCACATTTTCAATCCTTTTCTCTGTGAACAAATGTTGCCTGAAGTCCTTGTCACAAAGCAAAAACCTTCCTAGGGAAGAAGAAATAAAATGGAGCTTTTAGAAATCTGAACCAAGCCTGGACCTCCTTAAAGGACATAGAAAAAGTCCAGGCCAACAATGTCTAGACTATCTGATTGGTAACAATGCCCAGTCTCAAGACCTAGGCTGACAAACATCTGGCCTGGCCATTGTTACCTGAAACTCTTGTGGACACCTTGGCCTATAGAACCAAGCTGTCATCTCCTAGGGAGGACGAATGGAGGACTCAGTGAATGCCACTAGACTGTACTCCCTTGAAAGTATTTCCGATAGATATTAGGAAGATGGCATCAACCCTGTGCCATTATAACAGTACACTCAGCACAAACTGGTCCCATCTCACCAATTTTTCTTTGATACAATTATTGAAAGGTGACAATAGCTTGCAGTGCCAAGCCTTTATTCTGGTAGAAGTACGTAGTGTGGGCACTAAGAAGCCTAGGTAAAGCCTGGACTATTTTTTTTAAAAACTCAGGGAGCTTGGAATCACGACCAAATATTGCTCTTATTTCTAGGAAGTAGAGTGGAGATCATTGCTCACAGAATCTAGTCCTATGGTATATAATGAGTCTCTAGGTAGAGGATTTGGCAAACGGTTAGAAGTATTCTTGATAGGAAAAGAAAAGTCATTGAAAGTCCATGGCCTAAGAGGCAGTCCTTTCCCAGAACTGGGGTAAGTTGGTTGGATGTTTGAAAACACAGCACCACACTAATCTTATATAAAAGTAAACTCATTTGTAATACGATTCATGCTCTGAAGCCTATTTCATTCTACAATGTAATGTGAAAACCTACAGCCGCAGCAATAAGACTGGTCATTTGATAGATACAGGAATGGTGCAGGATAATCCTTGATTCTTATGTGAATTCCACCAGGTGTTTGCTTGTTCTTCGCGTGATTCCCTTGTTATCTCAAAGTGATTTTCAGGTGATTTCCACTTTACATCTCTTTTCCTATTTCAAACTAATATTTTCAAAACTTGTCTCATAAACTCTTATTTTTAATATTCAGCACTGAATCATTGGCCTTTAAGCAATTCCCTGTTGACAGTTGTCACCAAAGATCAGCATAATAGAAGAGTGCAGGAGTCTCACATGAAGCCTTTCAGAGTTATACTCACAATGATTCTGCATTTTTGCTATAATACAGCAAACTGGTGCTTAGAGTTTATGCCGCTATGAAGTAGCTTTGTTAAGTAGACTCAGCCTCCAAATATCAATGCAATTAATGTTTGACTGCAGCTTAAACTGTGTTCAAGCAAGTTTTCTGACAACAGATGAAACCTAAGGCCAGTTATCTAACAATAATTGTCTGTTAACATATGCTGCCTTCCTCAAGCGAACATTCTCATGCACACATACCTTTCGATTGAAGGACCCTTAGGTGGCTTTGTTCCAAGACAGTATAATTTTCTCAGTGGTTATCTAAATTTTACCAAGGAATGGAGAAGGGTAACTCAAAAGTGAGTGTTACACCATCAACCCAATATCACCTGACTCTCTGTGATGCACACAGGCCTGTCTCTTGATGATCAAGTGAATCCCGTAGGGAAGCCTCGTGATTATCACGAGATTCCCTAATTCTTGTTACCAGATTTCCAGAGGACTTCTACCTCACTTTCCGCTGCTAAGCTAATATCAGCTCTTTCAGAATATGGTAGAACCACCTCAATGTCATTATCTCAGATTTCCTTCCTTGGTGGTTAAGCCTGTTCCTCTGAATTTGTTGTCTGTGATTTAATATAGAGAAATTCTGAGGTAGCCGTTTGACCTCCTCATTGTGATGACTCAGCACTTTCCCTACACTACAGAAAATTGGTGGCTATTGTTTTCACCACTATCTAGTCATGGCCTCACAGCACACTCAGGCTCAATGATCAATGCCACCAATGTGTTAGTGTTGCCGCCACGAACAGAAGGCAGTTTTACTGACAAACAGATAAAACTAGAAGTGAATTAAAGATCACCGACTGCTCGCATATATTGTTGACTTTAAATTAGATTTGTAATGTGGACATGACATTTGATCGGAGGACAATTAGGAGGTGGTTTTGGCCCCCTTCTGCACTTTGGAGACTAATGACTTCTCAGTGTTGATGTGAATTTTCTCAGTGATAGACACTTTCACTACAAAGGGAGCACTATATCATCCTCCATTGTGAGGATACGAATTAGTGACACAGGCCCAAGGCATAGAGCCTGTCTTTTTCTAACAAAAAGTAGAAGGAAGACTGGAACCCAAAGCACTAAGCTCATTTACTTTGAAAACTAGTAGATAGGAAAACCTAACCCAAAGGGTAAGCCTATCTTTATGTAATTTGAATCTTATCTAGAAACTAAAACTTTGTTTCTGGCCTCTATTTCTTATTAGGAACCAGGATGCCGACCTCAATTTTGCAGTAACAATCCCTTCCCCTATTTCCAGAAAGTAAATCTGAGAAATTAGTTCACAATATTTCTTCCGACTTTAGCCAATATAGACTGAAATGCTGGTGAAAGCCCAGGTTTCAAGCTAGATTTCTTTGAACAAATATTACTTGGAACCTTGGCTCAAAGCAAAAACCTTCTTTATGTAAGTAAATATAAAACAGAGCCTGTGAAAATCTCAACCAAGACTTGATCACCTAAAAGGAAGTATTTTAACTCAGGGCCACAACCTCAAGATCAGCATGTTGGCAACAATATCCAGTCTGAAGAACTAGGTCCACAAACATGCAGCCTGGCCTCTGCTACCTGAAACTACTGTGGACACATTGGCTTACAGAATCAAACTGTCATCTCTTTAAAGGAGGAAGAATGGAAGACTTGGTGCACAGTTCCAAGATTGTCCTCCCTTGAAAGTATTTATGATATAAACTGGGCCAAAATGACACCAAGAAGTGCCATCATTATGGTATATTCTGCACAAACTTGTGCAATGTCACCAATTTTTCTTTGGTACAATTTTTGAATTGTACCAAGCCTTTTCCCTGGAAAACAGAATGTAGTTTGGGCATTAACAAACCTGGATCAAAACCTGAACTGTCTTGTAAGTTACTCAATCGAATTGCCTAGAAGCATTGCCAAACACTGCTTTTATTTCCAGAAAGCATATTGGAGACCTTGGAACACAGAATCTACCCTAAAGATACTGAACAGATCTTTAGGTAGAGGAAGTGACACACAATCACAACACCTTCTTGGTAGAAAACATGTCCATGGAAGTTCGTGGCCCAGGACCTAGTCCTCTGCTAGAAGTAGGCTAATGGTGTGGATGTTTGAACAAAACCATGCCAATCTCATTTACAGGGTACACTACAGTGCAAAACAATTCACAAACTGAACCCTAATCATTGTAAAAGGTAAGGTAAAAACCTAAAGCCACAGCAACAAGACTAGTTACATGGTAAACACCAGGTTCCTACAGGGTCTTCCTTGATCACCACATGAATCCATACAGGTATTCATTTGACCTCCTTGTCATTCCCTGGTGATTACTATGTGATTATCAGTTGACTTCCACCTTATTCCTCTTCCCCTATCCTCAAACAATGTTTTCAAGGCACATCAACATATCAGCATTGAGTCATTGGCTTTTAAGCAAATTCTTCTCGAAAGAGTAGCCTAAGGTTCCTTTCATGAATAGAGTGGATCTCCCACCAGAACCGTTAAGGGTTATACTCATAATGACTCAGCATTTCTGCTATAATACAACATAATGGCACAGCCTCTAGATTTCAATGCGGTTAATGTGTAACTGCTTCTCCCATTGTATACAGCATGTTGCTTGACCAGAGACGAAACCTAACGGCAGTTACCTAATAACAAGTGTGTCTTAGCCTATGCCGCTGTCCTCAAGCAAGTCGTCTCATGCAGACATGAACTTTTGATTGAAGGGCTGTTAGGTGGCTATGTTACACAGGTAATCTTATTTTCTCAGTGCTGATGTGAATTTTGCCAAGGAATGTAGAAAGGTAACTAAAAGTGAGCAGGACACCATCAACTCAATTTCACATGATTTTCATGTTTGGTTCTCTGGCCAGTCTCTTCCTGGTTAGGTGAATCCCACAGAAAAGCCTCATGAGTATTGCTAGATTTCCTATGCCTGGTACAAGATTTCCAGGTGCTTTCCACCTCATTACCTCTACTAGGATAATACAAGACTTTTCAGAACATGTTGAAGAAACTGCCTCAATGTCAGTATCTCAGTTTTTATTTTTTCCACATTGGTAAGCCAGTCTTTCACAGATTTTTAGTCTGCATTTTGATAGAGAGAAATTCTTAAGCAGCCATTCTTTTTTCAATGAAGAGGTCTCCTCACAATGACTCAGCATTTTCCTGCAATAAAGCAATATGACAGAGATGATTTCAACCGCTATTCATTTGCTTCCTCACAGCACACTCAGACCTAAATATAACGAAGACAATGTGCGACTTATACATCTACTGACATCGACAGTTTTCCTGACAGACAAAAAAAAAAAGGTGAATTAAAGATTATGAAATACCCGCATATACTGTTGACCTCACATATGATTTAAAATGTAGACATGACATTTGACTGGAGGTGAGTAGGAAGTCTGTCTCGGCCACTTTCTGTTCCATACATACTAATGGTATCTCAGTGTTGATGTGAATTATCTCAGTGATATGCACTCGTCACCTCAAAGAAAGCACTCTATCATCTTCCCTTATGAGGGATATGGATTGGTGACATGGGCCCAAGGCACAAGGCCTGTTTTTTCCTAACAAAAAGTTAAAGGGAGACTGGGAAACAAGGCACTTAGCCAATGCTCTCTAAAAATAGTAGATAGGATAACTTAAACCACAGGGCATGTCTGTCTTCATGGAATTTGAGTTTTATCTTGAAACCTAGGACCTTGTCTCCTGCCTGCATTTCCTCTTCGGATCAAGGGAGCTGTCCTTGGTTGCAGTTACAATCCTTTCCTCTATTTCAAGAAAGTATATTTAAGAAATTAGCCCACAGCATTTTTTTACAACTTTCTCTGCCATAGACTCATAGACTAAAAGGGTGGTGTAAACTCACAGTTCCAAGCCTGTTCTTTGTGAACAAATGTTGCCTGTAGTCCTTGTCTCAAAGCAAAATCCTTCTTTAGAGAAGAAAATATAAAAAGAAGACTGCAGAAATACGAACCAAGCCTGGACCTCCTTAAAGAACATAGTTAAAGCCCAGGACCACAACATCAAAACCATCCAATTGGTAACAATATCCTGTCTCAAGACCTTGGCCACAAACCTCCAGCTTGGCCCTTGTTACCTTTAACTCTTGTGGCTACCTTGGCCTATAGAACGAAGATATAATCTCCTAGCAGAAAGAAGAAAGGAGGACTCTGTGCAGACTCACAAAACTATACTTTCTTCAATGCATTTATGACAGAAATTGGGCCGATGGCACCAACACTGTGTCATCATCACAGTACATTCAGAAAAACCTGGTCTCACATCACCATTTCGTTTTTAGACAATTATTGAAAGATGAGCAAATCTTGCAGCACCAAGACCTTCTTCTGGTCAGAGAAGGTAGTGGGGACACCAAGAAACCTGGCCAGAGCCTGGACTATTCTTTAAAGGAATTACATGGAGGGCAAATGAATATCCAGAGATATTCACATGGTGATCATGAAGAACCTGTAGGAATTTGGTGTCTACCAGATAATGAGTTTGGTTGTTGTAGCTTTAAGTTTTCACCTTATTCTATATAATGAATCAGGCTGCAGTTTATGTGATGTTTTGCACTCGAGTGTACTCTGTAAAAGAGATTGGTGTGCTGTTGTGTATTGAAATGTTCAAACAACTTACCCTAGCTCCGGCAGAGGACTGGTTTCTGGGCCATGGACTTCCATAAGTATTGTTTTCTACCAAGAAGTCTTGTGACTGTGTACCATGTCCTGTATCAAAATGTCCATTAATTAAATTTAAGCTAGATTCTATGTGCCGAAGTCTCCACTCTACTTCCTGGAGATAAAAGCAATGCTTGGCCATGCTTTCATGCTCTCTAATTGAGTAACTTGCAAAAGATTTCAAGCTTGATCCAGGTTTTTTAGTTCTCAAACTATGTTTTATTAGCAAAAAAAAAGGCTTGATGCTGTAAGATATGGTCACCTTTCAATAAGTGTCTAAAAGGAAAATTGGAGACATGAAACCAGTTTGTGCTGAATGTGCTGTTATGATGACACAGGTTGGCATCTCTGGTCCATTTTCTACCTTAAATACTTTAAAGGGAGGTAAAACTTACCATTGTGCACCAAGTCCTCCATTCATCCTCTAAGAGATACAGCTTGAGTCTGTAGGCCAAGGTGTCCACAGTAATTTTAGGTAGCAGGGGCCAGGCTGCATGCTTGTGGACCTAGATTTTCATACTGGATATTGTTACCAATTGGATGATCTTGACGTGACGGCCATGAGTTTAACTGCTTTCTTTTAGGTGGTTAAGTCTTGGTTCAGATTTCCACAGTCTCTGTTTTATTTTTTTCTTCCATAAAGAAGGCTTCAGCTTGAGCCTGGGCTCCAGGCAATATTTGTTCATAGAAAACAGGATTGGAACTTGGGCTTATGCCAACATTTCAGTCTAAGGTGAAGACAGATGGAAGAAATGCCGTGGACTAATTTATCAGATCTAGTTTCTGGAAAAAGAAGTAGGGATTGGAACTTCAAAACCAAGGTCTGCACCCTGTTTTCTAATAGAAAATAAAAGCTGGAGACAAAGTCCTAGGTTTCTAGAAGAGACTCAAATTACATAATGATTGCCTTTAGGATTAAGTTCTCCTATCTACTAGTTTTTGAAGAGGACAGGCTGAGTGCTTTGAGTCACAGTTTCCCTTCTACTTTTTGTTAGGAAAAGACAGGCCTTGTGCCTTGAATCCATGTCACCAATCATATCCTCTCAAGTGAGGATAATGTAGTGCTCCCTTGCTAGTGACAAGTACATATCACTGAGAAGATTCATATCACCACTGAAAGGTCATTAGTCTATGTGGAGCAGAATGTGGCTGAAACAGCATCCTAAGTGTCTTCCAACCAAATGTTATGTCCACATTACACATCTAATGTGAATTTAAAGGTATGTATGGGGAGTCAATGGTCTTTAATTTGCCTCTAGTTTTGTCTGTCTGAAAAACTGCCTTCTGTTCATGAAGGCAATAGTTGCACACTGGTGTCATTGATAATTGAGCTTGAGTGTGCTGGGAGGCTGCCACTGGATAGAGGTGGAAATATTAGCCACCATTTCTCTGTATTGTACAAAAACTACTGAATCATTGGAGGATACCACTTTATGGCAGAAAAGATGGCTGTCTCAGAATTTCTCTATACCAAATCTCAGACCACAAATTCTGAGATGCACTGGCTTGACCACGAAGGAGAGAAATCTGAGATATTGCCATTAAGACTGTTTTATCAAGGTGTTCTGAAGACACTTATTTTATCAAGGTGTTCTGAAGACACTTAAAGTGAAGTGAAAGTTGCCTTGAAATCTCATACCAAGAATTAGGATATCTCATGATACTCACGAGGCTTCACTGAGGGATTCATGTGACTGTCAAGAGACAAGGCTGAGGGTATCACAGAGGATCTTGTGAAAGTGGGGTGATTGTGTGGCACTCACTTTTGAGTTATCTTTCTTCATTCCTTGGCAAAATTTAGATAACCACTATAGAAATGATAGTGCCTGTGTAATATAGCCTCCTAATGGCACTTCAATTCAAAGGTCATTTCTGCAGGAGCAGGTTCACTTAATGATGGTGGAACAGGTTAACAGACAATTGTTGTGAGGTAAATTACCTTAGCTTTCATCTGGGTCAAACAACCTTCTTGGACGCAGTGGAAGCTCTGGTCGAACATTGATTGACTGCCTTGATATTTGGAGGCTGATTCTACTTGACAAAGCTACTTTGGAGCAGCGTAAATTGTTAGTGTCAGTTTGTGGTATTATACCAAAAATGCTGAGTCATTGTGAGTATAACTCTGAATGGCTTCATGTGAGACTCCTGCACTATTTTATTAAGTGGAACTTTGGAGACAACTGTTGACAGGAAATTGCTTAAAGGACAATGACTCATTGCTCAATATTGAAAATAAGAGTTTATGAGAGGAGTTTTGAAAACACTAGTATGAAAATAGGAAAAGAGATATAAAGTGAAAATTACCTGAAAATCACTTCAAAATAACCAGGGAATCATGCAAAGAATGGTGAACACCTGGTGGAATTCACATAAGAATCAAGGGTTACCCCACACTATTCCTTTATCTACCAAGTGACCAGTCTCGTTTCTGTGGCTGTAACTTTTCACATTATATTGTAGAGTGAAACAGGTTTCAGAGCATGAATTGTATTGCAAATAAGTTTATTTTATATCTGTGATTAATGTGGTGCTGTGTTTTCAAATGTCCACCCAACTTACCCCAGTTCTGGCAGAGGACTGACTCCTAGGCCATGGACTTGGAATGACTTTTTTTTTCCTACCAAGAATGTTCTGTCACCATTCGTCAAGTCCACTACCTAAAAATTTGTTATAGAAAGTTAGGCTAGATTCTGTAGGCCATGATCTCCACTCTACTTCTAAGAATTAGGAGTAATACTTGGTTGTGATTCCAAGCTCCCCCATTGAGTTTTTTTAAATAACAATTCAGGCTTTGGTCAGGTTTCTTAGTGCCCCACTACTTTCTCTTACCATCAAAAAGGCTTGGAGCTGCAAGCTATGGTCACCTTCCAATAATTGCCTAAAAGGAAAATTGATGACATAGGACCAGGTTTTGCTTAATGTACTGTTAGAATGACACAAAGTTGATGCCATTGGCTTAATTACTATTGCAAATGCTTTTAAAGGTGTAGAGCCTTGGAGCCATGCACTGAGTCCATTATTCCTTCTCATCCCTAAGAGAAGACAGCTTGATGCTAAAGGCCCCAAAGTTCATAAGATTTTCAGGTAACAAAGGCCAGGCTGGATGTTTGTGGGCCTAGATCTTGAGACTGGAAATTGTTACCCATTGGATGGCCTTGACATTGTGAGCCTGGACTTTAACTATGTCCTTTTAAGAGGTCCAGGCTTCATTCAGATTTCCACAGTCTACATTTTATTTTTTCTTATGAAAAGAAGGCCTTTGCATTGAGACAAGGACTTCAGGCAACATTTGTTCACTGAAAACAGGCTTGGAATTGTGGACTTAAGCCTTCCTTTCAGTCTATATTGGAGAAAGTCATAAGAAATGCTCTGGGATAATTTCTCAAATTTACTTTCTGGAAATGGAGGTTCAGGGTTGCAACTGCAACCAAGGACAGCACCCTGGATCCCAAAAGGCAATGCAGGCAGGAGACAAATCCTAAGTTTCGAGAGAAAACTCAAATTACAACAAAACAAACTTGCCCTGAGGTTTAAATTATCCTATATAGTAGTTTTCAGAAAGAATAGGCTTAATGCCTTGTTTCCCAGGCTCCCTTCTATTTTTTTTATGACAAGACAGGCCTTTGGGCTCATGTCACCAATAAACATACACACAAGGGAAGATGATGTAGTGCTTTCTTTGAAGTGATGAGTGCATAGCACTAAGAAAATTCACATCAACACTGAGAGATTGTTAGTATGGATGGAACAGAAGGTAGCCGAGACAGAATTTTCACTGATCTCTAATTGAAAGGCATATCCCCATTCAAATCTTATGTGAAGTTAATGGTATATGCAGGCAGTCAATGATCTTTAATTTGCTTCTACTATTGTCTGTTTGTCAGGAAAAGTTCCTATGCAGTGGAGTCTGAAGTCACACATTGGCTGAATTCATAATTAAGTTGAAGTGTGCTGTGAGGAAGAGAATGGAAAGCGGTTGGAACCATAGCTGCCATATTGCTTTATTGTAGGAAAAATGCTGAGTCAATTATTGGATACATCTTCATTGCAAAAAGAATGGCATCTTAATAATTTTTTTATATCAAGCTGCAGACTAGAAATCATTGAGATACTGACTTAACTTATTTTGAAAGAAAGCTGAGATACTAACATTGAGGTAGTTTTTTAACATGTTCTGAAAAGGCTCATATTAGCCTAGCAGAGGTAATGAGATAGAAGTCGTATAGAAATTTCTTAGCAAGAGTGATGGAATCTTGCGATACTTGTGAGGCTTTATTGTGGACTTCATGTGACCAAGAAGAGACTGGCCTGAGGGTACAAATGAAAATCATGTGAAAGTGGAATGATGGTGTGGTGCTCACTTTTGTGTACCCTTCTACATTCCTTGGTAAAATTCACATAAGCACTGAGAAAATAAGTTTACCTTTGTAACATAGCCACCTAACAGCCCTTCATTCAAAGGTCATGTCTGCATGAGAAAACTTGCTTGAAGACAGTGACATAGGCTAACAAACACTTGTCTTAGGTAACTGCCCTAAGATTATGTCTCTGGTCAGGAAACCTGCTTGTATACAATGGGAGCAATGATCATACATTAACCAAGTTGAAATTTCGAGGCTGTCTGAATGATGAAGGTACCTTAGCGCCAATATGCTGTACTGTAGCAGAACTGCTGAGTCACTGTGAGAATAACCTTTATAAGTTCTGGTTGGAAGATCCACACTATTCTTGAAGGTAAGCCATAGGCTACTTCTGTCAAGAAGAAATTGCTTAAAGGCCAATGACTCAATGCTGAAATATTGAAAATGAGGGTTTATGAGATGTTTTGAAAACACTTGTTTGAGAAGGAGGCTGTCTCTGCAATCCTCTCCTCCATGTAGATAATGTTTTCTCATTGTTGATGAGAATTTTCTCATTGAAATGCACTTGTCACTACAAATGGAGCATGGCATCATCCTCCCTTGTGAAGATATGGATGGGTGACATGGGCCAAAGGCACAAGACCTGTATATCCTTTAAAAAAGTAGAAAAGAGACTGGGACCCAAAGCACTAAGCCTGTTCTTTCTGAAAACTAGTAGATAGGAGAACTTATTTAAATGGTAAGCCTGTTCTCTTATAATTTAACTCTTACCTTGGAAACTAAGACCTTGCCTCCTGCCTCTATTTCCTATTAGGAATCAGTGTGCTGATCTTATTTTTCTCAACATTAGTGACCTAAAGTTCACCTTCAAGAATAGTGTGGATATCCCATATTTAAAGTTATGCACACAATGACTCAGCACTTCTGCTATAATATAGCCTAATAACGCTTAGAGTTACCACCTCTCTAAAGTAGCTTTGTCAATCAGACACAGCCTCTGAATTTCAATGCGGTTAATGTGTGACCTGGGCTCCCAATGTATGCAAGCAGGTTGCCTGACCAGAGACCAAAGCTCAGGGCAGTTACCTAAGACAAATGTGGGTTTTCCTATGCTGCAGTCCTCAAGCAAGTCTTCTCATGCAAACATGACTTTTAGATTAAAGGGCTGTTAGGTGGCTAAATTACACAAGTAATCTTATTTTTTCAGTGCTTATGTGAATTTTACCAAGGAATGTAGAAGGGTAACACAAAGTGAGCACCACATCATCACCCCAATTTCACATAATTTTCTTGTGTTGCCCTCAGGCCAGTCTCTTCCTGGTCATTTGAATCCCACGGGAAACCCTTGTAAGTATTTCGATAGTCTCTAATTCTTGGCATGAGATTTCGAGGTGAATTCCACCTCATTTCCTCTGATAGGCTAATACAAGCCTTTTCAGAATATGTTGAAGAAACTGCCTGAATGACAGTATTTCACCTTTTTTTTTCATGTATCTTAAGCCAGTTTCTTGCAGATTTTTAGTCTGTGGTTTCATATAGAGATATTCTTAAGCATTCGTTCATTTAGAAATAAAATCCTCACAGTGACTCAGCATTTTCTACAATAAAACAATACAGCAGCTATGGTTTCAACTGCTATCCATTCGCATCTCCACAGCATACTCAAGTTTAATCACGAGCACAGCCAATGTGCAAATTCTGCCTTCAGTGACATAGACAGTTTTTCTGACAAAGAGACAAAAGTAGAGGTGAAGTAAAGATTATTGATGCCTGCATATACCATTGAACTCATATAAATTTTAGTATGAAGTTTTTCTTGGCCACCTTTTGTTCCATGCATACTAATGATTTTCAGTGTTGATGTAAATTTTCTCAGTTATATGCAATCATCACTTCAAAGAAAGCACTACATCATCTTCCCTTATAAGGATGTGGATTGATGACATGGGCCCAAGGAACAAGTCTTGTCTTTTCCTAAGAAAAATGAAAAGAGGTTTGGGAACCAAGGCACTAAGCCTATCCTTTTTGAAAAGTTGTAGATAGGATAACTTAAACCACAATGTAAGTCCGTCCTTCAGGTAATTTGAGTCTCATCTCGAAACCTCGGATCTTGTCTCCTGCCTGCATTGCCTATTGGGATCCAGTGTGCTGTCCTTGGTTGCAGTTACAACCTCGAACCTCCATTTCCAGAAAGTAGATTTGAGAAATTAGCCCAGAGCATTTCTTATGACTTACTCAGATATAAACTAATTGGTGATGTAAGCTCACAATTCCAAGCTTGATTTCTGTGAACTAATGTTGCCTGAAGTTTTTGTCTCAAAGCAAAAACCTTCTTTATGGAAGTAAAAATAAAATGAAGAATGTGGAACTATGATCCTAACATGAACCTAATAAAAGGACATAGTTAAAGCCCAGACCCATGATGTCAAGAAAATCCAATTGCTAACAATATCCATTCTGAAGACCTAGGCCCACAGACATTCAGCTAGGCCCCTGCTACCTGAAACTATGGTGGAACTTTGGCCTACAGAATCAAGCTGTTCCCTACTAGGAAGAGGAAGAAAAGAGGACTGGGTGCATGCCTCCAAGAAATTGGGCTGATGGCATCAACTCTGTTTCACCCTAATAGTACTTTGGGCACAATCTGATTCCAAGTCACTTATTTTCCTTTTAGATAGTTATCGAAAGGTGACCATAGCTTGCAGAAACAAGCCTTTCTTCTGGTAAGGGGAGGTAGTGAGGGCACTAAGAAACCCGGCCAAAGCCTGGACTGTTCTTTAAAAAACTCGATTGGGGAGCTTGGAATCGCAATCACATATTGCTCCTATTTCTAGGAAGAAGAGTGGAGACCGTGGCCCACAGAATCTAGCCAAACTTCATATAATGAAATTTTAAGTAGAAGATTTTGCAAACAGTCACAAAACATTCTTGGTAAAAAAAGAAAAGTCATTGGAAGTCCATGGCCTAGGAGTCAGTCATCTGCTGGAACTGTAGCACGTTGGGTGGATGTTTGAAAACACAACACCATACCAAACTCATATATAAGGTAAACTTGTTTGCAATACAATTCATGCTCTGAAGCCTGGTTCATTATATGAAGTAAAGTGAAAACCTACAGTCACAGCAACAAAAATGGGCACTTGGTAGATACCAGATTAGTGCAGGGGTATTCCTTGATCCTCATGAATTTCACCTGGTGTTTACTAAATCTCCGTGATTCCCTAGTGATTTCTAAATGATTTTCAGGTGATTTACACCTTACTTTTCTTCCCCTATTTTCACACAATAGTATTCAAAACTCTCACAAACTCTTATTTCCAATATTTAGCATTGAGTCATTGTCCTTTAAGCATTTCCTTGTCGACAGTAGTGGCCAAAGGTCGGCATAAAAGAAAAGTGGGGAGTCCCACATGAAGCCGTTCAGAGTTATATGCACACTGACTGAGCATATTTGCTATACTATAGCAAAATGGTGCTCACAGTTTACACTGCTCTAAAGTAGCTTCGTCAAGCAGACTCAGCCTCCAATTGTTAACACAGTTAACATTCGATAGCAGCTTCAAAAGAGGTCAAGCAGGTTACCTGACCACAGATAAAACCTAAGGATAACAACTGTCTGTTAACCTATGCCACCATTGTCAAACCAATCTTGTCATACCTACATGACCTTTTGGTTGAACAGCCGTCATGTGGCTATGTTCGACAGACACTACCATTTTCTCAGTGGTTATCTAAATTTTACCGAGAAATGGACAAGGGTCACTTTAAAGTGAGTGCTACACCATCTACCCAATATCACGTGACTCCCTGTCATGCCCTCAGGCATGTCTCTTGATGGATATGTGAATCTAGCAGAAAAGTCTAGTGAGTATCATAAGATTCCCTAATTCTTATGACAAGATTACTAGGTGACTTTTACCTTACTTTCTCTGCTAAGCAAAAATAAGCTTCTTCAGAAGACATTGATAGAATAGCCTCAATATCAATCTCAGTTTTCTTTCCTTGATGGTTTAGTCAGTCCCTCTCAGAATTTGTAGTCTGAGGTTTGGTATAGAGAAATTGTGAGGCATTCTTTCTGCCATCAAGTGGTATCCTGAAAATGACTCAGCATTTTTCCTACAATACAAAAAAAATTGGCGGCTATTGTTTTCACCACTATCCAGTCGCTGCCTCACAGCACACTCAGGCTCCATGAGCTATACTGCCAATGGGTGACTGTTGCCTCCAAGAACAGAAGGCAGGATTCCTGACAGACAAAACTAGAGGCAAATTAAAGATCATTGTCTGCCCGCATATATCGCTGACTTCAAATTAGATTTGTAGTGTGGACACAGGATTCAATTGGAGAAGAGTTAGAAAGCTGTCTCAGCCATCTTCTGCTCCGTATAGACTAATAATTTCTCAGTGTTGATGTGAATTTTCTCAAGATATTCATTTTTTCACTACAAAAGGAGCAATACATCATCCTACATTTGCAAGGATATGTTCTGGTGACATGGACCCTAGGCACAAGGTCTGTCTTTTATTAACAAAATGTAGAAGGGAAACTGAGAACCAAGGTACTAAGCCAATGCTCTCTGAAAACTAATAGAATAACTTAACCACAGGACATGTCTCTCCTAATGGAATTGGAGTCTTATCTCGAAACTTAGAACCTTGTCTCCTGCCTGCATTTCCTACTGGGATCCAGTGTGCTTTCCTTGGTTGAAGTTATAATTTCTACTTCTATGTCCAGAAGGTAGATTTGAGAAATTAGCCCAGAACATTTCTTACGACTTTCTGAAACATAGACTGAAATGATGACATAAGCCTATATTTTGAATTCTGTTCTCCGTGAATAAATGTTGCCTGAAGTCCTTGTCACAAAGCAAAAACCTTATTAGGAAAGAAAAAATAAAACAGACTGTGGAAATTTGAACCAAGCCTGAACCTCCTAAAATGACATAGTTAATGCCCAGGCCCACAATGTTAAGACCATCCACTTGATAACAATATCCAGCCTCAAGACCTAGGTCCACAAACATCCAGCCTGGCCCTTGTTATCTGAAACTCTCGTGAACACCTTGGTGTATAGAACAAAGCTATCATCTCCTAGAAAGAGGATGAATGGAGGTCTTGGTGCACCCCTCCTAGATTTACTCTCTTGAAAGCATTTATGATAGAAATTGGGTTGTATATTCAGCACAAACTGGTTCCACATCATCAATTTTCCTTGTAGACAAATATTGAAAGGTGACCATAGCTTGCAGTGCCAAGCCTTTCTTTTGGTAAGAGAAGGTAGTGGGGGCACTAAGAAACCTGGCCAAAGCCTGGACTGTTCTTTAAAAAACTTGATTGGGGAGCTTGTAATTACAATCACATTTGCTCCTATTTCTAGGAAGTAGAGTGGAGACCGTGGCCCACAGAATCTAGCCCTACTTTGCATAACAAGTCTTTAGGTAGAGGATTTTGCAAATGGTCACAAGACATTCTTGGTAGAAAAAAAAATCATTGGAAATGCATGTCCAGGAGTCTTCTGCTTGGACAGGGGTAAATTGGGTGGAAATTTGAAAACACAACACCAGAACGATCTCATATATAAACTCGATAGTAATATGATTCCTGCTCTGAATCCTTGTTCATTATATGGCCACGGCAACAAGACTGATCACTTAATAGATACCAGATTAGTGTGGGATATTCCTTAATCCCCATGTGAATTCTACCAAGTGTTTACTTGATCTCCGCATGATTCCCTAGTGATTTCTAAGTGATTTTCAAGTCATTTTCACCTTATTCCTCTTCCCCTATTTTCAAACAAGTGTTTTTAAAACTCATCAGAGAATTTTTTTTTTTTTAATATTTAGAATTAAGTCATTGGCATTTAAGCAATTCTTTGTCGATATTTGGCCAAAGGTCCACATAAAAGAGAGTGATGGAATCCCACATGAAGTCATTCAGAGTTATACAATTACTCAGAATTTTTGCTAATCCAGCAAAATGGTGCTTACAGTTTACACTGCTCTAAAGAAGCTTCATCACGGAGACTCAGTCTCCAAATATCAACGTAGTTTATTTTTGGCAGCAGCTTCCACTGCGGTTAAGCAGGGTACCTTACCACAGATGAATCCTAAGGCCAGTTCTGTAACAATTGTCTGTTAACCTATGCCTCTAATCTCAAGCAAAACTTCTCATGTAGATGTGACCTTTCGATTAATGGTTTTAGGTGGCTATGTTCCATAGACACCATAATTTTCTCAGTGGTTATCTAATTTTTACCAAAGAAATGAGGGGGGTTACTAAAGCAGAGTACCACACCATCAACCCAATATCACGTGACTCCCTGTGATGCCCTCAGGCTTGTCTCTTGAAGGTCATGTGAATCCCGCAGGGAAGCCTTGCGAGTATCACGAGATTCTCTAATTCTTGTTAGAGATTTCCGAAAGACTTCCACCTCACTTTCCTCTGCTAGGCTACAGTCAGCCCCTTCAGAACATGTTGATGGAATAACCCCAGTGTCAATATTTCAGATTTCTTTCCTTGGTGGTTAAGCCAGTCCCTCTCAAAATTTATAATCTGAGATTTGGTATAGAGACATTCTGAGGCAGCCATTTTTCCACCATCGAGTGATATCCACACAATGACTCAGCATTTTTTCTATAATCCAGAAAATTGGCAGCTATCATTTCTACCACTATCCAGCTGCTGCTTACAGAACACTCAAGCTCAATGAGCTACATTGCCAATGTGTGACTGTTGCCTCCAAGAACAGAAGGCAGTATTCCTGACAGACAAAACTAGAGGCAAATTAAAGACCATCGTCTACCTGCATATACCACTGACTTCAAGTTAGATTTGTAATGTGTACCCGACATTTGTTTGGAGGATAGTTAGGGGGCTGTCTTGACCACCTTCTGCATCATGTAGAATAATGACTTCTCAGTGTTGATGTGAATTTTTTCAGTGATATGCACTTTTCCCTACAAAGGGAGCACAACATCATCCTCCCTTGTGAGAATATGGTTTGGTGACACAAGCCTAAGGTACAAGGCTTATTTTTTCCTAACAAAAAGTTGAAGGGATACTGGAACCCAAAGCACCAAGCCAGTCTACTCTCAAAGCTAGTAGATAGGAAAACCTAATCCAAAGGGTAAGACTATCCTCATAAAATCTGAGTCTTATCTAGAAACCTACAACCTTGTCTCCTGCCTCTATCACCTATAAGGAACCAGAATGCTAATCTTGATTTTGCAGTTTCAATCCCTTCCCCCACTTTCTGGAAGTAGATCTCAGAAATTCACCCATAATATTTCTTCTGACTTTCTCTGACACAGACTGAGGCAAAAGCCCAAGTTTCAAGACTGTTTTATGTTATCAAATGTTGCCTCGAGCCCTGGCTCAAAGCAAAAGCCTTCTTTATGGAAGTAAATATTAAACGGAGACTCTGGAAGTCTGAACCAAGCTGAGACCACCTAAAATGAAGTAGTTAAACTCAGGGCCACAACGTCAAGATCATCCAATTGGTAACAACATCCAGTCTGAAGAGCTAGGTCCACAAACATGCAGCCACTGCTAACTGAAATTACTGTGGATTTCTTGCCTTATAGAATCAAGCTGTCATCTCCTTGAAGGAGAAAGAATGGAAGATATGGTTTAAGACTGTCCTCCCTTGAACATACTAATGATAGAAATTGGACTGAAGACACCAACTTGTGTCATCCATAACAGTATATTCAGCACAAACTTGTTCCACATCAACAATTCTTCTTTGATACAATTATTGAAAGGTGACCAAGCCTTTTCCCTCATAATAGACCATAATTTGGGCACTAAGAAACCTAAAGTGTCTTGTAAGTTACTCGATCTGAGAGACTGGAAGCACAGCCAAGTGTTGCTTTTGTTTACAGAAAGCAGGTTGAATACCTTGGCACATAGAATCTCACATAACTTTACTGAACTGATCTTTAGATAGTGGACGTTACACATGGTCACAAGACATTCCTGGTAAAAAAATGTCGATGGAAGTCCATGGTCCAAGAAGCAGTTCTCTGCTGGAACTTGGGTAAGTTGTGAGGACTTTTAAATATACACCACCACGCCGGTCTCATTGATAGGGTACACTCCAGTGCAATATATTTCACAAACTGAAGCCTGATTCATTGTAAGAGGTAAGATAGAAACCTACAGCCACAGCAACAAGACACATCACCTGGTAGACACCAGATTCCTGCCGGGTCTTCCTGGATCCCCACGCAAACCCCTCCAGGTATTCACTTGACCTCCATGTAAGTCTCTACGTTATTACAATGTGATTTTCAGGTGACTTCCACCTTATTTCTCTTCCCCTATCCTCAAACAAGTGTTTTCAAAACACCTCTCATAAACTCTTATTTTCAATATTTCAGTGATTGGTCTTTAAGCTAATTCTTCTCAGCAGTAGGAGCCTAAGGTTCGCTTTCAAGAATAGCGTGGATCTCCCACCAGAACCATTAAGAATTATGCTCACAGTGACTCAGCATCTCTGCTACAAAAGCATAATGATGCTTAGAGTTTCAGTACTCCAAAATAGCTTCATCATTCAGATTCAGCCTCTAAATTTCAACGCAGTTAATGTGTGACTGCTGCTTTCATTGTTTACAAGCAGGTTGCGTGACCAGAGAGGAAGCCTCAGAGCAGTTACCTAAGATAAGTGTGGATTAGCCTATGCCGCTGTCCTCAAGTAAGTCTTCTCATGCTGACATGACCTTTTGATTGAAGGGCTCTCTAGTGACTATGTTACACAGGCAATCTTATTTTCTCTAAGCTTATGTGAGTTTTATCATGGAATGTAAAGGGTAACACAAAAGTGAGCACCACACCATTACCCCAACTTCACGTGATTTTTGTGTGTTGCCCTCAGGCCAGTCTCTTCTTGGTCACCTGAATTCCTAGGGAAAACCTCGTAAGTATCATGAGATTTCCTAATTCTTGGTACCAGATATCCAGGGGACTTTCACCTCATTATATCTGGTAGGATAATACAAGCCTTTTAAGAACATGTTGAAGAAACATGTCAATGTCAGTTTCTCAGCTTTTTTCCATATTGGTTTATCCAGGCTCTTGCAGATTTTTAGTCTTTGGTTTAATATAAAGAAATACTTCAGCAGCCATTCTTTTTGCAATGAAGATGTAACTTCACAATGACTGACCATTTTTCCTACAATAAAGCAATATGGCAGCTATGGATTCAACTGCTATCCATTCGCTTCCTCATGCACACTCAAGCTCAAATATGAACACAGCTAATGTGCGACTTCTGCCTCCATTGACATAGAAAGTTTTCCTGATAAAGAGACCGAAGTAGAGGCGAATTACAGATCATTGACTGCCCGCATGTACTTTTGACCTTCATAATGTGGACATGACATATCAGATTAGTGCAGGGTTTTCCTTGATCCCCATGTGAAATCCACCAGGTGTTTACTTGATCTTCCTGTGATTCTCTGGAGATTTCTAAGTGAATTTCAGGTCATTTTAACTTATTTTTTCCCCCTATTTTCAAACAAGTGTTTTCAAACCTCATCTCATAAACTCTTATTTTTAATATTCAGCTTTGAGTCAGTGGCATTTAAGCAATTACTTGTCAACAGTAGTGTCCAAAGGTCCACCTAAAAGAATAGTGCAGGAGTTCCACATGAAGCCGTTCAGAGTTATGCTCACAATGACTCAGAATTTTTGCCATAATACAGCCAAATGGTGCTTACCATTTAAACTACTCTAAAATATCTTCGTCAGGAAGAATCAGCCTACCAATATCAACGCAGTTAGTGTTGATAGCAGCTTCCATTGTGTTCCAGCAGGTTGCCCGACCACAGATGTAACCTAAGGCTAGTCATCTAATAACAAATGTCTGTTAACTTATATCATCATCCTCACACAAATCTTCTGATGCAGACATGACCTTTCTGTTGAAGGCCATTAGGTGGCTATGTTCCATAGACACCACCATTTTCTTAGTGGTTGTCTAAATTTTACCAAGGAATGGAGAAGGGTAAATCCATAGTGAGAGCCACGTCATCAACCCAATATCACGTGATTACTTGTGATGCCTTCAGGCCTGTCTCTTGAAGATCACTTGAATCTCTCAGAGAAGCCTCGTGAGTATCGCTAGATTCCCTATTCTTGCTAAGAGATTTCCGAAAGACTTCCACCTCATTTTGCTCTGCTAGGCTACAGTCAGCCCCTTCAGAACACATTGATGGAACAGCCTCAGTGTCAATATCTCAGATTTCTTTTCTTGGTGGTTAAGTCAATCCCTCTCAGAATTTGTAGTCTGAGGTTTGGTATAGAGAAATTCTGAGGGAGCTGTTTTTTCCACCATCGAGTGGCATCCATACAATGACTCAGCATTTTTCCTACAATACAGAAAATTGGCTGCTGTTGTTTTGTACCACTGTCCAGTTGCTGTCTCACAGCACACTCAGGCTCAATGATCTATGCCGCCAATGTGCGACTGTTGCCTCCCCAAACAGAAGGCAGGTTTCCTGACAAACAGAAAAACTAGAGGTGAATTAAAGATCATTGTCTGCCCGTGTGTACCACTGACTTCAAATTAGATTTAAAATATGGACACAACATTCGATTGGAGGACTGTTAGGAGGCTGTCTCAGGCACCTTCTGCTCCACATAGACTAATGACTTCTCAGTGTTGCTGTGCATTACCCTTTGGCGTGGATAATATTGCCACTCGTGCCAAGGTCCTGGCCAGCAGTGG